>OY728135.1:409881066-411081066 GCA_963277665.1 Viscum album | reverse complement strand
TGAGGAAGAGATGTTTCCTGTTCTTGAAATTTGTCACTCTTCACCTTGGGGAGGTCATCATGGGGGTGAAAGGGTAGCTCAGAAAGTTCTTCAATCTAGTTTTTATTGGCCTACTCTTTTTAAGGTTGTGAGAAGTTTTGTGGTTGGTTGTGATAGGTGTCAGAGGTTGGGAAATGTGGGTAGAAAGTAGGAGTTACCCTAGAAAGGTATTTTGGAGGTACAAATATTTGATGTACGGGGTTTAGATTTCATGGGTCCATTTCCATCATCTCATGGGAATGAGTATATTCTTGTTTCTGTGGATTATATTTCTAAGTGGGTTGAGGTAGTAGATCTTCACAACAATTAAGAAAAAAGTGTAATAAAATTTGTGAAAAAGAATATTTTTACAATATTTGGAGTCCCAAGATCTTTTATCACTGATAATGGAACACATTTTAAGAATTATAAGTTTAAGTCTTTGATGGAAAAATATGGTTGTGTTCACAAAACTAGAACTCCTTATTATCCATAGTCCAGTGGACAAGTAGAAATTTTAAACAGATAACTTAAACAAATTCTTGAAAAAACTGTTTCAAATTCTAGAAAAGATTGGTCACTCAATTTGGATGAAGCTTTATGGGCCTTTAGAACAGCCTTTAAGACTCCAATAGGTATGTCTCCTTACAGTTTGTTGTTTGGGAAATGCTATCATTTACCGATGGAGTTGCATCATAAGTCTTATTGGGCAGTTAAAGCTCTGAACTTCGATTTTAAGAGTGCTAGTGAGAGGATATTTCTTGAGATTAGTGATCTTGATGAGATTAGGAGAGAGTCATATGATAACTCAAAGATTTATAAAGAAAGGAATAAAATCTTTCATGATTCTCTCATTCAAACCAAAGAATTGAAACCTGGATAGAAGGTCCTTCTCTTTAATTCTAGAATCAAAATCTTTCCTGGAAAGCTGAAGTCCAAATGGTTTGGACCATTTACTTTTGTGAGAGTGCTGAAGAATGGAGCTGTTTAAATTGTAGGCGATGAAAATAAACCCATATTGGTCAATGGGAGAATACTGAAACTTTATTTTGAAGGAAAACCAAAGGGCTTGGCTTCCATCACTGTGCTAGAAAACTACTCTTGAATGAAGTCTGACTGGGGACTTTAAAACTAGTGCTGCTTGGGAGGGAACCCATGGTTTTAGTTTATTTATTTTCTTGATTTCAATTTTTGACATTTAATAAGTTGCTGGTCTGTTCTGCTCTTGAGATTATTGCTTCTGCTCAATCCTGGCTCTTGTTTCAGGATTTCAATGTGTGCTGATGTTCTGTCTACTAAGGAGTTGAATTTCCTTGCTGGAGGATTAATTAAAACACTTCATTTCAGGGAAGTATTCACTTTCTACATTTATTCTCTGCTCCTGTGTGATTTAATAAATTTTTTTTGTTTTAAAAAATTCTGATGCATGTCACTGTATTAGAGAGAGAAAAAAGTCTTCTTGTACCTCATTTTTAGAATCTGTAACTCATTGATAAAATCATTCCACTATTTGAATTTAAGTGTGTGTGTGTGGGGGGGGGGGGTACATGTAGAGTGTAAATTTAGTTTCATTGAAATTATTTCGATGATGGGTCTTTAACATGCATCATTCTGCTTTATTGAAAACCCATTTGAACCCAATCTGTTAACTTGCTACACCCTTGTCATTGTTCACCCACACAAGTTACATGAAATTGTTTGAAATTCATTGAAAACTTTTATCACTGGATTTGAATGGTAATGCATGTAATTGTAAAATGTACATGCTGTAAATTAATTTTTGTGGCAAACATACTTGTTGAAATATATTGAGACCCTTTATACATGTATAAAAATCTACTTAATTGAAAATTTGTTTTGAACTTCAATTGATTAATTGTTCTTCTCCATACATGGAAGTCAACTGTGGGGATAAACTTGGGTTTTATGTGTGGGGGAGGGGGTCAATTCTTGACTTTTCTTAACTGTTCTTATTTGAGAACTCATCAATTCCCACTACCTTTAAACTTGTTCCATAAAAAATTGTTCAAATTGTTTTCAAAATTATTTTATAATTTTAGGTTGACACTGAACTCAAATGAGTCTTGCCTTAGGATGATGCTTGATTTGAAGTTAAGTCATGATTTGAGTCTGAAATTGATGATAATGGATGATTTTTGTGTGATCTTACTTGGTGGTTTGATGGATATTTGATTTAGGATCTACCTCTGAAAGTGATATGGGTTACATGTTTATGGAGTTATGGTCATAACCTTTGGAACTGGATGTTTGATTTTGATTCTAGGGGCCTCATTCGTTTTCTTTAAATTATTAAAAGTAATTGATTTAATGAACCAATGTAAATGGTTATATATAAATCTTCTGAAACTAGAGTAATTTGGGCATTTGGGATCCCACAGTGAGTCTCTAAGACCCTTGATGCTGGGTGCGTTTCTGTTTACTATAATCCCTCTAAACACCTTGAATATGTGCATTGCACAGTGCTTAGCACAATGATACATGTCTTGAAAAAAAAATAAAGTGTCTAGGGTCAAAAATGAGCTCATTAAGGTGAGGGGAATGATGAACGCCAAATGAATAAGGGATCAGTTGGTTTATATGGAAATCATTTAGTTTGTATCATTGAGGTGATTCAAAAAAATATATTTATTTCTGGGCCTTAAGATTGAGTCAAAGTACAAATCTCCTGGGTTGAGATCCGAATTCCATTGATATTTTATCTCCTGTCATTCTTGTACTTGGAACCAGAGATTAGATGGAAGTTAGTCACTAAGTTGTATCACATATGAGGCATGACATATTCTTTGATGGATGGTTTTTGAGTTCTTAATTACCAGTGAGTAGTTTATTATAAGCAAGATTCATACGAGTATTTCATTTTCTAAGAGCCTGTTATTATTTGTTGTCCTCTGTTTTTAGTGTTGGACATGTTACATTCTGAACAAAATCAGAAATACCATTAAATGTTTTTCAATGAAAATAAAACATGAGATTGTTTGAGGACAGACAATTCTTAAGTGTGGGGGAATTTGATGTGGCCTTATTTTTACATAGTTTTCCACATCCATTATATTAATTTTTAATGATTTAATCAACTATTTTTTCACTTTTTATTAAATAAATGCACTTTTGTATTTTCATAATTAAATTTGTCAAATATTCATTTTTTATAACATTTTATGCAATTATGGACCCTTAAATAGTTGATTTATTCCTTCATTGTTTTTAAAATAATTGATTTTCATTTTGTTTAATTAAATCTATATATTTTTATTTTATTTTACAATATTAATAATTATTTAGTTATCTATTTAATTTACTTTTAATTTTTAATGTTTATATAACTTAGTTCGGCTTGCCCAACTACAGGTAGCTTAGCTACCGATAGTAGGTTACCGATACTGTCTATCGGTGACTTTGCCTCTATAGGTGACTTTTACTCTATCGGTGACCTTTCCTGTATCGATGACCTTAGTCACCAATACTCTTTCTTACCGGTAGCTCTCAATTAACTATAACCGGTGAGTCCCTAAACTGTGAGTTTTTAGTTTGGTTAGTTTAATTCTGCTCGACTTTTTAATAAGTTAATTTCTAATTAAACAATTATTTAATCAACATAATTCTAATTAATTAAGTTAGTCTTTGTTTTAATAATTAATCATTTAAAATAGTTACATTAGATTTGGTTTGCAATGTAATTTTATGTGATCAAACTTTCTTCTAGTCATTTAAGTAAATAATATGTATTTTTAATTAAATTTAATTACCTCTCCCTTAATTATATGTATTCAATTAGTCAATTAATTAATAAATAAGAGTTTTTAACATTAATTATATTATTTTATGTATACAGATTGAATTTTAATTCATTTTATAATTGTTTTAGTCTACCGGTGAGGTAATTAAGAGTTTGCGTGATTTATTTGGGTCACCGTTGCTTTTATTTTTATTTGTTGTTACTGTTTAATAAATTTATTTAGTTATTTTACTTTGAGTCTATTATTAATTATGTTTAAACATTTATCAAGTTTAGTAATTTAATTTTATTCAATTAATAAATTTAATGTTTGAAAGGTTAATAATTATCATGTTTTTAATTAATGGAACTTAACATTATTTTAATTAATTATTTGAATTATTTTTTTTTAATTTATTTCACTTTTAATTCTATGTTTAATTTTTATGTTTATTTTAAAAAGGTCACTCTTGCGTAATGGTGACCTTTGCTTTTTAAGTTAATGGTGAATCCTATGAGTCGTATCAGTAGCTGCTGTGTGCCTCCCTGATACCCTCTGCTTCTATCAGTAGTTTCCCTACTGATACAACAACCTCACTGATATCCCATTCCAACCTCACCGTCAGCGCATTTCTTTTCTCACCATTACCCAATTTTACAAACCTCACCATTAGTTTTTCTCCTCCTGTCTGCTTTTGTATACTAGTGATCCTTTTCCGCTGATTTTCCTCACCATTACTACTCCAATTCCTCACTCCACCTCACCATTTTATTTTAGTTTTTTCTATCAGTAGCTTCAACTATCGATACTCCTCACCGATATAATTTCCTCACTGATACCTTTCAGCTACCGATGCATCAGTTTCTCCTCATCTTCACAGCTATCGATAGTTGTCGCCATGACAATCATGATTACCAGGATCGGAGCCATGCGATTATTGAAGCATGCAACCGGAGTCTGCTGTCGTCGCACTGAAGATGGTGCGCGAACCAGTCCAAGGAGGGGATGCCGCTGCTGTCTGCCACTTGTAGGAGGCGCCGCACTGATGTCGTCCGTTGATTCACGCCATCACCGGCTTGGAGTTGCTGTTGTCCGCCTTCGCTGGAAGTGCTGCTGTTGGAGACGCTGAGTCACTGGGGGTATGTGATGCTGAAGCCGTCGTTGCTCTGTTCTGCGCCTCAAACTAGAGGAGTCATGATGATATTGCTCGATCCAAAGAGGGGAGCCACGACGCTGCCTTTCTCGGACCAGAGGAGATCCGTTGTGCGCTGCACTGTAGGAACAGGGAGCCGCCGTCCCTATTTTGCGGCGCCAAAGAAAACCCTACTCCCCCTTGCAGCATGGAATTGGGTGAGAAGAAAAGAAAAAAATAAATAGATAAACATATAATAATTAAAGTAAAGTCAAAAGTAAAGAAAATAAAAAGAAAACAAAAATTAAAGTTAAAGTAACTTATAATAAGTCAAATAATTAGAATAAAATTTATAAAAGTAATAAACTTAAATGATTTTGATGTTAATCTTAAATTAAAAATTAAAGACTTAATTAATAATAAATGTAAATAATTTATTAATAGACCATTAATAGTATAAATATATTATTAATAATAATTTTAAGTAAACTATGAAATATAATTAATAATATTTAAAACTTAATTAAAAAATTATAAATTAAAATACACTATTTAATAATTGTACAATTTAATTTATTTTTAAGTAATAATAATTATGACAATTAAATTATCAATACTTTATAAACTGTTTTTTATTTTAAATACTTATTTGTTTATATTGTAATTTTTAATAACTTAGTTAAAAATAATAAAATTAATAACATATTAATTATTTTATTAACTTAATTAAATTAATAACTCTTTAATAACTTATGATTTATCATAGTTAATTATTGTATAAATAATTTAAAATAAAATAATTATCAATTAACTAAGGATAATTTGTAACGAGTAATATAACAATTTACTTTAAAAAATAATTATTTTATTTAAATCTCATTTATTTATTTGTCTATTATATTCTATTTTTCAAGTTCATTAAAGGGACTAAAACACATCCACATTCATCTAACTAACTTAGTGTAAGTTAGTTAGGAGGGAAAAATTAGTGCGACGTGCTTGTCGCGAAAAAACGCACCTTTTGCAGTACGTGGGTGAAGATCTCTTGAAGTCGGTGGAAGTTGTGGCAGTGATGTGTAGCAGATGACAGTTGATATATAAAGTTGAGAAAGCAATATAATGGGGGGATTCATTAAGACAGAGACATTCATACACATACTCGGGGAGATGATCGAGAGTAGGAGAGACGATCCTGAGCAGTGCAGTCCTGGAACTCAGGAGCAGAGCATCCGTAGGGAGTTATTTCTCCCTCACGTTTTAAATTTTAGAACTCTGTTTCTATAATGTTTCTTATTACTGTAGTGATAATGAATAATATAGTTAGCTAAGTCTTCTAGTTCGGGGAGAGTTCTAGCTCTACTGGTATCTTTTTCATCCTTTTCACTTATCATGTTAATGTGTTTAGAAGTGATCGGTGAGATCAGTTCTAAATACATATATCTGTTTTGCACCACAATACTGAATTTCATGCACCTACAATATTTCGGTGAGGTTGATTGTAGAACCTTTTTCTAAAAACATTAAACTCGAATTTAAAACTTCAGTACTCACAGCGAGTGTGTAATGTCGAATTTTAAAATCATTTTTTTGAAGTTGTACTCCTTGGGTGTGGCGAAGTCAAAGTTGTACTATTTCTGTGACTTAACTTTTAGAGAGGGAAGTTAGTTGCCTTTTTGCAGTGGTACAATGCAGTATTTTTACATGAATAAGAGAAAAAAATTAAACTAGTAGACTGGAATAATCTTCGAGCGCTCATCCCTATTGCCTTTTATCAGCATTTTATTTTCTTTGTTTTGTATTATTCTTAGTTTCTCTCTGTTTAGTAATGGTTAGTACAAAATTTACAAGAAAAGTGTGGTTTTATTTTACAGTTTATAAAAACATAAAAAAATTAAAAATATATAAAAATCTACCACATTGCTGACAACAGTGAGGTTTTTAGGAAAGATTTGGTAAAAAATTCACCTTCCCTGTGGGTTCGACCCTGCTCACCACAAATACAGTAGTAAGTAGGATATATAAATAATTAAATTTGACCAACTTCAACGACAGTTTAGGTCATATGTTCTAATTGAAAGGATGTAATTTATTAATGTTGATTTAAATGTAACACCCCAAGATTCCAAAATAAGAACATTGTGTTCAATAGTTTATGAGATATTCCAACCCAAGATTAAATTACAAGAAAAATAAATTTATTTCAATTTAATCTCTTTGATATCTTGTGATACATGCAACCCTAATACTAAAATAACTTTAAAATAGCGCACCATTAAAACTTAGCCATTAAATTGGTGGGTAAGAATAGGAAAAAATAAATTATGAAAATTATATTCTATACACACTTACAAAATAAATCCAATGTTTATTTATTAATTATTAATAACATAAGAATCATTTGAAAGAGGAAGATAATTTTTTTGGAAAATGATATTTTTCTAAAAAAGGCATTTCATCACCCTTTGAGCACTTATTATAAAATTAGTTTTTTTACAGATTTTAGAAAATTTATTTTAAATAATGGAATTAAATTTTTAAATCAAAATTTCAAAATTATATTAGTGTGTAATTTTTTGAATTTTTCCAAAAAGTTGAATTTTCAATAAATAATGAAAAATAAATCTTTTTGAATGAAAACTGTGTTTTTATTTAAAGTAATTAAAATTAATTTTTTTTAAAGTGTATTAGTTGTAAATTTATATCAATTATGTTATAATCAACAAAATTTATAAAATTTAAATCAATTTCATATTGAAATTGGATATTAAATCTTTCTATACATATGGAAATATTTTCTTTGGAAAACCGATTTTTTGGTTCTGCAGGTTTAGTTTTAAATAACATTTTACCAATTTTTTGAATGGAAATATGAAAAATGTTTTCAACATTTGGAATTAGAATAATTGATATTACAAAATAAAGTAATCTTAATTTATTTCCATAATAAAAATTTGGAACATCATTTACATTTTTTACATACCATTGGTTGGAAAAAAGAAAATAACATTCATTCATACATAAGATCTACCATATCCGTGAATGGTGTGACAAATTTTCCAACATAGAAATGTTATTTACTCTAAAAAATACTTATATAATGATTATATAGGATATTTATATCATTATTATTATTAAGAGGAATACAGAACCATGATCAAATTAAAAGGACCAAAATTACCAAATTAAAACATACGTGAAAAACAAAGCATTTATCACCTGAAACAGGTATTTTAATAAAGAATTGTTAATAAAGGTTTCTTAAAATATTGTATGTAAATAAAATATTTTATGATATGTATTTTTTTTGTGAAAAGGGATGCCATCAGGAAATCTTATTGAAGTGGGTTCATTTTTTCTTGATAGTTGATTGTGGTGTTTTTGTTTTTTTCATAATAATAAAAATTATGTTACTGTTTTCACTCTTATCCGAAACTCCCAATGGTTCCCCCATGTGTAGCTAGTTATAGACCTTCATTCCAATATTATTTGGTTATTTGGGTTTTCATTACCAATGTCTCTTCGGGACTCGCATTGGTCAAGGGAAAGGGATGTCGAGCTCATCACACCCTTTTCGGGGGAATTTATTCCTACCACGAGACTCTCTTATAGATTTAAGATATGTTCCTGAATCTATTCTTAATCCCTAAAATGGGGTTGGTTACCCTAAAAATAAAATCATTGGTTACGTCTATCTCCTATGAAAAAGATAGGGTTCTCATTTTTAATCCATCTGTTTATATCTAAGGTTCTCCATCCATTTACCGTAATGGGTGATTTCTCATGTGATGAGGTCTAATAACCAAGAGATTCTAAATTTGATGCTACACAAAGAGGAAATTTTTTTCTAGAGGAGATGACATGGCTGTTATGATGCATTCTACGTATCTAGGTTATTATGGAAATAAAAAACAACATTGTTCGTCAACCTAGTGCAGTTTAAAGTCATTCAGAGAGGGCATATTTTTGGGCAGTTGGGTGATGAATATTTGAGATTGAGTCTCAAAAATATGTAATATATATCCTAGTTATGTAAAGAATTAGAGTTATCGTAGTTTTATCATGCCCTTGGGACTATCCCCATGGTATATATCCCAATGTGGTGGAGGATTATATCATTCCACTCATCAGGGATTTCATGTTGGGATTTCCTTGGTTATTGGAGATTTATGATGAAAATAGGGTTTTTATTATTATTACTTAATCCACTTGATCTATTCTATGGGTGGGAAACAATGGATAGTAAGTGACCAACCTCATTGCAAGTGGATGTGGGACTTATACAAATGGACAACCCTTGAGGTGTTCTAATATGGTGTTTGGCCTTAAGAAGGTATTATATATATCCTGATTAAGGAAAGAATTAGAGTCTCTAGAGTTTATTAGTTTTTTGAGTCCACTAGGGAATGAGGTGAGATAATTAGACCATTTCCCGATGAATGAAATGTTAGAGACATGACAAGCATTACATCAAAGTGCACACCTGTTTGAGCTACAGATCAGACTTTACGAATGCGTCTTGTGTATCCTAGTAATGGATGGAATAAAAGTCCCTGTTGTTAAATGGGATCAGGTCTTACACACTAACATTGACATAGTCCTAACAGAGTTTTATGATACAGTTGGTATGATAATTTCAGCTCCCTACACCCACGTGATCAATTCTTAGTGTGGGAAACAGGGGGTGGAAAATAATCAAACCCATTTCTTATGTGTGTGGAATTATGTTTCGGGACTTCCCTTTTGATATTTCATATCTGGATCGGGCCTTGCAGATGCATCCTACACATCATGGTTATTAAAGGAATTAGAGTCACTTTGAGAAATCTTCTCTAGCACCGATGCATCTGAACATGAAAATGATCTTATGCTCAGAAGTCCACACCATGTGTAGTTTTTATGGTCCCAAATTATGTTATATGCTGGTTTAGGGTATTTATATACCTCTCTACCCTAGGTTTTCAGAACTTTTCATAGCATATCACCCACAGATCCAAGATGGAGCCGGTGAGGGGCTTCGGCATCGCACGTCTTCCTGAGTCTCTATCATGGACCAGTCAAAGGGAATCTCCTAATTTTCAATGATCATGATTCCCTCTGACAAATTTTCCATTTATTGTATTATTTAGAATTTTTGGGGACACATTGAATTTTGTGGGTATGCCGAAGGAATTTTATAATGACATATTGACATGTCCAAAGGCCATTGTAAGATCAGGGCACCTATTTAAAGTACTTCTCATGATCTTGTGTGACTTTTCTTGGATCTTCCACAAGTCAAGGATGGCTTAACAACCTTTTCAAGATTAGGCCATCTTGATGAGGGATCTTGTGATACCCTTTTATAGGCAACCATAGCATATCACAATAACTTTTCTACCACGATACACTCCTAGCTCCTGCAATTTTTATTTCCTTTGTTTTATTATGAAAATTTTGGGGGTTATGAAATATTACATGAGTTATGTTAAAGAAAATTGCTCTACTTATTGATGATGCACGGTGTGAACAATAAGAGGTCCTATGGAGATGCGAGATCATTTGGGGGAAAACCCAACTATTTTTCCTTAGGGATCCAAATGGGAAATGTGCGGTTTATTAGACAAACCCAAGGTTCTTCCCACAATGAGGGATACATGCCCATAGTCTTTCATGATATGAGGTAAATATTTCACTGTGGTCTCGCAGTTTTATGTAGTCCATTAGGAGTGCATCACATGTATTTTATGACAAATAGTGGATCCCACATCCTCCCCTTTTATTTCATTTTTTTTATCTTACAAAGTTTCAAGGTCTCGTGAGTTTTTTTGAATGTTTTTAAGGATTCTCATTTTCCTGATTGGTGATCCATCTTGGGATTTTTATGACTAAAAGGGCCCTCTAAATTTTGGTTGTTTTTTCCTATTTTTGAAGTATTTTTGATTGGTTGTCAATTTTCTACTAGTTGAAAAACCATGTGGCCTTGAGGAGTTTAATTGGATACCACTGCATAACTGTCGGTTGTCTGAGACACCTCAGTGAGAACTAAAGAGATTATCAAAAAATAATATATGGGAATCTATAGTGGGTTATGTTCTTGAGATTACCATATACATTTCCTCTTAATGGTAATGTCTTCGCAATTCTTTTAGGTTCTCAAGCGGTACACATGTCTCCAACCACATTCTTATTCCTTTTCTTATGTGGGGAGAGCAATATTTATATTTTGGTATTTCTTCCCTTGTGATGTTTTTAATTCTCAATTGGTGTGTGTCAAAAAATAACCCACCCCCTCAAGAGTGATGTACGTGGGGGAATGTTCTCAGTTCTAAGGATAGTAAATGACCACCTCTGGATTTGGTGAGTGTAGGCTGATTTTACTAAGTCAATATAATTGGACTTTCTAGATTTTTCTATCTTGCAGGCTAGATTTCTGACATGTTGTAGTTTAGGGTCTTCTAAATTAGACTCTCTTTCACATTAGTTTATGTTCTTTTATCTCGGGCCTTATATCACTTTAGTTTAGGCTATTTTAGCTCAAGGACCATCTATTCCATTATTTTTGGGTCTTTTAACTCTGAACTTATATCGTTTTAAGCTAGGGTCTTTTATCTCGGACATTCTATCACATTAGTTTTGGGTCTTTTAGGTATCAGACCATCTATCGCTTTATTTTAAGGTCTTTTATCTTAGACCGTCTATCTCTTTAATTTATGGTCTTTCAGTTCGAACCTTCTATCACTTCAGTTTAGTGTCTTTCAGCTTGGACTTGATATTTATTTACTTTAGGGTCTTATAGATCTTTCCTAATATTTATTTAGTTTAGGGTCTTTTAACTCAGACCATATATTTCATTAGTTTACAGTATTTTAGTTCGGGCCTTACGTTTCTTTATTTAAGGGTCTTTTAACTTGGATATGATATTCTTTTAGTTTATGGTCTTTTTAGATCATACCTAATGTTTCTTTAGTTTTGAGTCTTTTATCTCAGAAGATATTTTTCTTTAATTTACATCCTTTTAGCTTAGGCCTTATATTAATTTAGTTTATCATTTTTTTCTCAAACCTTACATTACTGATCATGGAATATGATGTAGACATTCTAGGAGTGACCCAATACACTCTAGGATATTGAGATATGTTATGGTGTTGCTGAGGATTATAAGGATCTTAAATCCCTTTTTAAGAGTAACACATTCGGTTGACAACCATAGGTGCATATGCAGAAGCCATAAGCATACATTCATAGTCATGCAAAGGGTCCCTAGAATCCATGTATCTTTTATATGGGAAATAGAATACTTATGGAGGTAATATCGGTTAAGGGGTGAAATATTATAGATTCTAGATCTATCTGGATAGTCGTAATATTGGTGATGTAAGTCATGACCAAATATTGTGAGTCTTTAATATGAGAAGGGTAAGACATGCTGGGTATGTACCTTGATATCCTGAGATGCTAGGTTTCATTACTGTGTTTCTAAGGATCATAAGGATTGAATCTCCTTTATATAAAAGATGATATGCATTTAGTTGGTCTGTCAAGGCCCTTATTCTTTGGTAGCATGGTCAAGAAAAATCTGTCCTCCAATCCTTCCTGAGGTCCTTGAAATATTTGTGAGGATGCAAACATCCAGATTATAAAGTAGGGTATAGATAAAGTCCATAGAGTAAGGGTTCAAGAACACTAGGTAATTTCATCTCTTGAATTATCATGTTCAATACCCACATCCTATGGTTTTGAATCCTTATATGTTGTCCATAAAAGGTTCGGTAATGGAGTATCACCTTATGGCCTTGAGGAAAGGTATAAAACACAGTGACGTACCATCGAGGATTCCTAACCCGCTTAGATAGTTTGGTATGAAGACTATAATTCCTAGTTCAAAGTGCCCAAATCATGAGGATGATATGGTACAGTCATACCTGGAGTATTTCAGACATATTGAGGTGTTGAGGTTCTTCTGTAGTGATTTCAAGGCTCTTAAGGTTTGGATTTTCCTTTTTGCAGAGTGATTCATTTGGTTGAAGACCATAGGTGCATATGTATGAGACATAAACATACATTCATAGTCAAGAAAATGTTACCTTAAAGCTAGATATATTTTCCAAGTGCTATGGATGATTTACTATGATTTGAGTCACCCAAAATCATGATGTATTATTTGAAGAATGTATAATATCCAAGGATGGTTCGACCACTCGAAATGTTTTATTACTGCCGAGAGAAAATATTCTCGTGGTAAAAAGATGTGAAAAATCATTACTCTAACTTTCTTCAGAACCATGGGGTCGAGGGAACCTATATTGGCTTTTACTATGGATATAGGGTAGTCCATACAAGCATTATTACCCCTTTATTTGTTCCCATTTTTTTTAATAAACTCTAATGATGAAGAGTTTAGTGAGTGAAGTCTTGAATTTTGATAAGACTTCCCTTTTTGGGTTTTCAACCTAACATGTTTTGTGTCTCTTTTGATATTATTGTGCAGTCTTATAGTTTAGACCATTATAGGATAGAACTAAATTTCATACATCTTTGACTAATGTGATTGTTTTTTAAGGTCATGACACACATGGACCTATATGGGGGATGATATGCAAGATCCTAATTAGGACACCCATGGTCAAGGGTAATCCATCATCCCTATAAGTGGTATATGAAAATATTGTAAATAATAGATTTATCTTCTCAGATTGTGAGTAATGGTATGGGAAAATCATACTAAGAGTGGTTTAGATCACACTTAGGTGTTGATTTCTTCCATGGTGATGTTAGGGCTCACCATTTTTGGAATTTCCATTTTGCAGAGTGACTCATTTGTTTGAAGACCATAAGATCATATGTAGAATCCCTAAGAATACATGAATATTAATTAAAAAGGTCCCTTGAAGCTGATTATCTTTTCCAAGTGTCGTGGAATATTTGTGGGAACCTGAGGTACTCAAGGTGTGAAATATGATTTAGGGATTGATTTTCTTAATGGATGGTGGAGGCACCTCATACTTTGGTCGACAGGGGTAAGGCTCCTGTAGTCCTCTAATAAGGAATGATAATGGGTGATGGTTTTCATGGTTTAGAATCATGTATTAGGGATATACATTATTTAGTGTTGTTTAATGTTATATAGTAAGGATGTCTTCCATGTAGTTTATTTTCATTTGGTAAGGACATTTTTCATGAATTTTAACGTTTTGTGGTAAGGTCATTTTTGTTGTGAAGTTTTAATTTCATGGGGCTAGGATATTTTCCTGGATGTTTATCACCAAGCAGTAATGACTTGGGAACCGACATAAAGAGGGATATAGTGACTAGACTAATGGATAGATATTTAGGTGTCACTACCTATCCTATGTCAATAGAAATTGATCCATATGTTGTTCTTGAAATATCATGCAATTTAACACCATGTGATGAGGATAAAGATAAAACATGGAAAGGCATGGAAATGTTCTGGCTAGGACTAAAGGTCAAAGTCTAGGCATCACTACATATCTCTTGAGGGTGACAATCAAGCCACACATAGATATGAATAAAGGATCCTTACACAGGTCTGACCCATATGAAGATATGGGGGAGTTTTTATATTTTCTTATTATGACTATACTTGAGTTGGGGATCTAGGGGTCTCTATGTATCCTATAAGGATGGGAATCTAGTATGATATTGTTCTTGAATTGTAAACTCTCTATGCTGGTCTGACTCATATGTGGAGTTGGTAATTCTTTCCCTTGATTGTTGTAGCTGGGCCTAAAATTATAGATCCATGAATTACTATGTATCCTATGATGACATGAATCAATCCACACATAGTTTTTGAATGGTGGTAAGGTATGAGACCAAAACCAAAAAAAATTGGTCCTCTCGGGTGAGGTCAATAGGAATGTGTAGTTTTACATCTTGTAGAGACATCAACCATGTTGTTTAACATCATGCATCAAGTAATCATGGTATGCCTTTTGTGGTATTTTATTCAGGACCATGATGAACCTGTCATGGAACTTCGTGCCTTATTTTCATTTGGAATCCAATATCAAATTTCCTATACTCGGGTGAGCTATGATCAGTGTGAGAAACAAGGAATGGTAAGGGTTTATCATACCATGCTGTGAAAATTTCTGATTGGATAGGGGAATTTGAATCATGTGTGTGCTGTACCATGTTATAGGATTGAGGAGTCCCTAAGTATATCATTGAAAATTATAATCAATACATACATAGTTCTAGAGAACTCATGTAGTTTAATGTCAAACAGAAATTACATATGTCAGGTAGTTATAACATCTTGCTGTAAGGTTGTGGGTGAGTTGATGTGAATGAGGAGGGTTGTTATAACTGGATAGAATAATTGAGTCCTAGGCATCACAATGTATCTTATTATGGAAATAACCACACCACACATAGTTCTTCACTACCATGCAGTTTAATTTCATGCAACAAGAAGATTGGGACACCCAAAATTAATAGAGGAAAGATTGTGGATCCTTGTAGTTTTATGTCATATTGTAAGGACAATGTGGGGAAAAATCCCTCAAATTTAACATTGCATTATTTTTTGTGTTCATTGTGTTTCTTCAAAAATTTTGTTTTCATTGTAATTTGTGGAGTCCCAATAGATTATTGACATTATATTTTGACAATGATATAAGATAAAGGAATATATTCTTTGGAAGTGGTACAGAAAATTGTTTACACAAGGTGATGTCATTTCTTAGTGGTCCTAAATTTTTAGGGTCCCAAATTTGAAAGATTTCTAGCATCACACAAATTTTATTTCCTAGAAGGCCTGCTGAAAATATAGAAAAGGAATGACTTTTGTGAAGACATGCTTCTGGAAGGGTGTTTCATAATGGATAAAAGAAAGTTGATGGTGATCTATGCAACAATGACGAGCATTGTGAATGAAGAATGTGATGAGAATCACAAGATGAGCATCACAGGTGGAGCATCCTGGAAATGTAGAGATACTGATGGTGATCTCTTTGAAAAAGAAGAGCATCTTGAATCGATAATTTTCATAAAGATTCATGAAAAATAGAGCATTATTGTGAAAAGGTGGAAGAATTGCAAAATGGGGATGGGCTTCTCAAAGGGAGTTACCTAAAGGATTAAAGAAATTGAATGGTGATCTACACAATAGGGTTGAGAATCATGAATGAAGAATATGATTAGAATCATGAGTGTTGCATCGCAGAAATGGGAAGAGATTGATGGTGATCTCCACGACAATTATGAACATTGCAAATAGAGAATTTTCTTGGAGTTTCATGAAAAAATGAGCATTTTAGAAGTAAAGAGAGAGCATTGAAATATGGAGATGATGTGGTTGGAAGGTTCCAGAATCGGTGGAAATGCCGGTAAATTGGACTCTACCCCCATCAGAAAATGCTTGTGAAACATAACAAAGATCATAAGGCTCTAGAATCACTATGGTGGTTCGGGAAGGTATTTCATGTAGAGAAGTACACGAAGTCTATAAAATCCAATCAAATCTTCTGAGCATCGTTAAATTAGTGAAGTTATTGAAGCTTATAAAAATCCTAATGGAAGAGGTGTGCTTCGCAAAGTCTAAGGGATCTTCACCAAAGGTAGGCACTTAGGGAAGGCTATTTGAGGTTTGTAATAGTGAAGCTTCATGAAGGTAGTGAGCATTGCGAATTTTTTTAAATGGAATTACCCAGTAAATATGTGGAAAATTGGTATTCATCTGTCGGATGAATGTGGAACTTCAAATGTGAATCTATATAAAACTGAGGATATATTCATTAGTGATAATTAAGGGACATACCAGTCCATAAACTATGATTGGATCTCTTCTAAGAGTAGTGAGAAAATGAAGAGAAATATGGTGATCCTTTATATTGGCAGTAAGGTAGAGAATGAGAGATAAGGAGTGAACCTTGGGAAAGTAGTGATATAACCCAAAACCTTGTAAAGGTGGCGAGCCTAGGTATAGAAGAGATCTATCCTGAACCACCATTCATGGTAGTGAGCCTTAGTGATTTGGTACAATTGGAACATTTTTATTGTATGCTACTAGGGCATAACCCACTCAGGGCGACCAAAGTAAAATTGTTGTGTCTCATGCATGATTTAAGTTTGGTTAATACATTTCTATGGGAAAGAGAGATAAGAGTGTTTTTAATGATATTACAATATATAAAGGGTAATAAGTGTTAATATTTCATACCTAGATTCACCCCCTCCCCCTCTCAAGGTGTTTAACCTAATTGGGATAACAATTGGTATCATAGACTAAAGGTTAAAAGTTATTAGTTCTATTTCAGTAAAAGAAAGGGAGGTTTTTCATCACAAAAGGATTATTATCTTTGATGGATACAATTTTCAATTATAAAAAAATACGATGCAGAACTACTTATGATCATTAGGAATGGATGTATTAAAAAAATATTCATTGAATATCATCTAATATTGATAGTGTTGCTTTATCAGATGCTGATCGAAGGGAATTGGATACTGATGATAAGGGAATAAATGACTTATGGGAATCCATATCAAATGAGATATATACAAAGATGATCGCATATAAGTCACTAGATTCTATGTAGGAAAATCTACCAAATATTTATGAGGGTGACTACAAATTCATATAAAAAAAGCTACAGGTTCTATGGAATAAGTATGAGGATCTCAGAATGCACCCCAATGAGTCTGTTGATATATTATTTGATCGATTTAATGTTGTTTTGGAAGACATGTGTGGTCTCAGATAAATTATTGATGATATAAATATTTTAAAATGAATCATGTGAAATATCCAACCATATTTTAATCCTAATGTTTCAGTATTGGAAGATAAAGATCCAAAAGAGTTGACATTAGATATCATACAAAGTACAATTGTAGCATATGAAATGATAAATGATGATAATGATGTTGTGGAGAATGGGAAGTCCAATGAAGTTGAATTCAAAGACATTCATAAGCTCACCATTGGATATGGACACGAAGATTTAAAGATGGATAACTTTGTGTCAATACTTTCATAAAATATATAATGTGGAAATAAAAAACTCAAAGGGAGACTTTTGGTTCCATGCTTTCGATGTGGAATGTTCAAAAATATTCTAGTAAGGTGTCCCAAAAGGTTTCAAGAAGATGAAGAGGATGAATTTGAAATTACCATGAATAAATTTTCACACTACATGAAAGGCAAGAAAATATGTAATTAAAATTTCTTTAAAAAAATATTGCTTTCAAAAGGAGAAGACAGTTCTAAAGAATCTGAGGCAGATGAGCTAGAGGACATCAAGGATCATAATGCAGATGCTATGATGCAAGTTGTTAGAAATTACTAAATAAGGTATCAAAGCCACAATAAGAAAAAATATGTCGAAGGAAGAGTTGACCTTGTGGTTGAATTAGAATCTTCTCTTGAAGAGATAGATGTTTGGAGATACAAAACGAAGAAATTCAATAAAGTGGTTCATGATTAAGAACATTATATATAGTATAAGGAAGAATATAATTATGTGTTGAATGAAGCAATTGAAAAAAATGAAGTTATCGATTCTAGATACCTAAAAAATGGTTGTTGAGTAAAAGCTCATGATTTAATAATAGAAAATGGAAATATATTGTTTGATTAACACTTGAAAATATCAAATCAAACATATCAATGAACTTGAAGAGGAAGTTTCTAGCCTACAGTGAATTTTAAAGATCAGGAAAGACTATTAACTCTTGGTATAAAATTGTCAAAGAATATCATTTATGAAATAGAGAAGATGAAAGTGGAGCATTGAGGTCCAACAGAACAAAAGAAATAGTCAAATAAAATGATAATTCTAGTAAGAGGGTTGATAAAAAAAGAGGTTTGATGATTAATTTCTTACAATAAGAACCCACTCTAAAATTGAAGATCTATTTGGGTATGAAGCAAAGTTGTAATATTCTGATACCCCAAGTGAAAACTAATGGTGTAGAAGTGACATGCAGGAATGCACTTCATATTAGGTGTTATTGGTGCAGAATGATGTGACACTCACAAAATGTGTGTTTCAGAGCCAATAGATATCAAAGGTAATAAAAAAAATAATTGAATCCAAATATAATGCAATACTCTAGAACATAATTGAAGTTTCATTGTTTTTGGTGTGGAGGGTTTAGACACATGTCTAGATATTTCACATCCACCATACAAAAGAATTTTCTAAAGAAGAATCAAAGTAGTCACAAGTATCCATGAAATGAACCATCAAGGGAGATGAAAATGAAAAATTGTATTTTAGTATTGAAAGATGAAGTCAGTCCATCGTACATCGAGGAAGATAAAGGATATGAATCCATACTGGTTATGCAATCAAAACATAGATCAAGAAGAAAAGAGATGGACAGGTAGTGGTTATAGATATTTCATTTAATTCATCAGATCACACTGGATTATGGATTATAGATAGTATATTCACTTCTCATATAATATGAAATAAGGATCTGGTTACTATAATTTGGTACGATAAATAATGTATCCTAATATTTAGTAATGATGAAAGCCTGAAGATAGTTGGCTCAGAAAAATCCAAGTTCATGGGAAGAGGCTTCAGATATGGAGATGTCTTTTTTGTTAATGGTCTCAGTCACAACATATTAAGTGTTAATCAATAATGTGATTCAAGAAATTACATAAGCTTTTCCATGAAGTTAGGTGTCATCAAGGAAAAAGACGGTGAAATTGTTTTATAATTAAAGCATATGAAAGTGAATCTCTACCTTGTGAGTGGAGAACAAGATGTTTTCTTTCTATTGATGGGAGAAGAAAACATGTTATGGAATAAACTTCTTGGTGACATGTGCCAAACATCCTTGGAAGTTCTATTAAAATATGATGATGCTCCAGATATCCCTAGATTATCATGTGATCATACCCATATGTGTGATTCTTGTCAACAAGGGAATATTATTCAAAAGTGATATAAGGAAAATTAGAAAATGTAAACAAAATTTCATTAGTTGGTGTATATTGATGTGGGCAGACCAATTTCACCAATATATATTGATGGTATGAGATATTATGTTCTCCTTACTAATGATTTTAGTAGAAATGAATGGGTTTCAATCATCATACACAAATATGATGTGTTTAGTTGTAAAAAAATTATCGAAAGGAAGTTGAGATGTTATTAGGTCAAACAATTCAGAAGATCTGAACAGATAATGGAACAAAGATGATATAATCATAGTGAATTATTATCTAGAGAATCATGGGATAAGGTACTAATTTTAAACAATAATAACTATATAGAATAATGGAGTAGTTGAGAGAAGAAATAGAATTATTAACAATAAGGTTATAACAATGCTCATTTAGAAGGACCTTCTAAATAAGTTATCGAAAGAAGAAGTGATGACATCAGTCTACACATAAAATTGAGAATTACTAGGTCCTAAGGAATAGAAAACCCCATATAAGAAATGGTATGGGAAGAATCCATCATTGAAGAACATTTGAGTATTTAGAATTAAGTGTTTCATTCTAAATTAGGAGAAAGAAAGGAAGTTTGAATCCCATAGAGATGAAGGGATATTTCCTGGAATCTAAAAGTAAAGAAAAGATTATAAATTCTTCCATAAGTAGAAAGGAAAAGTAGTTGAAAGAAATTATGTAACTATAGTTTAGAATTATAAAAATATTTAGCAAAGACGTGATCAATCTTAGGAGGATAGTGATGAAGAGATAAACAGATCTGGTGATGTTCTAATTCCAAATGTTGATTCAGAAGAAGATTTAGATAATGAAAAAGGATTATCAGAATTCAAAATCTATACAAAGATAGAAGACAAGAGCAAAAATTTAAAAACATATCAAAATGAGTGATCATAATTCTCCAGTACAGATAAGGAGGATGAAGACTCTACAACTAGAATCATACCAATAATAGGTAGATCTTAAATGTTTTGATGAAGTAACTATAAATGAGAATTGGGTTGAGGCTATAAATTAAGATCTTAACCAAATTGTGAAGAATCAAACAAGGGAGATTGTTTCGAGGCTAACATAAAAGAATTTCATTGGGACTAAATGAGTATTTCACAACAAGATGAATTAATACAGTGTAGTGATTCAAAACAAATCATTATTATTCTACAAAGGGTACTCTTATATAGAGTTTATTATTATTGATGAGACATTTTCACCTATTTTGAGGGTAGATACAATCAGATTATTCTTGGACATAGTAGTGAAAAGAACATTCAAAGTTTTCTATATGGATCTCAAGCATTCATTTCTGAATGGGGATCTAGAAGAAGAAGTGTATTTTGAGAAGCGAGATGTTTTTATCATTAATTAATATGACAGTATATTGTGTTAGTAGAAAAAGGAATAGTATGGGTTGAAGAAATCACTAAGAGTGTGGTGTTGAAGGCTTGATGAGTTTTTGAAGAAGCTCGGGTTTCAGTGTCAGAGAGTTGATTACCATAAATATGATAATAGTGATAGTAATCAATGGACCATGGTGCTGGTTTATGTTGATGACATAATCTTCAAAGGATCAGATGAAGCACAGTTCAAACAGTTTTCCGAATTCATGAAAAGTGAGTTTGAAATGTCAATGATTGGTGAACTGATGTTTTTCCTTATTCTACTGGTAACACAAGTAAACAATGACACATTCATTTATTAATGTAAATATTCCAAGTAGGTTTTTATTATATTTGGAAAGGATAATTCAAAGGATATGATGACTTTTCTAGCTACCTGAATGAAACAATTAAGGGATGCTGAGAGAAAATCAGTTAATGTCACTGAATAAAGGAATATCATTAGAATCCTATTGTACATAATAGAAACATTAATAGATATGGGTTTTTCAACATGTCAAGAAGTGCGGTATCAATGAAATACAAAATAAATTCACTTACTTTTAGTGAAAATAATACTTCATTATATCATGGTCATGGTGGATTTCAGTTTTCTGAAGAATGATATATCTCAAGAAATTGTTATTGGGCTATACAAATGATGATTGGGAAAGATCAGTAGATTAAAGGAAATCAACATCAGGTGGTTCATTTTATCATGGTGGTATTGTGTATTTGTTGGCTTAGAAAGACAGAAGATTTTATTTTATTGAGAACTGTAGAAGCTGAATATATTTTTTTACTCAAGCATGCGCGTAGTTATTGTGGATGATACAAAAACTTGATGATATGGGAGTTAAAGTGAAGTCTATTATTGGAATCCATTGGGATAATTCATGTTACATAAATATGAAGAAAATTTTAGTTCATAACTAAATGAAAAATAAAAATTAAATCAATTATCATTTTATCAAGGAGAACATGGAGAAAAGGCTTATGATGTTGGAGTATCTTCCTACAGAACTATAGGCAACATACATTCTAAAGAAGGCCTCACCCAAAAAAGTGCTTAAACAACATTGATGGGATTTGGGAGTTATGTCAACTCCCTGCACTTAGAATAGTGTGGATATGGGACCCCCTCTTCATGAGGTATGATTTGTTTTTTCCTAATGTGTTGATCTGTATTTTTTACCCTCTTGCAGATTAGAATAAAGTGACATTCTATTTCAGTGACAAAGGGGGTGAAATTTTGGCTATTAAAGGGGATAAAATGTCTCAATAATGACAGGGAGAAGCCGACAGGGGGTCTATGAAGTATAGTGTGTTAAAAATATGATGATGCAAAAGGAGATAATTCAAAGGTTATATATCATGATAGAAATAATTCTTAATGAAAGAAGTTGGAAGGTTTTGTAAAAAAGTGATTCGTTGATGAGATTTTCATGTCACTCTTGTTTATCATGTTGAGTGTGGCTCATGTGGGATTAGTGTATATTTTGAGTAAATATTTCATCTCTATCAGAATCAAAAGAAGATAATTCTGGTTTCATATAGAAGAGGCTTCAATGAGGTATAAAATCTGAAGAGTTGTCAACAAACCCAAAGGGGAATATTTTTGAGAAAAAATCCCGCAAGGTAACATTGTAGTATTTTTGGAGTTCATGGAAAATGGAGCAACATGACATAAAATAGGGAAATCATGAAATATTTATTGCTTGAATATAAGGTTCTAGAATCAGTGGAAACTCCTATAAATAATCCACTACCCCATTCAAAAAAAGTAGTGAGTCTTATTGAAGATCTTAAGGATATGGAATCATGAAGGTGGTTCACAAAGGTGGTTCATTTGATCATGTTGGAAAAGGATATAAAATCCAACCAAATGTTCTGAGCATCATGAAAGTAGTGAAGTTCATGACGGATATAAAAATGATTAAAATATGTTTTCTTTACGATGACTATGTGAGGTTCATGAAATGTAGGAACTTTGCGAAGGTGATTTGAGATTCGTGAAAGAGGCACTTTATGAAGGTAGGGAGCATTCCAAAAAATGTTCATAAGGCATTTCCCAGTAAATATTTGGTAAATTGGTACTCATTAGTTGGATGAAAGTGGAACATAAATAGAGTATCTATCTATAAATAAAGATGTATTCATTAGTGATAATTAAGGGACCAACATATCTATAAACTGTGAGTGGATCCATTCCAATAGTAGTGAGAAAAGGAAGAGGAAGACGGTGACCATTTCCACTAGTAGTGAGATAGAGAAAGAGATATAGGGAGTGAACCTTGGGGAAGTAGTGAGATTATACTAATCCTTTTAATGAAAGTTAGACTAAATATAGACGAGATCTTCACCAAACCACCATTCTTAGTAGCGAGCCTTAGTGGATTGGGTACAATTAGAATATTTTAGTTGTATTCTCCTTGGATATAGCCCAGTGAGAGTGAACCAAGTAAAATTAGTTTTTCTCATGCATGATTTAAATTCTGTTTATACATTGCTATGGGAAATAGAGAGAAGAGTGTTTTGTTTAATGATGTAATAAGATCTGAAGGGGAATATGTTTTAATCTATCATACCCCAATTCACCCCCTTAGGGTATTTAACCTAATTGGGGTAATAGACATCTACCATCAAGTTTTATTTCAAGCAATAAAGACTAAATCCATAAATTTTATCACCATGTGGTTAGAATATAGAGTATTTTTTAGTTTTCAGTCTTGCTATTAGTGTAATGACCCAATGTTTTATCAATGGGATTCCCCTTTTATAAATTATTTCATTCAGTTTAATCACATAATGTTACATATAAAACACAATAAAAACATTATAAATGAGGAATGAATGAAATAAAATTCATTTCTTAATGATCTTATATCAATGGAATAGTAACTTGAACTTCAAAATATTAATGGGGATTTTATGAATAGTAAACTAGTCATTTGAATAGTAACCTCCTCAATGAAAGTATAAATAAAATTTATCCATCTTGTAATTGATGCTGTCATATAATTATATCATAGTAAAATCAAATAAATATTTTAAAAATTATAAAGTGTTGGTATTTTTCTAAGTCACATATATTTAATTAAAATTTTATGATTAATTTTATAAATTAAAATAAAATTTAATTTCATAAAATTTTATAATAAAATAATATTTTGATTTCTTATGATTATAATATAATTTTATGGGACCTTAATTAAATTTTCAATATGTTAGAAAAACAGTTTTCATTTTAAAATCTGTATTTTTCATGTAAATTATTATTTTCATTAAAAATTAAATTTCTCATATTTAGAAATTAATTTTCATAAAATGGAGTTAATTTTATATTTATAAACATTGAAAAATGGATACTATTTATATTTGGAATTTTTCTGAAATAATTTAATTTTTTTGAATAATAAAATATAGTAATTTACGGTATATATATATTATAAGTTAAATACACTGCTAATTGTGTCATCACTAATTTAAGAACCGTTGGTTCGAAATCACATGATCTAATTACTGTTTTTAGTTTCAATATTTATCACTATTTCTTTTCTTAACCAAAATAATAAACTAATGAATAAAATATTGAGAAAACAACCCTCTCCTCAACTATAAATATAACCCACACCGCCTCCTCTCCTCACACAGCTCAGTCCTTGTGCCTTGTCCAAGTTCAACTCAAATATTTTCCTAAGTCCTAGTCACATGTTCATGAGATTTTGGTCTCACTAAAAGAAATAAACCTCTTTCCTATAGAATCACCAGAGGACATATTCAAGGTATAAATTCCTCTTCCCATTTCTTTTATTTTTTTCAAGATCATTGTTTTATTTTTCTCTCCAAACCTACCCTCATCCAAATGGTATGATAACCCTAGTACATTAAATATATTGTAATGTTTTTATTATAATGTAATAACTCATCATCATCATCTCTCATTTACCCTCCTATTATACTAAAAATGGAAACATCGTTTGAGATGTGTTAATTTATCGCATTCAAGGATGACGAGTTTTCAACTTCTACTACCATCTTTAAGGTTGGTCATGAAACCATTTTAATGTTGAACTATATTATATTATTTGTATTATAACTAATGTAATGTTCTAGAATCATTTTTATGGTTGATATTAATTTATAAAAAAATGAGTTCATTTTGATTGAAAATCCTCCAAATTAATCCAAACGATTATCACTAAAATTTTAACCAATGATTCATCCTCATCCCATTTAATAAAATGAATGGTATAACCATGTTATCTTATGTAATTTCATTAATATAATATTATTACACTATTTTGAAACCATTCCCATTTTACACGAACTTCTATATTCATATTCCAGAAAATAGATCATGAAAACTAAAAAAAGAGCACTAAAAAATGATGAAATTGAAAACTATAACTCATCAAAAAGGGCATAAAAAAACGTAATTAAATTATAATAAATTATATTCATATTGAATTAGTTTTTTAATTTATAATTAATAAAAATATTATGTCTTCCATTTTGAATGACATTTGATATTTTCCTTAAACCGTGCTAAAAATGTTTAATTCTAAAGTTTCTTAAATACTCTTTTTACCTAGTATCACTTCATTTTGACATCACCTATCCAGATATACTCAAATTATACTTTATTAATGACTGTGTATTATTTAATGTTCACTTTTATGTTACATCCATTTATTATGATTTTTGATATGATTAAGATACCCTCTTCTTTCCATGGGTAAACATTATATATATGTTTTATTCCTTACATATGATTATTTATGTTGCACACATATTCATGAACATGTTATTATGGCTGTGACCAGATATCACTCAAATGCATTGGGTAAATTTTAGTCTCATGAGGCTTTATGTACAATAGTCTTGGTGGTTAGCCTTGACTCATGCTCCACGTGCTACGATCATGGTGGTTAGGCTTGACTTGTGCTCTTTTATGTGCAATGAGCCTTGAATCATGTTCATTTATTTGTGATGAGACTTGAATTGTGAAAAGTTAATGTTTTATTATGCTTCCACATTACTATTATTCCTTGATTATATGATCCCATGTTCTATTTGTTTTTCTTCATTATGTTCCATGCCTTTTTATATCATTATGTTATTCCTTTTAACCCATGTGTTAAGATTTATTTTTATTATTATTCCCTTATTGGGATTTTTAGATCATCCCATTGTTCATGTCCACCCAGGTTATCATATGCAGATGTTTGATCACAATGGATGTTAAGACCTAAATGTGGATATTAAATAATATTTTTTAAATACATTTAATTATGTACCTAATCTTCCAAGACACTAAAATTTACTATCCTTGTACTATAATATTCATGCATAAAATCATGTAATGATATGCGTACAAAGGCCGGGGTTACTATAGTTGGTTTCATAAGAAATCATAGTTATTTTTGGTGATTTCAAATATAACACTTTAATAAGAACATTAGGGATAATACTAAGTATTAAAAAAATCCCAATTTTTTTTAAGTATCATGTATGTGGTTTATCAATAAAATATATCTCTCTATAGATACTACAAGTTCATGTGGTTCTAGCATAGATGTAACTAGGATTAATAACTCCAACAAGGTATTTCGAGCCTTACTCTGGTTAACATGGTACACAACAAAGATCCATACTATGAACCTGGTTTGACACTTCTGAGGGATATGCTTCAGTAAATTCATAATCACGTTATAAAACATTATTAAGAGAAAAAACCCATAAGAATATTTGTTAAAAATAGATCATGGATAACCTCGTTGAAGCCTATGGAATCAATGGGTAGGATGTACTTTTCCTTTAAAAGTTTGTCCTTTTATGTTCAAAGTTTTATTTTATGATTATTAGATATGTATTCAAGCCCCCTTATTTATACTTTATTTTTCTTAGTTAAAAGAGGGAAATAGAAGAACATGTTCTAACAATCAAAGTGATAGGGAATGTGATGATTACCCTAATGATATTCCATATATAATGGGAGTGAGTGCTCAAATATTTATGGATGTACTTGCCCAACTAGCTCATGTTATGAATAATAAAATGAATCATGTGTATCACCCTCCATCTCCAAGGAAGGATAAATTTCCCATTGAATCCTTCATTCAAAAAAATCCTCCCATGTTTTGTGGATCTAATGATCCCCTCCATGCGGAATAGTGGATTAACTCCATTGAAATGATATTTTATTTCTTCCCATGATCGTAAGGAGAGAAATTTTTTATACCATTCAATCATTTTGAAGGGGATGCTAATCAATTGTGGAAATTGATCAAGAACACAAAATTCAATGAAAAAATTGATTCCAAAGAATAGGAAGATTTCAATAAAATATTTTTCAATAAATATTTTCCCAGAACCCTCTATATCACAATGGAAAAAGAATTTATCAGATATATGAAAAAAGAAGATGAGCCTTTCTTGGTGTTTGAAGCATTACTTACAAGGACTTCAAGGTATGCCTCAAAATTTTTCATGGACACATAAATCAAGGTGGATCACTTCTTTAGAGAACTCAATCCAAGTCTAAAAAAGTCATTGGTGATTCAAGACTTTGATAGCTACAAGGATATTTTTTTTGTGCCATTAAGGTTGAAATGGAGATCACAGACTCTCACAGTCTTATGGGCCTGGTGACAAAAATGGCGGAAATATAGTCTAACATGGGTGGAATAGTAAAAATATCCAATGAAGGAAAGAAGACTAAACATCCCACATGTCAAAATTATGGGAACAATCATCCAAGAAAGTAAGGGAACTAGGAAATGATTTAAATGTGGTAGAATGGGGAATCATGATAAGAACTACTCAAAGGATATGAATAATTCAACTAATATAGTTGAATAAAGGAATGATATAATCAAAACTCAACCTATAGTGAAGTGTTTCAAATACAAGGAATGTGGGAATTTTTCAAATCAATTCCCTAAGCCCAAGGTTGTTAGAGTCAATAAAAAACAAACTATAAGGAAAAAAGGAATGGAATTTGCGATCACTACTACTGATGTGGATCCAGAAAATGAGGTGGTTATAGGTAAGTTGGTTATTCATTCAGGAATAGTGAAGATACTATTTGATTCTAGTTCTACGTATTCTTTCATATCATGAATGTTTAGTATAACTATTCAATTACGACCTCAAAATTTGGATGTTGAGTTATTTAGGTTAATACTAAATAGGGAAATTATTGAATCCAAGGTATATAACCCATTTCCATTTAAATTTTGGGGAAAAAACCTCTAGTTAAATTGAATCATACTCTCTTTTGTGGAGTTTGATGTTATATTGGGCATGGATTCACTATCTATATACAAAGACAACATCGACTACCAGTAAAGGGAAATCACTCTTCACATCCTGAAGCATCCTCTAGTTCTATACAAGTGTAAAGAGGAGGTTGAATCTTGATTTTAATCATTGAATCACCTGTAGATACTAATACCTTGTGAGAAAACATATCTAGCTAAAATGATTGAGACAAATGAGATAATCAGGCTCGAAGACATTCCCATCATGAGGGATTACAGTGATGTGTTCCGTAAAGAGTTGTCTGGTCTTCCTCAAGATAAAGAGGTTTATTTCTCAATTGTGTTTATTATTTGATATCTACCTATATCAAAGATATATTATATAATGGGTACCATAAAGTTGGATGAGCTGAAGAAGCAATTATAGGAGAATCTAGAGAAGGGTTTTATATGCCCGAGTGCTTCACCATTGGGTGAATGAGTCTTTTTAAGAAGAAGGTTGAATCAATTCACATCTTCAATGATTATTGTGAGATCAATAAAATAATGATAAGGAACAATTTTCCTCTACCACCAATAGATGACTTGTTCAATCGGCCCCATGGGCCTGGTTATTTATCTAAGGTGGACCTTCGGTTGGGATATCACTAATTAAAGGTGAGGAAGGATGATATTCCCAAGACTGCCTTACAAATGAGGGATGGAAACTACAAGTTCATAGTGGTGCCATTTGGTCACACTAATTCTTCATAAATTTTCTTGGATTTGTTTAATATAGTCTTTAGATATTAACTAAACAAATTTCTAGTAGTATTTATTGATGATATTCTAATATACTCCAAGAGAGAAAAGGAACATGAAGAGTATTGGTTTACTATGATGAAAAATTTGTGAAGGGAGAAAATTTAGGAAAATTATAGTAAATGTGAGTTATAAATGGAAGATGTATCATTATTAGAGAATTTTATCACCAGAGAAGGAATATCTGTGGACCCTTCCAAGGAAAAGGAAATTGAAGAGCAGCTTAGGCCAACATCTGTAATAGGGATCCAAAGTTTTCTTTCTCTATTTGGTTATTAAAAAAGATTTTTTAAGAGCTTATCATGACTTTAAAACCCAATAACCATGTTGAAATAGAATGGGGTGATGTTTTCATAGACTCAAGAATGTGAGTAAAGATTCATGGAGCTCAAAAAGACGCTTATCACTATGCCAGTACTCACACTTCTGACAAGTGGAGACACCATTATGGAATACAGTGATGATTAAAAGAAATTATTAGGCTATGTACTAATGAAAAATGATAAAGTGATCTCCTACACCTCAATACTGTTGAAAATTCATGAACAAAACCATCTCATGCATGATCTGGAGTTTCTAACTGTGATTTTTTCATTGAAAAAATGGTGGAATTATCTCAATGGGTAGAAATGTGAGATATATAAAGATCACAAGAGTCTCAAATATATATTTACATTGAAGGAGATTAATATGAACCAGTGGATATGGTTATAACTAGTCAAAGATTATGACTGCTCAATTCACTATCATCTAGGTATGGCAAATAAGGTAGAGGATGCTCTATCAAGAAAGGATCCTGCATCTTTATCGATTATGAGAATTGAGAAGGACCAAATATTATTATATTTGAAAAGGATAGACATGGGGATAATTAAGGTAAGAACACCATAAATCCTTTCTCAAATTATTCTTCAACCATTCCTTATGGATAAAATAAAGGATGCTCCAGGAAAAGATGTGGAAATTCTAAAAAGGGTGGAAGCTATTAGAAATGGTAAATCCTTTGAGTTTAATATTTATGTGGATGGATTTGTATGATTTGAGTCATGATTATGTGTACCATCATACCCAAAGATAAATAAAGATCTTTTGAATGATGCACATATCTCAACCTTCTCTATTCGCCTAGGGAGAAAAAAGATGTATCAAGATCTCTGATAGAACTATTGGTGGGACAATATGAAGAAGGAGATTGCTGAATATTAAAAAAATTGCCTCATATGTCAACAAGTGAAGGCTAAAAGGAAAATTTATAAGGGGATGAGGAAACCACTACCCATACAAACATGCAAGTGGGAGAACATTACCATGGGTTTTGTCATTTGACTTCCAAGGACCTCTAGAGGAAACAATTCTATATGAGTTATTTTGGATCTTTTTACAAAGACATCTCAATTTATCATAATTAGGGATGAATTCTCATTATATAAACTTTCATAGATATATATCAAATATGTAAGGTTTCATGGAGTATTAATATAGAATGTATTTGATCGATAACTGAGATTCCCCTCGATGTTCGGAAAAAGTCTCCAACATGCTCTAAGCACTGAGTTGAACTTCAGTACGACCTATCATGATCAAAATGTTGGACAATATGATTGACCTATTTAGAAAATGGAATTAATGTCAAGTGCATGTTCAATAGAATTTAAAGGACGATGGGAGAAACATCTTTTACTAGTTAAATTCTCCTACAATAACAGTTTCCACTACAACATCCAAATGGATACATATAAAGACCTTTTTGTGAGAAGGTTTAGAACACTGACATGTTGCGATGAAGTTGGTGAGTGTAAGATGCTAGGACATGAAATTGTTGAATAATTTGTGGAGAAGTTGAAAACCATTAAGTATCACATCAAGGTAGCCCAAATTCTACAGAATAGCTATGAATACAATCGTCGATGAGACCTTGAGTTCAAAGTTGGAGATATGGTATTCCTCTACATATCTCCATGAAAGAAGGTCATGATATTTGGGAAGAAAGGAAATCTACATCCCAGGTACATTATCCTATTCAAGATTCTTGATCACGTCGAAGCTATGGCCTATCAACTTGCGCATACACCTACCATGTCAAAAGTATATGATGTATTCAATGTATCCCTATTAAGAAAGTACATACCAGATCTTTCAAATTTACTATCTTTAGAGGAGGTACATTTAGAGAATGATCTTTCTAATGAGGAGAATCCAGTGAAGATCTTGGATTGTAAAAATAAATTTATATGAAACAAGACTACTTAACTAGTCAAAGTACTATGGATGAACCATAGGAATGAAGAGGTGACATGGGAACTATAGGAAGTGATGAAGTAGAAGTACCCACACTTGTTTTTTTCCAAGATTTTAAAATAACATTTCTACGGTGAATTTTAATAAGGGGGGAAGAATGTAATGAACCAATATTTTATCAATGGAATTTAATTCTTATATATTTTTTAATATATTATAATCACATAATATTACATATTGATCAAAATAAAAACTTTATAAGTGAATAATTAACGAAATAAAAGTCATTTCTATAAGTGAAGGAACATATACCAATGGAATAGTGACTTGACCATTGAAATAGTAATGTGAACCTTATCAATAGTAAACACACATTAAATAGAAACCTCCCAAATGAATGTATAAATAAAATTTATCTATATTTTAAGTGACACAATGATATAATTATATCATAGTATAATTAAATAAATACTTTAATATTTATTAATTAATTGTTGGTATTTTTGTAAGTCATGTATATTTAAATAAAATTTTATGATTAATTTAATAGATTAAAATAAAATTTATTTTTATAAAATGTATTCATAAAATAATATTTTGATGCCTTATTATTATAATATACTTTAATGAGACCGTAATTAAATTTTCAATGTGTTATAAAAGTAGTTTAAATTCTTAAATTTATATATTTCAAGTAAATTATGATTTTAATTAAAAAATAAATTTCTCTTATTTATAAAATTATTTTAATATAATTAAGTTCATTTTTTTGAATTCTACATGTCAAAAAATTATTAGGGTGAATTTTTGGGATTTTTTGAAAATACATGAATTTTTTGGTGAATAGTAAAATACGCTCATTTATAGTATATATACATTTTATGTTATGTACAATATTTATTTATTAATCTCTGATGCAAGAACCTTTGGTTAGAACTAACATGATCTAATTAAAATTTTTAGTCTCAAGAATTAGTACAATTTCATGTCCTAAGTGAACTAGTAAACTACTGAATTAAATATAGTGAAAACACCCCTCTCCTCCACTATAAATATCACCCCTCACTACCTCTTCACCTCACACAAGTCATGACTTATGACTTTCCCATGTTCTAATAAAATATATTCTTATGTATATATCCTTTGTATATATGTTCTTGTTCTAATTAAAAGAGAAAAACCTCTTATCTATGGAGTCTCCCATGGAAGATAAATTCAATAGGTAAATTCCTCTTCCCATTTCCTTTATTTTCCTTTTCAATATCCTTCATTTCTTTTTCTCTACTCACCTCCCCTAATCAAAATGGTATGATAACTCAACTATCTTAAATATAAAATATTTACTATTATAATGGAATAATTCATCATCATCTATCCCTTTCCCTCATTTTTAAAAAAATTGAAAATGTCGTCCGAGATGTTTTAATTTATCACATTTAAGGACGATGATTTTTCAATTTCCTTCACCATATTCATGTATGGTCATGAAACGATTTTTATGGCTGACAAAGATTATAATATATATATTATAACACATTTAATTTATTTAAATCATTTTGTATTCATGATATTAATTTATAAAACAAAATGAGATAGTTGTGATAGAAAAACCGCCAAATTAATCCCTGTGATTATCATTAAAAAAATTATCTAATGACTCATCCTAAAAAAAATTAATCAAATTAATTGTTTCAAAATTTCATCATATGTATTTTAATTAATATAAAATAATTACAATACTATAAAACCATTAACATTTTACATGAACTTCCATAATCTTATTCAAGAAAACTGATCATGAAAGCTAAGAAAATGAGCACTCACAAACGATGAAATTGAACACTAAGTCATAAAAACGGGAAGAAAATAACTTAATAAAATGATACTAAATAAAATTAATGTATAATATGTTCTGGTATTATTAATAATTAATCTAATTTTGTTTTTATGACATTAAGATCATGTGAAGGACACCTTCGGAATTAAGGTGAGGGATTCTACACAAACCTCCATTATTCTTCTGGGATTCTCTTCCTCTATCTTTTATAGAAATGAAATTATATTTTATTTTTATGTAAATAATATAAATACTATATAAATATTCCAAAATTTTGTATCAAGATCTTTTCATCCTCATTATTTTGGGATATGCATGTTTTAAGTGGTTCCCTTCTCGTTACTTCCTGATAAGCAAGACGTTTTAAGGGAACTACCCAAATTTTTACCCATTTTCAAGTGAAATTCATAAACTATTTTAAGCTACCATTATTATTATAAAACATATAATTTTTATTTCGAAAACCATCTTGGTTAACTTTTGGATTTATAAAAAATATTATTCCTTTTTTTATTTTAAATGATCTTTGATATTTTCCTTAAACCACAATAAAATGTTTTAATTATAAAGTTTCTTAAATACTCTTTTTACACAGTATCACTTAAGTTTTACATCACCTATCCTGATATATTGCTCTTATATTTTATGAATTCCCATTTATGACTTAATGGTAACTTCTATTTTACACCCATTTTTTATGATTTATGAGATGATACATGCTTCTTTCCATGGGTAAACGTTATATCTATGTTTGATTATTTAAATATGATTATTTATGTGGCACACATATTCATGAACATATTATTATGGGTGTGACCAGATATATTTATAATTAATTGGGAAATTTTTAGTCTCAAGATAGTATATGTGTGATAGTCTTGGTGGTTAGGCTTGACTCGTGCTTCATGTGCAACGGTCGCGGTGGTTATACTTGCCTCGCTCTCTTTTATGTGTGATGAGCCTTGAATCGTAATAAAGTAATTTTTTATGGTTCTACCACATTATTATGATTCCATGATTATAATATTTCATTCCCTATATGTTAATATTTTTTATGTTCCATGCCTTTTTATATCATTATGTTATTCCTTCTGACCCATGTGTTAAGATTTATGCTTATGATTATTCCATTATTGGGGGTTTTTAGCTCATTACATTCTTTTTGTTATCCCCAGGTTATCCTAGGTATATGTATGATAGTAATGGAATTTAGAGGTTAATTTAGAGATTAAATAAATTTTTTATGATGATTAATTATGTACCTAATCTTCTAAGACACTAGAATTCAAAATATCTAGCTTGTTATATAATGCCTAATTAGGCATAAAATCATGTAATGATATGTGTCAAAGGATAGGGTTTATATATTTAGGACATGAACTACTTCTCAATTTATTTCCTTTCTTCCAGGATGACTTTGTACAGTTTAACATCGTGTGGTCAGGGTGTAGTGGTAGGGCTTATACTGATGTGGATTCTCTGGCTAATGAACTCTATGAAAAGTATTTATTGACAAATCATTCATTGGTGGGGGTGTAACATGATCCATATGAATTGTTGACAATGGGTAATATCCATTTTTTAATACCTTATGTATGATGTAAGGAAAATTCCATTTGGGTTCCAGCTTTGGAGGCTTATTCTCTAGTATCACTGGGGTTCTGAGAGCCAACACTAGTTCTCCATGGAGGAATGAATAGGGGAGAACATTTTTATTAAACACATGGATGGTCCAATTCAGATGGACGTCAAGGTGTGCAATGTGTGCAACCTGTTCTCATCAAGCCACTCTAATTCATCTAGTCTATTTTTTTGATTTATCATCATCTAAGAGATTTCCTAAATTAGATATTCAGAGTGAAGTTATTTGGAAGCATATTAGTAAAACTACCTATATCTCGTACACCAATAAGTATGGAATTGAAAGTGTAGTAGTAGGTGTGGTGGTATGGTAAGCCCATAAGGCAAGGAGGATCTTGTATAACTAGGATTTATTATCCTTGTTCACAATCATCTAGAGTATATTTGACATATTCTTATTGAAGACATATATCTATCTATTTTCTATTACATGATAGCGAGACCAGAGATTGGACTTGATATTTTAGTTCTGGTATAATTTCTTCAATTCTATTGAACAGAAGTTGGTTCTATTTTCCTTCAATATTGTGTGAGGGACTCTGAAATTAGGGATGATATGGGACTTCAAGAAGTTGATCATGTTCTTCTTCTTGAATTATTTTTGGGGTATTGTCTCATCCCATTTGGAGAAGATTATGGTAGTTCTATAGATATATTTGAACAGCTTGGTTGTGGCTGAGGGAATGTCCCCACAATATCCATTCCCCAAGTGTAAAATGGACTAGAATATTTAGCTATATATAGCAATTTTAGGGGTTGATGGATGATGTTTTCATGAATTTGGAACACATGATATTTCTTATTGAACTCCATGGAGTCAAGTATAATGGTTTTCTTGATAATATCCCATCCTCTTGATTTGGTAGGAGAGTTTGGTCTCATATTGATTAGTGCTGCAAGAGCTTGCATGTACTTCTTCAATGAAAGATAGAATATATACTTATAATATTCATCTAAGGAGGATTCCATTGGAACCATGATTGTAGATATCGTTATGCTAATTTGGACCACATTGCAGAGTAATGTTCGTCATATGCCACCAAATATGTTCCCTTCTAGCTCTATCTGTTAGAAGAGTCCCATTTTGGAGATAATTGTTCCTAGGATCCATCTATATAGGGGTGTATGTTGACTCATCATTCTATAGGGTGGTTATAAACTGATTTATTTCTTCCATATCACATTTGATGATTGATTAGGCAATTCTTTGATGTGTGATATAGAATATTGCTTCCTCCTAATCAGGGTCAGCCTGGACTGTTGATGCATTATCCAATACTTTTTCATGAGTATTTTATGATCAGGTAACATTATGCAATGTAGGTTCAAAAGGTAATTCTTTCATTAGTATCCTAACGTAGCCAGTTAGAGGGTCCAGATCTTCTTTTTTGATGTAATATTGACCATTGATCTTCTTTATCACTAGTTCTGAATCACCTTTCGTATTCATGTAGGCTACTTTCAACTGTAGGTCTAGTTCCTGTTGGAACCACTTTGTGTACAGGTTTGTATTTGTTGTCAATACTTGTCAATGGAATATCAAAATGAAAGAGATCAAGAAGTACTCTAATAAAATGGAGGAATGGAAGCTCACAATGAAGGAGATCATGAAGTACTCCGATGAAGTAGGGGAGTAGTGATTCAGACGATTGTTGCGCTGATCGTAAGTTCAAAGAACATGTGTCAAAGGTGATACATTGTTTACAACAATGAAGAATGTGAGGAGTAATCCATCCAAGGATGATTAAAGCAGGATGGTGTTTTTGGATGAAGACCATGAAATTCCTCATTATTTCATGAGAACAATGGGTTTTGATGAAGACCATGCAATTACTCATGATTGCGTGAGAACCATGCTAGAGACTTCCTTGACGGATTGAATCACATGTTTTGCATGAAGTTGATCATGACGGTTGATGAAGGAGGCAATGTGCCAATGAGTTGACTTATGAAATGGCCATGCACATCACATTTTTATAGAAGATGATGGTACTAAAGTTGTTCCTTCAAAGAATACATATCAAAATAGTGGAGTTTGTGATAAAAGCAAAAGAGTTGCTTAAGGATACAGATCACCAAGAAGAAGTGCTGTTGAGGTGATCATGCTTGTCGACAAAGCAAACAAACGACATAAAAATTTGTTGACAAAGGAGACTCCATGGTGACATGTCGAGTTCAAGAGTTGTGGTCAACAATCTATGTTTGATTCAAGAACATCGACAGAGGAATGGATGATCTGGAGGCGGTACAAAAAGAGCAGATACAAGGTGGCACCGTTTTCCAGTGTTTGCCAAATTTCAGGGCCTCAAAATCAACAAATGAAGAAGAGTGATTTTGGAAAAGGGACTTGTGCGCCATACTCTTAGAGGATAGGAAACTTGCGCTCCATATGTTTTTGAATATCAGAGCATCAAAATATGGCAAAGGGATAGGGGTCGCGCAAGTTTTGGTGAGGTCGCGCAGGTGAATTATGTGCCGGGAAGAGACTTGCGCGCCGACACCTTGAATGCATTATAACTTGCGTGCCTATGGTTTTTAGAGATCAGAAGATCCAAATTTGGCAAAGGCAAGATGTTCGCGCAAGTTTGGATGTTGATCGCGCAAGTGCCTAGCAGGGGCCGAGACTTGCGCGCCAATGGATGACTTGCGTGCCGCCGCGCAGGGGGTCCAGTTTGCCTATAAATACTGGACCACCCCTCCTCATTTCTCACAGTGCTCAAGAATTAGAGATTGTTCGAGCTCTCATCGCGCAGGTGGTTGAGCCGCGCAAGTGGTGATTGCGTGCCGATTGATGGTTGCGCGCCCCAGGTGATTTGGGCAAGGAAGGAAGTGAGTCGCGCAGGTTTGAAGTTCAAGAAGGCAGAGTCGCGCAGGTGCTTTGGAGACACGTGCGCGCCAGGTTATACTTGTGCGCCTAATACTTGCGCGCCAGATGGAGACTTGCGCGCCGGGCTTGAAAAGGAGATCCAAATATTGTTGAAGCACGCCCGCCTTTCTGGAGCTTCACAAGAGCTAAAGATTGCCTGATACTTTCAGTGCAAAGCGAGATTGAAGAAGAAATCTAAATGATACATGCATGATCTCATGCATACATGGTGAATTGATTCTGACGAATGCCGAGTAAGCTGAACATCATTTATTGAGAAATCACATCAGTGATTGTGATTCAGGCAAACGAAGACAAGGGGATCTAGTGCATTCAGTCATTGCACTAAAGAAGAAAGATTGAACTATAAATAGAATCAACTCTGAACCCTGATGCAAGAAAAGTCTCATGCTGAACAGGAGACAAAGAACATCAATGCACATTTATTAAAGAGACCTTTACGTCTATAAACTGAGTGAGACTTCACCAACGGCAGTGAGCCAGGGGGAGTCAACGGGAGTTACCCGAGGGACGCAGTGAGCTATCCCTGAATAATTGTAAAGGCAGTGAGCCTGGGACAGAGTGACTGTACCCGAACCTTTGTAATCTACAGCTAGTGAAGCATAGTGGATTTAGGTACGACTGACAACCTGTCGGCGTATGCTCCTTGGACGTAGCCCTTAGTGGTGAACCAAGTAAAAATAGATGTGTCATCTCTCTGCATGTGAATGTTTAATTGCTGATCATATCCATCATACAGGTTTAAGTAGTTCCTACCAACGTGGGAACAAGATCCACAACTAAAAGAAGAAAAAGTTGCCACCCTGATTCACCCCTCCCCTCTCAGGGTGTCCCGGGGTCCTACAGTTCCAACCTATAAATTAGGTCTTGGTATTATGTATTATTATTTTTTAGCCTTAGGATGGTAAGAAATGGTAAGGAAAACTACTTTGTCTGGAGAGACAAATACAATCCTTAATTTGACCTCATTGAATCTCATGTTTTTCATCCTTTTAGTGATGATAATTTGAGAGGATCCATCAAAATACATCTTACACGTCCAAGGAATTTTGTGGTCATATAAGAGCTCCTCAGTTGGATGCTCAGTGTCCACTAGTTTATGTTCTGAGGCAGGATGTACCATGAGGAAATTAGATTAGGATTTCCCTTTCACTAAATTATGCGACATAAAATGAATGTCATATTTTTATGAAATGACCACGCATTGGTCCAAATTCCCAGTAAATATGGGAAAACCATGGATGTAATTGAGTGGGTCTATACGAGAGGTCATAATAAAATCATGGTGATACAAGTAATGTCTCTTCTTTTTTACTAGAAAGATGAGTGCAAGGCAGTTCTTCTCAACATAAGAGTATCGGATCTGAGTACCTATCATTGTCCAGATGAGGTGGTAGAGACTATTCTCTCTCCCCACATCATTTTTCTACATAAGGGGGAAACCCAATGAGAATTCCATAGTGGAAACATATAAGATAAGTGTCTGCCCTTCCATCAGAGGCATCAAAAACGGTGTGTGTAGTATGTACTTATTGAGAGTATAAAATGCTTCTAGGAAGTCATTGACCCATTGATAGGTGATTCCCTTTTTTTCTTATCCTTGTGAAGAGGAGATCTTTACCAGCCAAATTGGATTCTAATCGCTGAAATTAGGCAAGGTTCCCCCAGAATCCCCCATAGTTATTTTAGATTTATATGGGTGACATTGTTTATATAGAACTAGTCTTCTATGGGTCAATTTTGATGTTGTTATGTCATACAATAAATCCATGAAACTTCACTAACGTTACCCGAAAGAACATTTTAGTTGATTCTTCTTCAGACTGTGTTGTCGCGGCTTGTCAAAGATTATTGAAGGTATGTGAAGTGATCATATTGCTATCAAGATATTTAAACCAGGACTTCTAAATAACATTCACATATATTAACAAATAATGGATTAAATATATGACGCATGGCACATTGATATGTGGAAACCACATTCTTTAAGCCAAAGGGCGTGACCTGATAGCAGAAGATCCCCATTGGCACTCTTAATGTAGTGGATTCTTCATATTTAAGGGCCATTTTATTTGATTATAGCCCAATATACACATCCATAAGGAAATATATTAGAAGCCTAAAGTTGAATCGATCAAGAGTTTTTTGATCAGCAATGGGAAGTCATCCTTTGTGAAATGTTGATTAAGGTATCTGAAATGAATGATGTCCCTAATAATCCCAATATTTTTCTTGAAAAGGATGATATTGGAATGAAAAAATGGGTATTTCAGTTCTGGGATGAAGTTGGATTTGATTAACTTATCAACATCCATATATAAATTCTGGTGTGAGAGGGGTTCATCTTTCTTGCTGCATTCATTAAACCTTGATGCTCATCGAGTAAACATAGATGGTGTGTGGACACATATAGATTCAATCCAAGAATTTTTTATAGTTCTATGAAAATATATATCATTCTTTCTTTTTAAATTTAATATACATCTCATTCCCTTTGAGGTACATGGAGGCCCTAATTACTATAGGTCGTGGGTCTTCCTCTATTCCCAGATTTATCTACCTGGTCTCATCAATGGTGGTGGAGACACCTTCCTCAAATATAAAAGGTATTTTCTGAAGGTCATCATCATCCTATAACACATCAAGGTCTATGGAGATATATTCAGATGAAGATGACCATCTATGGGCTTCAATGTCACCATTGGGGTGAGAGAGGCCATGAGAAGAGACATTAACATCCCGCATTGCCTTAGTCGTTGAAGTGAGATTTCAGAGCTAATTATATTTTTCAATATAACTATGGATAGAAGAGTCTTGGACCTATGGGGTCAAGTATATTATATCAACTAGATTTATGTGGAGCACATAGTAACTTTCAAGTATAATCTAGGGATTTTCAGGGGCTTTTTAAAGCCATTTGGGGATGCAACCTATAAAGATTCATCTTCCATTGGGTTTTTACTCCATTTTATAGAAATATGGTTCAATATATGTCGATCAAAAAGTTTTTAAGGGGAAACTATCACCATGAAATGTTCCAATATTTGCACTGATGGTTTATTCCAGACACTGATGGAATGTGGTAGGTACCTCCATGTTGTTGTGGATATAGGGCCTTCCGTGTAAGAGATTCTATATGGTGTCTTGTTGGATAAAAAAAACTCAGTGTCAAGTGTGAGCTCCCCAAACAAAGATGTGATTTCAATCTTCTTCAGAAGAATCTTCTCATGCATATCATACCCTTGAATGGTTATATTTATTGGGAGATAAGTCTCCTTATCTATATCCCAAACGTCTAAGGCTTCAAATTGGGACAAGGTTGATCAAATAACCATTATCAATCAGACCCATTTTGATTCTGACATTATTTAGTGTTCCTGAGTCACTTAGGGGTCTTATGTGACTATGAAGTACCTCTAACCAATCCTGGTTAGTGAATGAGATGGAGAAATTGCATTCTGCTAACATAGTCTCCACTTGATAGACCTTGTCTGCATCAAAATATATCTCATATTCTTCTGGGATTAGGTTTCCTTCAATAGGGGCATCATTGGGTTATTTTGAAAGATGAATCACATCAAGGACTAAGAGCTTGGTTGGGAAAATTTCCCATTTTTTCATAACATCATGATTTTGTGCCAGAGGTATGTGCTTCCCAACACAGGGTTTCTCCTGGACATGTATTTTAAGAGATAAGGCATTTGACGTGGATGTTCTTGATTTCTGTGAAAAGTTAGAGGACTAATATTCTAGCAGTGGAACTGGTCATGTTTGTGTTTCATGTTTCCATGGTTGATCGGATAATTGAACTCCCTATTGGTGTTCAAGAAAGATTATTGGTTGTATATGACCACTAGAGGGTTCTAATACACCTCCGTATCTATTTCAAACCATCTGGAGTACATTCCCCTTATTGTTTTCAAGATATATATTTTCCATGGGGATATCAAGGAAATATTAGGTCTAACCACATCTGTTTTGTCCCATGTATATAACGACCCATACTTTACATACATTGTTAATACTTCAAAATTGAAGCATACTTATTAAAACATATAACAAAACCAAGAAAGGACCGTATAGGTATAGTGTCTTTAGAAACTGGGAAACATAAACAACTGGTTCATAAAGAATCTACATTGTCTCCCATTTATTTCATCATATTTAGAGTCCCTTTTGGCATATACTACTTAATAACATTCTTCCTGAACTGGGGGAAAGAAAACATACAAAAGGGTGAGCTCAAATACTCAGTAAGGGTAAACAAAAGAAATATCAATCACATCATATTTATAAGAACATAACTTTTGTAAATCTTAACCTGCAAAAGAGAGCATAATTTTATAACATGGGATAAATCATAGTAGTGAAATGGAATCCCAATAATCATAAAACATGAAACTTTGTGGAATACATACATAATCATAGAGAATCATTTCTTATTAGTCAAGACTCATTTCCAAGACTATCTTAGTGGACAAAGTCTATTTCTGAACCGAGTTCACTCCCCGTTTCAGTCATGTTTCACTGAACCAGTATAACATACCGTTCCAGCCATGCCTATCTCATGAGATATAAATTTTTACCCAATTAATTGGATGGAGATATAGGTCCCACCCATCTCATAATGATACCATTCTTATGTGTGCCACAAAATCATAAATCATACATCATTGCATAACCCATGTAATAAAAATGGAATTCTTAAACATCGTGACATCATAAAAAAATTCATATAAGATAAATGAATTCATTGAAAATATTTCCATCACAACATAATCAAATCCATGTAATAATAGGGATAGAAACAGAACCCTATATTATCTTATATGAAAAATAATTTTGATAAAACACTTGAACTCCATTCTTGAAGAAAATATCCTTTCTTCTTCAAAAAAACTTTTCATTTCTTAACATGTCATACAATTATAAACTAAAAGAAGTTGATTAAAAATAAACTCGAAAACTTGTAAAGGAATCCTCTTGGAAATAATGTTTTAAAAATCCAATCATGCCGTATAAGTTAAAAAAACATTCTTCTCGTCCTTTTGTCGAAAAAGTCAAAAAGTACCTCGTATGAAAAACAACAAAAGATTACTTTCATATCCATTAATAAAAACTCACCGTAGGGTAAAATTGGATTTAAACAATTGTAGGTGGATTGAAATAATATTACATATTGAGGAAACATGGATTTGGATGATAAAATACACCCTAGTAAATACTAAAGTATAAACAATCTCGGATAAAAATGAGATTATGATATTTCCCTTACCTTAGGTCCGATATGCTTTGTACGTGTCCGAACCTCATGTATAATGATTTAAATAATGTTATTGACTTATTCCAGAATCATAATTATTTTTATTATAACATATATGGTCAAATTCTTAGCTTCTTATTAGTAATATTTCATTACTACTTGTTATTCGGGTGTTTATTACTTTTTCTTCTTATGCGTGTCTTGTCGAATAAATTCTTATTTTTATTTTTAGTTTATAGATACCTCATTTCCAGAATGGTATTATTGTAATATATAACAAATTTATTCACTTAATTAATTTATGTAATCATTATGCAATGAAAATCATGTAGAACGAGTCGCATCACATCGTGGAGACGGTATTCTGTACGTACGCACGAGCGATGATATCGTTCCCATGATCGTGGAATTGTATTGGAGTGTATGTATACTATTTAAGAATCAATATCACTTTACAATAGTCATATATAGTCATTATTTACACCATTATACCCATCCAAGAAAGGTGGTGGTGGAAAATAGATTACACCACGGCGTGGAGACGGTATTCCGTACGTACGCACGCGCGGTGATTTATTTTTCCGCAGGATGGATAGATGGTGAAATAGGGATGTTTCATACTTATAATAACATATCAGTATATTAGTGATACTGATGTTATTACTTAATAATTAAACAACTAAAGAAGAAGAAGTGGAAGAAGAAATAAAGATGAAAGAATCGGTAACAGACATTACCTCTTCTTTGAAGTGCTTCTTTGAGACCTCCTTTTAGGGCACTAAAATAGGTCTTTGAAGAAGACTAGAACCTCTAGAATGTTTCTAGGGAAGTGGATAGGAGAAATTGTCAGGGGTTTTCCGAGCTTAAAGGCTCAAAGTGGTGTGAGGAATAGGGGGAGGAGGTGCCCTTTTATAAGGGAGGAGAGGGGCACCTTTGGAATAACTAAAACTATTATTTTATTATAAAGTCTAATTCGGTTTTAAATAGCTCCAAATTGATTTATTTTGAAGCTAAGGTTGGGATGGGTCGAAATACTCTCATACAATAGAATTTAGATATGTTTAGGTTCCTATTTTAACCTTATCATTTAGATTTAACATTAAGTTAAATAATTTTACTTTTACCGTGTCTTCTTGTGTTCTTATACTATAAGGTTAATAAACTTACTATAAGCAGCCAAACGAACCCCAAGTTGTTTATTATTAATATATATAACCTTATCTAAGTCATTTTGCCGAACCTTAGATTTTTAAGAGTAAAATAACAATTAATAATATAATATTTGTTTTAAAAACTATTTTATGTCAATTTTGACACTATTTAGTAATTGATTTTTGTGAAAATCATAACAGAATGATTAGTTCGAAAACAGTTAATTAAATTAATACTAACATGTCATATTAACCTATAAAATTAGTTTAATTCATACAAAGTATCAAATTATATTTATTTGGGTATTTATAACATCAATTATGTCAATATTTCATCAATAAGATAATTACTACATCATCTTTGTGTCATAAATAAATTAAATTATTTAAAGTATAAAATTACAAATAAAATATCATTATGTAGGAAATCTTTTTTATATTTATAATGAATATTTATAGTCAAATTTATCTTATGTATAACCCTATATTAAAAATGATTTAGTTATTAATGTTTCATTTTAACTATTTTAACCCTTCTTTAAATAAATTAATAATAAATGTCCTAATCTAATCCTAGTGGGCGTAAATGGTCATATTTTATTCCTAAGTTTTTTTTGGTCGAATTAAACTTATCTATTAGAATTAGGGCAAGTGTTAGGGTAATAATAATATCATTTTTACCCTTAATTACCCTATTTACTTTTAACCGTGGTAAAAAAAGTAAAAAGTTACTATTCACCAAAAAATTATTTCCATCTCATTGAACCACATTTTACTTACTGACATCAACCGTGTCTCTCGAATTTTTGAAATTCCACTCACAGAAGCGGTAAAATTAAGTTTTATGAAAAATTCAGTTTTTTAACTACCACTTAGTGGTTTCACTATTCATCAAAAATTGAAAGTTTTCAGAAAAATCCCAAAATTTCACCCTAGGCTAATTTCGATATTCTAAATCCAAAAATGAAGTCCACTTTGAAAAATAAAATTTATAAAATTTCAAAAAGTGGTTATTAATATTCATAACTACTAGTTTTAATAATATTTTAATAGCATATCTTTGTTTAGTTAAACTCGGTATTGCGTACGACGCAAGCTATCGAGGAAGGCCGCGGTTGCGTGTAAAGAAAGCCAAGCTAGTGTTGTGTGTAGTGAAAGATTCATTTGATGATTTATATAACATAAAAACAAAATATTTCACATAAAAGTCTCGGGTGTTACATTCTACCCCCCTTAAAATGAATTTCACCCTCGAAATTCGTCACTTTGTAACAAACAGATGAGGATACCTCTCCCTCATCAATCCTCAAGCTCCCATGTAGCTTATTATAATAGGTGGTTCCTCCATAAAGATTTCACCAATCGAGTGGTCTTGCTTCGTAGGACTTTTTTCCCTACGATCCAGAATCTCTATCGGCTATTCTTCATAAGAAAGATCTTGCTCCAGCGGTACAACTTCTGAGCTAAGTACATGTGAAGGATCAGGTATGTACTTTCTCAGGAGAGATACATGGAACACATCGTGAACTTGAGAGAGATTTGGTGGGAGCGACAATCGGTAAGCTACCTTCCAAACAAGATCCAGTATTTCGAAAGGACCGATATATCTAGGGCTCAACTTCCCATTCTTTCCAAATCTCATGACTCTATTCCAGGGAGATATTCATAAGAACACTTTATCACCCACTTCAAACTCTAGGTCTTTTCTTTGGTTGTCGGCATAACTTTTTTGTCGACTCTGAGCTGCTCTTATGTGTTGTTGAATAGATCTGACCTTTTCTGTCATTTCATCAATGAGATCAGGTCCTAATAGCTTTCTTTCCCCAACTTCATCCCAGCAAGTTGGAGTCCTGCATTTCTTTCCATAGAGAAATTCATAAGGAGCCATCTGAATACTGGAGTGAAAGATATTATTATAAGAACATTCCACCAAAGGTAGGTCTTGATCCCAACCACCTTTCAAATCCACAGAGCAAGCTCTCAACATATCTTCTATAGTTTGAATTGTTCTCTCAGACTGACCGTCTGTCTGAGGATGATAAGCAGTGCTGAAACTCAACTCTGTATCCAGAATATGCTGAAGACTTCACCAGAACTTTGAGGTAAACCTCAGATCCCGATCAGATATAATTGGAAGTGTTACTCCATGCAATCTTACCACTTCCTTTACATATATCCTGGCAAGCTGATCCAGAGAGAAATACTCTCTAATAGTAATGAAGTGTGCAGACGTTGTAAGACGATCAACTATGAACCAGATAGCATTATTGCCTTTGGATGTTTTAGGAAGTCCTGTGACAAAGTCCATAGTGATATTTTCGCATTTCCATTCGGGTATGGGTAATGGTTGTAACATCCCCTTAGACTTCTGTCTCTCAGCTTTAACTTGTTGACAAACCAAGCATCGAGAGACATATTCAGTAACATCTCTTTTCATACCATCCCACCAGAAGTACTCTTTCAGGTCCCTATACATCTTCGTGCTTCCATGATGAATAGAGAATGAAGAACTATGAGCCTCATCCAGCAGCTCCTTCTTTAATTCTGGGAATGGAGGAACACAAACCCGATTCCTGAACTTTATTATCCCATCACAATCAAGGTTGAATTCAGGAACATTTCTCACCTTCTTTTGTAACTCGACATCTTATTTATGTTCCTCTTTAATCTTCACATGTATAGATGGTTGACCATTCATTTGAGAAAGATATGATTTTTCCCCTTCCATTATAATTCCAAGATCCATCCTTTGTAAATCCATAAATATTGGATCCTTTGTGATCCTCATCATGGATAAACTGGCATGGTCTTGTCGACTTAATGCATCTTCCACCTTGTTTGCTTTCCCAGGGTGGTAATGAATTGAGCAGTCGTAATCCTTAATCAGCTCCAACCATCTTCTTTGGCGCATATTCAGCTCCTTTTGTGTGAAAATATACTTTAAACTTTTATGATCAGTATAAATATCACACCTTTCACCATAAAGGTAATGCCTCCAAATCATTAATGCAAATATTACCGCATCTAACTCCAAATCATGAGTTGGGTAATTTTGCTCATGTATTTTCAACTGTCGTGAGACATAAGCTATCACCATATCATTTTTCATGAGAACACATCCCAGTCCCTTCTTGGATTCATCACTGTAGATCACAAACCTTTCTCCACTACAAGGAAGTGTGAGTACAGGTGCACTGGATAACCTTCTTTTCAACTCCTTGAAATTCTCTTCACATTCCTCCATCCAAACAAACTTAACTCCTTTCCGAGTCAACTTGCTGAGTGGATTAGATAGTCATGAAAAATCTTTCACAAAACGTCGATAATATCCAGCCAAACCAAGAAAACTTCGGATCCCGGTTACTGTTGTTGGTCTCGACCATCTTTCGGTAACCTCTATTTTTGATGGATCCACAGATATCCCCTCTTTTGAGATTATGTGACCCAAAAATGCAACTTTTTGAAGCCAAAATTCACACTTGGTAAATTTGGCATAAAGCTTCTCCTTTCTTAGGGTCTTCAATATAATTCTCAAGTGATCTTCATGTTCTTCCTTGCTCTTTGAATAGACAAGACTATCGTCTATAAATACTACCACAAACTGATCAAGATAGTCTCTAAAGACACTATTCCTCAGATCCATGAAGATAGCAGGGGCATTAGTAAGACCAAATGGCATCACTATAAATTCATAGTGTCCATACCTTGTACGGAAAGCCGTCTTTGGTATATCCTCCCTTTTGAACCTTAATTGATGATACCCTGAATGAAGATCAATCTTGGAAAAGTATTGAGCTCCGCGTAGTTGGTCAAATAGGTCATCAATGCGCGGGAGAGGATATTTGTTCTTGATAGTGATCTTGTTAAGTTCTCGATAATCAATGAAGAGTCTCATTGATCCATCTTTCTTCTTAACAAACATAACAGGTGCTCCTCAAGGTGATGCACTAGGGTGTATGAAACCCTTATCAAGATTCTCTTGGAGTTGCTTCTTCAATTCCTTCAACTCAATTGGGGCCATTCTATAAGGTGTATTTGAAATAGGCAAAGAACCCGGTACGAGTTCTATTGAAAACTCAACTTCACGATTTGGTGGGAGACCCGGTAATTCCTCCAGAAAGACATCATCAAACTCCCGTACAATGGGAATATTCTTAATCGTGAGTTTCTCACCAACCATTTGAGATAAATAACCTTCATTTAGTGGAATCAAGACCCATAAGATGGAAGGAATTTCCACTGGAAGGTTATGTTCATCCTTGCATCGATAGACGATCATAGATTGATCTAGAATATGAAATGTGACTTCCCTTCTTTGGAAATTGATATGAGCTTCATGTAGAGAAAGCCAATCCATGCCAAGAATCACATCAAATTCCACTATAGGAAGGATCACAAGATTTGCAGGAAGCACTTTCCCACAAACTTCAATCAGAGAAGAATTATAAACTTTTGATGCGACTGCTGTGCCATTAGGGGTTGTCACAGCTAACTCAACATCTAACTATCGAGGTAATACGGTGATATCCTTAGAAAATTATTTAGAAATAAAGGAGTGGGTGGATCTAGAATCAAATAAAACATTTTCTACTTTAGGGTGGATGGTAAGTGTACCTTTCACCACATCGTTATCGTACTCCACATCGCTGATAGAAATTGCATGTGACTTTCCTTTATCTTTAGCCTTAAGAGTTTGTTGACATCGACCATCATCATCATCCCTTGGATTTGGGAATTGATTGGCATAATTCCCCATCTCCTTGCACTTGAAACATTGAAGTGTAGTAGGTTCATTCTGTGTATCCCTTCCTTTGTTTGCATCATTAGACATCTTCTTCCCATCATTGCAGCATTCAAATGCCCTATGACCTTCCTTTCCATATTTGAAACATTTACTTGTCCCTTTATAACAACTCCCTCTATGTTTCTTTCCACACTTTGAGCAAAAGGGAAATCTCATCTTCTTTTCAGTGTGCTCTTTAGATTTTCCTTTGAATTTCATTTTCCTCTTCTTATCAAACCCAAATGACTGATGGGTTACTCCAATCTCCATCTCGACTTTGAGAGCACATCGAACGATTTCCTCATAGCTATTGATGTCCCTTATGTCTAACGCCCTTAGAAGACCTGGTTTTATGCCACTAATGAATCGATCGATCTTACTCTCAGGTTGGATAATAATACCAGAAGTGTACCTTGCAAGTCTTGTAAAATTTGCTTCATAATTACCAATAGATTCATCATCCTTTTGCTTCAGTTCAAGAAACTATTTCTCTATCTTTGTTCGTAGAATACGAGAGAAGTACTTATTGAAAAATAATTTATTGAACTCATCCCATTCCATGGACTCAATTTCATCCCTTTGCCTCGTATTCTTAATAAGATTCCACCATTGATCAGCATCACCTTCCAAACGATACACTGCTAAGATGAATTTATCATGTTCAGAACATTGAAGAACTGAAAATATTTTTTCAGTAGTACTAATCCATTGTTCAGCAACTAATGGATCAGTAGACCCGCTGAATGAAGGTGGACGCTGCCTCATGAAGGATTCAACAGAATGTTGGTCCTTCCTTTGCTTGTTTGGATATCCCGCATGATTCATAGCTTGAGAAAGTTGTGTGAGCATGGCTACAAGATTTTTCATTCCAGCTCCCATAACGTTTGGTTGCTCAGGGGGACAATCATTTCATTGCCTGTCGCATTCCTCATTAACATGGTTCCTTCGGGTTCCATCCATTGACTAAAACCAAGAAGAATAGTGTGAGAAAAACTAATTATAATTGGAAAACCACATAATAAAGAATAAAATTTCACACTTAAGGTCTTATCAAAGGTTATTCATGGACATTTCTAAAACACTAAGATTGTGTTCTATTCTTAGACTTATCCTTAGGGTTCTTACTAAGGCTTTCACATCCTAGTTTCCAAAGGTTGAATATATCTTTACTCTGATACCAACTATAACGACCCATACTTTACATACATTGTTAATACTTCAAAATTGAAGCATACTTATTACAACATATAACAAAACCACGAAAGGATCGTATAGGTATAGTGTCCTTAGAAACTGGGAAGCATAAACAATTGGTTCATAAATCATCTACATTGTCTCCCATTTATTTCATCATATCTAGAGTCCCTTTTGGCATATCCTACTTAATAACCTTCTTCCTGACCTGGGGGAAAGAAAACGAACAAAAGGGTGATCTCAAATGCTCAGTAAGGGTAAACAAAATAAATATCAATCACATCATATTCATAAGAACATAACTTTTGGAAATCTTAACCTGCAAAAGAGAGCATAGTTTCATAACATGGGATAAATCAAAGTAGTGAAATGGAATCCCAATAATAATAAAACATGAAACTTTTTGGAATACACACATAATCATAGAGAATCATTTCTTATTAGTCAAGACTCATTTCCAAGACTATCTTAGTGGACAAAGTCCATTTCTGAACCGAGTTCACTCCCTGTTTCAGTCCTGTTTCACTGAACCAGTATAACCTACCATTACAGCCATGTCTATCTCATGAGATATAAAATCTTTACCCAATGCATTGGAGGGAGATATAGGTCCCACCCATCTCATTATGATACCATTCTTATGTGTGCCACAAAATCATAAATCATACATCATTGCATAACCCATGTAATAAAAATGGAATTATTAAACATCGTGACAACATAAAACAATTCATATAAGATAAATGAATTCATTAAAAATATTTCCATCACAACATAATCAAATCCATGTAATAATAGGGATAGATACAGAACCCTATATTATCTTATATGGAAAATAATTTTGATAAAACACTTGAACTCCATTCTTGAGGAAAATATCCTTTCTTCTTCAAAAACACTTTCCTTTTCTTAACATGTCATACAATTCTAAACTAAAAGAAGTTGATTAAAAATAAATTTTCAAACTTGTAAAGGAAGCTTCTTGGAAATAATGTTTTAAAAATCCAATCATGCCATATAAGTTAAAAAAACATTCTTCTTGTCCTTTTGTCGGAAAAGTCAAAAAGTACCTCGTACGAAAAACGACCAAAGATTCCTTTCATATCCTTTACTATAAACTCACGGAAGGGTAAAATTGGATTTAAAAAATTTTATGTGGATGTAAATAATATTACATATTGAGTAAACATGGATTTTGATGATAAAATACACCCCGGTAAATACTAAAGTACAAACAATCTCGGATAAAAATGAGATTGTGATATTTCTTTTACCTTAGGTCCGATATGCTTTGTACGTGTCCGAAACTCCTGTATAATGATTTAAATAATGTTATTGACTTATTATAGAATCATAATTATTTTTATGATATCATATATGGTCATATTCTTAGCTTCTTATTAGTAATATTTCATTACTACTTGTAATTCGGGTGTTTATTACTTTTTGTTCTTATGCGCGTCTTGTCGAATATATTCTTATTTTTCATTTTAGTTTATAGACACCTCATTTACAAAATGGAATTAGTGTAATATATATCATATCTATTCACTTAATTCATTTATGTAATCATTATGCAATGAAAATCTTGTAGAACGAGTCGCATCACATCGTGGAGACGGTATTCCGTACGTACGCACGAGCGATGATATCGTTCCCATGATCGTGGAATTGTATTGGAGTGTATGTATACTATTTAAGAATCAATATCACTTTACAATAGTCATATATAGTCATTATTTACACCATTATACCCATACAAGTAAGGTGGTGGTGGTGGAAAATAGATTACACCACGGCGTGGAGACGGTATTCCGTGCGTACGCACGCACGATGATTTCTTTTTCCGCAGGATGGATAGATGGTGAAATAGGGTTGTTTCATAAATATAATAACATATAAGTATATGAGTGATACTGATGTTATTACTTCATAATGAAACAACTAAATAAGAAGAAGTGGAAGAAGAAATAAATATGAATGAATCGGTAACGGACATTACCTATTCTTTGAAGTGCATCTTTGAGACCTCCTTTTAGGGCACTAAAATTGGTCTTTGAAGAAGACCAGATCCTCTAGAATGTTTCTAGGGAAGTGGAGAGGAGAACTTTTCAGGGTTTGTACGAGAATGAAGGCTCAAAGTGGTGTGAGGAATAGGGGGAGGAGGTGCCCTTTTATAAGGGAGGAGAGGGGCACCTTTGGAATAACTAAAACTATTATTTTATTATAAAGTCCAATTCGGTTTCAAATAGATCCAAATTGATTTCTTTCGAAGCTAAGGTGGGGATGGGTTAAAATACTCTCATCCAATAGAATTTAGAAAACTTTAGGTTCCTATTTTAACCTTATCATTTAGATTTAACATTAAGTTAAATAATTTTACTTTTACCGTGTCTTCTTGTGTTCTTATAGTATAAGGTTAATAAACTTACTATAAGCAGCAAAAAAAAACCCCAAGTTATTTATTATTAATATATATAACATTATCTAAGTCATTTGGCCGAACCTTATATTTTTAGGAATAAAATAACAATTACTAATATAATATTTGTTTTAAAAACTATTTTATGTGAATTTTGACACTATTTAGTAATTGATTTTTGTGAAATTAATAACAGAATGATTAGTTCGAAAAAAGTTAATTAAATCAATACTAACATGTCATAGTAACCTATAAAATTATTGTAATTCATAAAAAGTATCAAATTATATTTATTTGGGTATTTATAACATCAATTATGTCAATATTTCATTAATAAGATAATTACTGCATCATTTTTGTGTCATAAATAAATTAAATTATTTAAAGTCTAAAATTTAAAATAGAATATCATTATGTAGGAAATCTTTTTAGAATTCTAATTAATATTTATAGTCTAATTTATCTTATGTATAACCCTATATTAAAAATGATTTAGGTATTAAACTTTGATTTTAACTATTTTAACCCTTTTTAAATAAATTAATAATAAATGTCCTAATCAAATCAAGTGGGCCTAAATGGTCATATTTTATTCCTAAGTTTGTTTTTGGTCGAATTACACTCATCCAATAGAACTAGGACATGTGTTAGGGTAATAATAATATCATTTTTACCCTTAATTACCCTATTTACTTTTAACCGTGGTAAAAAAAGTAAAAAGTTACTATTCACCAAAAAATTATTTTCATCTCATTGAACCACATTTTACTTACTGACATCAACCGTGTCTCTCGGATTTTCGAAATTCCACTCACAGAAGTAGTAAAATTAAGTTTTATGAAAAATTCAGTTTTTAACTACCACTTAGTGGTTTCACTATTCATAAAAAATTGAATGTTTTCAGAAAAATACCAAAATTTCACCCAAGGCTAATTTCAATATTCCGAATCCAAAAATGAAGTCCATTTTGAAAAATAAAATTTATAAAATTTCATAAAGTGGTTATTACTATTCATAACGGCTAGTTTTTATAATATTTTAATAGCATATCATTGTTTAGTGAAACTCGGTATTACTTACGATGCAAACTATCGAGGAAGGTTGCGGTTGCGTGTAAAGCAAGCCAAGCTAGTGTTGTGTGTAGTGAAAGATTCATTTGATGATTTATATAACATAAAAACAAAATATTTCACATAAAAGTCTCCGGTGTTACAACGTATCCTCAGTTACGTTGCATGTGGCCTCCTGTTCAATAGTTAAGTATGCGAAAGTCCTATTCTAAGGCATGTTCATCAATGGATAATGGGTCTTCCAATTGTGTCATGTTGAAAATAACAAATATTATCCCTTATTCGGATGAGGATTCTATATGGTGGGGTGGTTCCTATTTTAAATATGTTGTGGGGAAGAAATATTCATGAATCAGAGATTGCGTTAGAGAAAAATATGACTCCTCATTTTCTATTTTGTCCTACTTGTGGCGATCACACTCACCTTTTGGATGCATTTTTTATGTTACCTCCTTGGGTTATGGATCTATTTTGGGTCTTTAAAACTATTCTATCAGGGTTCAATGAGCTCTATAAACTGTTTTTTTAGTCATCCAGTTATTGAACTTCCACTCGTGCCTGGATGAAACTTTTCCCAAATCACATTCTTCTTCTAACTAGGAAACAATTTTTCCAGCCACCTACTCTAAGGAGTTTTATAACACCACGTATCTAGAATTGGTTATGCCTTGGAAAAAATATTTAAGGATGAATTAGTCCTATATATTATGACCGAGACTTATAAGTAAAGGGATGTAATTGGGACAATTGGTGATGTTGACCTCATCCGGCTTCTTGGGCTGTGGAAGTATGAGCAGGGTAGTATCAATGGCTTACAAGAAATAATACGAGCTTGTAAATTTTGGAAGTATTATTATTTTTTCACCAATTCCTCAAATATAGGGAGAACATGATTTATCCATGCCTCTGGTCGAGGTCGATTTTGTTGTTCTCACTGGTTTACCGAAGGTGTTGGGTGGTTCTGAACCTGCTATGGTGCTTAGATGGGTACCACTGCTAGCTTAAGAGTGATAGCCGCAATTTCTTCTTTGCCTAGCCTTTCCCCCTGTGATTCGGACTTGAGTTGAGTATTATATTGGGTTTACTAAATGGAATCCTCAAGACATTAATCCATATTAGAGAACTCATGAAACCCACCAATATATTTGGTTTTTATCGATTGTGTCTATAACTCATCCCAAATATTTTCAGCACAGAGTTCCAAGAGTTAGATCTGTGATAGAGGGATACTAAGTGAATAGGTTGAACCTTTCCACATTACTATGAAGTCAGAAACCCTATCATTTTTATGTTTATTTTAGTTTATCAGGTAGAAAGTCATCATTTTCCTCATTGTAGTGCTAAATTGATAATGGAATTGATGAAGAAGGTCTTCCAATCCTACAATGGATCCAAATGGCAGGTTGTTTTACCATAAAAATGTTGGCCTTGTTATAGTCTATATGAAACACCCCATCTTTGTTGCCTCATGTTGATCTTGAGGGACCATCATCAGCCAAAATTAGGATATGAAGTTTTTGAGATTATGTTCAGTGTCACCTGTACCATAAATATTGGATAAGGTAGGATTTTATAAATTGGGTGGAGAAAAAGTGGCATCCACCCATTTAGGATATGGATTTCTATTTGGTTGAATAGGTTCACATTGAGTTTCCTTGAATTCAATTCAAGTTGAAAAGGACTCGATGATGTCCATCATCTCCAAGGGAAATGTTTTATGAGCCACCTACCAACTACAGGGAGCATCTGTGGGTAGATGAGGTGGCCCCAATTTAGTCTCCCACTGATTCGCGATTCATCCTAAGACTGAATAATTACATAGGAGAGGGATAGAATTTTTCTGCAACAGAGGGAAGTCATGATAATATTAAAATTCATCAATTATGTAGACTGAATACCTAGATCAGGATCCATTCTGATGATTAGATACTACTCTTGTTGGAGGATCGACTATAGGAGAGAGAATATTTATATTTTTGGAAGATGATAGTCGGTAGGAATATTTTTCCCGGATTAGATCCTCATTAAGTCATTTGAGAGTCTTTATCATACTATCATATGGTGACAACTTCTCCTTCATGGAAGGAACGTCATCTCTTTTAGGTGGTTATTTGGATACATCCATATCTTCCCATTTTTCTTTTGTAGTGATACATTTAAGAGGTGGAAACTCATTATTCCAAGGTTCTAGATTTTGGACACTTCTCCAGTTCCAGTTGTGTGTAGCCTCGGTTGGTGCATCCAAATCACCCTCCTCTCAGGGTATATTTTCCATTTTTTGGCCCTCATCATTTGCAGCTTGATCAATGATTACCATTTTGACAGTGATGGAATTCACATAGGCATATCAGGTAATGGTGGTTGTGTTATTAATTTCAACGTAACATGATGATTCTATACAATGTTTATCAGGGACTTTATTTGAACCCTTGGTTATATTGGGTCGTTTTGTCTTGTGACCCCGACTGGTACAGATCACATTAACCATATGTTCCTCCCATCTTGGTCTATGAATAGTGACCTCAATGGATTTTTCTATTGTGATTGTCATTCAGGATCTACCAGTAAAGGTTCATCTTATGATGGGAGGAACATCTGTGATATCGACCATTGATTTCTCCCTCCTAAACTAGAGATGACTGATTCTCTCTATGGTGATTATGAGGATGTAAATTTCCATAGCCCGATGTGGTGGGGTTATTTGGGTCTATAATTGTAATTTCGTGGTCTTATTTTCAAGGATCCAATGATTCAGGTTAGGGATTTGATGACTCTTATGGTGGATATGAAGATATAAATACCCCCAGCCCAGTGGGGTGGGGTTGATCAGGAATCAATATTGATTTCCCCAGGACCCTATGAGGGGATGATGAACCTAGTAATAGTGATTGAGATATAAATCCACAAGCCCAGTGTGCTGAGGTTTGTTTTCAAATGTTACCGATGTGTCCTCAATCCTCTTGGTAATTGATGATCCGAGAGGCCGAGGTGGTGGTAGATATTTCCTTGGCCATGTGAGCTGGTTCTGCTCCTGGATCAAAGATATACGATCTGCTAATTTATCTCATTTAATGTGGCATAGTTGTTCTTTCGTAGGAGTTGGGTGCGATGGCAGACCATGGTGAGAACCATTCTTTATGTGATGTTTTCCAGGTGATCACAACTTTGGTATCCATGTCTAGAATAACTTCTTATTACTTTTTGGGTCCCAATTTAAATTCATGTTAGTTATCCTCTCCCTCCATTCATGATGTCTGGGAACCATTGAAATGGTGGAATTTTTTTGCAATGTCCTACTAACCCAAGGGTTACCTGGTCCACCGATGTTTCTGAAGGCTATAACATTACAGGATGCTGAATATGAGGGGTTATACTATTCAAGGGGTACACCAAATCATAATGATTAATTCTATCCCCATACTCGAATAATGATGCAAGATTTTGTTTCAGGGATTGTCACAACTCCTGATTGACCAGGGAATTCACACAAATGGGGGTCATCAGATCAGTTGTCTTTATGGTTACCACCAAATCAGTCATTCTATCCACCTTTCTCTTCAATTCTATGGAAACCTGTAATAGGCCAAAATATCATTCAAACACCCCCATTCGTTCCATGAAATAAAAATGAAAAAATAGATATATTTTAGAGGACCCCACCATGTCCATGAGTTAAATAATTAAAGAAAATAAGTTATACCACTACCAACTCATGTGATCCCACACATCTTGAATAGATTCTCTACAACTTTACAAATAGTCTTTAAACTAAAATAGTGAACCCAAAACAAATAGTTCACATACAATCAATAATATCCTATAAATAAAGTATTTATCTAAAAAATGTTATGGAATACCTGTGAAATTGGTTAGTTGGGTTTAATGAGTCCTTCAAGCCACCTTATCAAATTTGTGCATACCTGCAGTATCACTAAACTGCAATGAGACTTCCACTTTCATTCAATGACATGAAAAGGAATAAAATGATATAACTTTAAGACCCTACTTATTGAAGAATGGTGACTCCAACTACTATAACTGCACTCCATAATTCTCTAAGGGATGCTCACATATCCCCCCATACTACATGTATTACTGCTCAAGTAGTATAACAACCACATAGTAGATTTGTCAAAGGTACAATGTAAAATTTTCTCACATAAGAAGAAGAAACATAAAAAAGATCAATTCCATTTTCAGTCTAAATTACTTATATACATTTGATATGAATATGAAAATCTTTCATCCATATGATTTGATCATCATAAAGACTTTATAATAAATAACAGACTCGACATTCAACCAACATATTTTTTACGATTATTTTTCCAAATAATTTATAAAAAATGAATGTAATTCTTGAAAATTATTAATATTAATAAAAGGAAAACATCATTTTTTATATTTTGTACAAGCTTATCATTAAAAAAAATATGAAAAAACATATGATAAAATAAAAGGATGAAATAATTTAGTGGATCATATGTATTAATTATCATCAATATTTTCTCTAATTATTATGTAAATAGTCTTTACAGCTCAACCATTTTCTTTATATAATTAACTTATCTTTATAACAGAACCCTTTTGTTCACTCTGTTGATCATCCCCAAGATGATTCTAATTGCCTTGAACCAATATCGCTTTACCTATCTTTTCAATTTTCCTTATAAAGTCATGGGGTCCATCATTAATACTAGACTCTAATTTATTCGTTAAAACATCATTTCAGATGAATGACATGGATTCATCAATGAAAGGGGTATCCCTGAAGCTATTAGTCTGACTAAAGAGATGAGAAGTGATATTAATAAAAATTATATATGGGAAAGTGTGGTTTTCAAAGAGGATATGGATAAGGTTTATGATATAATGTTGAGAAACATCAATCATAAAATAATTAAGAGATACGACCTCGCAGACTAGGTCGACAATTTTTGTTTTTTTCTCTTCCTCGTGGTTCTCCATCTCTCATATTGGCTTTGTGAATGGTTTTTTCAAATTGGGGTGAGAGTTTCAACACAAATATCCTTCATCTCCTAGTTTTTTTGTTTTCGGCTCAAGTGGTCCTCTGTAAAAACAAAAATAATAACATTTCTATTTGGAAGATTGTAATATAAATAGGTAGGAAATGATTTTCTAGGGTATCACACTTTTTTTACTGAAAACATGTTCCTCGTAAAAAAAATAAAATATCCATTCTAGGTTTCAACGGGTTCATAAAATAATAAGGTAAATTAAGTTAGAAAATACTATACTTGGGGAAAAGAAGTGTGTACTTATCCTAGAAGTTCACTCCCAGACATTCTAATAAGATAGAGAGGTGGCTGTGAATTGGAAGATGAGATTTCCCTTTGGAGAAGTTAGGAGATCCACTAGCATTGGGTAGGGTTAACATTCACAATTTTGATGGGATAGTGGATAAAATTACCTCTTGAATCATCAAATGGAAAAATAATTTCATCTCTTTTAGTGGTAGAGTTTCATTTTTTAATTTTATACTCTCTTCATACCCATGCACATTCTCTCGATTCTCGATGTTCCTAAATCTAGTGATAGGAAAATTGAAACCATTGTGAATGGTTTTGATTTGGGAATCACATCAGTAAGGAAAATTACATTAGGCAAGCTAGGTGTGAATGGCTAGAAATATTTATGTGGGAGGTATTAATTTTAAAAATGTGGAAGATCCCAGGAATGACATGTAGTAAAATTTATCATGGGAATCGATAAAAGGGAAAACTCCCCAAGGAATGATTATCAAGGAAAAATATTGTAGGCATGAAAGCATTCATCCAGATGTGAAAGTAAACCCTATCCTGAACAATATTCAACAGTCTCTAGAGAACATTAATGATAATTTTAGATGGATTGTGGGGATAGAAAACATGATCTTGTTGTCTGACTATTAGTCTAGTATCCTTCATTTTCCAAAAATCTAAGTCCCAAACATCACCCTCTGAAATTCATGAAACTATCTGATCTTCATGCAAGTAGTCTTTGACAAAAAATATAAGGTTATGAGGGATAGTATCCAGTTTATAGAGAAACTAAATTGTTATAGGTAAATAGATTCTACTTCGGGAAGCTTCAAGGCAGCGAAAATACATAGGATCACGTGTGTCCAGTAGGAGACCGTAGTATGGTATTACCATTTTTGGGATATATCAATTCCACCCAAATCCCGATTCCCCATTTAGATAATTCACAACTAGGACCTTCCCATATATTAATAAGTACATAGTGATGTCATTTAGTTAGCTTCCAAATGAACATGTTTCAGCAAACATAACGTCAAGATCACTCACCATTTATTCATGGATAAGAGCATTCACGCTTCATCTGGAATATTTTCTGACACATCATTGAAAAATAGGTTCATTCTCTATACATAGAATATTTAATTTCTAAAATGATTCAAGTCTCAAGAAACTCAAAAAGAGAGATCCATAAGCACCACATGATTATATTTGTTGGATTTTAGTTCATCTGTGAGGACCACAATGAAGATAGATGCAATGGTAATTGAATATCGTCAAATCATATGAAGGTGAAAGAATAATCACAAAAAGTATATATTAGATCCTTGTTCAATTAGAGGGATCATTCCCTACTCTTTGTAATCTTACTCTATAACACCCCAAGCTTCTAGGATACATTTCCCTTTGAATAATGCAGTAGCTTGCATTGTACACAACTGGGAGTTTTATCACACCACGACCAATGAAACTAGCCATTATGAATAGTAATACATAATTTTTGAAATTTTATAAATTTTAATTTTCAAAATGGACTTCATTTTTGGATTCGGAATATCAAAATTATATTAGGGTGAATTTTTGGTATTTTTCTGAGAACACTCAATTTTTGATGAATATTGAAAAATACTGTGTTATTATTTAAAACCGATTTTATATTTAAATAATTAGTTATTTTATTTTAATTAAATTTATGTCAAAATAGATACATAATACCTATATATGTTCAATTTAATTAAATGGAGTCATTTTATAATAAGTTTAGATATATAAAATGTAACAACCTCGACTCGGAAACCACTAAACCGGTGCTACGAGCCGGGTGGTTACATGACCATAAGCGCGCCTCCCCGTACGCCAAAGGCTGCCAACTGTCAGAGGGGGTCTATGTGATAAAGTAGGGAGACTATAACCCTTTTTTATCAGAGTAATATACAACATAAAGAAACCAATAGCGGAAACAATAATCAATAAACAAAGAACATGTATAACAACCATTTCCAATAATAAAATATGGCATGTCATACTACAAGTGAAAAATTGAACAAAAGCCCAAAAATAAGGACAACGGCCAAAATCCCCAAAATGGTTCTGACTCCAAGTCTGGATCCTCCACCAAGAGCTACCCATGTCCACTCAACTATCTATCAATGACCCTTGCCCTTCTCCTGACCTGCAAACATGAAGTCTGCTCGGGTACCCAATGGTGGCCCGAGCAGGGTGTGAGTACAACTCAGTAGGCCACCACCAAAGGTGACTACAAAATATCCAGTAGAAACAGGTAGTGCATGCAAAAGGTAAATGAATGATAAAGTCCAAGACATTATTCAACGTTTCATTAACTAGTTTAGAGTCCAAGCCACTGCCACTTCCATTTCCATTCATTTCACACCATTTTCCATCACTTACCATTTCATCACATTTCCATGGGTTAATCACATACATTATATCACATGGGTCTAAGGCAAACAATCACATGAAAGTGGGTAAACACATCATTATCCTATCTCACTAGGACTAACCCCATCCTAGTAACCATATTATCACCTCGAAGCCTCAGTCTGGGTGGATACCTCATAGCAACCATATTCTCACCTCGAAGCCTCAGTCTGGGTGGATGAAACTATTAGGAGAATAGATCATCAGTCCTCATTCCAAAACCGTGCATTTAGGGTGGAGTTTATAGCATCAGTCTTCACTCGACCCATGGGCTTAGATCCTCAAGTCAAACCCCACTCTACCAAGCCATGTGCACATGCTTGTATATATAATTAACCATCAACCATCCATACCATTTTTCCTTGGACAAACCATTTACAGCAAACCTCATGGGAATTCACATCATGCCTTAACCCATTAACACATCACCATTTCACATCATTTAACCATTCACCCAATTCCCATGTGTTATGCCTATCTCACTAATCATTCAATACTAGGCCCATAATTCATCCCATTATGGTCTTTAATCAGTTTACACATTAACTCATTTAACCCGTTCATCATTCCCATGAATCGACCATTCAACCCATTCCAATTAACCCTTAGGTTATTTCCATGTCTAGGTGTGTCACCCGTCTTCTATTCCAAGTTCAACCAATCATGCCAACATATTCGTCAATGGATCTACCATTTATTACAACAAGGTCACTTGTTTAATAACAATCCCTATGTCCGGGGAAGGCAGTCACATCCCATGGATGGCCATAATTAGGTCAAGTCATTCTCAACACATCCCATGGGGATCAAGAGAGTTCCCATTTACCATTTTCAAGAACCATTTATACTGAAACACATCAAGGTTAAACAAAGCTCACCATGGAAACCATGAGCAAATCCACACATGCATAAATCCACCATAAAACTATGGGATAACGTTTGTAGACCACCTACCTCGAAACCGCAGTTGAATGCACACCCAAATGAGTCCTTAGACTTCAATCCGACCAGTATTTGGATCTTCAACCTAGAAATAAACAAAAATATAGGGTTTTAGAGCTTCTGAACAAGAGGAAGAGAAGATACAAACCCTAAACCAAAAAGAGAAGAAAGGATGGGATTAGCCTTACATGGAGCTTTGATCTGCATCCAACGGCACCAAAAACGCCTTAGAAACGAGGTAGATCGATCTCTTGGAGCTCTTGGGTGATTTGGTTCGCTCCTAGGGTGAAGAGGTAGAAAATGAGAGGAAATCCCGAGTGGGTTCTTAAAATCTTGGGGTGGAAATTTCGTAATTTTTTCCAACTTTAAGAAGCCGCACGGTTTGGCCGCACGGTGTAAAAAACCGTGCGCAAACCATGCACATGATACTGTCCTGAGGAAGAGGGTTGCACGGTTTACCTGGGCAGGCCGTGCGCCCTAGCTTGTCTTGCCCAGCTTCCCTTTCTTTCGTGCCATGAACCCCCAAAACGCCCCCAAGACCTCACATACTTTCAGAAGACACCCCTTGAAGCCCGAAACAAGGGATTCAACCAAAACATAATGAAAACATACCTTTCCCAAAACTGGGATCTTACAACCTCCCCACCTTATAACGGCTCTTCCTCGAGCTGAGCTTCTAAGCCTCTTTGATCCACCGAAGAGAAAAGTTCGGGCCACTGAGCCCGCATATCTGATTCCCTCTCCCAAGTTTCTTCCTAAACTTTACCGTGCTGAGATAGTACTCGCACTAATGGCACAACCTTTCCTCTCAAGACCTTTTCACTAGGATCCACCATGCGAACCGGATGCTCCTCAAAGGACGCATCAACCTCAAGCTCCACATCCTCAACATCAACAACAGGAGATGGGTTAGGGTGATACTGCCGAAGCTGTGACAAATTAAACACATCATGCATCCCCCCATAACGTTTTGGAAGACCCAATCAGTAAGCCACTGGTTCGATCCTCTCCACAATCTCAAAAGGTCCCACATACTTGGGTGCCAATTTACCCTCCTTCTGAATCTGTCAATGACCCAACCTTGGCGACACCCGAAGGAACATTTTATCACCAACCCCAAACTCGAGAGGTCTACGCCTCCAATCTGCATATGACTTCTGCCTGCTATGAGCCATAGCCATCTGCTTCTTGATCAACTTAACTATCTCTGAAGTCTCCTGCACGAGACTTGGTCCCAAAAACTCACATTCACCGACCTCTAGCCAACACAACGAAGATCTACATGGACTCCCGTAAAGTGCCTCAAACAGTGCCAACTAAATTGTAGCCTAAAAACTATTGTTGTAGGCAAACTCAACCAACGATATATGTCTCTCCCATGAACCACCAAAGTCCAAGACATAAGCTATTAACATGTATTACAACAATTGGATCGTACGCTCTGACTGCCCGTCCGTCTGCGGGTGGAAAGCCGTACACAAAGACACCTGCATACCAAGTGCCTTCTGCAACACTTGCCAGAAATGCCATGTGAAACACAAATCTCAGTCCGAAACTATGGTTCGCAGAAGACCATACAACTGCACTATTTCCCGAACATACAGCTCACCCAACTGGTTGACTGTAAAGGTCTCCTGAATCGGTAAGAAATGAGCCACTTTCGTTAACCGATCCATAACTACCCATATTGCATCATTATTCCATGGCGTCCTCGGAAGACCCATGACAAAATCCATTGTTACATCATCCCACTTCCATTCTGGAAAGGGCAATGGATGCAACAACCCACCTAGGCATTGATGCTCGTCCTTAACCTGCTGACAGGTAAGGCACCGTGCCACAAAGCCCGCAACTTCCTTCTTCATTCCAGGCCACCAAAACTGCCTTCGGAGATCATGGTACATCTTGTTCAAACAAGGATTCACTGTACACTTTGATGCATGGAACTCACACATTAACTCTTGTCGCACACACTTTGGCACAACCACACGATCATAGACATGAACAACACCCTCCACGTTGATGACCCAACCAGAAGGTAGCTCCCCACCTTTATGATTTTCCTTCATGATCAAACACTCAGGATCATCAAGCTGACTCTCCTTAACTTGACTCAAAAGCATCGACTCCATTGTTAAGGAAGCAAGAGTGGCCTGACCATTCTCCTCCTGCACCTCTAGGTGCATCTCAACAAACAAAGCCATCACCTTCCACTCAGTGCTGGACTCCTGAACCACCTGATTCTGAACCTTCCTACTCAGAGCATAAGCTACACCATTTCCCTTTCCTTTCATGTACGCCAACTCAAAGTTAAAAGACTGGAGATATTCTAACTATATTCGCTTCTGAAGATTCATATCCCCCTGTGAGAAGATGTATTTTAAACTCTTATGGTTGGTAAACATAGTAAACCGTTCTCCCAGCATATAGTGCCTACAGCACTTCAAGGAGTACACCACTACAACCAACACAAGGTCATGAGTGGGATAGTTCTGCTCATGGGGTCTCAACTACCTCGACCCATAAGACACAACCCACTCATCCTGCATTAACACAGCCCCATGTCCGACTCCGGACGCATCACAAAACACGATGTACTTCTTACCCTGCTCAGGTAAGATCAAGATAGGTATGGTCGTCAACCGCTTCTTCAACTCTTTAAAGGCATTCGCACAAGCCTCATACCACTTCAACCGGATTCCTTTCTTGGTCAAGTTTGAGAGTGGTGCTTCCAAGCGAGAGAAATACTAAATGAACCTTCGGTAATACTCGACCAAACCCAGAAAACTCCGAACATCAGAAACACTCTTGGGATGCTCCCAAGATACAACTGCCTGCACTTTCTCTGGGTCCACTGTCACACCTACCTCTGAGATGATGTGACCCAGAAAATGCATCTCACCTATCACGAATTGACACTTTAATATCTTGGTATATATCTGATTCTCTCTTAGCGTACCCAAGATGACGTCAAGATGTTGGGCATGATCGTCACGAGTTTTCGAGTACACTAAGATATCGTCAAGAAAGACAATAAAAAACTGATCTAGATAGGGATAAAATATTCGGTTCATCAAATCCATAAACACCGTCGGTGCATTGGTCAAGCCGAAAGGCATCACCACAAACTCAGAAAACCTGTACCGACTCCGAAAAGCTGTCTACTGTACGTCAGAAGGCGTCACCCTCCTCTGGTGATACCCTAAAATCAGATCAATCTTAGAAAACACTTATGCACCCCTCAACTGATCAAATAGTTCATCAATTCTAGGAAGAGGGTATCAATTTTTCACAGTCATCTGATTCATCTTCCGATAGTCAACACACAGCCTCAACGACCCATAGGCCTTCTTTGCAAAAAGCATGGGAGATCCCCAAGGAGACGTACTACGATAGATAAACCCCTTATTCTATAACTCCTCATGTTGAGACTTCAGTTCCTGGAGTTCTGTCGGTGCCATTCGGTATGGCGGAATAGAAACTGGCTTCGCTCTCGCCAGCAACTCGATCGTGAGCTCGACATCCCTCTCGGCTGGTAACTCCAAGAAATCCTCAGGAAACACATCCTGAAACCGATCCACCACAGGAGGAAAATTAGATTTTTCCCCTCCCTCGTCATCATCAAGTATGAGACATGACACTTGAGCTCTGAGTCCACTCATCTATTGACAAAATGGCCCCGCACACCCTGCTCGAACATCCCATTCGCCACAGTGGACATAAGAGTCACCCTCAAGCGACCTGAATGATACTCTGCGACAATAATAGTATATGGGAGCTCGATAAAACACCAACCAATATATTCCTATGATAAGTTCAAACCCTGACATCTCGATAACGAACAAGTCCCACAGAAAATGATACCCACCAACTTCAAAGGCACATCCCTTGCACTGCTTGATATCTTCAACCTGCACCCTCAATTGAGTGTCAATTGACATATCTCCACACAACCCCTCCACAGGTAAAACTAGCACAACCACAATTTAAGCATAAAAAAAAAGAGTGTGTGGAACATGTGTCAAATAACGCATTAGAAAACATAAAAGCAACAAGGATCGTACCTTGAATAGTTGACGGTCCAACCTCGCCATCACTAGGCGAAAACTAAACTGCCTGAAGCTCACCTACCCCTCTACCCTGGGATCCACCCTGAACACCCTGTGCTGCACTGCCCTGCGAGTGTGAGTGATCTTGCCCTAGAGTTCCACATCCACCGCCCCTGCCAGTACGACCTGTGGAGCTCCAACTGCCTGCCTAATACCGGGCAACTGATCCCCTTCCCTTACCCGGTACCTGCTTTTCATCATCATGCTCACCCATCTGTCGAGAGTTCCTGCAGAACCTTTGCACATGCCCCATCCTGCCGCACGAACGGCACTCAACTGGAGTCTGAGGACACTGACCACGCATATGACCCGACCTACCACACTGATAACAAAACACCCAGTTCCCACTCTGAGAGGCTGAACCTCTCTTCTTACCACCTTGCTGGAAACATTCCAAACAGTGATTCCTACCTTCGGAAGATGTACCACTTTTTCAGTCAGCCGACACAATAAGCCCACCACCTGAAGCACCCTTCAGGTTCCCTTCAGAGATGAGTGCCTGATCCATAAACTCTACCAACCTCTTCAAGAAAACGATATTTACATGAGACCAGATCTCATGTCTCAACCCATCCTAGAAATGCCTTGCTACCACCGCCTCATCCCCTGCTAACACCGGGACAAAGCATCGCAAATCAGTGAAGTGACTAGCATAGTCCATCACTTATAGAGGTCCCTGATTCAGGATCAGAAAATCAGCAGCCCGCTCCTGCTTCAAAGTCTCTGGGTAGAAATGCTCTAGAAACTTTCCCTGGAAAACCTCCCACGACATCCCCTCAGCCTACTCGGTCTGAGCCTGAATGTCCCACCAACGCCTTGCCTGGCCCCGCAACATATAAATGGCCAGCTATACTTGCTTTTCCACAGGGGTCTCCAGATGATCCAGTATTGTCACGACCCTTCCTCGGGGCTCGTGCTGTGACTACCCCAAGCCCGCCTTCCATAGGCTAGGGGCTGGCTACTAGCACCAAAGGCATAAATCCCAATAAAAGGGAAGGCATTTCCTTTACAAAATGGAAGCACACACAAACAGAGTACAAGAAGAAGCTACACTAAGTAAAGTAGTATAAAAAATGTGCTGAATTTACAAGGGGCCAAAAATACAAGCCCAAAAGAAATGTACAACTACAACAGAAAGTAAGTACAACTCAAGGACAACAGCTGAAAGGTGACAAGAATCTCCTCGATTGTCCTCTGGGTTCTTACCTGAAGGGTTGGTACAGATGTCCTCCTCAGCACTCCACGTTTTTCCGTCTCCTCCGGGTACCGAGTCGTCATGAAATCCACCTTCGGATACCGACTCGTCGTGAGATCCACATCCGGGTACCGTCTAGCTCTACAAGCCTCAACCACGATCAGTGATGTCCATCGTCTGCAACCAACACAATGAGGTGCGGTCAAAGACCATGCAGGGGGTTAGTATACGATACTCTGTAGGGACCCCGAGACCCTCAAGGTCTCACTAAATAAAACAAGGATAATCACAAAAAAGGTTCTCAACAGATAACCCTTACTTAGGAATAAGCCGGCACTTATACCTAAGTTACCATGTAACCCATCTCAGCCACGAGGTATCACACAGATATGAATTTGAAGGATAACCACTAATTAGGTATATGCCCATACATATACGTATGTTATCTAGTAACCCATATCAATCATGAGGAAAACACAAATGTCACTGACTCAGCTCAAACAGGATTTTCACTATCAAAACCGTAACTACTGAAGAGCTCCATCTCTGACGAGTACAGTGATCCAATAACGACTCTGAGGTACTTCTCACTAACCTAAGACTACTAATTTACTCCTCCTATCGAGTATCGCGGGTCTGCCACCTCACAAAGTAGTGCTCCTCTTCCATGGGTCTGCCACCTCACACAGTAGTGCTCCCCCTCATAGAATATAGTGGTACTCCTCCTGTCGAGTACCGCGGGTCAGTCGCCTCAAAAAGTAGTGCTCCTCCGCCATGGGTCTGCCACCTCACAAAGTAGTTCTCCCCACTAGGATATGCAAGTCACCCTGAATCGAATCGGACAAACAGTCATCAGGTCTCAGCCAGCTACACGGTCTCCGTACTCCATACACTCATCTCCGGGAGAGTCCGCTCCATGAGCTACAGGTTGATACTCCAAGTATCACAAAGTCCCAAGAAGAATTATCTCAAAGGACCGCCTCGTCATAGGGGTCTCAACGCAATAGACGACGAGTCAATCAGACGCCCATTCTGTGAGTTATTATCCTTTTCATCCTAGGGGCCCGGTTGGTTTTGTGTATGAACCAACCCGACCGTATCTCAACTATACCCTGAACTCACATAGGGTATACTCATAGGGACCGTTTTTCGACGTGATCACTAACGCCGCTGACGATTCGTCAAATGGACGTCTGGTCTGAAAGTTATCACCTTTTTTGTTCCAGGGGCCCAGTTGGATTTCGGGTACAATCCAACCTGGCCATACTCCAACTGCGTCAAAACCTCTGGTTAAGTATGCGAAAAGATTTGTCTCACCGAAATTAATCCAACAATGTCGACGACAAGCCAATCAGATGTCCGGAGCTCTAGTTATAAGCATTTCCGCTCCGAGGGCCCAGTTGGTTTTGGGTTCGAACCAACCCGGACATACCCAAGGTTCTCCGAAACCTTGATTGTAATATAACGAAACAACTATCTTGATCCAACGATCCCATCGCAACTGACGGTGCATCGATCGGAGGTCCTTAGCCCATGTTATTGGCGTTTGAACAAAACTGCCCGAAAAATAGGGGGTTCAGGCCCGGACCGACCCGACCCACTAGGGCACGGCCCGGCCGACACGGCCGGTCCGGGCCGGAAAGGGCGCCGCGAGCCACATGAGCGCGGAAGGGTGGGAACCGCCACCCCCTTCAAACAAAACTACGGACGCGCGGGGGGTCCGCCCTGCTGTTCTGACCGGGGGTTCAAACCCCCGGTTTTCTGAATCTGGCTGGCTGAAACGGCCTGCCAGCGCACCACACGGGACCAGTTGGTCCCGCCCTCCTTGCGCTGGTGCCCAGCGGTTCCGTCCGTCACACCCTGCTCCACCACGGCCAAAGGCCGCAGACTTGGTCCGATCGGCGCGGCGCGACGACGCCCCGCCCCTCTGCTGTGGCCCCCGCTCCGGCCACGGCCCCCTTCGGCCTCAACGGTGCGGCGCGACAGTGCGGAGCTCCTTCACCACAGTAAAATTCTTTGTTCCTACACGGTGCCGTTGCACAGCGCCGCCTTCGTCCCAACCACAACGATGAACATCGACAAATAGGGGGGGAGAAGGATCGGTCGTGTTCGTGCGGTCTGGCCTCCTCCCACTAATTTGATAACAGGTGGCCAAAAATAAAACAACATCGTCAAGCGAGAAAAAATTTGATCCATTAAATTTGAACTTAAAACCCCTACCTCGTGTCGTTCATCATTTGTTGACGATATCGTGAGAGGGTGGACGTCGGCTCATCGACGTCATCGCAAGGGAGGTGATGAAGATGACGATGGTCAATGGCGTTTGTCGTTCCCTCAAAAGCCTTTGATCCGGCTCAAACTTCATTCGTTGGAGATCCAACGGATGAATAACTGTTCTTCGTCGAGGGAGGGAGTCATTCTTTGCGGGAGGATAAAGTTCTTCACGAAGGAGGAACTCACGTCTTTATTGACACAAAGGCTCACCTCAAATCCTCCCAAAATATTTTCCAAGCCCAAAATTCAATAAGACCCCTTTTCTTAAAAGATCACAATGCATTTTAAAAAGTAAAAAGGTGTTACAAGGTTAATTAATAAGGTTATTAAATCCCCTTAGTTGTCTCATTAAGTTTGGGAGGTGGAGAGGCTCCTCTTTAAGAAGGGAAGTTTCCAAGAAATTAACAAGGGGGAAATTAAGAGGGTAAGGGGAGTAATGGGGAGGTGAGGAGTTAAGGGTTCGTGTGGGTCCCACTGCAATAACCCTCCCATTGGAAGTTAGGTGGGGTGTGGCCCCACTTCCAACTTCTATATGGAGAATTTAACATCCACATAAAATAAATTGTAACCCTACAATTTATTTAAGACTTATCAAATCCCCAAAAATTAACCACCCCATGCGACATAACGCAACTGCGCTTAAGATCCCCTTATGAAATTAACGGTGCTGTGAGTTCATCGGTGCCCTCGGATTTCAATTCTGACCACCAGCTCAAAAGATAGAAAAACTCGCTCGTTCGTTCACTGAACGTACCCGAGCTAAACTGCGGCAATTAATTCCGGGCACACCGGGCCTCGGAATCAGGTGCCGTCAGAAGATGCGGACTTGTAATATTCCAAAAAAATTAATAAAAAAATTTCCTTGAAATTTCTGGGTCTTTACATTACTCCCACAACAGGGTTTTACATCCCCGTAAAGCTTCAACACACACTAAGGAAAACAAAAGTGGTATTGAGCACGCATCTGAGCCTTCCGCTCCCATGTGCTCTCCTGGAGGTTCTCAAGATACCAGTGAAAGCGCACCTGAGGAATCGACCATCCACGTAGGACCCACTCTTGTCGATCCTCGATCTCCACTGGAACCTCCGTGCATGTCTCCCTATCATCGACGTCCAACTTTCGGAGGTCGATGATGTGTGAAGGATCATGCACGTATCTCCTCAACCGAGGTTCGTGGATGATTTCATGCACCCGGTGCAACTTAGGTGGAAAGTTCAAGCGGTAAACCACATCTCCTACCTTATTGAGGACCTAGAAAAGTCTGTTGAACCTCAGAGATAACTTGTCGCCTCGGTCACATCTCCATAAACCTCGTCGAGGTGAGACCGATATAAGGATGTTCTCGCCATCCTCGAACTCTAGAGGCCTCCATTTCCTGATTAGAACCAAAACTCAAAACTCCTGCTGTCATGAGGGTAAGGTTGACTGAATCAAGATTGATCGACCGCACCCTCATGTGCATGAGTTTATCCTACGCCACCTGGGGTTCCCTTTTCACGGACCAAGGAAAACCCACCCAACATTGTAGATAAACCACAACCTTTTTTCCTAATACAGTCAATCTGTGTATGAACTGTGGATCCAATCCATATTCAGACCAATGTCGTAAGGCCTCGACGCTGCCACCAAGAGACTCCAACCGAAACTATCTCCTCGAGGGTCAGATCACACTGTTGGCGTAAGTGTGATTATCGAGTCTCCTCTCAAAGGTATCTCCAGACGTGAGGGTCAAGTCAACAGTTTTAACTGGAAAATCTAGGTCTGAGACAAGATTCATGGAAGGAATGATTGGTACCTATTTCTATTGATGAGGTAGCTCGTAGTAGACACAGACTGTACCTCAAATCATTCTTAGAGCCCTTGGGTCACACTACGTGACAGCATGCAGCTATTCTCTTCCCCTACCCTTCAGTTCCCTAAGCCTGGCGGGGACTACAAGGGAGGGTGGTTGTAATATGTCGAAATGTACTCCACCTCATGCTGTTCTCCAAGCTCTACTTCCACGTCTGCTACTCTGCAGATTCATCTTTCCTTAACACTTCCTCTTCTTGAAACCTTTTACACGCCCAAATCTCTAAGACTAGAGCCAGTTCGTATCTTCCCACCACTAACATTCACTGGCTAAAACTGATCATCCAAAGAACATTCAACCACAAAGGTTCTCTCTAGAACCCTAACATAAGTTGGAATGCATAGAGGAAAGAGTGCTTACTCGGATATTGTTAAACACACTTCACTCAGAGGTCCGAGCTCTGAAGCACTAATCATATTGTAGTCATCAAGTACCAAGAACTATCAGTACACCTCGATGAATACTCAGCTACTGACATGTCGTCTTGCCGAAGCTGTATAAGCTCTAGAAAACTCTCAGCCACCTCCTCAAGCCAGTCCCCAGTAGCCTGTGAGTCGGGATCGCCACGGAACCTGAGAGGTATCTGATGCTGAAACATGTGTAAGGCACTAAAACTACATGCGTCCTCTACCGGTATCTGCCAGTTGTAACTGCGGACCAACAGGTGGTGATATAGCTGGCACACTAACCGAAGGTTCTATCTCAAGCATCAGTCCACGTACCGAAGACTCATCACTATGCGGAACAACCTCATGGTCACTCACTGGGAAACACCAGTAGTTAAGATCACCATATGCTCTATAAGTTCTAAACTAGGTGTAGAACTCTAGCAATTGCCTCCATCCAGTCCATTACTACCTGGAAATCTGTCTCACCTCGTAACCTCGGAGGCCTTTACTGCTGGAACTCATGAAATGCGCTCTGCCAGCATGCATCGTCCACTAGTACGGCTGATGGCATCTGTTGCCTAACGGTTGGTGGTGCTACTCGTACACCACCCAAAGGAGCCAAAATAGAAAGAGGGCCCTGCACCGGAGCCTCATCATTCCGTGAGACGTCATCGAGTACTCTCTCGGAAACTCCAACTGACTGTCTTCATGGAGACATCCTGAACAGATGCGACACGGTCAAACGATTTAAACTTGGTGAGCTGACCTAGTTTGAGCTGACTTAAAGAAAACTTTTGAAACACACACACAATCAGTGTTTTTATGCACTAATTCAAAAATTAGTAGTTAGGGTCCTGGTGTACGGATACATCGACCACCACACCAACATTGGACTCCCTGAACTAAAAACCACACTTAGTACCCTTAACACTATTGCTTCACAGAAAGAAATATCTGAGTTATAAGTTCTGCGGTAGAACCGACTCCTCTGATACCAATTTGTCACGACCCGTCCTCGGGGACCATGCCGTGACTACCCCAGGCCCGCCTTCCATATGCCAGAGGCTGGCGACTAGCACCAAAGGCGTAAATCCCAATAAAATGGAAGGCATTTCCTTTACGAAATTGAAGCACACACAAATAGAGTACAAGAAGAAGATACACTAAGTAAAGCAGTATAACAAACGTGATGAAAGTACAAGGGGCCGAAAATACAAGCCCAAAAGAAAGGTACAACTACAACAGAAAGTAAAGTACATCTCAAGGACAATAGCTGAAAGGTGACAAGCAGCTCCTGGATCATCCTCCGGGTTCCTACCTAAAGGGTAGGTACAGATGTCCTCCTCAGCACTTCACATCTGTCCATCTCCTCCGGGTACTGACTCATCGTGGAATCCACCTCTGGGTACCAACTCATTGTGAGATCCACCTCCGGGTACCGTCCAACTCTACAAGCCTCAACCACGATCGGTGATGGCCGTCATCTTCAACCAACACAACGATGTGCAGTCAAATCCCGTGCAGGGGGTGAGTATACAATACTCAGTTGGGACCCTGATACCCTCAAGGTCTCACTAAATCCAACAAGGATAATCACAAAGAAGGTTCTCAACAGATAACCCTTACTTAGGTATAAGCCCATACTTATACCTACGTTACCAAGTAACTCATATCAGCCATGAGGTATCACAAAAATATGAAGTCGACAGATAAGTACAGTGATCCTGTCATGACTCCGAGGTACTGCTCACTAACCTAAGACTGCTGAGGTACTCCTCCTGTCGAGTATGACGGGTCTGCCACCTCACAATGTAGGGCTCCTCCGCCATGGGTCTGCCACCTCACACAGTAGTGCTCCCCCATCATAGCCTACAGAGGTACTCCTCCTATCAAGTACCACTGGTCTGACACCTCACAAAGTAGTGCTCCTCCACCATGGGACTTCCACCTCACAAAGTAGTTCTCCCCACTGGGCTATGCAAGTCACTCCGAATCGAATCGGACAAGCAATCAACAGGTCTCATCCAGCTACACGGTCTCCGTACTCCGTATGCTCATCTCCGAGAGGGTCCGATCCATGAGCTATAGGTCGATAATCCAAGTATCACAAAGTCCCACAAAGAAGTATCTCAATGGACCACCTCGTCATAGGGGTCTTAACGCAGCAGACGGTGTGTCAATCGGACGCCCGGTCTGTGAGTTACTAGCCTTTTCGTCCCAGGGGACCAGTTGGTTTCGTGGATGAACCAACCCGACCATATCTCAACTGTACCCCGAACTGACATAGGGTATACTCATAGGGACTGTTTCCTTACGTGATCACCAACGCCGCTGACGGTTCGTCAAACGGACGTCCATTCTGAAAGTTATCGGCTTTTCTGTTCTAGGGGCCTGGTTGGATTTTGGGTACAATCCCACCCGGCCATACTCCAACAGCGTCCAAACCTCAGGTGAAGTATTCCAAAAGATCCATCTCACCGAAAGGAATCCAACAAAGTCGACGGAACGTCCATCAGACGTTCGAAGCTCAAGTTATAAGCGTTTCCGCTCCGAGGACCCGGTTGGTTTTGGGTTCGAACCTACCCGGCCAAACCCAAGGTTCTCCGAAACCTTGGGTGTAATATACCTAAATGAACAAATCAATCCAAGGATCCCATCGCAACTGATGGTGCGTCGATCGGAGGTCTGTAGCCCATGTTATGAGCGTTTGAACGAAACTGCCTGAAAAACAGGGGGTTCGGGCCTTGACCGACCCGGCCCAGAACCCCCTGGGTTAGCCCGAACCGGGTCGACCCGACCCGGGTCCAGGTCCGGCCCACTAGGGCGCGACACAGCCCGACTGACGTGACCCGGCCCAGCCGGCGAGACCCGGCCCGGCGTGGGCGGCCTGGCCCGGTGCGGCCGGTCCAGCCCGGCAAGGCAGGTCCTGGTCGGCACGGGCGCCGCGCGCCACGTGAGCGTGGAAGGCGGGGAACCGCCACCCCCTTTGAGCGCAACGGAGGACCCACAAGGGGGTCCACCCTGCTGTGGTGACTGGGAGTTCAAACCCCTGGTTTTTTGGATCTAGCCGGCTGTAACGGCCGGCCAACACACCACGCGGGACCAGTTGGTCCTCCCCTCCTTGTGCCAGCGACCGGCGGTTCCGGCCACTGCTCCCTGCTCCGCCGCGGCCGAAGGCCGCGGCCTTGGTTCGATCGGCGCGGCACAACGGCGCCTCGCCCCTCCCCCGCGGCCCCAATTCGGCCGTGGCCCACTTCGGCCTCACCGGCGTGCGCGACGGTGCCACGCTCCTTCTCCACAGTAAAATTCTCCATTCCCGCGTGGTGCCATTGCCCCGCGCTGCCTTCTTCCCAAACGCAATAATGAACAACCACAAAGAGGGGGGGGGGGGGGGGGGCGGGGGGAGGAGGATCGGCCGTGTTCATGCGGTCCGACCTCCTCCCATTAATTTGATAACTGATGTCCAAAAATAAAACAACATCGTCAAGCGAGCAGAAATTTAATCCATTAAATTTAAACTTAAAACCCCTACCTTGTGTCGTTCGTCGTTTTTTGACAATATCGTGAGAGGGTGGACGTCAGATCAACGACGTCGTCGTAAGGAAGGAGATGAAGGTGACAATGGTCGATGGTGTTTGTCATTCCCTCAAAGGCCTTTGATCCTACTCGAACGTCGTTCGTTGGAGATCCGACGGATGGAGAACTGTTCTTCGTCGAGGGAGGGAGTCATTCTTCGCGGGAGGATAAAGTTCTTCATGAAGGAGGAACTCCTGTCTTTCTTCACACAAAGGCTCTCCTCAAATCCTCCCAAAATATTTTCCTAGCCCATAATTCAATAATCCCCCTTTACTTAAAAGATCACCATGCATTTCAAAAAGTCAAAAGGTGTGACAAGGTTAATTAATAAGGTTATTAAATCCCCTTAGTTGGATCATTAAGTTTGGGAGGTGGAGAGGCTCCTCTTTAAGAAGGGATGTTTCCAAGAAATTAACAAGGGGGGAATTAAGAGGCTTAGGGGAGTTATGGGGAGGTGAAGAGTTAAGGGTTCGTGTGGGACCCACTGCATTAACCCTCCCATTGGATGTTAGGTGGGGTGTGGCCCCACCTCCCACTTCTCTATGGAGAATTTAACATCCACATAAAATAAATTGTAACTCTACAATTTATTTAAGACTTATCGAATCCCCAAAAATTAACCACCCCATGCGACAAAACACAACTGCACTTAAGATCTCCTAAAGCAATTACCGGCACTGCGAGTTCATCAGTGCCCTCGGATTTCAATTCCGAGCACCAGCTCAAAAGATAGAAAAACCCGCTCGTTCGTTCACTAAACGTACCGAAGCTAAACTTCGACAATTGATTCCGGGCACACCGGGACTCAGAATTAGGTGCCGTCAGAAACTATGGACTCATAAAATTCCAAATAAATTAAGAAAAAAATTTCCTTGAAATTTCAAGGTCTTTACAAGAATCTTATAGACAGAATCTGACCAGAACTCCGCTGCATCTGGCCCACCCTCTCCGGTAAAGGTTGGAGGGTGTTGCAGCTGGAATTCCCTGGTCAGCTCAAACGTACTCAGTAAAACCCGCCCTGGGTCCCGATCCATCATCTGCATAAATCAAGCCATGTTCTCCTAGAACTGGTCTTCTCTACCTTCATTGATCACCACATTTTCTTGCTCTTCCACTAGAGGAGTGTTCTCAGCAACATCCTCCCGTTGCCCAACTGGAAACCGACGTCGTGGTGGCATCTCTCTGCATTTCCAAGCACGAGATTTAGCATGCCTACCACAAACATTCACGACTTCATCAAAAGGCTCTTTACTAGCCACAACAACCCATTTTCATATTCTAATTCAACAACATTAACACCTCAAATTCACCGCCCCTACCATCCCTATCACGGGCCATGGTCCACATTGGGTGAATAACCATGCACTACCACAAAACCCACACAACATTTAACAAAAAAAAATTCCACTTCATTTCAAACCCTTACATTTCATTAAACATCATTTACCCACTTCTTTTATTTCATTCTTCTCATTATTTCTTGGTTTCATAAAATGTGGGATGCACCCTACTTTATTACCTCATACACCCACCCCGTGCGTGTGCCTAACATAATTCATGTCACCTATCTCCCTAGGTGCCTACAATGATGCATGAATGAAAATCCTCATGTCGTTAAGGCCACAAACCAAACATCATAAAATAGTCAAATCAAACCATATGTGCATCACCCAATGGTGAAATATCATCAACTGTAACAACACCCAACCAAGAACAACATTTCCCACCCAGGGTAACTTGGGTTTTCCCTTGTACAAGGGTTTTCTACTCCCAATCATGAGTTCATTACCAAGGCCTGACACATCTTAACCCTTGGCAACCTATCCCAAATAACAAGACCTCAGATAAGGATATGAAATACCTCCTTTGATACCACTTTGTAACATCCCTGACCCAAAATCTACTAAACTGGTGCTCCGAGCTGGGTCATTACATGACCTTAAGCATGCCTCCCCATATGCCAAAGGCTGCCGACTAGAAGTGGGGGTCTATGTGGTCAAGTGGGGAGACTATACCCCCTTTTTATCATAGTAAGACACAAAATAAATAAACCAATGGTGGAAAAAATAATCAATAAACAATGAACATGTATAACAACCATTTCCAGCAATAAAATATGTCATGTCATACTACAAGTGAAAAAGTGAACAAAAGCCCAAAAATAAGGACAACGACCAAAATCCCCAAAATGGTCCCGACTCCAAGTCTTGATCCTCCACCAAGGGCTACCCATGTCCACTAAACTATCTAGCAAGGACCCTTTCCCTTCTCCTGACCTCCAAACATGAAGTCTGCTCGGGTACCCAATGGCGGCCCGAGAAGGGTGTGAGTACAACTTAGTAGGCCACCACCAACGGTGTCTACAAAATATTCAGTATAAACATGTAGTGAATGAAAAAGGAAAATGAATGATAATTACCAAGCCATTATTCAAGGTGTCATAACCAGTTTAGAGTCAAATCCATTTCCACATCCATTTCCATTCATTTCACACCATTTTCCATCACATACCATTTAATCACATTTCCATGGGTTAATCACATACATTATGTCACATGGGTTTAAGGACAACAATCACATGAAAGAGGGTAAACACATCGTTATCCTATCTCACTAGGACTAACCCCCTCTGAGTAACCCTATTCTCACCTCGAATCCTCAGTCTGGGTGGATACCTCATAACAACCATATTCTCACCTCGAAGCCTCAGTCCGGGTGGATGAAACCATTAGGAGAATAGATCATTAGTCCTAATTCCTAACCTGTGCATTTAGGGTGGAGTTTAGAGCGTCATTCTTTACTCGACCCATGGGCGTAGATCCTCAAGTCATACCCCACTCTATGAATCCATGTGCACATGGTTATATATATAAGTAACCATCAACCATCCATACCATTTCCGCTTGGACAAACCATTCACAACAAACCACGCAGGAATTCACATCATGCCTTAACCCATTAACACATTACTATTTCACATCATTTAACCATTCACCCAATTCCCATGTGTTATGCCTATCTCACTAAGCATTCAATAATAGGCCCATAATTGATCCTATTATGGTCTTTAATCAGTTTACACATTAAGCCATTTAACCCGTTCATCATTCCCATGAATCAACCATTCAACCAATTCCAATTAAACCTTAGGTTATTGCCAATTCTAGGTGCATTACTCAACTTCTATTCCATGTTCAATCAATCATTCCAACATATTCGTCAAGGGATCTACCATTTATTACAACAAGGTCATTTGTTTAATAACAATCCCTATGTCCAGGGAAGGCCGACACATCCCATGGATGGACCCAATTAGGTCAAGTAATTTTCAACGCATCCCATGGGGATCGAGAGAGTTCCCATTTACCATTTTTAAGAACCATTTATATCGAAACACATCGAGGTTAAACAAAGCTCACCAAGGAAACCATGAGCAAAGCCACACATGCATAAATCCACCATAAAACTATGGGATGACATTTTTAGACCACCTACCTCGAAACCGTAGTTGAACGCACACCCAAACGAGTCCTTAGACTTCAATCCGACTAGTCTTTGGAGCTTCAACCTAGAACTCACCCAAAAGATAGGGTTTTAGAGCTTCAGAACAAGAGGAAGAGAAGATACAAACCCTAAACCAAAAAGAGAAGCAAGGATGGGATTATCATTACCCGGAGGTTTGATCCGCATCCAACAGCTCCAAAAACACCTTAGAAACGAGGTAGATCGACCTCTTGGAGCTCTTGGGCAATTTGGTTCGCTCCTAGGGTGAAAGGGGTGAAATGAGAGGAAATCCCGAGTGGGTTATTAAAATCCCAAGGTGGCAATTTCGTAATTATTTTGAACTTTAAGAAGCTGCACGGTTTGGCCACATGGTTTAAAAAACTGTGCGCAAACCATGCGCATGCTACTGTCCGGAGGAAGAGGGGTGCACGGTTTACCTGGGCAGGCCGCACGGTTTGCCCTGGCCGTGGGTAGGCTGTGCGCCCTAGCTTGTCTTGCCCAGCTTCCCTTTCATTCATTCCCCACACCCCCGAAACACCCCCAAGACCTCTTATAATTTCAGAAGACATCCCTTGAATCCCGAAACAAGGAATTCAACCAAAACATTATGAAAACATACCTTTCCAAAAACCGTGATCTTACATAAAATTTTATTGAACTTTTTACAGTCTTTTATCCACCTTCTAGAATCATTTACAAATTTGCATAAAACATAATTTTACCAATTTTGTGAGTTGAATTTCAAAACATTGAGAGACATTGTTTACATCAATATGTAAAATGTGGTTTAATAAGATGAAAATAATTTTTGGTGTATAGTATCTTTTGACTTTTATTTACCACAGTTAAAAGGAAATCGTGTAATTAATGGTAAAAATGATATTATAATTACCTTAACACATGTCCTAATTATATTGGATAAGTCTAATTAGACAAAAAACCTTATAAATAAAATATGATCCTTTGGGTCCACTTGGATTAGATTTGGGCATTTATTATTATTTTATTTAATGAAGAGTTAAAAGTGTTAAATTCAATGTTTAATAACTAATCCATTTATAATATAGGGTTATACACAAGTTAAACTCGACTATAAATATTCATTATAAAGATAAATCAATTTCTTACATAATGGTATTTTATTTATATTTTCTAGACATTAAATAAATTAATTTATTTATGACACAGTGATGATGTTGTAATAAGCTTATTAATTAAATATTAAAATAATTGATATTATAAATACCTATATTATTGTAAATTGAGACTTCATATGAATGAAACTAATTTTATAGGATAATATGACATGTAAGTATTTATTAAATAAATTTTATTCGAAGTGATAATGTTTTTATGAATTTCAAAAACATCAAATACTAAATAGTTTCAAAATTGACCTAATTGAGTTTTTAAAAAAAATACTATATTATTAATTAGTATAATATTCTTAAAAATCTATGGTTTGGCCAAAGGACGTAAATAATTTCATATATATTAATAAGGAACCACTTTGGGTTCTCTTGTCAGTTTATAGTAAGTTTATTAACCATATAATATAAAAATACAAAGAGACAAGGTAAATGTCAAACTATTTAACTAAGAGTTAAATCTAAAAGATAAGGTTAATATGGTGACCTAAACCAGTCTAAAACATATTGGTTGAGAGGTTTTTGACTCATCCTTACCTTATCCTCGAAATAAATCATTTTGGATCCATTAGAAACCGAAAATTATTTTATTATAAAATAATATTTCAAGATTTTCCTAAAGTGACCATCACCTCTCTTATAAAAGGGTACTTCCCCTTCTATTACTTTTACACCTCCAAGGCCATTGGTGTCGACCAAACCATGCATATATATACTCCCAAATTTCATAATATCAACCTAGAGTCCTTACATTGACCAAAAAACCAACTTAAGTAGCTCTTTTGATCAACTCAAAAGGAAACACCTGAAGAAGAAGTAATAATATCACCACCCTCTTTCAAGTTCTTTTCTTCTTCAACTTCTTCTTTCTTTTATTACATACAAAAATAATAACTCCAGTCCCATATAAATACTGTGATGTTATTATAAATATGGAACAACCATATTCATTATTCAATCAATCCTATAAATTACAAAGTCACCATACGTGCGTACGTACAGCTTACCGTCTCCACGTCGTGGTGAAGTTTGTTATTCAAACACTTCTTTATTTTGGATGGGTATAATAATGAGTATAAATGATGAAAATAATTAATATAACGTGTTAATGATTCTATATATCTGATATATCATCCAATTTCATATGATTTTCATATCAATATAAAGATATTGTTTCTCATGCGTACGCACGGATTACCGTCTCCATGAACGAGATGAGAATCATTCCCCATCGTAATCATTCAAGAATAATTATTATTTTATGATTAAAAAAAATGTTTATTAACATAATATCATTATGTATATGAATAAAATAAATCCTATCCATAACAATCATGGATTACTTAACCAAGCATATAAATGAAAATGAATCAGTTAACACCTGAACCGATGATACTACTGAAATATTATTAACAAAGAAATATTAGAGGATCATATATGATATTATATTAATGTATATAGTTGTTATATAATTTAATAAAAATGTTTTAACTATTATAGAGGATGTTAAAATACCATTTACTAAGGAAAATTTCATGGAACGGGTTAATTCTACAATCTCTTTACTTATCCAGGGATGTTAATACGTAAGTATCTATTGGGACCTCTTTATCATCCACATCCGTGTTTTCCTAAAAATGTAATATGAAACTTTTTTACTATTTAGTAGAATATGGGGTAAAGTCATTTATACCCTCATTTGACCATATATTTTTTAAAGGAATCTTTATCTCATTTTCCCAACAAAGTTCTTTATGACATTTTTGACAAAATTAAGGTAAGAATGTCTTTTTTTAACTTATACGATGGGTGCGGCTAATTTCCACCATTATAACATAATCGATGCTTCCCATACTGGCTTATAAGAATATTTTCAAAATAAATGTCTTATTTTATAATTATATTACTTTTAAATGATTTAAAAATATAAATAGATATTTCTCTAAAAAAGATCTAATTTCATCTATGTCAACATCCTTTGTTGGATTTTAAGCTTATTCAAAGATCATTTATTATGATACAAAACATTCATATTGTATTGAAGTTTTTGTGATATGTTTGACTGTGGATGTGTTATTTTTACACCATTCATGGTTTATGTATAAATTACATACATTTTATATTAAAGTTTTAATATGAATGTTTATGTTATGTTTAAACATTTTCATATGAGGAATGCACTGGACTTAGTAAGTGACGGGTGGAGCCCGCTATAGCTTCTTGATGAATCAGTTGATCTCATGAAACAAACTAGTGTCTTAGAACAAGTCCTTTAAAAAATATTATTTGTAGTCTTGGCACAAGGCCTTGACTATGTGGTTATTAAGTCTGCCATTATGCATTGCATCATTATGAAATTGGATATTGATATTGAATTTGATTATTCGACTAGTAGAATATCTATGAGAAAATGTAAATGGAATTATTTGATTTATATTTTCCATATTATTCAAAAGTTTATTTTTTTAAAAGGCTTATGTTTTATTCTTATACATTTCTTTAAATGTTTGTGCTTATTTATGAATGTTTCCGCCATATTGTTATCCTTACAGAGCATTTGATCTCACACCTTTCTATGTTTTATTTTTCCTAGGATAAAAAGAAGTATATTATGACTGAACTACAGGGATAGTATAAGAGATATGAATGTGTTCAATAGAGACAATGTTGTTGCTTTTTTAATTTTATAATGTAATGTAAAACTTATGAATGTATCTTGTACTTCTATGGATACTAAACTGATCGATCTTCTGGGATTTGATCCCTTGTGTTCATGCCAATGTTATATAATAATTCACCGACTCTGGGTAACTGGGTTCGGGGTGTTACAGTTGGTATTAGAGGAATTTCAGTACAAACCTTGGAAGCAAGATTTAGAGAAACTCTGATTAGAGAACATTACCCAAAGATAGACTTTCAGGATTAGTCTAGAAGAACTTCCTAGAATTTTTGTAATGTACAGTTTTGTGAGTTTTCCAAATAATACATCCCTGTCTAGATACAAGTATGTAGATGAGGATCTGGAACATATGTACCTAGGGGTAAAACCCAAAACCACCGCTTTGATCTAGGCTCGAACGAGAACTGGTGCACGACAACGGGCCTTGCTGCACTCTGGGTTATGACACTCACAGGAGATATGCTCAGGATAATTCACATTTTTTTACAAACCACTGTGAAGGATTTATGATTATATACCTTCTAAAAGAAAACATTTTTATGATTATGGATTATATCCATAAACTGTTCAATTTATGTTAAGCGTTTTACAAGTTTGGAATTAAGTATTTCGATTCATAAACTAATCTATTGTAAGTCATTTTTTAGAAATGGAACCTAGTGGAAGGAATGAAAACTATATCAAAGCACATAATCCATGTTGGTATTTCACTCACACTCAAGAAAATAATACTGGAGCTGGTGATTCCACTGGTGCTGATCAGCTTATCACCATAAAAGGACAACTTACTCAGTTTATGAATAATAACCTTACCCGTATGGAGGACCGCGATCCACAATGTTGAGTATCAATGTTAGACCACTTCATGAGGAAAAAAACACAAAAATTAAAAGGGAGTACAAAACCATTAGAAGCTGAGAAATGTATAAAATCCTTAGAGAAAATATTTAATGCTTTGGGAGTAGCGAAAAAGGAAAAAGTTATCATGGACGTTTATCGCCTCACTGGAGATGCTGATCAATGGTGGTCATTAATCAAAAACACAAATGAAGATGAAGAAATATTGAACATGTAATGGGAGGAGTTTAAAGATATTTTCATAGAAAAATACATTCCTCGTGAAAATCAAGTGGATATGAAAAGACAATTTCTGAGTTTGAGGAAAAAGGAGGATGAGAATGTCGTAAATTATGAGGCTAACTTTATAAGGTTAGCAAGGCATGCAGCAGATTATATATGGAACCGAAGGAGTAAGATTGATCAATTCATTGATGGGTTAAAACCATTTCTCCATCGATCATTAATATCACAATCCTTTTCATCGTATGAAGATAATATCTCATGCTCTATAGAGACAGTAAATTAATTCTATAAGTCTTATGACATTGAAGCAAAGAAATATAAAAAGTGATTTGTTGAACACTATGGAAATGGAAATAAGGGGAATAATGGGAAAATTTGAATAACAATCCTATGGTAAATGTGGGAATAAACACCCTGATACTTGCCTGAAGGGAATTGGAGTCAGTTACATGTCTCGTGAAAAAGGCCACCAGTCTCGTGATTGCAAGTGGAATAAAGAGGCTGTCAATATTGAATGGTACAATTTTAGAGAAAAGGGGAATTATACAAATGAATTTCCTAAGAGACAAGGGAAATTACCTCATAAAATTTGAAGGGATAAAGTCCAAGATTATGTGATCACAACTCCTAAGGTTGAAGCACTGAAAGACATGGGGGCAGGTAATTTAATGGTTTCCCCAAGTTTATCCAATGCTTTATTTGATTCTGGATCATTTCTTTGTTTCATGTCATCCCATTTTGATAAAAAAATTGTTATTTTCAATTTGACATAACAAGGGACTTGTCAGTCAAAACACCTAAGGGAAGTATCATCGCAACAACGTTTTGTGAATTAGTTCCCATTAGGGCATATAAATGTTCATTATCTACTAATCTCATCATCATACCCATGATTGAATTTTATACAATCCTCTAAATGGATTGGATTTTGGACCATGATGCGAAAATTTATTGTAAAAAGAAGGAGGTTTCAATTTTTGATGATGATAAGGAGTACCTTATCTTTAGAGAAGAAACGTCTCCCTCTGATTCTTATCTAGATCCACCCCCAATAGCTCTACTAAATTCAATTATTGGAGAATAAGATAATGAAATAACTATGGGTGAGGAAAATAATGTTCGAATTGAATAAGTACCTATTGTACAAGAATATGTTGACGTGTTTCTAGAGGATTTACCTGGACATCCTCCAAAATGAGAAATTGATTTTTCCATTGATTTAATTCCTAGTTCAAGGCCCATATCGGAGACCCCTTATAGAATGTACACTGTGGAATTTTTATATCTAATGAAACAACTAGAGGAACTGGGTAACAAGGGATTAATTCACCCTAGTTTTTGTCCATGGGGAGCCCCTGTCCTCTTTGTTATGTAGAAATATAGATCTTTGAGGTTATGCGTTGACTACATGGAGATCATGCTATAACAAAAAAGAACAAGTATCCCCTAACTTTCATTAATGATTTATTCGACCAACTTCAAGGAGATCGATATTTTTCAAATATTGAACTATGATCTGGATATCATCAGTTGTGTGTGAAGAAGAAATACATTCTGCATTTTCGAACTCGGTATGGGCATTACGAGTTTACAGTAATTCCTATTAGATTGACTAATGCACCCACTATCTTCATGGATCTAATGAATAGAGTATTCAAGTAATATCTTGATGAATTTTTATTGGTATTTATTTATGATATCTTGTTATACTCAAAAAGATATGAAGATCATGAAAATCACTTACACACTATTATAAAAACCCTCAGATGAAATTAATTATATGGGAAGTTTAATAAGTGTGAATTCAGGATTCAAGATATTTCTTTTTGTGGACATATTGTCTCTAAGTATGGAATCTATATTGATCATTTAAAGACCAAGGAAATACAATAATGGAAAGCACAAATGAATATAAATGAGGTACATAGTTTTATTGTTTTAGCAGGTTCTTATTGACGTTTCCTCTAGAAGTTTGCCCAGTTGGCTAACCCATAATCCTAGCTCACACATAAATTGGTTAACATTGTTTGGATAAAAGAGTGTGAAGAATGTTTTGAAGAACTGATGATAAGATTAGTCAATGCTTCTATCTTGACTCTACCATCAGGGAATGATGGGTTTGTTATTTATAGTGAATCTTCAAAGAAAGGACGTGGTTGTGTCCTTATATAGAATGACAGAGTTATTGCCCATGCATCACGGTAGCTAAAGATTCATGAGAAAAACTATTCTACTCATGATCTTGAGTTAGTAGCTATAATATTTTTTCTGAAAATATAGAGACATGATCTATATGGTGAGAGATGTGAGATTTATACTGACCACAAGAGTTTGAAGTATATTTTCCCACAGAAAGAACTCAACATGAGGGAAAGACAATGGCATGAACTACTCAAGGATTATTATTGCACTATAAACTATCACCCGAGGAAGGAAAATAAGTTGGCATATTCTTTGAGTATAAAGGATCATTGAATATTGAACAAGATGAGAGTTGAAAGGGATCCTATTTTCATGGATCTAGAAAAGATGGATAATGGAATAACCATGGAATTTGAAACATCAATACTTTTTCAAATGGTTTCCAAACCATCTTTACTATGAAAGATAAATAGACCGCATACTGATGATGATGAGTTTCAGAAGAAAATTAAAGTTGTGAATGATGGGAGATTGAGTGATTTCATATATGATGATGGAATTTTGAAATTTGGGAAGATAATTTGTGTTCCTGACATACATGATCTAAAAAGGTAATTGTTGGATGATGTTCATAGCTCAAATTTCTCTATACACCCTAGGAGAACCAATATGTATACATATTTGAGGAAACATTTTTGGTGGGACAACAAAAAGAGGGGGATTTATGATTTTGTGTCAATATTTATGGTTTGTCAATAAGTGAAAGCTGGAAGGAAATAACCTGGAGGAGTCATGAATCCTCTTCCCATACCTGACTAAAATTGGGATAATATTATGATGTACTTTTTCATGGGCCTACCAAAGACTCCTAAAAGGAATAGTGAAATATGGGTCATTATTTATCATCTTACCAAGTTTGCACATTTTCTTTCTATAAGAGAAGATTTACCACTTGAACAACTAGAAAGAATATATATTAAGTAATTTGTAAGACTCCATGGTGTACCCCTATTGATTTTTTATGATCGTAAACCATGTATTACATCAAAATTATGGAAAAGTATTCAGAAGACCTTTGATATTGAACTTTGTTTGAGCACTGCCTTCCACCCTCAAACTGATGAACAATAAGAACAGACTATTCAAACCTTAGAAGACATGTTGATGTCTTTCACACTTGACTTTCATGTTATGTGGGATCAATATTTTCCTCGGGTAGAATTTTCCTATAACAATTGCTTCCATTCTAGTATTCAGATGGCACCATATGAAGCATTATACAGAAAGAGATGTCACACGTCAACTTGTTGGGATGATGTTGGTGAAAGAAAACTCATAGGCCCAGAACATGCTGAGGAAACAATGGAAAATGTGATGGTTATCCAAACCCACATCAAAGTGGCCCAAAGTTGGAAAAAGAGCTATACCGATAACCGAAGGAAGGATTTGTATATTCAATTAGGAGACAATGTTTTCTTGAAGGTATCTCCATGTAAGGGTGTTATACGATTCTGTAAGAAGGGTAAAATGAGTCCCAGGTACATCAAAACTTTCAAAATTCTAGAATGAATTTGAGTTGTACCTTATCGTTTTGAAATGCCTCCAAGTCTCTCCAAAGTTCATGATGTGTTCCACATATAACTGTTGAGAAATACATGCCTGGAACAATGAATATACTCACCTATGAGGAAATTGAACTTGAACTTGATTTGTCTTATTTTGAAGAGTATGTCAAAATTCTAGATACAAGATTACAAGTGTTGGGAAACCGAACGATTCATCTGGTAAATGTTTTATGGAGAAACAATAAGATGGAAGAGGCAACATGGGAACTTGAGGAACTTATGATGAAGAACCACCCAAATCTTTTTATGTAGAAATATTCCAGAAATTACCAGGAGTAAATTATTTTAATGTGGGGATAATGTAGCACTGCAAGCTACCACGGTACGTTTCCCTTTGAATAATGTAGTAGCTTGCATTGTATGCAACATGGAGTTTTAAAACACCACGACCAATAAAACTAGTCATTATGAATAGTAATACCCACTTTTTGACATTTTATAAATTTAAAATTTTAAAATGGACTTCATTTTTGGATTCATAATAGGAAAACTAGCTTAGGATGAATTTTCTTTATTTTTCTGAGAACTTTCAATTTCTAGTGAATAGTGAAAAACACTACGTTATTGTTTAAAACCGACATTTTATTTAAATAATTATTTATTATATTTTAATTTATTTTAGGTCAAAATAGATACATAATACATATATATGTTCAATGTAATTCATTGGAGTCATTTTATTATAATTTTATATATATCATATTTTATTGAACTTTTTTTTGTCTTTTACCCACCTTCTAGGAGCATTTACAAATTAGCATAAAACATAATTTTACTGCTTCTGTGACTTGAATTTAAAAACTCATAGAGACATGGTTGACATAAGTCAGTAAAATGTGGTTCAATATGATAATTTTTTTTGGTGAATAGTAACTTTTGGATAAGTGTAATTCGACCAAATACAACCTTAAAAATAAAATATGATCCTTTTGGTCCCCTGGGATTAGATTAGGATATTTATTATTATTTTATTTATAGAAGAGTTAAAAGTGTTAAATTCAAAGTTTAATAACTAAAGCATTTTTAATATAGGTTTATACATAAGATAAATTCAACTATAAATATTAATTTGAAATGTAAAATGATTTCTTACATAATGGTATTTTATTTAAAAATTTTACACATTAAATAATTTAATTTATTTATGACACAATGATGATGGAGTAATTACATTATTAATGAAATATTAAAATGATTGATATTATAAATATAAAAATAAATTTAAATTGAGACTTCAGATGAATTACACTAATTTTAAAGGATAATATGACATGTTATAATTGATTAAATAAATTTTATTCTAAGTGATAATGTTATTATGGCTTTTAAAAAAATCAAATACTAAATAGTGTCAAAATTGACACAATTGAGTTTTTAAAACAAATACTATATTATTAATTGATATAATATTCCTAAAAATCTTGGGTTTGTCCAAAGGACCTAAATAAGGTAATATATATTAATAATGAACCACCTGGGGTTCTCTTGTCTATTTATAGTATGTTTGTTAATCATATAATATAAAAATACACAGAGACATGGTTAATGTCAAACAATTTAACTAACAGTTAAATCTAAAATATAAGGTTAATATGGTGACCTAAACCTGTAAAAAACCTATTGGTTGAGAGGTTTGTGACCCATACCCACCTTATCCTTTTGGAGCGATTAGGAACCAAAAATTATTTTATTATAAAATAATAATTCAAGCATTTCCTAAAGTGGCCCTCATCTATCATGTAAAAGGGTATTTACCCTTCTCTTAATTTCACACCTCCAATGCCATTTGGATTGTAAACACCCTACAAAAATATCCTCCCAACTTTCCTCACAATAAACTAGAGTCCTTAATTGGATCATAAAGCCAACCTAAAGAGATATTTTGATCAACTCAAAAGGAAATGCCCGAAGAAGAGGTAATAATTTCACCACCCTCTTTCAAGTTCTTTTCTTCTTCCAATTCCTCTTTCTTTGATTCCATACCAAAAAAATAACTATAGTACCTTCTACATACTTTCATGTTATTATAAATATATTACAACCATATTCATTATTCTATCCATCCTATATATGAAAAATTCACCATACGTGCGTACGTACGACTTACTGTCACCACGTCGTGGTGTAGTTTGTTATTCAAACACTTAATTATTTTGATTGGGTATAATAATGAGTATTAATTATGTAAATAATAAATATAAAATGTTAATTATTCTGTATATATGATATACAATCCAATAACATAGGATTTCACCATCAATATCATGTTATTGACGCTCATGCGTAAATACGGGTTACCGTCTCCACAAATGCGATGAGATTCATTCCCCATCATAATAATTCAAGAATAATATTCATTTTATGATTAAAAATAATTTTTTTGGAACATAATATAATTCTTTATATGAATCAAATACATCCGATCCATAAGAAACATGGCTTACGTAACCAAGCATATAAAGGAAAACGAATCTGTTAACACCCGAAATCATGATACTACTGAAATATTGTTAACAAAGCAATATTACAGGATCATATATGATATCATATTTATGTATAAGTTCTTGTATAATTTAATAATAATTTATTAACTATTATAAATGAGGTTAACATAACATCTACTAAGGAAAAGTACAAGGTTAGGGTTAATTCTACAACATCTTTACTTATTTGAGGTTGTTAATACGTAAGTATATACTAGGACCTCTTTATCATCCACATCCATGTTTTCTTAAAAATGTAATTTGAAACATTTTTACTATTTACTAGAATATGGGTTAATGTCATTTATACCCTTATTTGACCATATATTTTTTCAAATGAATCTTTCCTTCATTTTCCAAACGATGTACTTTATGACCTTTTTGTCAAAATTATGGTAAAAATGTCTTTTTTTAACTTATACAGTGGGTGTGGCTATTTTCCGCCATTATAACATCGTCGAAGCTTTTCATACAAGCTTATAAAAATATTTTGAAAATAAATTTTTTCTATTATAATTATATGACTTTTTAATGATTTCATAATATAATGAAATATTTATATTAAAATGTTTTGATTTCATCTATGTCAACATCCTTAGATGTATTTTAATATTGTTTGAAGTTGATTTTTTATGATACAAAACTTCCATATTATGTTGAAGGTTTTGTGATATGATTGACTGTGGATGTGTTATTTTTACAACATTAATGGTTTATAGATAAATTATTGGCATTTCATATGCTAGTTTTAATATGAATGTTTTAGTTATGTTTATACATTTTCATATGAGGAATGCATTGGACTTAGTAAGTGATGGGTGGAGCCTGTTATAGCTCCTCGATGCATCAGTAGGTCTCATGAGATAAACTAGTGTCTTGTCCCAAGGCCTTGACAATGTCTTATTTGTATTCTTGGCACAAGGCCTTTACTATGTGGTTATTAAGTCTCTCATTATGAATCCCATCATTATGAAATTGGCTATTGATATTGCATGTTATTATTCCACTAGTAGAATATCCATTTGAATAAGTAAATGGAATTATTTGATTTATATTGGCCACATTATGCCGAATTTTGTGTTTAAAAGGATTATGTTTTAGTCCTATACATTTCATTAAATGTGTATGCTTATTTATGAATGTTTTATAAATATTTGTTATCCTAACGGAGCATATGAGCTCACCCCTTTCTATGTTTTATTTTTCCTAGGATGCGAAGAAGTATGTTATGACTGACCTATAGGGATAGTCCAAGGGATATGAATGTGGTCAATAGAGGCAATGTTGTTTTTGTTTTTCATTTTATAATGTAATGTAAAATTTATGAAAGTATCTAGTACTTCCAAGGATACTAAAATAACCGGTATTTCGGGATTTTATCCCTTGGGATAATACCAATGTTATGTAATAATGCACCGACTCTAGGTAACTGGGGTCAGGGAGTTATATAATCCACCTCTAATTAGGGGGAATTATATCAGATCTAATTTTAGATGGTGGTTGAGAAAGAGTTCTCCCACCACAAGGCTTATATTTAATTTTGATTGTGCATGTATGCAGGGCACCCTGAAGGGTGGAGGACTAACCTGTGAATCAGAATGGATCAGTGGTCTTAGCCTTAGATCTATTTTATGGCCAAAGAAATTCCCTAAAATCCGAAGGAAAATCCACAATTAATTGTCTTTGTCTTTTCAATCAACTCAATATCAATCCCTCTGGTGGAAATAGTCTCTTTTTTGGTGTCCAAATTTCATTGTGGCACAAAAAAATCCATTGGTTCATTTTTTATGAAATTATAGATTTCACAGGTCCGAGCATTTAGGATATGGTTATTAATATCCCTTGGAGAGAGTGTATCATGGAAGCATATGACCTGGCTTCAAAATCCAGACAGGATGACACCTTAATCGCCTGTATAAGCATTATATATCTTCCTTCAGATTGTACTAAAATTATCAGTGGAGATGACCAATGGCTTCATCACTATTGTCTCCAATGAAGGATTGGTTTTATTTTTTATCCTGAATTTCATCATCTTTTTCATAATAAAAACATTAAATTTCTATTAGTCAGTAAATGTTTCACTAGTGTATTCACTATAAAGTTGATTATTAGTTGAAACTAAGTCTTATGTTAAATCAATTTGTAGTTTTAAATCTTATTACAAGGCTATGGAATTTAAGAGGGGACTTAGATAAAGAGACCCAAGCCCTTTACACAGATTACTACATGATCAAATTTACAGTAGGAGAAATGCATCAGAGTATCAAACCAAGATCCAAGTCCACCTCCATCAATCAATTAAGGTCAGAAAAACCATAATCCTAGGGGTTTAGGAGGAAAATTCTTACATTTTATATTGTACAAGCTACAAGTAATGGACCTCCTGAGTCCCATTTGTTTCCCACCATTGAATAAAATTAATAGTTACTACACACCATGCCACCGTAATTCCAAAAAAAATGAGGAGAATCAATGTGAAGATAGGAAGACTGAAAATATTCAACCACAATATACATTAGTTACTAAACCATAACGGAATCCGAATATAAATGTACACTATACTACGCATCTCAATATTATTCAAATGAACTATCTGCGATGATGATGACTGAATCACATCTGCAGAGATGTGCGAGTAGAAAAAAATATCCAATATGATAAAAAAAATATAGATAATAGGAATGATAAACTTAAAGTATTGTTATAGCATACCTTAGATCAAAAAATGCTTCCATTCAATCCAAAGAGAACCCTAATCAAGACATTAGATAATATAATTCATACATAATTTCATAGGGAGTTATTAAATTCTAATAAGAAAACTTGGATCAGAATACTCTAAATAAGCCTCACTCACTATCAATTAATTGGCCCATAGGGAGAGGACAAATACAGGTTTGGCATGGTCGTGTGGGGAATCACCGAGATGGTGGGGGTCGAATGGGAAAGTTCTAGGATGGTGTGGTCCAACTGAGGAAGGTCGAGGATGGCATGAGTTGTCATGTGGGGACAATAATGTCAGCGCAATGGTAGCTGAAAGAGGGCAGAGGGTGACGATCAATGGGCCAGTGGTGTTGGCGGAGGGTCATGGAGGAGGCAGTGGGGGTAGCGAAGGGGGCTGGTAGCGACAGAGGAGAGTGGTGGAGTACGCGGTGGGTATCTTCAAGGGAAGTGGTTTTTGTGGATGAAATTGGGGATTGCGGAGGAAGCTGGGGTAACGGAGGAGGAGGCAGCCGTGGAGTGCGGCGATGCCGCAGAAGTAGGGTGGTTGAGGTGGTGCCGAATTTTGGTTAGCAATGGGTTGTGATTTTTGAAAATAAAAATAAATTAAAAAGTAACAAATACCATTTAGTGTTTAAAATTAAAAATACATTACATATATGTATGAATGGAATAAGATTTTATAGAAAATGTTTATTTTTTTATAATATAAAATAAAATTTCAATACATGAATATCCACTGTTAATAAAATAATATTATTGAATTGATTGTTATGATTTTTATTTATTAATTTAAATAATTAATTTTCAGAATTTATATCAGTTCAACTTAATTATGTTTATTATATTTAAAAATAATAATTAAATTATCTTGTAAATAGATATTATGAAAAATATATGTAAATGTATCAAATATCATGATAATATAATTTTTATAATAAAAAATATTTAAATGATTATTAAATAAACAAAATTAAAAAATGTATAAACACAATTGATATTTAGGGATAATTTAAAATTAATACCAATGAATGACATATTTGTGATAAGACCTCAAGAAATGAATATTGAATTTTTCATAAAAATAACAATTTATAAAAAAGGTGGTTTTCTATTAATTGGATATTGATAAAAATATGTTTTGTTATTGAATGGATTATTTTTTTAAAAATATTTGTGGTAAATAATTTGTTAGTAATTATAATTATTACTATCAAATTAATATTTTGGTAAAGAAATTATTGGTATTAATATGATAAAGAAATATATTTAACTTTTGGTAAAAGATTTTTTGGTATTAAATGATCAATATCAACAGATATATATGTTATAAAGAAGTGGTGGTACTTAAAAGTAAAACCAATAAATGTTAATATCTATTAGAATTTCCATTTTTTAACAATAGATATATTATCTGTCAATAAATTTCTATTGGTATAACTCAATTTTTTGTGGTAAATGTGTCTCAAATGACATTTTGGACACTAGCATTGAGAATATTAGGGAAGTGGTCCATGTTATGCATCATGTTCAAAATATTTTGACCTCCCTTTTTGAATTTTGGAGGTATATGAGCCTAATACATGACGGTTGATGGAAAATGATTATAATTATCTGGTGTTCTGGGAGTATGAGCTTGCTGTTGAGAATCTACAATAATATTCCAATGATCCCTCTCATTATTGCTAGGGATATGCCCATGTCCTGAGTCATGCGTCATTTTCACTTGATGAGCCTTAATCAAGATGAGAGTACGAAACTGACCCTAAGACCATGGTACATACCACTGGTATTTCATAGTAGGGATATGAGAATGCCTTGAGGCATATGTCGATCTCACTTGGTGAGCCACAATTGGAACCAGAATATGAGCATGGGCCGTATATGGATTCCCTGATAGAATATGCTAATGAACCTTCAGAATGGGAGAAGGTATATGAACCTCCTCTAATATTTCATCAGAATGATGATGGTGTAGTTGTTCATCAACAAGATTAGGAATATGAACTTGGCTTTTGTGATCTGATGGAATATGCCAGGCAGATTCACAAATAGAAATATGAGCCCATCCAAAGGCGTGTTCCATTATTACTTGGTCATCCCTATCTAGAACTTGGACATATACCTGATCCCGGGCCATTGAAGTATGTATCTATACATTTTTTATAGAAAAATGAGATTTCCCCAAGGCTTGTTCCCCTCTCACACGGTGATACCTGGTCAGAATATGGATATGATCTTGATTTTGGGCTTTTCAATTATACCATTAGACTTTTTCGACATGCATGTGCCCCTGTACCGAGGCATTTTCCACTCTCACCATGTGATCCTTAGTTAGAATGGGGGTATGAGACCAGTCTGATTCCTATTACATTATTGGAATGTTCTGATAATACTTCTAAATGGGATAAATAATGTGCACATGCCCTAGTACAACCAATTGTTCATGATGATCTGACTATTGATTTATCCTGGATGTAGGTATAAGAATATGAACCTATACCTTTATCATCAATAAATCCAAAATATTTTAGTCGAGTTATTCATTAGTTTCTAAAATATATTTTTAATTGAGCAATGTGGGTGTAGGGATATAAGCCTTCACATTTTTCATCTTCACTATATACTAGCTAATATCTTCTATTATAGTGTGGATATGGGCACACTTATTTCCCCCTCGTGCCACCGGAATATTCCAATAGAAGTTTTCTCATAGGGGTAGGGATATGCCCCTCCATAATTCTTATTGTGGGAATATGCCAACAGACTTGTTATGAGTGAGTAAGAATATGATCCTTCTCACTAGTTATCACTAGAATATGCCTAATGACTTCATCAGTGGGAGTGGGGATATAATCATACTCCTCGTTATCCAAAAGCTTCCTCATCCCATGTTTATTCCTTGCTTCCCACCTATAAGAATTAGAGGAAGAAGTGTGTTGGATGGTACCCTTAGTAAGTGACTGGTGGATACCGATGGGATGGTTCTAGCGATGGTGGTTGACAGATTCCCTCCTCAATGGCACCTGAATTAGAAGGGATCCTTATTTGGTTTAATGATCCACCTTTATTAGATAATAATGGTGGATGTTTTTGTACTCCATAAATAAGCTCCTAAAGTAGCTTTCTATAGCAACAAGGGCCACTGGATTAGCATCATCTTTCCCTAGGTATGCGAAATTTTTGATTTCCATAAATGGAGAACCTCACAGGAAACATCAAGGTCAGGACTCTATCACATCAGTGGTACTCTTGGAAAATCATGTTTTCCACATGAAATTGGTTCTATCGAGTAGGTGAGATTTTTTTGTGACCCATGGGGGTTTTAGTCGTAGGTAATTTACTAGAGTTTTCAATAGATAATGAATACATTCTCTCGAATTGGGGTGTTGAGAGATGTATCTGCAGTTAGAAAAATGAAAAAAAATAATGTTACAGATTAATGAAATATCATAGGCATAATATTCTGAATTAGATATGCATGGTTAACACAATTATTCTTTTATTATTGATTCATTTATTCTTCCCCCTTGGACATCTCCAAAAGTGGATGTACTTATTTTGTAAAAACCCTATTTGTAGAGGACCAACTGTAATATTATGACAGTATTAATATATGTTTTCCATAGGATATCCAAAAAAAAGTTTCCTAACACATGATTAACTAATAATTATAATATTTGAGAGTTTTATGTTAGGATTTCCACTTGTGTGTCTGTATTGAGTGCTAAACAAAATGGCTTGACGGATAATAAACTAAACATTGTTTTATTCAAGAGATTCCCATTAGGTTCACCATTTTTGTTTTATTTGGGATAAGGGATGTGATCGAGAATCCATATAGAAGTGGGTTTGGTTTTTCTAAATGGTTTATTGTGGGGGTGTTTATTTCCTACACAATCATAAACATCGGGTTACCATTGTTTCTCTTACCAAAAGCTCCCTATGATTCCCAAATCAATAGTTAGGTACATACCTACATTCCAAAGGCCTGTGTTCATCTTGGTTTTCAGGCCCAATGTCTTGTAGGGACTTATATTGGTTGAGAGGATAGGTGTTCAGTATCATATCACCGCATTGGGGTTATTTTTTTCCTACTCTATGACTCACTTATATAATTAAGATATGTTTGTAAATCTCTTTATAATCCCTGATATGGGACCAGTTACCCTAACAAAAGAAACATGTAATAAATCCATCTCTTAAAAAAATACATGGTTCTCATTTGTGAATCCATATTCACATATCCAAGGGTCTATGTCCATTTAGAGTAATGCGTGACTACTCATGTGTTGAGGTTGTATAATCGAGATCATCGTAATTTTCTACCATGGAAGTTGGTGGTTAATGTTTCAAGGAGGGGATTGAGTCATTATGAGTCATCCTACGTATCCTGGTTTTTAAATGAATCAAAACCCACATAATTCAATAAACCTGTGTAGTTTAACATCATGTAGAGAGGACATAAGTGTGGATAGTGGGGTACTGAATATTTGAGGCCGAGTCTCGAGGATACATCCTATGTATCTTGGTTGTGTCAAGAAGCAGAATTATCATTGTTTGATCACGCACTTAGGAATAGAACCATGGTAGATATCTTCAAATGGGTGAGGTTTATATCATGTATCTATTCATGTATTACTTGATGGGATTGTCCTGGATTGGGGAGATTTAGGATTCCAATGTAGTGTTTATTGTGATTCGTGAAGCCCACACGAGCCATGATCAGTGTGGGAAATAAGGGATAACAAGTGACCAACATCATTACATATGGATGTGGGACCTGTGTACTGGGATATACCTTGAGGTGTTCTAATTTGGTTCTCTAGCCTAAAAAGGCATCTTATGTATCCTGATTATGGCGGGAATCAATGTCACCATAGTTATGGTGGTTTTCTCAGTCCGTTGAGAGATGAAGTAAGATAATCGTCTTATTAGAATTATTGGGTCATGATGGTTGAAATGTCGGAGACACGACATGTCTTATACCAATGTGGATTCCCATTTGAGCTTAGTTTTGTACCAATATAAAGTATCCTACCTATCCTAGTTATGGGAGGAACCAGAGTCCTCATAGTTTAATGAGATTGGGGCTTACACACTTATGATTCCCTGGTCCTCATAGTGGTCTATGATGAAAATGTTATGATCATTTCAACTCCCTAAGACCATGTTATCTATGCTCGGTGTGGGAAACAAGGGATGAAAAATAATTATTCTCATTTTTTATGTGTGAAGGAATTAGGTATAAGAATATCCCTTTGGATATTTGTTATTGGGCTTGGGCCCTAGAGAGGCATCCTACATATCATGGTTGTTGAAAAAAATAAATTCATTGTAGTTTTCTTGATCAAGGCTTTCACAATGACATTGCCCATGTATTTGGGGCCTAAACAAAAATAAAGAATTAGGTTATCAAATCCTATTATTCCCTTATGAACCGACATACTTTCTAGCCAAACACGAGTTGATGGTTTTCTCATCATTACTTGATTGTCTATTTGACATGTCGTAGGATTTCTTTCCTTACTTGTTCTTGGACAATCACATGATCCAATTGACATGTCGGAGGTATTCCAAGTATCTTGGATGGAATGATTGATAGTCGTCTCATGAACAAAGGGTAATTTTTTTGAGGACATCATAAGATATAGATGGTTTGCTCTGGAAACCATCGCATGACCTGACTATCTTTTCTAGAGGGTACCACCTAATCCATATGACTTTTCCAAGTGTCATCACAAGTGTTTGATGACACATATAAAGGTAATCATGAGAGTTATTATGACATGTATCACAGGGTGTATCATTTACTAGATGACATGTATGGAGGGAATCACAAGGTCTAGATGGCTTTCTAGGAGGGCGTCATGAGGGCATGTTGACATTCCCGGGTTCTACCGTGAGACTCACCTAACATGAGTGAGCGTCGTTATATGAGTCAAGATACATGTCTCAAGGAAATCATGATAATTAAACAGTGAACTAGGAGGGTTTCATGAGACATATGTGGCATGCCCCAGGGGAACCATGTTACTCTATTGAATATTTATAAAGGAATTTTCATTACCCAAATAGCATACTTATGAAGCATCGTGAGATCTGGACGACATGTCCTGGTGCTGTTTCATGCCCCAAATGGTTCATTCAAGGCACACGAGGGTCATAGAACTTGTCAATCACCCAATTATTCCACATTTAATCTTTTTTCTAGACTTTATATTATGAATGTATTATATTTATTCAGTGTTAGTTTATTTTAGGTCTTGTGTGATCTAGAAGATGAGTGGGTTTTTCCATTAATGTATTTCCAAAAGTCATTCGTGTGATCTTTAGGTGATCACCCAAAGTTAAATATGAATGGTGAATAATTTCTCCAAAAATTTATGGATATATTACTTGACAAAAGAAATTCCAGACTTGATATCTTCCACTCTCAGAAATCCACTCTAGTACCGGTGCACTTAATGAAAAACATTCCATGTGCTTGAGGTTCTAGACTATGTGTAGTCATTGTAGTCACCCATTATTTTTCATGCAGGGGTAGGGATTTATAGGAATCACCACCCTAGTTTTTTGGCACTCTACATAGAGTATATCATGTGGATCCAAGTTGGTGTTGACGAAGGGATTTGGCATCACACATCATCATGAGTCTCTATCATGGATCGCTCTGAGGGAGTCACCTGAATTTCAACGGTCTCCAATCCCTCATGTCAAAGCTCCCTTTATTGGTTTATTTCAAATTTATGGGGAATTTTTAAATTATGTAGATATTCTAAAGGACTTATATATGGCCATATTGTTATATCTAAACACCTTTATGAGATTAGGGCGCATTTTGAATGTCCTTCGCATGATCTTAGGTGACATTCTTGGGATTTTCTGCGAGAAAACGATGGTTTGTCAAGGGGCCTTTGTGGGATTAGGCTATCTTGATGAGGGGTATTATGAGACCATGATAGCATGTCATGACAATTCTACAACCATTATAGGTTCTTACCTCCCCCTTTTTATTTCATTTGTTTTATTGTTCAAAGGTTGAGGGGTTAAGTGAGATTACATAAGTAATATCAAAGAAAACTACTCAAACTATTAATGATGCATCACATGACCAATAAAAGGTCTTGTGGATATGAATTATCATTTCTTATACAAACCCATCTGTTTTTAATTAGGGATTTAAAGGGGAAGTGTACTATTTCCTTGAAATATATAAGGAGCTTTGCACAATGTGGTCCAAACACCGACGGTCTTTTGCAAGATGAGGAATATATGTTTTCATGGTCTCTCAGTGTCCTATGGACAGATAGGGGCATGTTAAATGCCTCTTACAACAATGAGTGGATCCCACCTTCTCTCCTTTTGATTAATTTGTTTTATTTTAAAAAATTTCATGGTATCGTGATTTTTCATGAATGTTTTCAGTGACGATCATTTTATGTATTAGTGATTCATCATGTGAGTTTAATGACTACAAAAGGAATTTACCTTTGGGATATTATCCATCTATTTTTGAATGAATTTGGATGGGTTATCCATCAATAACCTATTCAATACCCATGTGGACTGAGAATGTTTATTCTGTTGTCGTTAAATGACCACTGGTCATCTGATACGCCTTCACCAGAGGTGAAGGGATAGTTAAAATGGGATCCATGGGATATTCTATAGGTTATACACTTCATAGAGCCATCTATATGTCCTTCGTAAAGTCATGAAATCATGATTCTACTGGGATGTCACGTGTTCTGTGGGTCTCTATCCACTTTCTTCTTCCTTTTATTGTTTGGGGAAAATAACATATTCATGTACTTATTCACTTGTGAATTTATAGATTCTCATTTGGAGTGAATCAATAATAGGGTTATTATTATATAATATACTTAAAATTAATATCTATTTATTATACATGAGGTATGGAATTGTTTGAAATAAATCGAACCTGAGGTAGGGTTTCTCGTTTCACTTTTACTTCTACGAGACGTATACCATATTCACCATTTGGTTATTTTGTGTGGTGTATATACTAGTACTTTAATATATTGTATCATGAATATAATTATCTTCAAATATTTAAAGTTTCATTTGAACTTATTTCTTTACAATGTCTATTGATTCAGATGTTACTAATGTGGTAAAGTTTAATGTCAAAATATCATTGTTTATCAGAATCATTCAAAATTTTATTTCCAATAATGAAATATTATGATATATATTTCAATAAAGTCATTAATCTTCTTATCCATTAGTAATTATTTTAGAATATATGTTTTCTCTATTTTTACCCGTTTTAAGAACAATATATTCTAAAATAATATTTTTAAATAAAATCAACTCCATTTTTCTCTAAGGTCGAGAAAACGTTTTTCTTCAATATCCCTATTTTCTAAAAATGTTTTAAATAATGTTTTAACATTTGTAAAATTAATTACTAAAAAAATTACAAATTTTTTACCTTTTATAAGATGTTTTTAAATGAATCTTTCATTCATTATTTGAAAAAAGGTACTTCTTTTACTTTTCTTATATAAATGTGAATGAAATATTTATTTTTACATACTCAGAATGAAAGTAAATTTCCCAAATTCATAACCACTCTTTTTATCAAATATTACTTCTTAATATTAAAGAAATATTTTCAAATAAAATACTTTTCCTGAATTTATAGAAATTTTTTTCATTAAAAGTGATTTTCAAATTGAAAAGGATATTTTACTCAATAATGTTTTAATGGAGATTTATTGTACTTTTATTAATCAATGAAAATAACAATGATTTTACTTATGCCCTACTCGGAATATATTTTAATGATACCATCCTTATTAATTTTCATTATGGGTTATGATCTGTTTTACTGGGGATGTACTATTTTGAATCCATTCACCTTATTACTCTAAATAGTTTAGGATTATGAGTATTGATTGGGGAACGTATTAACATTTCATACCATAGTTTTATAATATTAATTTTTTATGTAGATAATGTTTCACCCCTTTCATATAAGGAATTGATTTTACTTTGTAAGTGATGGGTGAGGCCCGCTATGGACCATTGATGCATCGATAGATCTCATGAGACAAACTAGCTTGGATATTTTCTCACGCCTTACCCATTTATTTAAGATGTCCTGACATAAATCGATTATGGTTTGGTTATGATTTTTATCATTATGAGTTCCCTTATTATGATATTAGTTATTAATATCCATGTAATTATTTGATTTGATAGAATATCCATGGATAAGTTTCAAACTCGGGTGACTATTTATAGGGAATTATTTTGATCCTCATTTATGCCTAATATATTATTCTTAATGTTCAAGATATTGATTAAATTTCATGGATTCCAGTTATTTATTTTTCCATATTGATTATAATTTATTGTTTTATGGTATTTTTCATTTTATGGATACCTTTACAGAGAATTAGCCCCCATCTCTTTCTTATTCTTTTCCCAATGATTCCCGGAAGTGTGTTACGGTTGATATGTAATGATATTCTAAGGATAATAGTAGTGATCTTAATGAAAATACTATGTTATATTTAATGTTTTTAGATTTATTATGAAATTAAAGTATGTATCTAGTATTTCAAGACTACAAAGCTATTCATTACTTTGGGATGTGATAATATGGATATAGCATGAATGTAATTAAGTAACCCCCGGTTATGGGCTACTAGGGTAAGGGTATTTACATATGGAATCCATTTTATCAAATTCAATTCGAAGAAGTGGTATAATATTAGATAAAATAAAAACATCACATGTTATGAAAAATTGGGTTTCCAAATATGATGTTTTCATTAGTAAAAAAATTCAAATATTAAAATTCAATATGGAATTGATTCTAGTGACCTAAATTATACTAATCACAATATAATAGAACTAATTTTAATTCAAAAAATAATGAAATAATGGAACCATAAACTATGGGAAACTAAGGCCAGGGTATTTATTTATGGAATCCATTTTACCAAATTAATTCAAAATAAGTGGTATAATATAATTTAAAATAAAACCAATAGATGCGGAAAATTTGTTTTTACAAAGAAAATGTGTTTATTAGTATAAAGAGTTTTAATATAGAAATTAATTATGAAATGAATTCAAATGAGATAAATTGTATTAATCATAATATAATTGAACAATGTTTTCTTTTAAAAAAATTTTAAAATTTAATTTAACTTTGTAAATAGTTTAAATGAAAATTCATTTTTCTAATAAAAATCATTATTTGTCACTATTCATTGAAAATTTAATCCTTTCAGAAAATTCTAAAAAATTTACCCTAATCTAACATTTAGATGTAGATTCAAAAAATATATGTTCATTAGGTTAAATAAATATTAAAAAAGTGTCAGAAATTAATTTTATTATATATTAAAAAAAAGAAAAAATAATCATTTTTTTTGAGAAACAAATATTTTTAAATCATATGTTGACCGAGACAAAAATTAATACTTATTTTTCTATATATTTTATTAAACTAAATAATTGAAACTTATTTTCGAAAATGTTTTTATTCTTATTAATTCCTCTAATTTTAATATCTAGGTCATAATAGACTTGTTTAAATAGTAATATTAATAGTGTATCATTATTCATTTAAATTTAGTGTTGCGTGTAACACAAGCTATCGAAGAAATTAAATTTATTTTCAAAAAAAATATTTCAAAAAATTAAATAGTGTTACAAATAAATGGTTGGTGCTTCCAATATATGATTGGTATTTTTATTTTCTGCAAAAAATGGATTGGTTAAGATAAATGACACGACCAATATGATTTGGATTATTTAAAACATCATTTAAAAAACAACTTAACCGAAATGACATATTTTAATGAAGTGAGTCTCAAATAAATCACAATTTATCCCATGTTTGGAAGAATAGAATAGATTATGTTGTGTCATGGTAGAATGTCAAGTTATATACAATTATAAAAAATATATATTTATATAAAAATTCCAAAAAACCTTTAATATAGAGGGCCAAAAAGGGGAATATTAACCGTATGAAAAATGTTTTAATGGATTTAAATTAGGTTTCAAGATATTGTTCATGGTTAAAATATGGTAGAATATAAAATTATATATATTGATTTTGATTAGATAGTAAATGTAAATAGAAAATGCTTATATTAGTAATCCTATTTAAAAGTATGGGTATTTTATGTAAGTGGAAGTATAATTTTTGAAATGTTTCATATTTGATAGTAAATATATTCATAAATTTTAGAAATTTTTTAAAAATAAAGGACACTATATTAAAACCATTTAATTAAAAATATACCAATATCATATTAGATAAAAAAAATTACATTCACATCTATAACTAAATTATAAAGTGTCTACAATTTCTATATGAATTGATTATAAATGTTTATCTCATGTCTAAAATAATGAATTTTTCATTTCTTGAGTATTGGTAACAAAAAAAACTTCATGAATTAAATTTTTATATTGTGATCTAATATATGATTGAGTTTAATGTTTAGAGAACTTATTTAAATTATCAAACACACATTTAAGGACTTACATGATAGGTATGATAATTGATTTAGTTTTCTTCTTCCATGACCATTGATTATATTACTATATGATATAGAATTAATAAGTTAATTATAATTTATACAAATTAGGGGTTAAAATAATTATGGAATTAAGGTCTCTCTTTAGTAAGTACCATGGGAAGAGGGAATCCATAACAAATAATTTTTTAAAATAATAACATTTTTTATAGAATGTATTCCACAAAACACCAATCATAGACTAAAATAAAACACCTAAGAATTTATGAAAAAATTCATTTTATATAAATTTAATATCTTCCATTGATTATGGAACACACAACCCTAAGTCGAAATGAACAAAAATATTGTATACCATTATAACATTGTTTTTAAAATTTACGGTATTAATACTACTAACTAAATTATGAAAATTATATTTATATTTTGATTATAAATAAATAAGAATCATTTAAAAGATAAATAAATTTTTTCTCAAAAACATTATATTTTCTAAAAAATGGTTTAGTCGCTCTATGCCTAAATAATTTAAAATTAATATTGAACACATTAGGAAATTTAATATATAAAATTAAATTCATTTTTGAAATAATAATGTCAAAATTATCTTGGAATGATGTTTTTGTATTTTTCTGAAATATTTCATTCTTTGATGAATAGTGAAAAATATTGAATTTTAATTGAAAACTATCATTTTTGTTTAAATTTATAATAAAGTTAAAATATATTTTGAATTGGTTTTAAAGTAAACTTAATTAAATTATATATTAATTAATCTAATTTGGTTCATTGGAATAATTTTAAAATTTAATTTTTATGTAATAACATTGTAATACTTTTAACATTTTCTCTTTGAAAACACGTTTTATCATCACGTCTATGGCATAAATTATAAATTAAAATTTCCTACTTTGGTGAATATATTTTAAAAAAATGGATTCCATATTTTTCATAATGAAAATTTATATTATCTAATTAGGTCAAATTAATTTTTAACCCTAATGAATATTCAAAACGGTAAAACATTATATATCATGGTTAAGGTAAAAAATCGATTTATTATGGGTTTAATCTAAAACGATAAGGGATAAAATGACCTAATGAATTATATAAAATATATTTCATTGTCATTGTAGACTATATCACGTCTATGGATTTATAATACTACATTTTGGACCATTTGGCATGTGAAAAACGTGTGTACACCTTTTTCTTTTCAACAATTACAAGTGTGCCCCTCATCTCACTTATAAAAAGATACCACTATCCTATATTATTCAAGACATAAAAATATTTTAGTTAGACAAATACTAGAAAAATTACTTCCACCATTTCCTCTCATGATCCTGTACAAATTATTTAGTGATTAAATCTGATCTTAGAAGGCTTTGGTGAAAACCTAGAGAGGTTACTCGAAGACGAGGTAATGTTCTTTAATAAGAGTTTTTATTTTATTTCTTCCTCCACCTCCTTAAATTATTATTAAAACACAAGGATATAATAAAATCAGAATATTAAATATACTGACATTTTTTATGTTATGTTAATGACCTACAACCATCTCCATCTCCATGAAATGGGTTTCAAAATCATCATTAGTATGTATGACAAACTACTACCCTACGAACCGATGTCATTAATTTATCCATTAACACCTCTAATGGTTGGGTATGATGATGGATATAAATTATATATTATATCTATATCATAATTATATGTTTTTATTCATTTTATAAATTAAACATTTGTACTTCTCATTCTATAATAGATATGATAACATCTCTTGTGTGTACAACGGACTACTCCCTCGTGAAGTGGTGTTATTTGTCTTTCACCAATGATTTACTTAGAAGGAGATAATGATAAATTTAATGGTTATATATGAAATAAGTGGAATAATTATGATATTAATGAAATATTTATCATTCTTAAAATATATTACATCATTTACTTTCTTACACTGAAAAACGATAACATTGTTCGTGTACGTGTGGACTACCACCTTCATGAAGCGACGTGACTCTCCTTTTATCACCACACAAAATGGATGATATATATAAGTATATTTAATGAAATAATATGGTATATATGATATTATTATCATTATTTAAATATAAAATATTAATTATCTCTTTTCTATAATTATCACTCAAAAATGAAAACGTTAGTTATGTGTACATACATCATACCATCTTCATGATCATAACGTACTTCATTTCAAAAAATAATCATTAATGATTGGTCATAAAAGTATAATCGATGTATAAAAATGATAATTATTCCATGATTGTTATTATGGACCTCATGAAACTTTATAATATTTAAAATAACAATATCTTTCATGAAAAAACATGAATGAAAAAATAGGCCAATTGGCATTTGATTCTATGAAAATAATGAAACATTATTAACAAAAGGGTGATAAAAAGATATAAAAATATCATATATGATATAATGAATTTTAATATCATTCTTTTATAGTTAAATTATATGTTTAAAACAAATATATAGTAGGTTAATTCATGTCCAACCAAATGGAAGCATGAGGTAAGGGACTTTATCTAAATTTCCCTTTATTGAGGCGTATTGTAATGTTATACACCCAATTTATTTTATATTGTGTTTATAATTACCATTTAATAAGTAATATCATGATTCATTAATAATTCATGGAATTTTATGTTTTAATTTTAATTCATTCATCCAAGGGGATTTTACACGAAAATTACCAAGTGGTAAATAATTCTAACTTTGAAAATGTGATAATTATAAGGCTTTATTTCAAAATATCATAGTAATTGAGATTGTTTATTATGGAATTCTAGCTGAAATAAATTATTTTAAAATTTCATATTAAATCCATTTCATTTTTTCTCCTCTTTTAATTCATTATATTTTCAATTAGAATTACAATTTTCCACTATTTGGTGCATAAAATGTTTTTTAACAAATTTTGATTTAATTTCCCTCAATGGTTGGAAATTCATTTTCTAACAAAACATTTTGTTCCAAAAATATTTTTTAAAAATTTACCCCTTTTAAATATTATTTATAAATGAAATTTTTATTCATTTTTAATTTTTATAAATATTTTTGTTAGGAATCTTCATTTAATTTTTTTAAAAAATATTATTTGGATTTACCAAAAAAGTGAAAGTAATATTTGTTTAAATGTGTATGGAATGACTCTAATTTCTAGCCATCACAGTGACATAAATTATTTATAGCTTGTTTTTTAATTTTCAAAGGTTATTTTCAAAGAAAATTATTTTAATTGTTTTTTCAAATTTTCTGCTTTAAAAAGTTTTTCTCAAAATGAAAAGATATTTTCCTCAAGAATATTTTTAAAATATATTTTTATGGTATTTCTATTCATTAATGAAAACAACCCTTCATTCTTACTCCAATGGATATCTATGGTTTTGGTATTATAATTATTAATTCTATGGATGGTTTATGATCATTGTGACCAAGGAAATTATTTTCATTCACTTCCTTGATTCATTTTTATAGTGATTAACTTTCCCATGAATTACACAATTTCCTTTGGAAATTAAATTTCCCATAAATATCCATATTATTTAACATGTATATTTTAATTGTTTGAGAAATATATAATTTATACATATGGTGTTATATACTAAGGATTATTTTTTTGTCATTGGATCCATATTCATTACTCTATCGTGATATTTAATGATAAGGAACATTGTTCATGAATTTGATTAATAATTCAGTAAATGAGAAATGTGTTGGGCATGTAGAAACATGTGGTCCATTGTAATAGATATCCCCTAGATGCATCGACGAGTCTCATTAGATGAATTAGTTGGCCATCATTAGTCAAATGTGTTTCTACCCATCAGTTACTGTCTTGAGGATACATCTTGATGCTCGATGTTTATATGATTCCTAAGAACATGAGATTTAATAATTACACATTTTCCTCATTCAAAATTTAATTTGTATTATCCATGATATTTTCAAAATGATATTATATTTGGATACAATTAATTAACTATTTATTGTTCAAATGGAATGTGGGTTCAATTATTTACCTTAACATTTTGATTATTGCATATTATATCATTATTTTCAATTTATTTAAATGTAATCTGTGTTCAATTATTTAACTTTAAATATTGATTAAATTTTTATTGATTCATGATAACTTCCACTATAATTAACCCTTACGAGTCATTTGAGCTCACCCTTATTTTTTACCAAGATTTCATGAAGTGTATTATGATTGATGTGAAGGATATTATAGTGGGAATAATGTTAATCTCTAAGAAAAAATGTGTTGTGAGTTTTTTTAAAATTTAATATGGAAATAATATATATATCTATTTTACCAAGAGTATTAATCTATTTGGTCATTTAGGATGATATTACTTGTATCTTATGCCAATGTAATAAGTTAGACACTGAGTCTAGGCTACTAGGGTTGGGGTCTCTATGAACACGAGGTTAGACTACACACTATACTAGGAGCTTAGGCTTTGTCTTGAAATTTTATGTTTGGTAACATGTCACTCAATGATTAATCTTTAGGGATTATTGATTCTATATGATTATAGTAAATTTCATGAAATGATTTTATATAACTATTTCAAGTCATTTTTTTATATATGTGTAAATTTATTTTCCATTAAAATTCAGTTAGTTAGATAAACGATGGGTTTTTTAATGACTAAAACATTTAAATTGTTTGAACATATTGATTTATAGGATAGAATAGAGATTCAAAACTAAAAAAATATAATCAATCATACATGTAAACACAATAACATGTGATAAGATGGTGGGATAAAAACCCCATTAAAAATATTATTTGTTATATTCCTTCTAAATAAAACAATTTTCAAGACCTCAATCATTAAAATGAGTGGGTTCTATAAAAAAATGCGTATTTATATTATATTTTAAAGAAATCATGTAATATATGGATCAAATACGATTAGGTACCTATTTTTATAATTTACTTTGGGTTAAAATTGTTTAAAAATACTTGGCAAGGATACTAGATTAATAATTTTGGGTTTATCCATATGAAATATGGAGAAAATATATCAGATCGTCCATACAAGAGAAAAATATTATATTAATTTCATTATGGATAACCATACTGGTTATTAAATGAGAGAAGCATTAAATATGACCTGATATTATGTAAAACATAATAATCATTTGGTAAAATCTGTTATTTAGTTATAAAATAATCATAATCATTGAAAATGACTATGAGATTAATATTGAAGAAATAATAGTTTAATGGAAGATAAGTCTTATAAAGGTATATAAACTTATTATTTTTTCATAGGGATGAAGGAAAAATATGTATGTTGGAGAAAATACATCTTAATAATCCTCATAATGATAAATTTAATCAAGAAGGGAATGATTTATATAGTAAGAATAGTAAATATTCTCTTGAAATCTCTATATTGATTCTTGTTATGATAGATCCCAAGTTGAAAATGAAACATGATAATATGGATGTTTTTGGGATGATAGAAAACCTAAAAACACTATATAAATAAATATATGTATATATGATAGATAACAAGTTTCAAAATCACTCTTTTTTTATTATAGCTAAAGGTGTTGTCAATCACTATAGAAGATGAGTTTTTTAATAATCATTATTTATTTATGATTATTGAGATGGTATAATTGTTCATTACTTGATCTAATTTTAATATAATGTATAAAATATTTTGGAAGGGTTAAAGACTATAGTGCACATCCTTTAAAGCAATTATTGTTGGAATTAAAGATTTGGACGAATGAGATATTTAAGAGGTTAATCGAAGTAAGTTACACATATGATGCTGCCACTTAATTAATGATATTTTATATCTCGTAAGATATTTCTATAACCGAGTAAGATATTTGATAAGATGTACATATTTTAATCATTCATAAGAAGATTTTATCACACGTCAAAAATTTATATTATGCACAGAATATTTTATATACCTTTAAGATATTATACTGGTAAAATATTATAGATTTTAGACCATGATATGTTTTTCCAATTAAAAATATTATTCTTTGTGGAAAATTTGGAGTTTCATGATTTAAAAATATATGAAGAGGGTAGAAAATCAAATGATGCATATATTTGTTTTCTTCATGGATTGAAGATTCATGATCCTTTGAAAGGTTTTTTATCCAAGATACAATGATGACATGAGTCTCCTTGATACAAAGAGATTATTCATGGGGAAAAGATTTTTTTTAATTCATGATTTGTGGGATATTTAAATGTATTTAAATGCATTGGGATTTAAGGATGTTTTTAGATCATGGTATTCAAACATCTTATCAGTATTTAAAATTCCATTCTTTAGGAGAATTAAAAGGAGTGCCTGAATAAATTCAAATTACTCTGAATTAGTTTTACTAGCTACCCCAAATAAAGTAATATTTATTTAATTTGAAGTAGAAATAATATTCTAATAAATTTGATGAAAATAAAAAAAGAACCAGAAAACGAGAAAGTGGGGATGATTTAGACATACAAGATTGAGTGAGTATTGAGAATAGATATTGTAGACTGTTGTGAATATCATCAAAAGAAAATCCTAATATTTAATGTTTTCTTATAGGTTAGAAGCTAAATTTATGATATTTATTTAAGGAGAGACATTCAGTTCTATTTAAGTGAGGTTGTAACCGGTTAAGTACCTACATAGTGACTTTTCTAAGGTTATTCCCCAACTTGAGTTTCATTTCAATATAATAATGGTGGCCTGTTTTGGGATAATAACCATGAAATAGAGGGGATTTAGTCATCCTAAAATGAGGAAAACCAAATTATAAAATGATCGTTTTTCATATCATTTCAATTTCAGTGAATAAAGTGGGGGAAAAGTGTAGAATAATAATGAGAATGTATTTGGGGTTTGAAAAGATATACACCATGATTCACCCCCACCTCTCCCCACCCCTTCTCTTCGTGTGTATCACCCTACATATGATCCAAAAATTTGTATCAAAGTGAGGTTCTAATCTATTACTTTTTCTATCAAAATATTTATATAGATTAACAAAATTATATTAAAAAATAATTTAAATTTTTTATGAAAAGGGTTTCATTCTTTGAATGATATAATGGTACATTTATTTCTATGTCTAAGGATATATGTTATATAATCTATTAAATGTAGATTTTCTAAGAAAATGGAAACCTTATTATGGACCCTAATAGATAAAAGAAATTTTAAAAATTATTGTAATTCTAGGAAATTAATTATTTTCCTCTTTATAAAGAATGATCTGAAAAATATTATGGGATATAAAACATATAATATGAATTAAAAAAATCTTCATATTATCTATATTGAAAAAACATGAAATAATTTAAAATGTATACATGTAAACATACATTTAATAATCTTAGAATTAATTATGAATAAACCTTTTGATAAATTCTTTTCCATGGTAAATTTGATTATCAAGACCAATAGATGGTTTATAGAATCCCATAAATACTTTAAAGTGGTGAATAATATAATGATAATTTTTTAGATAAACTGGATTCCAAAATATCTACTCTTAAGGATATATATTGTCACGAACCAAATCTGGTCGCCACTATTACCAGAACCAAACCCAGCCTATGGTAATGCCCGAAGGGCATTCCCTATCCCCATGGGATGACACAAGTTCCTGGGAATCATTTATCAAGTTTTGGGAATGGTTTACCCAAATATGTATACAAAAAAACATCAAAAACATTTAATAAACTAAATCTGAAAAAATATTACAAATCAAGGTTAATAAAAAATCTAGATCTGAATTCATAAGTTCAAATGAACTAAAAAAGGCCACAGTATAGAAAGATGAAATATAAAAACATACCCAAGGACTCCACATGAGATGGGGCAATCACCCACTAGCCATCTCAACAACTCCGCACCAAGGATTAGAACTAACACCCTGAACCGCCATCACCCATAGCCTTCCCTTTACCTGATTCAAGAATAATAAATTCTACTTACGCCCAAGGGGTGTATATAGGGTTTGATCCTAATACCAATAGGATACCACCAAATGATTCCAAAGAGAATGCAATACAATGTGAAAAAGTAAGCAGTTTTAATACGCAATGAAAAGATGCGATAAATTCCAAGAAATGAAACTTTCAATTGAAAATAGTTTTCATGATAAAACATTCATAATGTTAAAAAATTTAAATTTAAATTTTATCTAGTACATTATACTTTCAAACACACCAAAATACAAGGGAAAATACAACAAATCCAATGAGCAACAAAATCTAAAACACCCTTAGGCACTAGATAGTCTCGAGCGCCATGTACCTCATACCACGGTGTAATGTAACCATAGTAAAATCTATTATCGTGCATGAGCCAATAATAGGGGACATACCCATAACCTATTGGTACCCAATAATCATCCATATACTTTAGTTAGAGTTTTCTTTATCCAAATGCTAAGTGGAACAGGGTTAAAACCCATCTGGTCCACTAGCCGTACTAGTACATATCCTCCCCACCTAGGTACTCGGGCTTCCCCCTTTGTGCTCAACCAATTTCAGCATGATACATAAATTAATTTTCATATAAATCACCACTAATTGTCACATACAAACAATACAGTAGTTGTACACATTTTAAAGAACATAAAACACAAAATAAAACACTTTTATTTTTAAATGAAATAATTTCTCAAAATCCCGCGTTGTTTTGCAATCAAATATTCTTCAAACCCCCACTTTATACAATATGTGCACACTTTTAAGTTACCAAAATATAAAATTCAGCCCAATAAATTTCAATGAAACAAACAAATCAATTTTAGGGAAGCCCCATGTGAACCAAGAAATGATAACATTGTAAAACCTCCATTTACACACAAACAAGGCACTTAATGTTCACATGTTCCACAAATACCATTAAACCCCATTTTCAAAACAACAACCAAAGGGGACAAACATTCAAAATAGTATTCTCAGCCTTATTAACGTTCACTAAAGACAACTAAGTATTTATACGGCAGCCCCAAATAAACCAAAAAACTTTTCATTGGAAAACCCCAAATTTGACACCAAATTGGAATTTAAAATTCTATTGCAATAACAACACCACTAAAAATAATTCTTGTAGAAATCATAAAATGAGATAAACATTAAAATATGATTAATATTTCATACTGATACACAAATATTTAATAAAAATTGTAATCACCTAATAAATCAATGGAAACCCTTGAATCACCATGCAAAAATCATGTCGCACCACTGCCACACCAAGATGGAATTAGATCGAACCTAAAACCACAATAATTTACCATAAAAACCCATGGTTCAAAACCCAACCCCCTGGTAATTTGGTACTACATGGAAATTTAATGAAAGTTCATGGGAGGGGGATAAACTAAGGAGGGGAGACATGTACTTGGGATTCGTTGAAGTTCCTCCACCAAACCCCCCTTCATAATGGGGTTAAAAAGAGGTTTTGAGTGACTTGGAGGGATTATATTGATGTTATGTTAAAATAAGAGTAAGGGTCAAATTAGGAATTTTAATGGAGGAAAAATAGTATGAATTGAGAGAGTTATGAAGGAAAGAAGCTACCTCTTCAAATTTGGACGTTTTGAGAAACCCTATAAAGTTCTGCAATAATTCACAATGAATACGAGTTCCAAAGAGGGGGAAGGGGATAGGGTTTTCATGAGTCTAGGTTTAGTGGGCATGGGTGACAATTGGAATCACCGAAAAAACATAAAAACAGAATAAGTTATTAAATAAATATTTTTTAAACAGGAAAGGGGCCTTCAGCCTTGCCCAATTCCTTAAATAAAAACCCAAATACACCACTATTATGGATTATTAAAAGTTAAAAATTGAAATGGTGGTGTTAATAGGTCCAGGGATTCCATTTTGGATGTGTAATGGGTGAAAAATATTAAAAAAATGAAATGTCTATAAAAGAAACAAAATTGGTTTTTAAATCTAGAAATGGGGTCACCGTTTTGCCCAAATCATGAAAACTCACCCTTGCCAAAAACAAATCATGGGAGACCCCCAAAACAAATAAATAATGGAAATTAAATGAAAAATACCTTTTAAATATTTCATGTATGTGACAATTCGTCCCACAATTAAAACTTTCCGCCCCGAAAAGTCAGCCTTAGGATTGATAAGAAAAAAGGAACAGATACTCTTCCTCAACCCATAAATTCCTCTCCCATGTCTCATGTGTATCAATACCATGATTCCAATTAACCAAAACCATTGGAATAGACTACCCTCAAATCTCCTTCTCTTGGGAGTCTACTATTTGCACTGGCCGCTCAAAAACTAACAAGCCATGCTCTATCTCCAGTTCTTCCCATCCTGGCACATGGGGCAGATTCGGGATGTATTTCTTCAAATGGGAGACATGGAAGATGTTATGGATGGATGTCAACTGAGAAGGTAAGAGGAACCTGTATACCACATTTCTAATACGCTTGGTGATCATAAAAGGGTCGATATATCGTGGTGTCAGCTTCCCTTACTTCCCCAATCGATGATGGCTCAGTAGAGGGGCCACATTCAAGAATACCAAGTCACCCATAGATAACTATAGGTCTCAACACCTTCAATGAGAATAAAATTTATGACGAATATGAGCTATCAACAAGAGTTTCCTGATCAATTTGACCTTCTTAGACATCTCCTGCACTAGACTCGGCCCCAACAGTGAGGTCTCACCTACGTCATCCCAACACAGAGGTGACCGACAAGGTCGACCATAGAGCACCTCCAAAGGAGCCATTTGATTCAAGGATTGGTAACTGTTATTATATGAAAACTCATCCAACCCCAAAAAGCTATCCGAGGAAACTCCAAAGTCCAGGACACATACAAAGAAGCATGTACGCCGATATCTAATTCGCCCGCTCTGTCTGACCATCCGTATGAGGATGGTATGTCATGCTCATCTTAATATGATACCCCAAGCCCTTCTGAAGGCCTTCCTAGAATCAACATGTTAAATGAGGTTCTCTATCTGAGACAGCTGCTAATTTAATTCCATGGTGTCTTACCACCTCCTGAAGATACAAATGGGTCAACTCAACTAATTTACTTGTATCTCTGATTAGAATGAAGTGGGATAATTTGGTCCAATGATCAATCACCACCCAAGTGGCATTCTTACCCCGATGTTTACAAGGTAAGACAATAATGAAGTCAGTGGAGACCTCATCCCACATCGAAGTACGAATGGGTAAGGGCTAGAGAAAATCAGGGGGCTTTGATGCTCTACTTTCACCTACTGGCATGTGTAGCATCTCTGCCAAAAGTCTGCTATGTCTCATCTCATACCTGGCCACTAGAACAAACAATAGAAATCATAATACATCTTGGTGGAACCTGGATAGAAATCCCATTGAGACTGGTGGCTATCCTCCATCACCACCTTCCGTAGAGATAACGACACTACTGAATAGCCCTTGAAACACAATATACCCTCGAGAGATTATGACCAATCAGAGGATGTCTCCCCACCATGAAGAAACTACTTCAACTGCTAACAAAGTTCACCACTGGGATGTTCCCACTGAATCAACTCCAACATAGAAGGAGTCTACTGGAAGCTTTCCAAGAATGAACCACTACTATGTTCCATGGTCTCCACCTGCATCTGAGAAAAGAGCCCCATCAAAGTCCACTAGTCATTGTACTTCCTCAAAGAAATCACCGGAAGTCTTCTACTCAAAGCATTGGCCACCACATTAACCTTGCCTGGGGTATAAACAATGTCAAAGTCGAACCCCTATATGTACTCGATCCAATGATGCTACCTCAATTTGAGGTCCTTCTGTGAGAAGATAGAGGCCAAACTTTTGTGATCGGAGTATACCACAGACTTCTCTCCAAAGAGGTAGTGACACCAAGTCTTCAAAGCATGCATCACCAAAGCCAACTCCATTTCATGGGTTGGTTAGTTCTTTTTGTGTGGTTGGAGTTGGAAAGAGCCATACGCCACCATGTGATCATCCTACATAAGCACACACCCAATACCAATACATGAAGCATCACAATAGACCTCATAACCCATTCTATCCTCTAGAAAAATCAGAGAGGGGTTGGTAGTCAACCGCCTCTTCAACTCCTTGAATGATGTAGGAAATTCTGGACCACATACAAACATCACCCCTCTCTAGGTGAGCATGGTTATCGGTGAAGAAAGGTGAGATAAATCCCGAACGAATCGCTTGTAATAACCAGCTAGGCCAAGGAAACTCCTGATCTCGAACACATTCTTCAGCTGCTCCCTGGACATAACCACACTAATCTTCTCGTGGTCCACTGAAGCCCCCTGATCATAGATCACATGACCCAAAAATCTCACTTCCCTAATCCATAAAATGAACTTTCACAACATTCCACAGAGGTAGTGATCCTAAAAAGTTTCTAAGACGATCCTCAACTGATGTTCATGTTCCTCCTCAGAGAAAGAGTATACTAGAATTTCATCCACGAACACCAAAATGAAGGGATAAAGATATTTAGGGAACAACCTATTCATGAGTTCCATAAATAGCATTGGAGTGTTGTTTAATCTAAAGGGCATGAACAAATAGTCAAAGTGGTCGTACTTGCTTCAAAAGGCTGTCTTTGGGATATCTGACTCCTTCACCCTGAGTTGATGATACCCCAAATGTAGGACAACTTTTGAGAACCTCTATTCCCCCATCAACCTATCATACAAATCATTTATTTTGGGAAAATGGTATTTGTTCTTAGCTGTTACCTTTCTCAGCTTCTGGTACTTAATGCACAACTGATGAGATCTATCAGCCTTTTTTGCGAACAACAAAAGAGAGGCCCAAGGATAGATTCTAAAGCAAATGAATTCTTTGGATTACAAGTCATCCAACTATATCTTTAATTTCCTTAGCTCAGTGGGGGACATACGATATGAGGGACGAGATATCATCTGTTTTATCAGCACCAGATCAATTGAAAACTCCACATCCCGCTTTAGGGGGAAACCTGAAAAATCATCTGGGAAAAACTCCGAACACTCATTCAATACATTAGGTTGTGAACAATCAAGGGAAAGACCATTGTCCAATATCGTGAGCGAAGATAAATGAATTATAAGAATTCCCAACTCTAGGAGTGAAGGCCCTGCATGACCCGACCAAGGATCTCATTCTCCATGAAAAACTCAACGATTCCCATCAGGTGCTGTGAAACTCACTCGTCGTCTGTAGAAATTGATGTGTGATTGGAAGTGTACTAGCCAATCCATGCCAAGTATGATATCAAAATGATCCATGTCTAAGACCAAGAGGTCCCAATCCATATCAACCCCTAACATAGAAAGTGAACATGACGGGAAACTGAGACCCTACTTCTTCTTCTTTCCCAACGGTGTAACCAACTCCATCGCAAAAGTCAAAAAATCGGTTGGAAAGTTCAGCATGTCCACAACATGGGTTGAAATGAATGAAACAGAGTCCCTTGTATAAAACATAACAGCATCAATAGAATATGCGACTAGAACGGTACCTCTAACTATCGACGGTCCTGCCTCTAATTCTACGGGTGCCTGATCCCCCACATGGAGATGTCTGGTCTCTTTCTGAGGATGACCGCCAGACTATGGCTGTTCCATGAATTGGCTCTACCCAAAAGCTGACCCAACCATCCAATAACACCAACAAAATTGATATCCTCCCATCCTCAATGGCTCAGACTGTACTGAAACTCCTCTTAGAGCAGTTGACCCTACCCCACTCGAAAGTGGACATGCCACCCTGAAGAGGCGCTGCAATTGACCCAGACCTGCACATTGGTAACACGGCTTCGGAGGAAGTGGGCATGCTGCTCGGATCTGACCTAGTTTCCCACACTGGTAGCACATGACTAAACTCACATCAAAATCCCTCGATGAAAAATTCCCAAAGGAGTGGCTTGAACTACCACCTCCCTTCTACACCTGAACCTTCTGCTTCCTCTTCTTCTTGGTAGAGCCACCACTTCCCACTATTGATACTATCCCCGAAAAACCAGACCTGCTTTTACGGTAAATCTCCCCCACACATTCTCGGTCAACGACCTCAGCATAGGTCCTCTTCTTGAACAAGTATACCTGGGAGTATATCTATGGTCCCAAGCCTCTCTCAAACATCTAGGCCTTCAATTGTTCATTCCAGACAATTTTAGGGCATGACAAACCAACTCAGTGAAACAGTTGGTGTACCCCATCACAGAAAGATTCCCCTAAAGAAGGTCCATGAACTCTCAAGACCTGGCATATTCCAAGACCTCAGGGAAGTACTATTAATTAAAGACGACCCTGAAATATCCCCAACGCATCTGCTCATTCTTTCGAGTCTGAAGCACTGACTACCACCACTTACAACTGCGAACCTCCAATAGAAAGGAGGTACACTTCACCCTAAGATCCTCATATGTTTCTAGAAACTGAAACATATTCTCGATCTTCTTGAGCCATTACTCTACTTTCTGGGGTTCTGAGCTGCCTTTGAAGTTAGGAGGTTTGTTTTTTAGAAACTCATGATCATTATCTTTTCTAGTACTCATCTATTATACCCTGGTAGAAATAGGATCAGGATTTGGTCCCTGCCCCAGAGCTTGGATATCCCGGACCAAAGCCTCGACTAGCCTCTGATCAATCGGTGGGGGTGACCTCTTTCTGGCTTCCTCCTGTGGGTGCATGAGAGCTTTCTGGGGAGGCATGTTGCTACAAAATGCGACAGTCACAAAACAATAATCAATAACAAAATTATTAAAATTTTAATCAAATACATCAAATATAAATAATATAAACACATTCCAGTAATAAAATAAACAACTACTCCACCTTCGCCCGATGTCTATGTGTGGTCTGCAGCCCATACGTCTCACCTGGAAGTGATGTCAGAATGTAAATTATAACGTCCCCTGGTGACTCAAGGTACTCCACAAGAGGTGTGGTCTAGGAACCCTAATCCCAACAAAAACTCTGATCCCTGACTGTCCTAGCTCTTTTCTATCCCGACTCATCCCAAAATATCAATATAACCAAAAAACATTAACCCCTTTTGATAACATTTTGTCACAAACTGAATCTAGACACCACTATTACTAGAATCAAACCCAAACCGTGGCATGGCCCGAAGGGCATTCTCTATCCCCATGGGCTTGAACAAGTGCTTGGGTATTATTTATCTTGGTTTGAAAATTATTTACCTAAATATGTATATATAAAACATAAAAAACATTTGATAAATTGAATCAGAAAAATTCATACCAAACAAGGTTAACACAAAAATCCAGAACTCAATACATACTTAGAAATCCACTAAAATGTCTCAAAAGACCCAAATAAACGATATAAAAATAAACCCAAGGACTCCACATGACATGGGGTCATCACCCACAAGCCGTCTCCATAACTTCGCACCAAGAATGAGAACTAACACCTTGAACCACCATCACCAATAGCCTTACCTTTACCTGAGTCAACCATAATAAAGTCTACTTACACCCAAGGGGTGAAATTAAGGTGTGATCTTAAGCCCAATATGATACCACCCAATGATTCTAGTGAACATGCTGTCCAATATGAAAATGAAAGCGATTTTAATACGCAATGAAAAGCGGAGAGAAATTCCAAGAAATGTAACTTTCAATTGAGAATAGTTTTCAAGATAAAACATTCATAATGTTAACACATTTAAATTTTAATGTTATATACTGCAATATAATTCCAAACACACTCAAATCCAATAGAAAATACAACAAATCCAATGAGAAACAAAATCGTGAACACCCCTAGGCACTGGATAGTCTCGAGTCCCATGTACTTCATTCCTCGGTGTAAATTCCACTCTCATGAATGAACCACTAGTAGGGAATATAACTATAACCTAGTGGTCCCCTGTCATAATCTATATAGTATAGTTAGAGTTGTCGTTATACAAATTCTATGTGAAACAGGGACAAAACCCCTTCGGTCCACTAGTTGTACTAGTGCATATCCGCCCCCTAGGTAACCGACCTTCCCCCTTTGTGCGAAAACAATTTAAACATGCTACATAAATCCATTTTAATGTAACCAACTAATTTTCACATACACATAGTACAATAGCTATACACATTTTAAACCTCTTGAAACACACAACAAAACACTTTGATTTTTAAATGAAAAAAATTCTCAAAATCCAGCATTGTTTTGCACCCAAAACTCCTTGAAAACCCCACTTTGTACACTATTTTTAGACTTGTAAGTTACCAAAATAGAAAATTCATCTCAATAAATTTCAATTAAACCATAAATTTAATTTTAGGGTAGCCCCTAGTGAACCATGAAATGAAAACATTGTAAAACCTCCATTAACACATGAACATGGCACTTAATTTTCACATGTTCTACAAATTTCATTAGAACCCATTTTCACAGCCACAACCAAAGGGGATAAATATTAAAACATTATTTTAAACCCTATTAAAATTCAATAAAAAAACTAAGTATTTATTTGGAAGCCCCAAATAAACCAATAAAACATTTCTTTGGAAAACCCACAATTTCACACAAAATTGGCATTTTGAATTTAATTTCAATAAAAACACTGCGAAAAATAATTTTTTAGCAATCATAAAATGATATAAACCGGAAATTTCGATAAATAAATCTTTATAATACACAAATATTTCATAATCATTGTAATCACCTACCAAATCAAAGGAAACCCTCGAATCACCATGCAAAAATCAAGTCGCACCACCGCCACACCTAGAGGGACATAGATTAAACCTAAAACCACAAGAACTGACTAATAAAACCCATGGTTAAACCCTAGGTTCGAAACCCTACCCATGGTAATTTGGGACTTCATGTAAATTGAACTAAACTTCATGGAAGGGGGAGGAATTGATGGGGAGAGACACTTAGTTGAGATTCTTTGAAGTTACCCCACCAAATACCCATCAAAATGGGGTTCTAATGAGGTTTTCAGCGACTTGGAGGGATTAAATGGATGTTAAGTTCGAATAGAAGGATGAATAGGCGAATTAGGAATTGGAATAGAAGACAAAGATTAAGAATTGAGAGAGTTATAAAGGAAAGAATTTACCTCTTAAAATCTAGATGATTTGAGAAACCATATGAAGTTATTGGCTAATTCGGGATGAATAAAATATCCAAAGAGGGGGGGGGGAGATGATCGACGTGCGTCTTTGTTCCATGGGCTTGGGTGACACTTCTAATCACTGAAAAATCATTAAAAGTGAATAAGTTATTAAATAAACAAATTATTTTTTAAAAACTGGAAATGGGACTTTGGGCTTGCCCAATTCCTTAAATAAAAACCCAAATCCACCATTATGATTGATTACTAAAGGTTCCAAATTAAAATGGTGGTGTTAATAAGTAATGGTATTCTACTTTAGAAGTGCAATGGGTGAAAAATATTAAATAAATGAAATATTTATAAAAGACACAATTTTTTTAAAATCTGGAAATGGGATCATGGTTTGGCCCATTTCATGATAACTCACCCTTTCCTCAAAAAAATCATGGGAAACCCCAAAAACAAAGAAATAATTGAAATTAAATAAAAAATACCTTTAAAATATGTCATATATGTGACATATACTATAAATATTTCTCAACTGTTGAACTCCATGGTACTATCATTAATTATGAAATGAGAAGAGGATTTTCACTTAAAAAATAATGAATGAAAATGAAATTCTATCAAGGAAATCCAAGGAATGAGGATGTAATAAAGAATGGGTTCTCAGATGAAGAATAAAATAGGGAATATTATTTTGGGACTGTTTCTCATATATCAAGAAATTTCACAAGAGGGATAATAGGTAAGTACATGGGTAAGCATATTTTTAAATGTTTTTTTTGTGAAGATTGATCATTTCTCAGGAATCTATTCCATAACAATTGGAGGATAAATTTATAATTATGATGTTTCCATGAAGAAAACCAATAGGTTTTACTTTTAAAAATATTATCCATAGGTATAAAAAAACATTTCACTTAGTTCCTTTAGAATAATATTTTTTAGTTTATTAAGGGTTATATGTTGGTAAAGAAATCCTTGATGATGAGAAATATTCTAGAGGTGTCTCTAAAGGAGTTCTCATCAAAAAAGTGGACAAAAAGTTAACCCATCAAGGGATGGGACTCGGTAAAATAGTGATAATGTTATAGAGGAATGGTATAAAACAAAATAATATATTATGAGAATGGAAATAAAATTTTTCTTCAAGGAAATATAAAGGAAGATAGAAGAAATTAATTGGCTAAAAATAAGTTCAAACAATAAAATTCATCTAAAGGATGAAAAAAAAATCTAGGTTAAATAAATTGAGAATTTGAAATTTGATATTCCAAAGGGAAAAATAATTGATTATATAACAACTAAAATTATCCACGGTGATAAAGAAATTGATAAACTAATAAAGAAGATAATTGAGATTGAGAAAAATAAAGAGAAATGTAAATTTTATAGGAACAAGGATGTCAATAAAACAATATTTTTTATAAGAAAAATATAATGAATAGTTATTCTAAAAAACATATAATATATGATAATTAAATGTGTTCATATGTTCTACTGTAAAAGGAAACTCTCTCTATTTAAGAATCAAATGACAGACTGCAATCTATAAAAGCTAAGAGGCAAAAAGAAAATTTCAAATATACTCAAATATGGAAAGTGAAAATTAAATAAATGGGTCTAAATTATTAAAAAATTTTAAGGTAATAATACACTAAAATATCTTTATAGGATCTACTCATTTAAGGGATGAAAATTGAATAAGTAATAAACCCATTTATCATGATAATTTTCATTAAAAAACATTTCATGGGTACTGATGGTATTGTAATATATTTGTCTAAAATTCTTACAACTATTGGTATAATATATTGCTACAATGATTGAGGAAATAGAATAACTCAAGGTGGATACACTACCCACAAATGAGAACTCGGTAAAAGAATCAACAATTAGTGATGAAAGTAAAAGTGAGAAATATTTTTTGGGATCTTTCAATAATTATGTGGAAGGTGTGATTAAGGACGCACCTCAAAAATAAAAATTTCATTTATCATACCATGTTTAAATATATTTCAGAGATTTGGAAGTAATTATAATCTAGGTCACAACATTCAGTAGGGAAATTTAGTTGAAGTGGCATTCCTGGAATGTAAATTTGAAAATCCTTAAATAATGCATATTGTTTTTTAACACAAATTACTGGTGAATTGGGAAATATAAAAAATAGTAAGAAGTATTAAGGATGATATGTTTCATTTTGTAATACCAACACTATAATGATCAACGTTTTTGTAACCAGAAATATTGGTAAATATAAAATTATCCTAGATAGTGTATTATTTATTAGCTCATTAAAGAACAATTTTTTTAGAGTATTATAACTATTTCATGATGGAAATTAAGTGAAATTATATAAAAATGGGTGTATAGCCAAAAGGATAAAATACGGTTCTTATGTAACAATGGATTTGAGATCCTTAAGAAATTGTTTGAAAATAGAGAAGTAAGTTGTGGCTATTTCTTAATTATGAAAGTAGAAAATAAATTATGGCACAAACTAATTGGTCACATTTTCCAAAATAATATGATGAAGGTGATAAAAGTAGAATCTATAAGGAATATACCCTTTTATAAAGAGGATACTATCATAGTTTGTAAGACATTAAAAATAGAAAATAGGGAATAAAATCACAGTGGAGGTGAAATTCAAATTTTAAAACATCTTGAAATAATTCACTCTGATGTGTCTGGTCCAATTCGTACAAAGTTGAAAAACAGATATTGATATTTAATCAATTTTATATATTATTTAAGAAGGATTACATGCATCATGTTTATGTCCCAAAAACAAAAGTCCTTGGACATATTCTATATTTTTTAAAGAATTTAATAAATTTGAATAGAATTATGCTTGTAGATATTTAGATCTGATAATGGAATTGACTATGCAACCAAACAGTTCAATTAATTACTTAATAATCATGGCATTTTACAAGAACATGGTTCTCTATAAACTCTTAAATTGAATTTATTGTATTAATGAAATAATAGGAGTCTAGTTGATATGAATAGAACAATGTTGGTAGAGCATAAAACCTCAAGGTATTACTGGATACAAGACATCACACCCACGGAAATCATCCAAAATAGATGTCTCTTGGGGAAAAAATATTACTGTAATCGTTATGATTTTATTTAAATAATTCTAAATAATTGATATTAAATTATATTTGGGATTTCATTTATATCCATTAAAAATGACATGATTTGAGGAAATTTTGACAAAAATTATAAAGATAGAATTTTCATAAATTATACACCAAATGGAAGTTTTTCAGGTATTATAACAAGAAATATTAAAGAATATTAGTGATTGATGATGTAATAGTTATTGAAAATAAATAATTAATAGGAAATAATATCATTTCATATGATGTTGATGAATTTTTTAGTTATGAACTTGTTGATAAATATGTATAAACACATAGATTCATATTGAAGTTGCATATTTTGTATTCTCTATTGATAAATAGGAAGAAAAAAATAATAAACGAGAAAATGCATGGTTAAGAAAAGATATTAAAATTTAGAATATTAGTATGGACAAAAATCAATGTGTTTAGAATATTTGTAAGATCATAGATATCGTTTATACAAGTCCGCTATTAATGGTTGAACCTTAGATATTAGAGTAAGCATTTGTAAATAATGAATGGGTTCAGACCATGAATAATGTACTTATGAAGATTTTAAATAATGAGACTAGAAAACTTCTTCCTAGACCAACTAAAAAAATGTAATTGGAGAAACATGGCTCTTTATAAATAAAATTTATGAGAATAGTGAAGTGGTTATAAAAAATCCAAACTAGTATGAAATGGGTACTCAAAGATTGGAGGGATTGACTCCAATGTTACTATTACCCTAGGGGAAAGACCAGAGTATATCATAATATTTAAATCCAAAGAAACTCATATAATATTCAATGTATTATAGATGGATGTAAAGTTATCTTCTCTAAATTGTGATATTAATGAGTAATTATACGTGGAAAATTATAATGGATTTATACTTGATTCTGATGGAATCAAACTTTATAAACAAAAGAATACCCTTTAAGGATTGAAACGGGCTCTAATTCCCTTGTATTTAAAAATAGATAAATATATGATGATTATGATGTTTTAGAAATTGAATGTGGATAATAAATAGTATGTGAAGAGGACCAGCACCACAAAACACTTTGTGACAATGTATATTGATGAAATTTTATTTTCCATTAATGATAATGGTTTATGTGTGGAGTCATCGAGGAACATGAAATAAATTTATGAGATGTCATCACTTAGTGAAATTAAAATTTTATTAGTCATCCATATTATCCATGTAAATGAGCACATATTGGTTTCACAAGAAACTTTTATTAGGGATATCTTAAAAAATTGATACATATAAGAATACAAATGTGTTTCCACATTAATTCAAGTGGGAAATAAGTAAAGGGTGATTTAGGATGTGTATTAAAAGAGAAGAAATTATGGTTATTTATTGGTATTCTTATGTTTTCGATATCCACTGAATATAATATTTTTTTTGATTCCACTATTTGTGTAACTTCCAATACAATCCTACGAAATCACATTTTTTATTTAAAATAGAATTTAAGATGAATTTCACAGACTTTAAATTAGGGGATGGTGTAAAATAAGAACGGTGAGATATATCTATGAGGATTTACTAATGCTAACTTGGAATAAGATATAAAAAATATGAAATATATATATAATGGAGTATTATGAATAGGAAGAAGTTATGTTTCATTGAACTCAAAGAAGAAAACATCAGTTGAATTGAGTTCAATTGAATATGAGTTTGTGGTTTCATTAAATACAATACAGACAATTTTGATGAAAATGAAACTATATGATATTAGTTTGAAGCTAAGTACCCTATTGATTTAGGGTATCATAATCAAAGTTTCGTCATTTTGTCTAAAAATGTTTTGTTATATTTCAGGTCCAAACACGTTTTTATCAAGTATCATTTTTTAAAATATACGGTGGATAGTGGTATCATGAAACTTGGGTTTATTACTTATAAAGAACAACTGGATGACATTATTACAAAACCCCGCACAACTAGAATGTCATGACCCATCCCCCGGGGCCTATGCCGTGACTACCCCAAGCCCTCCTTCCATAGGCCAGGGGTTGGCGACTAGCACCAAAGGCGTAACTCCCTAAAAATGGGAAGGCATTGCCTTTAGGACCTATAAACACACAACAGAGCACACAGCTAGATACGAAATACTATGTAAAACTGTATAAAAAAAGCGTTTTGAATGTAAAAGGGGCTGGAAATACGAGACCAACTATAAAGTACAAGAAACTGAAAGTACAAGTACAACTAAAGAAAAGAAAAACAGTTGTTGGGTCGTTCTCCGAGGTTCCTACCTGAAGGGTAGGTACATATCACCTCCTATTCAATCCACATCTATCCGTCTCCTCCGTGTACCATCACACCATACGGTCCACCTCCAAGTATCGTCCAGTCCTGGTACTCTCAGTCTCTATCCATGCTGTTAGTCGTTTGCATCCAACACAACGAAGTGAGGGCATAGCCCGTGCAAGGGTGAGTACACGATACTTAGAAGGGACCATGAGACCCTCAAGGTCTCACAAAATCCAACAAGGATAAACCACAAGTCTGAAATCAACAGATAACCTCACATAGGTATATTCCCATACAAATACCTAAGTAATTAAGTAGTCCGTCTCAATCATGAGGAAAAACACAAAAGTACTGACTCAGGTCAACCAGGATTTTATTCACATTATCGAAACCTCGACTACTAGAGAACTCCTATTCAATGAGTACAGTGGGCCTGCTGTGTCACACAGAGGCACTTCCCCCTATCCTTGGACTGTTGCGGTACTCCTCCTATCGAGTACCGTGGGTCTGCTGCGTCACACAGAGGTGCTCCCCACCATGGGTCTGCCACCACACCCAGGCGATCCCCCTCATATCCTGCAGAGGTACTCCTCCAGTCGAGTACAGTGGGTATGTCGTGTTACCAAGCATGCTCCTCCACTGTGGGTATGCTACCATAACCAGGCGCTCCCCATCGGTCCAGTCGAGTCACTCCGAGTCAAACGGTCAGTAGTCTTCAAGTCTCAGCCAGCTACTAGGTTCCCACACAAAAGCTCGCTCATCTACGAAAGATCTGCTTCAAAAGATACTGGTCGATGCTCCACTGTCATGATGTCCCACGAATAATTATCTCAAAGGTCTTCCATATCATAAGGGTCTCAAAGCAATATACAACACATCAATTGGATGCCCGATCTGTGAGTTATTAGCCTTTTGGTCTCAGGCTCCTGGGGTGATTTGTGCACGATCCAACCTAACCGTATCTCAACTATACCCCAAACATCAGTGGGGTATACTCAAAGGGACTCTCATGCTCCATGATTACCAGCACCGCTGATGGTTCATCAAACAGATGTCTAGTGCCAAAGATATGGCCAAAATAATTTAAAGGGTTGTTGTGGGCCCAGTTCTGGACTAACCCGTCGGACTGACCTAGTCTAGGCCGACCCAGTTCGGGTCGACCGGGCCCTTTGGGCGGGCCAGCCCGTTGGGTTCAGAACGGCCCGTCGGGCCTAACCCAGAATGCGTCGAAGGGCCGTAGAGGGCCGTGAGGGCGTGGACCGGCCGTAACTCGACATGAGGGCGGTTCAGCCTGGAGGGTGCCGCATGGGCGACGAGGCTAAGAGGGAAATGCAAGTGCGAGGGCCGGTTCGTCTGGGGCACCACGAATGCACGGGCCAGTTCGGCCAGGGCACTATGAGGGGCGTAGAACACCAGCTCGGCCAGGGAACTATGAGGGGTGCAGAGGCCGGCTCGACCTGCGTATCGTTAGGGGCTGGCATGCTAGTGTGGTTGGGTCGGGGCGCTCGGAAGGCCAGCGGGCTTGTGCGGTTTGTCCAGGGCGCGGCGCGGCTGGGGTGCGTTGCGGACAGGGTGCGGCGTGACCAGGGCCCGGCTCGGCCAGGGTGTGGCACGGCTCGGACCGGTTCGGTTAGCGGGTGGCGCACCCGGCGGGCAGCGCAGCCAGGGTGGCTCAAAAGTCGGCGGGCGGCGTAGGTTGTGGAGGCCATGGGTGGCGCAATCACTGCCTTCGATGCCATTGTCGTCTTTCTTTATTTTGAAGAACATCACAACTCAATATAAGGGTTATGGAGAGGACGAGCCATGTTAGTTTGGCCCCCACTCTCCAAATTAGAGCGATAGCATGAGGTTCACCAAGAACATAAACAAGAATGAGCATGGAAGATATTTTCAATTCCCATAATCCCTTGTTAACAATATATTCCCCACTCACAAGGAAAACATCCATGGATCAACTTGATAATAAGTTGATCCACGTTCTTAGTTTTAGTAGGAAACAATCAAGGGAATAAAATCATACTTAAATGAATTCCCTACCATGTTATTTGTTTGTCGACGGAGTTGCGGGGAAGAAGATGATCCTTTGGGAAAAAGAAGGGCATCGATTCTCTGTGGATGAGGACATCCCACGTCGGAAGGAGTTCGTAGAAGAAGGTCGAAGGAGGTCGTTCTTCATAGTCAAAGGTGTTCCTTGACGGTGTTCTTCATCAGTGGAGCGTTCTTTGTTGGGAGATGAAGTTCTTCGTTGGAGAAATTCATTTCACCTAAGATCTCTCCTCTCCAAACCTCCTTTTCCAACAAAATGAAATGGTATCCAAAGACAATAGATAAAAAATAGCTAACTAAGTCGTTGGCACCATATTCAAATTAGCCTAATTAAACACCTAGGTTGGAAAGATTAATTATGGTGGATTGGAAGAATTAATTTGGAGGAATTCAATAGGCTCCTCCACATTAATGAGTGAGTTGAGAGGTTTTCCTCTACCCTCCCATTAATAGGGGGTCGGGTGGTCCCCGCTCCCAAATTCAAATTGGGAGGTTTTGAGAACTCGGGTGGTCCCCACCATAATTAAACATGAAGAGGAGGTTTTGGCCTCAGGTGGTCCCGACCACTATAACCTATCATGGGAGGTTAAGGTGTGGTGGTCCCCACCCCCATCCTCCACATGGGTGGTTATAAAAGATAAAATAATATAAAACATGTGTTTATTTTATTTTATTATTTCCACGCAAAACCCAAAAACTAACCTTCACCCTTAACCAACTGTCGTCGAGGTAAAAGTCTTCTTAAGAGAATATCCATGCTATGAGTTCAACAGTGCCCTTGGATTTCAATTCTGAGCAATGGTTCAAAATTTATAAAAACATGCTCAAACGTTTACTGAACTTACTCGAACAAAACTTCAGAAATTGATTCCGGGAACTCCGGGTCTCGAAATCAACCACCGTTAATTTTCATAGACTCATCAAATTCTTATATACTTAAAAAAAATTAAATGGAAATTGCAGGACTTTACAATCTCCCCACCTCAGGGATTTACGTCCCCGTAAACTGCATGTCAAACTGAGGGAACAAGTGGGGGTACTGAGCATGCATTTGAGCCTTACACTCCCATGTGCTCTCTCGGAGGTTCCTGTGCTGCCAGCGAACGCGAACTAGAGGTATCGACAGTCCATGAAGGACACACTCCTGTCGATCTTCAATCTCAACTGGAACCTCCGTAAAAGTCTCCCAATCATCGACGTCCAGCTCACCATGGTCATTGATGTGAGGAGGGTCGTGCACGTATCTTCTCAACTGGGATACATGGAATAAATAGTGCATATGGTGAAAATGAGGTGTAAGAGCTAAGTAGTATGCTACCTTCAAAACTCTTCTGAGGACCTGAAAAGGACTGATTAATCTCATAGATAACTGTCCCCCTCAGAAAAATCTCCATAGACCTCATTAAGGTGAGACCCGTAGAAAGACGTGGTCTCCATCCCCGAACTCCAGATCTCTTCGTCTCCTGTCGGCATACGACTTGGGCCTACTCAGTGCAGTCTTGATCCACTCCTAGATGATCTAAAACTTCTCTGTGGTAGTCGATACCATCTCTAGTCCCACTAGTGCTGACTCCCCAGGGTCAGTCCAACACAAAGGTGATCTGCAAGGTCTCTCGTATAACACCTCAAAATCTATCATCCCAATGGTGGAGTGATAGCTATTGTTGTATGAAAACTCCACAAAAGGTAATTTATCCTCCCAGATGCGATCGAAGTTGAGGACACATGCACGAAGCATGTCCTCGAGGTTCTGAATGGTCAGCTCAGTCTGAGCATTCGTCTGAGGATGGAAGGTGGTGCTCAAACAAAGTTGTTTCCTGAAAGCATCCTACAACCCCTTCCATATCCTAGATGTAAAACGTGGATCATTATCAGAGACAATCGTCAAAGGTACTTCATGTAGTCGCACAGTCTCTTACATGTAGAGGTGTCCCAAGATCTCTACTGAACCATACACTATGATCGGTAGGAAGTGGGCCGACATGGTGATTCGGTCGATCATCACCCAGATCGAGTCATGACCTCTGGATGTATGTGGATGTACTGTCACGAAATCCATGGATATCCCATCCCACTTCCACTCTGGGATCTCTAAAGGCTGAACCAAGCCTGCTGGTACCTAATTCTCTTCCTTCACTTGTTGACAAGTGAGGCATCGAGAGACAAACTCTGCAACTTCATTCTTCATTCCCGGCCACCAGTGTTGTCATCGGGGATCCGGGTACATCTTCACCACACGTTGATGTACCTCTAGAGGGGATGTGTGGACCTCCCTCAACACTTACTCATGATGTGAAACTAGTACCATAGTACATCCTCTGAATAGGATGAAGTGCTCCCCCCCTTCATAAAATCCATCAGGTGCCAGCCCTGTGGATATCTGAGCATGTCATGTCTCGCAGTCATCATCCCCTTACTGTGCCTCCATTACTCACTGAAGAAGTAGGGGAGTGACTGTAAGAGACTTAAGTAAGGCTACTCCATCTCTATCCAAAAAGGATATTTGTAAATAAGCCAGCTACTCTGTCACCTCGCCAAGAAGCAGTATACCAGATCTCCTGCTGAGTGCATCTACAACAAAATTCCCCTTCCCAAAAGTATAGACTATCTCTAAGCCATAGTCTTGGAGGAACTCAAGACAACGTTGTTGTCTCAGGTTCATGTCCTTCTGATAGAAGATATACCTAAGAATCTTGTGAGTAGAGTACACAGTAAAATGCTCACCCATCTGATTGTGTCACCACATCTTTAAGGTGAAGACCACTGCTGCTAACACCAGGACATGGGTAGTGTAGTTCTCCTCATGATGTCTCAGCTTTCGTGAACCATATGTGATAACTACTCGTTCCTGTTTCCAGACACATCCGAGTCTAGTCCCTGACGTGTCATAGTAAACTACATACCCTACACCTTCCTCTAGATGCCTCAAGATGGGGGCACTAGTCATCATCTGCCTCATCTCCTGAAAGCTCTGTTGGCATCTCTCCGACCACAAAAATAGTTTCCCCTTCTTCATCAAGGGTGATAGTGGTGCAAAAACTTTGGATAAATCTATCATGAGCCTCCGATAGTATCTGAAGACACCCAGGAATCTATGTACCTCCATCACAATCCAGGGTGGCTCCCAAGCAAGTACCGCCTCAATGGTCGCTAGATCCACTGCAACTCCAGCCTCTAAGATGAAGTGTCCCAAAAAGTGAACCTCTCGGATCCAGAACTTGCACTTCGAGAGCTTACCCAAAAGTTGGTGATCTCGGAGGGTGTCTAGTACAATAGGAAAATGATAGTCATGCTCCTCCTCAGTAGTGGAGTAGATCAGAATGATTTCGATGAATAATATGACAAAACGATCGAGGTATGGAAGAAAGATCTTGTTCATGAATCCCATGAACACTGCTGGTGCGTTGGTTACACCGAATGGCATTACTAAGAACTTGTAGTGTCTGTACCTACATATGAAGATCATCTTATGCATATCTTCATCTCAAACTCTGAGATGGTGATAGCCTATTCAGAGGTCTATCTTTGAGAACCATTTTGCTTCCTTTAACTGATCAAAGAGGTTGTCAATCCTGGGGAGTGGGTACTTATTCTTCACGGTCACCTGTTTCAGGTGCCGATAGTCGACACAAAGCCTCAAGCCCCCATCCGCCTCCTTGGAAAACAGAATTGGGGCTACCCAAGGTGAAAAAATGGGTCAGATGAATCCCTTCCCCTGTAAGTCCTCCAACTGTACCCGCAACTCGCAAAGCTCAGCGGGATCCATCCGATATGCTAGAGTAGATATCGGTGTTGTCCCAGGGTACAAATCAATATAAAAGTCCTCCTCTCTGTGAAGAGGTAGACCTGGGACATCAGCAGGGAAACCATCTACGTACTGTTCCACCACTACAGGATAGATCAGACTCTCCACATCGATCACCCCGAGGGTAAGGCAATCCAACTAAGTGAATGGTTGCACTCTCCTCCGAGTAAGTCCATCATGTGTTGTAAAGTATCCTTTCTCACCGGTGAAGGAAACCTGGTCTTATACACACAGACACACCACACATTGCGCCTAATACAGTCAATCTGAGCAGGGACTATAGATAACATGTCCATACCCAAGAGGTCATCGCAGGGCCTCGATGCCGCTACTAGGAGATCCCAGCCGAAGCTCCCGCCTCCTAGAGTAATCTCACACTGCCGACACTAGGGTTTAATTGTTGAATCTTCCCCCGTCGGAGTCTCTAGAAGTAAAGATTGAGCCAAAGGCTCCGTCAGAATCCCCGAGCCTTGAACAAGGGCAGTGGTAATGAAATATTGACTAACACATGTGTCTATAAGTATTACATCTATGGTAGAGTAGACATAGATCATACCTTGAGTATCTATGGTGCACCATGATCGTATGCCTTAGCTTCCTAGAGTTGAGCTCTCCCCTGTCCACTAGCTCCCTGCGGTCGGGGTGGACCTCCTGGTGGTGGTGGCGGTAACACCTCAAATCTTCGTCCACTGCCAACTGGACGACCAGCTCCTCTGCCACATCTGCCTGCTCCCTATAGACCACCTTTATCAAATTATTTTCTCTGCTTGCGCGGTCCTTTGACTGTCTTTTGATCATCCATACAACGGGTCAGATAGTCATGATCCATGTGACCCTACCCACCACATGAGTAACACTGCCCGCTCCTGGCTTGTTTGTCTCCACTTTGGGTGCCCTGTACGACCGATCCTGAGTCATGTGGTCATCCACCTATAGGTTTGGTCCTCTTGAACATCATCGAACTTCGTCTGAGGTCAGCTACAGAAGACTCCGCTACATGTCTACTGGTGGTGGATCTTGCTACTGGAGACTACTTAGTAAGGACACTCTCCACTAGGAGGGCTCTCTATAACACCCCTGCATGTGTCAGGATACTGAGTGAGATCATCAGAGCTCTGATCTCTTGTTTAAGTCCCTGATCGAAGGTCTGGGCCCTGAAGAATGGTTCCCACAACATATCGGTGGAGTAACATGAGAGGTATGTGAACCTCAATGAGTAATGGCCTAAAGTAAAGCTACCCTGCAGCAGATGAAGTAGTTCCTATATGCGAACTTCTCGAAGATTCGCTGGGAAAAACTCTGCCCAAAATAGGCTCTCAAAGTCTGCCTAGAGAAGTGTCATCTCATGGTGGACCTAGAGCATCAAGCTCCACCATCTACATGATCCAACCTGACCGTATCTCAACTATACCTCAAACTCTAGTGGGGGTTTACTCAAAGGGACCTTCATGCAACAAGATTACCGGCATCACTGACGGTTCGACAAATAGACATCTGGTTCCAAAGATATGGATAAAATAAAGTAAAGGGTTGTAGTGGGGCTGGGTCTGATCCCACCCAGTCGGGCCGACCCAGTTTGGGTCGACCCAGCCCATTGGGGGGCCCACCTGTCAGGTTTAGCCCGACCCGCTGGGACCAGTCCAGCAGGCTGCGAGGAGCCGCAGATGGCCGGGAGGGTGCAGACTGGCCTCCAGGGTGTGGACCGGTCGCGATTCGGTGCCAGGGCTATTTGGATGGGAGGGTGTCACGAGGGCGACTTGGCCCAGAGGGTTCTGCGAGTGCGGGGGATGGTTCGGCCAAGGCTCAGCTTGTGCGCGGGACAGTTCGGCCGGGGTGCCGCGAGCGGCGCAAAAGGTCGTCTCAACTGGGGCGTCGTGAGGGGCATGGGAGGATGACTCAGCTTGGGCGTTGTGAGGGGTCGGCGGCCTGGCGCGGATCGACGGGGGTGTTCAGAAGGACGGCAGGCTGATGCTGTTTAGCCGGGGCGTGGCGCGGCTGGGGTGTAGTGTGGCTAGGGCGCGGATCGGCTAGGGTGTGGTGCGGCTCGGGCCGGTTCAGCCAGCGGGTGGCGCAACCGGCAGGCAACACGGCCGTGGTGGCTCGGAAGCCGGCGGGCGACGCAGGTAGCGGAGCCCACGGGTAGCGCAGTCATTGCCTTCGTCGCCTTCAATGCCATTGTCATCGTCCTCCATTTCTAAGAACACAGCAAATCAACACAAGGGTTATAGAGAGGACAAACCATGTTAGTTTGTCCCACACTCTCCGGTTTAGAGCGGTAGCATGAGGTTCACCAAGAACATAAACAAGAACAAGCATTGAAGATATTTTCAATTCCTGTAATCCCTCATTAAAAATATATTACCAAACCACAAGGAAAACATCCGCATATCAAATTGATAATATGTTAATCCGCATTCTTAGTTTTAGAAGGAAATAATCAAGGGAATAAAATAATACTTAAATGAAATCCATACCTTGTTCGTTGTTCATCGAAAGAGTCTCGGGGAAGAAGAAAAACCATTGGGAAAAAGACAGGCATTGATTCACCATTGATGAGGACTTCCCATATCAGAAGGAGTCCATGGAAGAAGGTCAAAGGTGGTTTTTCTTCGTAGTTGAAGGCATTCCTCATCAGCGTGCTTCGTCGGTGGAGCGTTCTTCATTGGGAGATGAAGTTCTTCCTTGGAGAACTTTATTTTTCCCAAGATCTCTCTTCTCCCAAACCTCATTTTCCAACAAAATGAAATCATAACCAAAGATAATAGATAAATAATATCTTATTAAGTCATTGGCACCAATTTCAAATTAGACTAATTAAACACCTAGGTTGGCCAAATTAATTAGGGTGGATTGGTAGAATTAATGTGGAGGAAGTCAAGAGGCTCCTCCTCATTAATGAGGGAGTTGAGAGTTTTTCCTCTACCCTCCCATTAATAGATGGTCGGGTGGTCCCCTCTCCCAAATTCAAATTGGGAGGTTTTGAGAACTCAGGTGGTCCCCACCATAATTAAACATGAAGAGGATGTTTAGGCCTTCGGTGGTCCCCACCACCATAAGCTCTCATGGGAGGTTAAGGTGTGGTGGTCCCCACCTCAAACTTCTTAATGGGTGGTTATAATAGATAAAGTAAAATAAAACTTGTGTTTATTTTATTTTATTATTTCCATGCAATGCCCAAAAACTAACCTTCACCCTCAACCAACTGCCATTGAGATAAAGGTTTTTTAAGAGAATACCAGCGTTGCAAGTTCAATAGTGCCCTCATATTTCAATTCCGTGCATTGGTTCAAAAGTTAGAAAAACTCGCTCGTACATTTACTGAACGTACCTGAACAAAACTTCAGAAATTGATTCCGGGCACTCTGAGCCTTGGAATCACGCACCATCAATTTTTGCGGAGTTGTAAAATTCCCAAATATTTAAAAAAATTATATGAAAATTATGGGTATTTACATAAAAAATTTCAGAAGCTAAGTATGCATCTAAGAGTAAAGATGTGTAACAACCCAAAATTATATTAATTATATTTTTGTTATTATAATTATATCATATAGTATAAATCACAAAAAATTTGCATAGATAACAAAATCTAAACTTTATAATTGAAGAATGAATGAAACAATATGTATTTATAGAAATCAAGGAACTGAAACCAATGAAATAGTAACTTGAAATTGCGAAAAAGATTATGACTATTATGAATGGTAAACAGGCCAATGGAATATTAACCTCTCAAATGAATGTATAAATAAAATTTATCCACTTTTTTAATGAAAATAATATATAATTATATCATTGTATAAGTAAATAATTTTTTAAAAAATTATAAATCATGTGTTGGTATTTTTATAAAACAGAAATTTATATTTACAATTTTATAATAAATATAAATATTTAAAAGAAAATTTATTTTCATAAAATAGATTCATGAATTAATATATTGTTTTGTTATGATTAAAATATAATTTTAAAGGACTTTAATTTATTTTTCAAAGCATTATAAAACCAGTTATTATTTTAAATTCTGTATTTTTCGTGTAAATGATGATTTTAATAAAACATAAAATTTATCATATATAGAAAATTATTTTCATAAAATGGAGTCTATTTTTTAACTATACACATAAAAAACGTATAGGGTCATCTTGGGGGATTTTTCTGAAATAGTTGAATTTTTTGTGAATAGTGAAATATGATAATTTATAATATATCTTATTATAACTTAAATACTCTATTTATAGAGACATTATTGATGTAATAACATTAATATCGAAATATATTTTTCTCTTTAATAAATTTAGTCACAAGAATCCATAGTTGTCAGAGTCTGGATCCAAACTAATAAATAAAATAAATAAAATAATCAAAAAACACTCCTCCCCACCACTATAAATACCACCACTCACCACCACTTCTCCTCACACATAAAAATCCTTGAATATTGTATAAATACTGACCAAATATCTACCCAGTGTCCATTACCCCATGGTCTCAATAAAATACCAAACTCAAGTGCCTCAAGGCGGTTCTCAAGGAGAAGAATTCAAGAGGTAAACCCCAATTTCCTTTTCTTTAATTTTATTTTCAATTTATTTTATTTTCTTTTACTATCCTCGCCTCCACTTATCCAAGTGACATGATTAATATAGTGTGTTATATATACTTGAATTTTAATATTTTAATATAACAACCCATCACCAATTCTTTTCTCATCAGCTTTTGTTCTAAAAATGATAACATCATCAGAAATGTGTTGATTAATGGCATTTGAGGATGGTGACTTTTCAATTTCCACTACCTCCTTCAAGGATGGTTGTAAAAACTTTTTTTATGGTTAAAACATATTATAATATATTTATCACCAGTCATCTAATGTTCTATAACCAGTATATCTACATTCTATTAATTAATAAAATGAAATTATTTCTTGATTATTGAAAAACACCAAAATAATATAAACGGTTACCATTAATGTTTTATCTAATAAATAATACTCATATCTGGAAAAAAATGATATATAATACCATTTAATAATTTTTAATTTCATTAATAACATATAGCCTCAATTCTGGATAACTATATTCATTTCACATGAAATTCCATACATGTATACAAGTAAACTGATCATGAAAACTAAAGAAATGAATGCACCAAGAATAATGAAATTGTATCTTATAACTTATGAAAATTTCCATAAATAAACTTAATAAAATGAAAATAAATAAAATATGTGCTAAATAGGTACTTAATTAAATAATTGATGAATCTAATTTCATTATCTAGGAAATTATGTACAAGTGCATAACATTTTCAGACATAAGGTAAGTGATTCTTTCTGAACCAACATTTTTCGTTCAAGTTACATTTTCTCTCTCTTTAACCCAATGTAATTATTCTTTATTTTCATATAATTCTACTACATACTATGTATTTGTTCCAAAATAATGTATCCAAATCATTTTATCCTTATTTTATGGGGAAATATATGTTTTAAATAGGTTCTATTCTCAAAATTTCTCGACAAGCGATCCTGATTAAAGGGAATTTCCCAATTTCTCACACTTTATTAAGTACAATATTTATTCTATTTTAATACACCTTTATTTTTCTAAAACCAATTATTTTATCATGAAAAAAAATATTTTTTCATTTCTGGTATTGTAAAAAAAATTCCTTTCCCTATTTAAACACTCTATAATATTTTCATCAAACTGCACTAAAATGAATCATTTCTGAATATTCTTAAAAAATATTTTTACATGTTTTCAATTTAGTTGGAAATCATTTAATATGATCTATACCAATTTTACCCAAATAATGTCCATTTATTATTTAAATCCATTCTTTCATGGACACCATTTTGATACACGCTTTCGTTATACGTTATGATATGATTATGATACCCATTTCATTCTATGGGTAGACCTTTTGTTTATGGTTTATTATTAATGTGGCACACATATTCATGAACATGATATTATGGGTGATCCTAGATGTCACTCCAATGCATTTGGTAGTGTTTAGTCCCATGAGATGTCATGTGCAATGATCTTGGTGGTTATCCTTGACTCATGCTCCTCCGTGTGAAATGGTCTTGGTTTATAGACTTAACTCATTCTCCTCAATTTGAAATGGTCTTGGAAATTATCCTTGAATCATGAGTATGTCATGTTTTATGTTGTTTAAAAATCTCTATGATTCTATGATTACTTGATCACATGTTCTGTATGTTACGTTTCAATATATTTATTCTTCTTCCATGCCATTTTTTGTTATCATGATATTCCCTTTAACCCATGTGTTATGCTTCATTCATATGGTTAATCCATTATTGAGTTTTTAAAATCACCCCTTGGTTCATGTGTTCCCGAGGGTATATTATGTAGTTTCAAGAGATCGATGGAAGTTCATATCTCTTTATGAGGATTAAATAAAATATTTTTTTTGTTTCATGTTGTTTAGTTGTGTAACAAGTCTTATAAATACACTATACTTTACGATCCTTGGTTTTATTTGATGGTTAATTATGATAAAAATAATGTAATAATATGTGTAAAATGACATGGTTATTATAGTTGGAATCATAGGACGATATATTTATTTTTGGATATTAAAACTAGATAAATTTAGTAAGAACACTAGGGATAATTATTTAACCATTGATAACCTTGATTAAAACATAGGGAATCACATGTCAAGATAAACATTTTATTTTCTATTTTGTCCTTTTTATGTTCATGGTTTATTTTCTTTCATGATTAACATCTATGTATCCAATACCCAATAATTATACTCTTTTTTAGTGGATGGATCTGAATAGTAGAACCAGTCCAAAACCCAATGTGATATGAAAAGTGAGAATTTTCCTAATGAGATCCCAAATTAGATTGGCACGGGAGCTCAAAACCTTATGATAGTACTTTCTAAACTAGCTCATGTTATGAATAATAACTTAAATCTCACAGAATTACATCATTCCCTTAAAAAAGAGAATGATGTAGTCAAATCCTTTATGTGGTAAATGCCACACATTTTTAGTGGATCTTCTAATCCTATCCTCACAGAATAATGCATCAACTCCATGTAGATGATATTTTTCATCCACTAGTTCTCAAAAGAAGATAATGTTGTGCTGGAGGTCTATAATTTTTATAGAGAAGCTGATCAGTGGTAAACACTAATCAAGAACACTAGTTCCAATGATTAAATTGATTCCATGGATGGGGGGGAATTCTAAAAATTATTTTTCAATAAATATTTTCTCTGAACCCTTAGTATCAAAATATAAATAGAGTTCTATTGACTAAAGTAGAAAAAATATGAGATTATCAGAATATTTAAAGAAAAAATCACATCACGTGCATGATATACCCTAGGAATTTTCATGAACACTGAATCCAGAAGGATCTCTTATTTGGATTATAAAAGCCAAGTATATGAAATGAGTTGGTGATTTGATACTTTGATAGCTATGAGGAGATTGTTTTTTGTTCCCTTGAGGTTGAAATGGATATCATAGATTCTCAGTGGTCTCATGGTTTCAGAGATAAAAAGAAGAAAATGGAGATAAATATGGGAGGATTAGAAGATAAATCCCATGATGGAAAGAAAACCCAGTATCCCATGTGTCAATATTTTCTTAAGAATAGTTTTGGGAACTATCCAAAAGAAACCAAGAAATGCTTCAAATGTGGATGAATAGGGAATATAGATAATAACTATTGAAGGGATATGAAGAATCCCACTAATGTGGAAGAATAATGGAATGTATAAATCAACACTTAGAATGTAGTGTAGTTTTTCAACTCTAAGTAACATGGGAATTATGTGAACCATTTCCCTAATCTAATATTTATTGGTGGAAATTAACAACCTCCAAGGCAGAAAATAATGGAATATACTATCACTACTATTATGTCGGAGCCTAAAAAGGATTTGGTGATAGGTATGGTGGTTATTCACTCAAGAATATATAATTTACTATTTTTATTCTGATTCTACACATTCTTTCATATTATTAAAGAATAGTAGAAGTATTCAAACACCACCTCAAAATATGAAGGGTGGGTTATCTATGAGGATAATAAAGAGGGAAATTATTTCATCCAAACTACATAAATACACCCTGATTAATGTTTGTGGATATAACCTCTTAGAAAATCGTGTCTTACTTCCTTTGGGAGAGTTTGATTCTATATTGGGCATGGATTGGAAATATTTATAAAATGCCAACATTGACTATGGGCATAGGGAGATCACTCTTTGCATCCCACGGTACCATCTAATTCTATACAAGTGTAAATAGGATGAAGAATCTCCCCCAGAATCATTGTCTCAATTGTTGATATTATTGCCTTATGGGTAATAATATCATGATCAAATGATTGAGATAAAGGAGGGGATCAAGTTTGAGGGCATGAAAATTTTGATCTACTACATTGATGTGTTCCCCAATGAGTTTTTTGGAATTTTAACTGACTTAGAAGTTGGTTTCTCAATTGAACTTATTCCAAGATATTTTCCTATATCAATGAAACCTTATAGAATGGCCACCGTTGAGTTAGAAGTACTAATGAATCAGTTAATAGTGTCTTTAGAAATTTTCTTGACAAATTTTTGGTAGTATTTATTAATGATATTCTAATATAATCCAAGAGTAAGGAGGAACCCAAGGAGTATTTTAATAATATGAAGAAGTTTTATTTATTGGAGAAATATTATGCAATGTATAGTAAATGTTAGTCCTGGATGGAGGAAGTATCATTATTAGGGCATGTTATCACCAATAAAGTAATATTTATGGAACTTAAAAAAGGCAATTGAGGAGTGTTCCATGCCAATATCTGTAATGGATATTTGTAGTTTCCTTAGTCTATCTGGGGATTACTGAAAAGTTTTAAATAACTTCTCATGATTTTCAAACCCAACAACAAATATAAATCAAAAGGGGGTGAAGTTTTTCTGGACCAGTGAATATAAATATTGTTTCAAAGAGTTAAAAAAGATTATTATCACTACACTATTGCTCACACTACCAACAAGTGGGAACTCATTCTGGTATATAATGATTCTTAAAAGAAGGTATTGAGCTATTTACTTATGATAAATGATGAATCAATATCTTATGACCCACAAAAGTTGGAAATTCATGAGAAAAACAATCCCATGCATGATCTAGTGTTGGTGGATATGATCTTTGCATTGAAAATCTAACAGCATTGTCTCTATGGGGAGATGTGTGATATACTTATTATTCATAAGATACTCAAATATATATTAACAGATAAGGAGAATAATATGAAAAAAAATATTTGTTAGAAATCATCAAATATTACAAATTCTCAATCCACTACCATCCTGTAAAATCAAATAATGTAGAGGATTATCTATGTAGAAAGGATAATGCATCATTATCAATGATCAGATATGAGAATAATCCAATATTCTTATACCTACAATGGATGGACATGGGAATCATTAATGGATTAACATAACCAATCCTTTCTAAAATTATTGATCAACAATATCTCATAGGAAAAATAAAGGATATTCAAAGAAATGATGTGGTAATTTAGAAAAAAATGGAAGATATTAGAAATGGGAAATCCTAGAAGTTCAAAACAGATGAGGAAGGATCCATAAGATTTGTTGATGACTATGTGTACTATCCAATCCATAGATAAAAAGCATATTCTGAATGACACACATATCTTAACATTATCTACTCACCCAGGGAGCACAAAGATGTATCAAGATCTCTGAGAAAACTATTAGTGGGAAAATATGAAGAAGGATACTGTTGAATATATATCAAAGTGCCTGGAATGTTAGAAAGTGATGTTTGAAAGGAAAAAGTCTAAGGGGATTCTGAAACCATTACCCATACCAATATGGAAATGGGAAAACATCACCATGGAATTTGTTAATGGACATACAAATACAACCATAAGAAACAATTTTATATGGTTTTTTATGGATAGTATTACAAAGAAAACACACTTTATCACAATTTGAGAGGACTTCACAGTGGGTTAACTTGCATAGATATGCATCAGAGAAGTGGTAAGACAGTATGGATTACCACTACTGATTATATCCAATAGAGACGTGAGATTTACCTCTATGTTATTGAATCATCTAAAACATTCTCTAATCACTGAGTTGAACATCAGTATGGCCAATCATCTTTAAACTGATTTCTAATATAAGAAGACTATTCATGCACTAGAAGACATGTTGAGAGAATGTTCTATTGATTTCAAGGGAGGATGGGACCAACATATACCTCTGGCTGAGTACTCTTACAACAACAGTTTCCACTCAGGCATCCAAATGGTTCCATATGCACACCATTATTGGGAAATATGTAATACATCGACATTTTTGGATGAAGTCGGTGGACATAAGCTGCTCAGACATGAAATGGTTAATGAAATTGAGGAAATGTTCAAAACCATCTAGTGACATATAAAGGTATCCCTACATCAATAGAAGTCATATAAAGATAATCCTTGACGATACCTTCAGTTTAAGGATGGAGACATCGTATTGCAATATATATCTCCATGGAAGAAGACCATGAGATTTGGGAATAAAAGAAAGATGAGTCACAGGTACATAGGCCCCTACAAACTCCTTGATCATGTCAAAGATATGGCATATGGACTAGCACTTTCACCAACCATGTCTTGAGTACACGATGTATTCCACATATCCCTCTTGAGGAAGTACATACTGGATCCCTCCCATGTACTTGTTTCAGAGGTGGTATAATTAGATAATGATATCTTTTAATAGGAGTAGCCGGTGAAGATATTATATCATGGAGATAAATTTGTACGCAATAAGACCACTCTCTAAGTGAAAGTAAAGTAGTATAACCATAAGAAAAAGATGAAACATGAGAACTATAGGAAGCAATGAATCAGAAGTACCCACACCTATTTTCCCCATAGTTTGTAAAACAAAATTTTAAGGGAAAAATTTCATAAGGGGGGAAGAATCTAATGAAACTGAATTCTATAAATGACATTTACCCTCTTATAATTATTTCATATATTAAAAATAACATAAAATAAAATATATATCACAATAAAAAAATTATAATTTAATAATTAATGAAATAATAAATTTTTATTGAAATTTTGGAACCTCAACCAATGTAATAGAGACTTGACCTTGTGAGTAGTAATATGACCCATATGAATGGTAAACTAGACAATATAATAGTAACCTCACCCATGAAGGTATAAGTTAAATTTATCCATATTATAAATGAAAATAATATATTATTATATCACAGTATAAGTAATTAAATGTTTTTAAAATGATAAATTAAGTGTTGATATTTTTATAAAATATAAAAGTTTATTTACTATTTTATAGTTAATATAATTATTTAAAAGAAATTTTATTTTTAGAAAAAATAATCAAGAATTAATATTTTTTCCTTTTGATTGTAATATGATTCTACGAGACCTTAATTGATTTTTCAAAGCGTTATAAAATCTTTTATATTTTCAGAATCGGTATTTTTTGAGTAAATGAGGATTTTAATTAAAAATTAAATGTATCCTATTTAGAAATTTATTTTCATAAAATAGAGTCTTGTTTTAGATTCTACATGTCAAAAAAAATTTAGGGTGAATTTATTGTATTTTCTAAAATAGTTAAATTTTTGGTTAATAGGGAAATATAGTAATTTATAGTATATAACATTATAAGTCTAATACACGATTTATTGAGTCATTTATGATGTAAAAAACATAATTTAGAAATAAAATTTTATATTTACAATATTTATTTACAGTAATCCACACTATTCATTGTCTTTATCCAAAATAATAAAAAAATTAATAAAAAAATAAAAAAATACTCCTCTCCTCCACTATAAATATCGCCCATCACCATATCTTCTCTGCACACCTCAAAAGACTTGAATCTTGTCCATATTCATCTCAAACCTCTTCCCGAAATCAAGGATCCTTTGGTATCAATAAAATAACAAACTCAAGTTCCCCTTGTAGTTTCTCAAGGAGTTGAATTCAAGAGGTTAAAACCAATTTCTTTTTCTATTAATTTATTTTCAATTTATTTTATTTTATTTTCCTCTCTTCACCTACCCTTATCCAGGTGACCTGATATCTCTAGTATCTTTTATATAAAATAATATAATTATTTTAATGTTATAACCAATTATCATTTTCCGTTCCCTCCTCCTTTGTTCTAAAAATGAGATCATTGTCACAAATGTGTTGATTTATCACATTCAAGGACGAGGAGTTTTCAATTTCCATTACCACATTCAAGGTTGTTTGTAAACCCATTTTTATAGTTAAAACATATTAAAATATATGTATTACAGCTTATTTAATATTCTAAAACTGGTATATATTCATTATATCTATTGATAAAATGAACTTATTCCATGATGATCAAAAAAAGTACCAAAATATTCAAAACAGTTATCATTAACGTTTTATCTAATAATTCATCCTCTCATCTGGAAAAATGATATTAAGGACCATTTAATATTACATAAGTTCATTAATAACATATAATTTAAAATCTATAGAAGTATTTTAACTTCACATGATATTCAATTCATTTATACAAGTAAAACGATCCTGAAAAACAAGGAAACAAACGATCCCAAAATGATGAAATTATATCTTATAATTTATCAAAAAGACCATAAATGAACGTAATAAAATTTTAATAAATCAAATTAATGTTAAATTGGTTATGAATAAAATTACTAATTAATTAAATTGTATTTTCCATGACATTATGTAAACTTTCATAATTCTTTTGAAAATAAGGTAAGAGATTTGTTTCAAACCTCTATTTTTTCCTTCATGTTACGTTTTATCTATCTTTAAAAAATTTAATTATTCTTTATTTTTATTTAATTATTATAAATAATATTTATATGTTCCAAAATCTTATATCCAAACCAGATCAACCTTCCTTGATAGGGAAATAAATGTTGTAAAAAGGTTCCCTTCTCAAATTTGTTCCGACGAGCAATCCCAATTAAAGGGAACTTCCAGATTTTCACCCATTTTAAGTGCACTATATAATCTGTTTTAAGAAACATTATTTTTTCTAAAATAACTCATTTTATCATGGAAATATATATTTGTTAATTTATGGTTTTATGAATACAAATATGTATTTTTTGATTTAAATTTCCTTTAATATTTTCCTTACACCGCTCTAAAATGTTTTATTTTTAATGTTTATTAAAAACTATTTTTATGTGGTTTCAATTCAGTTGGGAATCATTTATCATGATCTATTTCTATTTTAACTTATTAATTTCCATTTATTAGTTATAACCATTCATTAATGGATACCATCATTATACATGATTTGGTTATTCCTGATGATATGAATATGATACACATTAATTTCCATGGGTAACCCTTATATTTATGTTTGATTCTTCATGTGGAAGACATATTCATTAATATGTTATGATATAGTTCTTCAATTCATAGTGTAATGTTTAGTCTAATGAATGGTCATGTGAAATGGTCTTGGTGGTTATCCTTTACTCATGCTCATCCATGTGAAATGGTCTTGGTGGTTAGCCTTGACTCATGCTCCTACATGTGAAATGGTATTGGTGGTTATACATGAATCATGATTTTTTCATGTTTTATGTTATAGACACATTTATATGATTACAATATTACATGATCACGTGTTCTGTACATTATTCTTCAATATTGTTATTTGTGTTCCATTCCTTTTTATGTTATCAGGTTATGCCTTCAAACCCATGTGCTTGGATTAATTCATATCCTTATTCCCTTAGTGGTTTTTTATTTCTTCCCTTCATGTATTCTATATGTTATCCTATGAAGATTTAAGATCTAAACAGAAGATATTATCTATTTATGGAGATTAAATAAAATATGTTGTTTTTTATTTCATGTCATTTAATTATGTATATAGTCATACAAAGACACTTGAATTTATAATCCTAGGTTGTATTTGATGATTACTTATTTTTAAAATCATGTAATAATTTGTGTAAAAGTGTCGAGATCTTATAAGAATTCCATTTCACACTAAGGTATTAAAAATCATTGACATTCCGTTATTTTATCATGTTCAATTCTTTAAGAGATTTAGTATTTATAGAGAGAGAGAATTTTTCTCCTAGTTGTGATCTATTTTACATTGTGTGGTGAGTTATGTAGGAAATATATCTATTTCATTAGGTTCAATATACTATTATTAGTGGAATATCTGGGGTTTAGTTGAGTTTTTAGGATATAATTGATGATTGAGTTTATCTCCCTAGTTCTTTTCATCGAAAAAGAACACATACACATAAAATATATTGATTCAAGACAATTTTATTTGAGTAATTTTACTTTTCCCATGTCATTAATTTCATTTTTTAATAACTGGGAGAAGAGTTGGATGGTATTGGAAAAAAATTAAAGGTGGATATTGTTAAACTCTATATATAATAATATTATATATTGTATTATTACATTTTTCCATGATTATTTTTGAGCACGAAATATTTTTTATGAGTTAAAATTATGATTGATGTAATTTCTATGACAACTTGTAAAGTTTTCAAGAGTTAGTTGTTGTGATCATCCTTGAAAGGTATTATTTAAGAAGTTAAAGAGTTGGTCACATGAGAGATTAAAGAGGTGGTGCTAAGGAGAATAAATCCATGGTGTCATGTGAATAGAACCTATTATTATTAGTGTTTATGAACACTTTGATAATGCTTTAAAGTATTGGAGATTCCATTAGATAATTTGAATAGGTTTTAGTATTATTTTAATAATTTTTTAATTTTAGTGTTGACACTCTAAAAAATGGAAAAGTCTCTTAGCGAATGTTATTTTCTATTATCATATGTTTTGATATGATCGTATTAAATTATATATCTTATGATCTATATAATAGAAATTGAATGTGTCATGTATGATGAATCCTTTGTGTGTATGATATTGTTTTCTAGTATGATATATCTAGACTCACGTAATATATTGGATATGCTTTAAGATATTTTAATTATCAGTAATAAGTGTTTTATGTTCATAATAAAATTTATTACACATAATATATTTTATGTACACATAATATATTTACCATTGGATCTTGTAAGATATTTTCCCTTGTAAACTATTGTTCTTCTAAGAGTTGTTGAGTTTCATGATTTCAAATGATCTAATTGGGGGAACCAATTAGATGATTCATATGATCTATTCCTTATGTATTCAATCTTCATGATCATTTGATTGGTTTTGGATATAAACTATTATGATGAAAGGAGTCTCCTTTCCATAAAGAGATGACCCATGTGGAAATCATGTATTTTTTCAAGAACACGTGTAGGGAAAATTAAATGAATTTAAATGGAGCATGATTGTAATATGTTTTGAAAACATTTTATTCTAATATCATGAAATTATTTTATAAAAACAATCCTTAATTAAAATTTAAAAAGAGGAATTGAATTCATTTAAATGAGTTTGAATGATAGTTTTTCACTGTCACAAAAGATGGCAGATTTCACAAAATCAATGTGAAAATACTATTCATGTAAATGTGATGATAATATAAAAGGATATTAAAACAAGAAATAATGTTTTTATAAAGAATATGATATTGATTGAGTATAGAGAATATCCATTGTTGATCTTTGTGAAGAGTTGGGGAAAAAGATGATCATTTGTGGAGTTTATGCGGAGGATTGAATCTGTATGAGTTATCTTTATTCAAAGAGAGACAATAAATTCTAATTATGTGTTCAATTCTAATGATGTGATATTGAAACTAGTTGAGTCTATAATTTTTAACAATTACAATTTCATATCCTTTCTCATGTTTTTTTTGATAACAATATGTGATTTATTTCTGTGGGATAATAACCATGAAACAACGGAGAAGTAGTTATATTAAAATGTTGCAAACCTCCTTATGGTTTTGAAAATTTTATTGTGATTTGAAAAAATAATAAGTTTGACAAAATTTTACCTTATCCCTTAAATATATTTTTATTTACAGAGTAGGGAATGGTAGTCCTAGGATTTAGTGCAATTATGACGGTACAAAAAGGAATAGGTAAAAGTTTTATCCCTAAGTAGTACAAGAGACATGATAGAGAGTGCAATGAAACTTATAAACAAAATAAAATTGAATCTAATGAAGTGAAATGTTTTTACTATGTCAAAACTAGAAATTAGAGAAGTAATTTTTTGAAATACCATAAAAGGTGTAAAAAATTCATAGATGGTCCATGTTAGGTATTTATGTTATAGATTCAATTACATGATTTTGAATGGTATGTGTCGCCAACTAAACATTATATAATTATTAAAAATTTGTTTAGGAATTCAAAAATGATGATGTTTTGTTGTAGAAATCATGACTTGTTTCATTCAAATGATGGATCCATGGTTTCTACATTGAGAATTTATATGTGATGATTACTTTAAATCCTTGATGAATCTATAATTTAAGGTGTATATTTGAACTCTAACTTGTTTTCTCTTGTAAGAGAAGAGAAACATTTAAAAATTGAGTTTTTGATGAATAAATGGGATGATTGTTTAATACTCATATTTTTCCATTCATAAAAAATTATATCATGCTTGAGAATAAGATTAGGATTAAATAAGGATTATCCAAGAAAAAAGCGTTTATCTGATATATTTGTTAAAATATTAGGTAAAGAGTTCCCTTCACATTTTATGGAATATTTATAATGAAAAAGTCGTATTTTTATAATAATTCCCCAAATACATATAATATAATATTTGATATGGGTTTTAATAGTTTATTTATTAAAATTTTCCATTATGATAAGATGAGTGTTATTTCCTAACATTGAGGATTTTTTGTATCTAAGCATGATTTAATAAAGTTAATATATATTCTAAAAGGCTAGTGGAAGTATATTTGAACTTAGATATGATCAATTACAAAAACTAATAAGTTATTCTAGAAGAATTCAATTTTAATATTTATAAAAATCATAAAAGAGTTTTGGGTATACTAGTAAAGATAAATGTAAGGATATATGTTTAGTAATTGTAATAAAGTGAATGTCACTTTCTATCAATAAATAAGTTTGGATATGTTGATAGAGAAATATATTCATATAAATGGTAATATTTTATTACCAAATGATATTAATGAAAACTTTTGAATTAAAAAGATACATAATGATGATGGGGAACTTAGAAATTGTTTTAAGATAAAAAAAAGAAACTATTAACATCATAAATTTGGATGTTTTGAAGTATAATTTGAATATTACGTTAAAAGAGATAAACATAAATAATATGATTCATATTTTTTTTATTATTCAAAAAACACTTTCTTAATAGATGTCAATTTGTAAAGGGGTTTAGTGAGAGTTTTTTCAGATAGTCACATCAAGATTTGTCTAGAATTACATAGAAATGCAATAAGACTAAAAACACTAAAAGTTTAGTAAATAAAACTTTTTTATTGTGTTCTATCATATAATATATGATATAACAAGATCATTTATATCCATTGGTTGGTACTCATAAAATATTATAATAATATAAAATTTATCATATTATACAATATGTTGTCCCCATTTTATCATTATTTCATGTTGGTTTCAAATATAACATAAGTTAAAATGATAAATATAATTTCAATGTATAACATTATGTTTTCCATATTCGATGTTCATCGTTCTATATTATTAGTAGCGATGAAATGTTAAGTTCATAATTGGGAGGGGGCTTCGTAAAGAGATATAAAATATTCTCATGAGACACGAAACAAGTTATTTTTGTGTTGGATATCCCTCAGTGTATATCATATAGAGCTTTAAAACTGTGTCTTTGGTATGATAGGGGTATATGTTTCATATTGAATCCATGTACCTGAGGTTAGAAAAAACATTTATCATGATTAAATTCGTACTTTAATACTATCCTTATACAATACATGAGGCTTATCGAATCCAGGGTTGGTTGGGCATGTTACTGATCTCATCATCAGTTAAGACTTTACCATGATATGATTTTCCTCATATAAGATGAGTATGACCTCCAAGAACAAGATTGATATAAGTTGGAAAATTTTATGTCTACACTTAGATAAGTTACACATGATGTACTTATATATTTTGATGAGGTAAAGTGTTGTGAACATCTACTTAGAATTACATGTGATGTATTAATCAGCATAGTTAGTCTATTATTGGAGAATCAAGAATAACTAAGTAGGTTATATGAGATCAATGCGTTATATGTCTTATAGTTTCTGTATGTCTTTTAAAAAGTTAATATGTGATTATAAATACTTTAATATGATAAAACTAGTGCACAAGGGTTTAAATATACATGTGTCTGATAAAAATAATGACTAATTTATTTGTGGATTCAATAGTTTTGACGCTTTTCTAAAGGCCACACATTTCTAAGATTTATGGATTTAGGAATTCATAATTCTTTACAACACTAAAAAGTTCAATGAGGTCACAATTTGTTGTTTTATGAAAAAAAATCATGTTTTTGAAACTGTGAGAGCTGTCTAAAAGTGTTTTGGATGATATCTTGAATATGTTATGGAATGATTGAACAAGTTTTTAGAAATATTTTGGAGCTGACTTACCATAATTATAGAGAGTCATGTCAACTCATCATCTTTATAAATTTTCCTCATAGATTAGTTTCACAAAATCAATATATCCAATTTTGAATGATTTTATTTATTCATTTTCATCACTGTGGGTTGTTGGTCTAATTGGGGAATGTTCCATAATGTGATACATGGTAGACACATTTCTGATCTTCTAAATCTCAAATACAATATGTTTTATAACATTAGATAACTAGCAGGATATTTAAAGTAACATAGTTCCTCTACCTTTCTCAATATCACGAGCTTGAACACTAGGCATGTGCTAACACCTATTAGTATTCTCACAAGAGGAGATTGGGTTAAATATATCCCACCCAAATATATACAAATTTTAAAAATTGATAGTTCATATGTTGATAATATTATAAGAGTAATTGGGTTGGTTAGGGACTCCTTGGGGTTGGTAATTTGGGATTTTATAACACAAATGGGCCTAAACAATCTACTCAACAAAGTGGTGTTATCCATGCTCAATGATTTAACTACTTTCAAGGTTTGAGTCATTATTTTATCTTTTGGGGATATGGACGTTTCCCTCATCATCAAATTCAGGATTAAATATAGATTAGTTCACTAGAATGTAATGTAAATTATCATAAAATATTGACTAGTGAAGGATGATCGTAAACAAATACAATGTTATTGGATACATGAGTATATAGTAGCTTACTCATTAGCTTCTACGGTGGATATGGAGGATGAAGGATTATTTTATGTTTCTATTATCACTCTCCCTTTAATTTGTCAAATAATTATCTATGGGGATTCCATGGGGATCCAGCACTTAAGACCACCATAAGTATTGTTTCTCCCTTTGGTCTCTAAATATTTTTTAATAAAATAATTCATGTTTGAGATAGATTCTCCAAAATGTCTTTTGGATATGGTTTCACAAGTTGTTACATGTGATTTAATATAAGGTTAATGTTTTCTATGTTTATGTGGATTTAGTGAAAGTGAGGGACCATTGGTAAAATTAATTAAATTATATAACCATAGTGGGGTGTAAAAGACCATGTCATGGTGTATGTTGGAATCCACCATGACGTTATGAGGATGATTACATCATAGTGATGAGTATGTACATGCGTGTAATGTGATAACTTGTTGGAAACTTCTTTATCCTTCTTTAAATGTTATCATACTTGGTTTATCGTCATAATAAGATGATTATGAGGAGTTTTAATGCTAAAAAATATTTTTTAAAATGTAAAATCATTAATATAAGTATTAATGTCGAATGCATCAAAAGTTGAAACATTGGTGCATTTTTTGAAAACACTCTATTAATGTAGGTTGACTGTTTATATTTTTAGTGGCTTATATAATCCTCTTTTGATAATCATGTATAGTTCTTGAGTGTGGGACTCATTGCTTGTTTTAGAAATCCCTCAAACTGAAAATATTCTTTTCTCCCATTTACCCCAAACATCAGACAATGTTCTATAATACTATAGTGAGGTGCGATATCCTTCCCCCAAGGATTGAGAATTCATAATAAATTTGGCCACCATAGTATTATTTCTACTGCTTCTCAAAAAATGTTATCAAACTCTTGTGGATGAGATGGATTGATAGAGAATTAGGTATTTTGTTCATTCTTCATTTTATTATTTATTCCAAAAATAAAGAAGGATCTAAGGTTTCACAGGATTTGGTGTTGTTTTCTGTTGGGTTTTGATTATAGGCATTCTCAAAAACCATTAATGATGGATAGAATAATAACCCACAAATAAGTAATGATTTATTAAAAGAAATAATATGTTCGGATATTCAATGGAGATATAAAATGTCACAACTACTATTCAAAAAAATTTATATCCTAAAAATAGGGCTTCATATTTTTTATGTGTAGTCTATTCATTTCAATTCATCATTTATAAACCCCAATTCTATCATAAAACTATATCATCAAAATGGTACTTTGATAGATACAACTAAAATATATCTGAGTAGTAGTGATAAAATTTCCCTTATTGTTATTATCTAGCGAAAATAAATTTAAAATAAATAGAGTTTTGAGTGGATTCTATAAGTCACTATTTAAACATATTTTCATAAATTTCTTATAAGATAATAAGTGTGAAATTCATATAAAAAATTGAGATTTACATTTATTTAAATTCTACTCGTTCGAATGGTATTTTTCTGAAACATTGTTATAAATAGTTACTATATAGTTTTTTATTTAATGTATTAAGAAGTAATTTTTTTAGTTCTTTATAGTTAATTAGTTTTATTTTAGAAGTTTAATTATTATTTTAAAAAAATATAAAATCATTTATTTTTCTACACCAATAATAAAGATAAAATTGTTATTATCAAATAACAAATCATAAATAATGAAATAGTTATGTATCACAATAAAAATTAGTAAGTTAATAAATTTAAAAAAAAATATTAAAACATTAAAAATACTAAAGATTATATAAAGGAAAAATAAATAATTGAATTTAACTATTCTATGAAAAATAATACTTAATAAATAATAATATTAGAATAGTTTATTATTAATTTGTAAAAAATAATATTATAAATAATTACATTAAATAGTAAAAAATATAACAAATTTATAAAAACTATCATATTAATAAAATTAAGAAAATTATTTATGAAAAAGTTATAAAATAATTTAAAATAACTAAAATACTATTTAAATAATTTTTAAAATTTGGTAGAAAATAAAATTTTCTATGTATTCAAATTATTAAAAAAATACGTAGCAGTTATTTAAAGTTGAACATATAATCCATGATAAGATAATTTAAAATTTAAGTTCTATATTGATAATAAATAAAAATATCATTATAAAATAATTGCCACTAAAAAAAAGAACTAACATCAACTTATAGGAAATATAAAAATAGTTAAAATATTAAAGTTTATTTAAAAAATATTAACATTTAGTATTTACTAAGATTATAATAAAAATGATAATCAATAAATAATAAAAACTATAAAAATTATTATATAATTAATTAATATTATTGAAAATATAATGGATAAATAAATAAATATATATATATAATAGAATTGGAAAAAAATAAATGAAATAATAAAAAATAATAATTTACAATGATTGTAAAAAATTACTAAAAATTACTTCAATAACCAGAATTATAAATAATATAAATAAAAAAATTAAAATAGTTAATTGTTTTAAAATATTGATTTACTTTAAAAAATATGTAGTTATTTAAAATTAATCTTTAACAAAATTAAAAATAATTTTAAAATTAAGTTATATTTTAATAAAAATATAAATAATTATTATAAAATAAAAATATTTAAAACTAATAGAAATTATTTTTAATTGTAAAAATTAATAAAATACCAAATTTTTAAAAATTATTTTAAAATAAAAATATTTAAAAAATAAAAATTCCAAATAAAAATTTCTTAAAATTACGACACCATTTATCTTTAAATTAATACAAAAGAGTATAATTATTATTATAAATTAATTTTGAGAAATATTAAAGTCAATAAAATTATTTAAAATAACTATTTATTTGAAAAATTAGTAAATTGCATTATTATATATTAATTATTGTTTCTTTCATTTTAAATAATGGAAAAAAGAATACATAAAAATATTCTTAGTATACGATCCTCATTAGATATGTCTCAAATAAATTCACATAGTTTGGATATAAAGTTTTTCTATATTTTGGGATTTGAAGCAATTATTGCAACTGCTTCAGAAAATAAGAAATTTGTTTTATAGGAGATAATTAAAAATCATCATAAAAAATATGATCTTAAGAGATATGAGATATTTTATACCATTGGATTTCTTCTATTAAATTTTGGTTTTCCAATATAATTTGTTCTTTAACATGTTGAATGTAAATCATTGAAAAATTCAAATGTTTTGAAATGAAGTCCATTAAAATTTGAAAATTTAGTAAGAAAGGTTACTGAACCATATTTTTAACAAATAGAAACTCTGAATGATTATTAAAATTTTTAATTAGAATCATCTCAATTTTATGAAACATTTAAACTTATTGAAGAGTCCAAATATCCTTGATACAATATAAGAAATTAGATGTTATTGCAGAATAAAGTAAATTAAATAATATTTTAAAATGTATACTAGTTGTTTTGATCGAAATTTTTTTTGGATAAATATTTATTACCTATTAGAAATATTCTACTTACAAATTTATATAAAAGTATAAAATTTTATATATAATTCGATTCTTAATTATTAGATGATTTTTGATGGTTTATATGATTTCATCTTATATTTTTTTAATCTTCATTTAATTTTCCAACATGTATATAATCATTATATAAAGAAATTCATCTTGGAAAAATAATACATGATCCAATGAAATAATTGAGGTATCTTCTAATGAAATGTATATTGTAGTTTATATTTCAATATGACAACATTTTTTTATTAATGAAATTGCACTGATCATATTTTTCTATAAATAAAAGTCAAACTATACTTATAATGGCGATTCATTGAAAAACTTGGATTAATTGAATATTTATTTTGTTTTAAAACCTCACAGTGTCTGGTTGTCTCCTTATTAATTTTTTTTGCGCTTTTAGTGTTTATGGTACACAATGTTCATGTTTACCTATTTTTATAGCTATATAAAACTTATACGTAAGGATATTGATAAAGGAACTATATATCTATTTATAATAATTAACTCTAGGTCAGCCAAAGGAAAATATATATGTTTATTTGAAAAAATTTATTGATGTGTCAAATTTATTAATAATTTATGGAATAACTGTATATTTTATACTTTTATAACAAAATATTTTCACTAAGAAAAATACTATTTTGGAATGTAAGTAACCTTCCAACATTTGGTATTCTATCTGGAGAAGAACATATGGTTCTAAATACTATATGTTCTATATATGTGATAATAAATGATTTCTTCTTTTAGAAAAAATAAAATCATGTTTTTGAAGACCTAATATATTTTTTCAAATCGATCATCCCTTTCTATGAAATATATATAATTATACGAAAGGTGAAACTGTTATAGATGGGCCTTCATCAAGGATGTCTAGTATTTTGGTGAAAATAATTTCACATCCAATACCTCTAATTTCATTTATACCAACAATAAACTAATAAAATATGTGGTATTGGGAGATATAATAACGGGATAAAAAGTTATTTTTTATAATTTACTATATTTTTATGATTTTTGGATTCAATAAATTATAGATAAAATGAATATTAAGAAGAAATATTTTGAAAAAATGTTATATATTCTGTTAAACATACATGTCACGATGAAAGATATCATAAAGACATGGTTTATCCTTGCCAAAATTTTCAAGCTTCGTGAACTTGTGCTATTTGAAAATTAAAAATGAAAAATTAAATGAAGCTAAAGTATAATATGAACTTTCAAAAGATTTTATTATTATTTAAATTTATTCTATTTTTGAGGTTACAATATGGATATTATTATAATTTTTCATATTATGAAATAGTGGTCATATTACTAGGTTATAAATTTATGATTCCCACGTAATAATGGACTTAATAATACATTTTCATCATAAAGGGATATCAAAATAAATAATTTGGAAAGTTTAGACTGAAATATCATATTTTTTGAAGGAATTTTTTTCTGTAACAAAAAACTATGATACAATGAGTATGATTCAATAATATATTATTCTATGTTTATTTAAATTAAAATAAAATTCATGCCTTATTAGATTCAAAGAAAATTTTAATATTACAATTATTATATGGAGAAAAATTAATCTAGACAATACAATTGTGATGGATTTTACTTTTTGTGATATGTATACAAAAAATGAAGAAAAATATACACAATGAAGATTCATTTCCTAGGTTTTTTATAGAGGCATACATTTAAGTGTAAATTGAAAATTTATACTCTTAGTAATTTAAATATGAATTTGCCTCAAAGCATAACAAAATAAGTCACATTTAAGAAAATAAAGGTGATGACATAGATTATTTTTTATCAATATTTAATCAACATTGACTTTGTTTTCATGGTGAACATGCATAATGGTTTTCTTATAATGAATAATAAATTGATCATACATAGAAAATATTTAATTTCTGAAAAAAATGTCATGATTCATACAGTAAGTGATATTGTTACATTTTTTCTAAAGTTTTCAAAAAACAATCTTTTTTATATGTATTATAGATTATATATTGATGATATCAAAAATAATTCACAAAACAATTATTATCTCTTCTTGAAGAACATTTATAATATAATCTTATGTTTTGGTTTATATTATTAGTATATAAATATTAGTTACCACCATTCATATGAAATTATTATAATATTTATTATAATAATAATTAATATAATAATTTTTAAGTTATCATAGTATGGAAATATAATTGATAGTGGATTATGTTCTCTATGTAGAACACTATCTAAATTGTAAAAATATTTCCCTAACAATGTGGTTAATGGATTTTTTATTTTGTAAACACATATTATGAGACTAAAATCCATGGATAGTTGGGTTATTTTAAAGGAATGAATCCCAAAGAAATTGAAATTTATTTTTATGACACGCTGTATGAAATTATTGAGTAATATTGTCTCGGATAAAACTATATAAAATTTCTTAAAACGAATTTTCTAGATACTAAATGGGGGTTTAATGTCCATTTATGTTCTGGAGTCATTGAGATTAAGTATAGAATCCATATTATAGAAAATAAACAATTTCAAAAATGGTTTAGACCTTTATGTTCCATTACATTTTATGCCATGGATGTTAGAGATGTTAGTAGGTGACTCAGAAAACGATAGGTGGAGTGGTGCTAAAATTTGAAAAGGAAGGAAGGATTATAGTTTGTAGATTATGTCTTTTCCATGAGAGTCATGTTTGAAGGCCTAGTTGTGGTGACGTTCTAGAAGCAGTTTTGTAGAGACCTGGGGGTTATATTTCGATTTCCATTACATCTTAGGGACCCTTGGGGCATAGTAATTCAGTTATGTCATAGTTAAGGTTTGATGATCATATAGGAATATGGTAAGTCTCATGATTTTGGTGTGGTTATCACCATTGAATTTTGGAGCTCAGAGTAGATGGTTTTGGTGGTTTGTTCTGTTTGGGAGGCATTGTTTCATAGGTATTGGGTTGCACCATAGTGGGATTCAGAGTCTAAATTATAAACAACATATATATTCATTGAAACATGGTTTTCACTTAGTATTATATGATTTTGGTATGGATCTTAATTACATTTCTATGATTTGATTAATTTAAAAAAATTCTAGTTTGGCATCTCACTTACATTGGGTTTTGGATAAAAATAGGCCCATTGAACTGTGGTATTTACCCTTGTATCATGAAGTTAGATTTCAATACAGGTTATAAATTGGAAACCTTCCCAAATTTCATTCATTAAACTCTCTGTAAGTTAACTATTGAAAAAATCAAATGTGATTTTATGAGACATTTAATCCCATAATCCCTGTCTTGGATCCTGGGATTTAGTAGATCAAGTATAAGGGATCTAAGGTCATTAATTCTCCTTTCCTGTTAATTTTATCTTCTATCATGATATTGAGATGGTTTTGGTAATGCGATTTGGAATGAATATATCAATATGAAGTAAGTGGTTCATGATGGATAATTTTCATTTGATTTTTGATGTTTTCCATTGGGTGACATTGATATTGGTATCATAACTTTCTTTCCTTATCAGTACACAATGGATTTTGAAGATCTATTTGTGGTGGGGGATTCGATTACTCTCCCATTTTGTTTATATTTTGTTATTAGAGTGACCATTTATTCCTTGGGTGAGTATTATTTATTAATCTAATAAATATAATGAATGTGACTATAGAAATTTATTAGAAAGGAGTTATATTAGCGTTTTACCTACCTTAAAGATATACCTTTCTCACTTGGTGCTTATTCATTTTTATTGTTAAAAAACATGTATAGTGTGGATCCTCTTGTGTTTCCACTGTGAATTATTTTTGGATTCTTGTTTTCATAAAAGGATAATCCCTTAAAATTGGTAGTGAACCTATTGGGTTGATAATTTGAATTGATATGAAAGCATGTTTGAATATAAATGAATAAGGTAGTACCTGAAGCTTAAATAGTTTTTTTTTATTTTGGTAAAACTTTTGAGGTGGATATGTTTATATGATTTTTGTGGGTTGTCTATGAGGTTTTTTTAGTTTCTGATTTGGATGATGTAATGGTTGGAATAATGAGTTATAGTTGAGGTTTTGGATTGTGTATCGGGGTTATGGGTACCTTTCCATGGTTAGAAAGAGGGTATGAGTGGGTTTCATGGGTTATGTATCTATTGGTTGATTTTGAAATGTTGGATAGTTTCTATGTGGTATTAAATATAATAAGAAATAAAAATCATGAAATGGATTTATTAGGAATTAAATGAACTCGGGTTTAAAAATGAATCATTGATACATGAAGTGAATTATTAGTGGATAAAAATAATATGGGTGATGGTTTTCATAGTTTTTCACTACTTATTATTAATAAGAGATGTAAATAATGTATTATAGTTTGTAATGAATAATCTATAAATTCACTAAATTTTCTGGAATGATGGTAAATTTTAGATATTTTATGCGGGTTAGTTGTGTTATTATAGTTGGTAGTACCGCTAGACTGGGGTGGTGGTAGAGTATTGATGTTTGTGAGATGTGGAAGTGTTTTTTGGGTGTATCCTTCCTTGGATGTGTTTATGTGATATGTATATATATATATGTATATATATATATACATATTTGTTTCAATTTTATCCCCATCCAAGTTATATACCCTTATCAATTCCCAACATACCATTGGTTACAGGGTGTTTTCCCCTAACATCTAGGTTAATGAGATAATGGATAGTTCACCTCTCTATATTTCTCACTCTCCCTTCCAGGTGTATCATAAGTTATGATCAATTGAGGTAAGTATGTTCATTCTATCATAGAATGTAGTGTAATGGTAGACCATATAGAATGTTGGTGTTATGATAGATACATTATATATTAGTAGACCCTACGAGGTATGGATGAGGAGGTATATGTGAATGGGTAGACCATGCAGGGTATTTAGATGATGATATATCATTGGTGCACTGGAAGACCCTCTAGGGAATGGATTATATGTAATGCGGTCAGGTTGATGTGAGGATATATAGTATCGTTCATCCATTATAGGAGGATGGTATGAGGTTTATGTCCTTTAGGTTTAAAATACACAACTATATAGAACATGGCATGTGTGGATGAGATATGGTGTGTTGTAACATGATTTCAAAATGAATTATGAGCAAATGACATTTGACATTGGGGAGTGAGAGATACAAAGCAGTGGGGAAGTGATTTCATTGTACCTCTCCATTATATTCTTTGATGTTATTTTATTTTTATTTTATTTTATATTTGGTGAGTGAGCCTTGGTTGGACTAGGTGGTAGTCAAAAAAATAGGTTCTATATGAGTATATTCTTTTTTTTCATTTATGCATTTGTATGCTCCATCCACATTTCCAAAAGTGGTATTGATTAAAATCCTTCTGATTATACATGTTATACTCTCTCCAATATATATAAACTATTTTTTAGGTTTCTAGGGTGATATTGGTTACTAAGTTGGATAGTAATTTCATGGATATTGGTTTTGGTCATAGAGTTTTCTCCAATTACTCTATTTGTTTTTTTTGGGATTTTTATTCAAATGAAATTATTCATACATTTTAGGATTATTGTGAATCCTTTTTTATTTATATTATATTTTTGATCTATGTTTTTTGCAATATTGTTGGGTTATATAAGGGTAATATCCCCAATAATTTGTTTTATACCCTCAGTATTAGTTTCATTCCTGGGTTCTATAGGGGGTGGGCCATAGGGGGTCACTCTCATCTTCACTACTGGCCTAAGAGGGGTTATCATTGGTGTTGGTTCATGAACGAGTGATATCATAGATTTTTTTGAGAGATAGTATAGATATTGGAGTTTGGATCTAGTAAGGACCGTAGGTTTTGGGTGCAGTGGAAGTACATGATGGGAGTGTTCCACACTTTTCAAATTTTCATAATCAATGATTAATCTAGGATCAATATGATGATTAATTCTAGTATCCACATAATTGAATCAAATATAAAAATAAAAGGAGAGAAGCTAGAAACGGGTAGATAGGATTGGAATATTTTGTTTATAATTAGTTTATTTAAATTATAAAATTAACTGAAAGGAGATTCTTTCTTCATTGATGCATCTGCCCATGGGTTCTGAGGTGTGGCTTTGTTTTTGCGATGTAGAATCCAAGGATATGAATCCACTAACAGTGATCGACACGTACTCTACATATCTCCAAATGTTACCGAATGAGTCGCTAGTTTCTAGCACGGAAGATCCTTGTGCTTACAATGTTCATATGCGATCTCCTTTAGAATCAATACCAAAGCGTTCTCCATGATCTGGTGGAGGAGGATCACTCTCATTTTTTTGAGCTTTTTTGGGGAGGGAGGGCTTATCCAGGTTCAAGAGCTTTTTCCAAGGATTTTGTGCACACATCGATTGGTTATCTGGTCGAATGACACCTTGTATTATTTAGATAATAATAATATATTAGGGAATTTGATTCACTAGGTAATAATAAATAATTACCACTAGTTCTATTAATTTATAATTTCATATCAAACCGCATGTCAAATAATAGTAGCAGTGCTATTGTTTCCATGACATGTGCTTAACTTGAATGTTATAGTTAATTCTTATTTGACCAAATAATATGTAATATTATTTCTCACCATACCCAAAAATTGGTCTTCCAATCCTCCTCAATATTTATCGATCCTTGAATAAGGACTATTATTTTATTAAATAAATATAACATCATTATTCGCTGATAAAAAAACATTCCATCTGAAATATTTTCTCTCGAATTACTAGATATGAAATAAATGTGATCATGCATACTTGAATAATTATTAAAAAAAACTAGGAATAATATTTATTCAACTTGTTAGATAAATAAATTATTTAACCGATATATGGGCCACACTTAATGTGCTACCATGTAGGCCTCATTCTCATTGGCATTAGACAGGCTTTCCTAAAGTCCAGTATTACTATCTAGAAATGGGTCAAGTCACCCAAGAGAAAGAATTTAATGTCGCAATGACATGTACCTTAAATAAATTCTTACCATGTAAGGTAATCCCTTTGTCCCAATATATCCAATAAAGTGGGTAGCATACAAGTGCCATCAATCCATGTTCTCGATTTTTCATTCTTGGAATTAGAAGAATTGAACATTCCTAGATAACACAATGGCCATGGATTTAGTTTCGCTATATCATTTTCATCAAATGGCTTGAGATATCTACTTTCATAGAAGTGATAAATCCTTTATCACATAATTCATTAATGAAATATTACCCATGACACACCCAAAAAATCCTACCTCACCACGAACATAAGTCGTCATGGTTTTTATCAATACATCTAAGTGTGTGAGTAATAATACACATTAATAAAAATATTAATGTCGAAGGAACAGTACAGACATCCATAGATAGGAACATCCAATGACACTTATGAATGTCTATTTTCTACTGGTAGGTATTGTTCTCATAATATCCTCCTAGATATTACAAAGGGAACATAGTATGAGAAGGTGCCTAAAATTTTAATGAGTCCCCACCCCTGATATTTTGTATAACTTCTGTCACCCCAAATGATATCATCCGTCCATGGAACATATATTCAAAAATAGTGTCATGAAACTTCTATGTTCTCATCATTGTTGGGATCTGCTATGACATTTTATTGTGATAGATATTCGTAGGACATTATCACATACTATGTCGTATATAATAACAACAATGATGTGAAAAAAGTTTATTAATATTAATCCAATGAATATAGTTTTATCATTAATTATAATGAATATTATTTCGAGGAAACCAACTCCAATGGAATCCCACTTGCACTAGAGCCAACTGCTAACAACCTCCAGTCCACTAGATCTCACATGATATTCATGCTTCTACTGAGATATGCCTTTATCCAAGGGTTCTATCATGTTATTTTTCATGGACACTGTGCTCAATAAAAATTTACCCCTTTGATAGAAATATCTCAACAGGTGATACCTTCGATGTATGTGCTCTATCCATTTATGTGACCTTTTACAAGAGTCACCACAGTAGTATTATCACAATACAATGTGATGGTATCTTTACTTTTATGCAACACATCAAGATCTTGGACAATATTCTAAATATAGAAAGCTTCCATGGTTTCCTGAAAAGCAGCTATATATTCAGAATCTCTTGTAGAATCAGGGATAATTGTCTTATTTGAAAACATCTAGCTTAAAAGCTCATCCATTGATACTGAAAACATATCTTGATTAAGACATTAGGTCATTCTGATCTGCCAGAAAAACAACATCAGCATACCATCTGTAGACAACATCCTCGTATCCTCCACACACTTGGAACATATCCTTAGTTATTCTAAGATACTTAAGGATAGTCTTGACCACCATCCAATGCTATTCTCTGGGATTTTATTGATGCCTAACAACCATTCTTAGTGCATTGGAAACATCAAGTCTGTTACATAACATGGTATGCATGATATATCCCATCACTAAAGCGTATAGAATCCTACTCATCTTATATTTCTCATGTTGTGTCTGGGGACCCATTTTGTCATGACCCGCCTTCACCAAGATGAGAGAAGGGACAACAGATTTTCCAGACCCTTCCTTCTTCCAGTTTAAGTAGAGATAATGAACCCCGAAACCCACCTTCAATAGGTCCCAGAGTGGTGACTAGAAAAAACAGTATAGAATCACACATAAAATGGATATCATTACCATTTTTTTAGTAGAAACAGGAGATAATATAGTATATCCCTAATTAACACCAAAAATGGAAGTAAAATTAAGGAAAAAAAACCATTCACATATGCATGTTCCAAAAGTAAGTGCTACAAAAGTACCATAATACTCCAAGGAAATACCAAAGAAAAGAAAAACACCAACAAGAATTGTCCCAACGTCCGATCTAGTAAGGTCTCACACAATCCCTGATGTCCTCCTTTAAACATGAAAGTAGTTTCTATACGTAGGGTGAGTATACAGGTATACTCAATAGAGAAAACCAAAGGATCTCGTGCACAAGTGGTGGGTCAATCTAATGCCCCGTGAGAAAAGGAGATAACCAGAGCACCTAGAAGGGAAACTATCTGCCCAAACCATACCAAGGAACACTCCCCAAATATCGAAAGTCAAGTAAAGTGATAGTAATAGAACATCGATATTTGGGTACCCCATTCCACTCTCCCACTAGTTATTGTGGACATCCTACGTGTCAAACCTCTCTCGCCATCCTCACCGCAGTCCTACTTCTATCCCTCCACCTGTACACACCTGGGCTACCACAATCTCACATCATACCTGCAACCACCTGGGAAATCACTACCACACATCCTATACAAACCTAGGTCCGAACAACTACTGCCACACTCGAAGATGACTGGGCCTCATCTTGAAGAAACTTGGGAAAAAACCTGCCCACACACACTTGGGCCAACCACCACCACATACCCTAACCGAAGAATCTAGGGTTATAGTGGACCTCAGGCTGTCACAACCTACCCAAAGGATCTTGGGCTACTCAGGAGAGGGAGAAAAAAGGAGCTAATAACCATCCACACATAGGAGTGTTGGGAAAAACACCCCCCATAAAATGTGGGTGTTCAGCAAGAAGTTCTTAACATGGGTGGGGCGCGAATAAGAAACATAAGAAATTCAATTATATATATAGGTATCAAGAACTCATCCCAGCCTAGGGTTTCCAAAACCATCCCATACACAAGCACCCTCATTAATATTCATTCAAAAGAAGAATAAGAGCCACAAACCTGTCATAACTCATTCCGGGAAAACAATTCTCCATTGAACCCATTCATTTTTTCATATTCATGTAATTCCATTTATGTAAATTATGCACTACTAGGAAACTAACAGGCATAACCACAAGCCAAGGAAAGGAAAACATCCAAACAGCAAATTAAGCATTCACACCCGGTTCTCCTATAAAGTCACAATAAAAAAAGGGATCTGTGAGATCCCTCGAAGTATTAGAACCCAACCAAGCCCAACCATATAGCCCCACATGGCCTCAGATCCAAAATCCAACAACTACATTACAACAGATGATCCCATCCCCATCCACGTCGCTTCCCTAGCATCAACCATCATCATCACCAGAACAGAGCAAGGGTGTTTTCAAATTTGAATATGCCATTCATTTAGTTCTGTCATTCTGTTTGGTTAACCGGGGTGATCACATAAGGATTATTATTCACTGGGCATCCATTTAATCAACCGAGTTTATGTGATTAACCTGTTTCCATGATACATCCATTCAATCACATAAATATCCAGAAAAAATGAGGTTCATTAGTTCCCAATAAAAGACCACCAACAAACATGATTTTCAGCGGGAATAAGACCATAAAATTCATAACACATAATCAAGGATAAGGAGTACAACAGAAACATCGAGAAACCCCATTTCATTCTTTAAAATTCAATTTATTTTCTTCTATTAATGTTTGGATTCATCCATCTCCACAGAAACAATAGTATACCTAGCCCGCATGATACACACTAAGGAGAGATGAAGGAAAATACCTACTTGAATGATCAAAGATCGATGTTTTTCTCCTAGAGCCAAAAAATGGGGATGCACGACTTGCTGGGAAGGAACTCAGAAGACTCTAAGAATGAGCAGGAAAGGCTTCAGCACTAGCACACCACTCCCCTCGGGAAGGGGGACTCCAAACGCACCAAGAAGAAGAAGGAAAAGAGACCAGCCAGGAAGAAAGAGTTCCCATGCGATAAAAAGGTGAGATCCTGGAGTTACGGGATATGAGGAACTTGAGTGGGTTTAATGGTGGACCGTGGTTTCATCTCATGGTTAGATAGTTACACATGATGGAATTAATTGTTTATTTAATAAATAACATCGGAGGGGTGGCCAAAATAGTTGTGTGTTAAAGGATTTCATTTAAGAAAGGAAAACAGGTAAATTGAGGGTCTCCCCACTCCTAGGAGATTTAAAATGTTGTTTATGGTGCTAAAAATGGATTTGAACGACATTAAAAAGGTTAAAAGACTTAAAAGTAATGTTACGGGAAAAACATGGGAAGGAAAATTCTAACACCCCTTTGTGGTCGATGGGTGAGACTGATAGTTGAAACCGATCGGTGGAGCTGATCAGGTGAAGCTGATCCCATGAAGTAGATAGGGAGAAGTAGATCCTATGAAGCTGATCCTGTGAAGCTGATCCTATGAAGCTGATTAGTGAAACTGATCTGTGAAACTGATTTGGTGAAACCGATTTTCTAAAAATGATCTGTGAAACAGATTTGGTGAAATCGATCTGTGAAACCGATTTGGTGTAACCGATCTGTGAAAATGATTTGGTCACACCGATCTGTGAAACTGATTTGGTGAAATCGATCCGTGAAACTGATTTGGTGAAACGAATCTGTGAAATCGATTTGGTGAAACCGATCTATGAAAGAGATTTGGTGAAACTAATCTGTGAAACTAGTTTGGTGAAACTGATATGTGAAACCGATCTGTGAAGGTGATCAGTGGAGCTAATCAGTGAAGATGATCAGTGGAGGTGATCAGTGGAGCTCATCAGTGAAGCTGATCAGTGGAACTGATATGTGAAGCTGATCAGTGCAGCTGATCACTGGAGTCGATCAGTGGAGCGGATCAGTGGAGCCGATCACTGGAGCCGATCAGTGGAGCAGATCAGTGGAGCCGATCACTCGAGCTGATCAGTGGAGCTGATCAGTGGAGCTGATCAGTGGAGCTGATCAGTGGAGCCAATCAGTGGAGCCCATCAGTGAAGCCAATATGTGGAGATGATCAGTAGAGTGGATCAGCGGAGCGGATCAGTGGAGCTAGTCAGTGGATCCAGTCACTAGAGCCTGTCAGTGGAACTGGTCAGTGGAGCCGGTCATTAGAGCTGGTCAATGGAGCTGATATGTGAATTTGATCAGTGGAGCTGATCAGGGGAGCTAATCAGTGGAGCTGATCAGTGCAGCAGATCGGTGAAGCTGATATGTGAAGCTAATTCGTGGAGCCGATCAGTGGAGCTTGTCACTACAGCCGATGAGTGGATATGATATGTGAAGCTGATCAATGAAGCTGATATGTGAAGTTGATCAGTGGAGATGATCAGTGGAGCTGATCAGTGGAGCTAATCAGTGGAGCTGATCTGTGGATCTGATCAGTGGAGTTGATCTGTGGATCTGATATGTGGGGATGATGGGTGGGACAGATCAATGAGTCCAGGACACCCCAACACTTAGAATGTTGGAAAATTAATTGAAAAAGAGGGTCTGGGCCATTACATCTGATACCTCTCAAAATTATTCTCTCCCTCGAGAATACTGGCGTAACCCAAACAACCCTCCAGAAGATACCTCTCAGGTAAAAACCACCCCAAACAGTCATACGAATCCAAAGGATCGCATTGTCCCAACACACAGATCTAGGAGTTCATTCCTCCATGTCAAGATACTATCCTCTTTGGGTGGTACTGACTCACTCACATGGGTTTAATCGCATCCACATTAATGCATCTAGATTAAGGATCAGGTCCTCCCTTCCCCACATATCAGGACTTTTCATAACCATTCACAAGTTAAGGAAACAAAACATCTCATAAATCCACAAGGTCATCATTACATCACAGTAGGTCACAAAAATAAGAACAACAAGGAAGTCTCGGAACAGAAACTCAAAACATCTTTGGGTATTGGGCGCACATATGAGCTTCTCGCTCCGAAGTACTCTCCTCGAGGCCACAATGCCTGCATAACACACGAACCAAAGGTATGGTTCATCCATGAAGCACTTTATCCTTTCGATCCTCGATCCTCACTAGTCGCTCCATGAACGTAGCATCATCCCCTATATCCAATTCTCCCCAGTCAATGACATGGGAATCATCTTGTAGATATTGATGAAGCTGGGAGATGTGGAAAACCTTGTGTATCCTTTTGAACTGAGGTGGAATCACCAGTAGATATTCCACCTCACTAACTCGCCCCAACACATCAAAGGGTCTGATGAACCTAGGAGCGAGCTTGCTCCCCTTGTCGAACCTCTGCTGCCAAGGTCGAGGGGAAACCTCTAAGAACACATGGTCTCCAACCTCGAACTCAAAGGGCCTCCTCCAATGATCTACATACGACTTCTACTGGTCTTGGGCTTCCTTCATCCTCTCACACACAAGATGAACCTTCTCTGTTGTGCTCTGCACCACCTCTGGGCCAAGAACACCTCCCTCCCCAACCTTGGTCCAACACACAGGCAAACGACACTGCCTCCCGTACAAGGCTTAAAATGGTGACATGACAATAGTAGAGTGATATGTTTTATTGTAGGAAAACTATAATAAGGGAAAATGTCATTCCCATGATCCCCCAATGTCCAAAACACATGATCATAGAATATCCTCTTATGTCTAGATGGTCCGCTCTGTCTTCCCAACTGTTTGGGGGTGGAAAGCAGTGCTAAGACGTAGTTGGGTGCCAAAATCATGTTGCAATCCCCTCAAAACTCATGAGGTAAACCATTCATCCCTATCTGATACTATGAACCTAAGATCTCCATGAAACTGCACCACCTCATCCAAGTATATCTATGATAAGGCATCCGCTACACTCGACTCCTTGATCGCCAGAAAGTGAGCTGATTTTGTCAGCCAATCTACCACTACCCAGATAGAATCATAGCCTCCTTGAACCATGGGTAGTCCTGGGATGAAATCCATTGATATGTCATCCCAATTCCACTCAGGGACATTTAAAGGCTACAACAAACCTCCTAGGACACAGCGTTCAGCCTTTACTTACTGACATACATAGCACCTTTCCATGAACTCTTCCACTGCACGTTTAACCCTGGGCCACCAAAACTGTTCCCTCAGACCTTGGTAAATCTTAGAAACTCTAGGGTGTACCGCTACGAGTGATTTATGGATCTCACAGAGAACTCCCTCATGCGTCATCTCTGGGACAAACATCTTCCCTCGAAAAAAATATGATTTTGACCGTCCTCCGACCACCCTTCCAGAGCATTGCCTTGGTTAACCCGATCACACATCACTTCAATCTCTATGTCTCTTCATCAAGACTCCTCCACATGCCACAGTAGAGAGGACTGCAAGGTCATATGAAACAGACAACCTCTACCGCCATCCTACTTTACATCCAGGTGTAGGGAAGCCAACTCCTCCATTGCCTTCCAAGCATCCACACATTCCTGAATAGCTTCCCTCTGTGACATCCTGCTCAAGGAATTAGCCACAATCTTCCCCTTACCTTCAGTGTAAGAGATCTCGAAGTTTTAGTCCTGGAGAAACTCTACCCACCTTCGTTGTCGCAATTTCAGGCCCCACTGGGTAATGATATGCCTCAAACTCTTATGATCTGTGAATACCACAAAGTGCTCCCTGATGAGGTAATGCCACCAAAACATCAATGAAAACACTATTGAGGCAAGATCTATGTCATGGGTGGAATAGTTATGCTCATGGGGAAGTAACTACCTAGAAACATAAGATATCACTCTCCATTGCTCCATCAGAGCACACCCTAGGCCAAGTTTAGAGGAATCAAAAAACACCGTAAAAAATAGCCCTTCCTCTGGTAACCTCTGCACTGGGGCACTAACCAACTTCCCTTTTAGATAAATGAATGCTTCTTGGTACTTGTCACTCCACACAAAGGCCTGGTTCTTTCTGTTCAATGATATCAAGGGAGATGCAACTCGAGAGAAGTCGGGTACAAACCTATGATAATAGCCTTCCAAACCCAGAAAACTATGAACCTCTGTCACATTCCTGGGTGCTTCCCAAGAAACTACCTCTTCCACCTTTGATGGATCAAATGATGCCCCTTGTTGATACCCCAAGTGTCCAAGGAAATTCACTTCACGTGTCATGAACTTAAACTTGGACAATTTCCCATAGAAAAGGTGATGTCGAAGGAATTCCAAGACCATCCTGAGGTGTGTAGTATGTTCCTCCTCTGATCTAGAGTAGATCGAAATGTCATTGATGAACACAATGACGAAACAATATAGAAACTCATGAAAAATAGAGTTCATGAGGCCCATGAATATGGCAAGTTCATTCGTAACACCGAACGACATAACTACAAACTCAAAGTGCCCATACCTACACCTGAAAGAAGTCTTTGGAATATCACTATCCTTCACCCTTACCTGGTGATACACAGACTGCAGATAGATCTTAGAGAACCAACCTGCCCCCCTCACCTTGTCAAAGAGACTGTTTATCCTCAGAAGAGGGTAAAGGTTCTTGACCATTCGTTGATTCAGTCTCCGATAGTCTATGCACATCCTGAGACCACCATCTTCCTTCTTTACAAACTAGACCAGAGCACCCCATGGCGACACTCTAGGTCAGACAAAACCATCCTTCATTAGATCATGAATCTGGATTCGCAACTCCCATAGCTCAGAAGGCACCATCCAATAAGGAGCCAGGGAAATCGGACGGGCACCGGGTTGTAAGTCTATCTCAAACTCAACGTCACGTTGAGGCGGTAGAGTCACAACCTCCTTGGGAAAAATGTCTAGGAACTCTTTAACAACTCTTGGAACATCCATCATCTTACCATACAATGATTCTACTGATAGCTCAGCCAACATAGAAATAATAGGCTCCACATGACGTCTCCCACCTGAAAACTCCACTCGCCAACAAAACCCACACGCTGGCCATCCCCATCGGAGAACATTACTATTCTATGGAAGCAGTCGATAATAGAGTGAACAAAAAATATCCAGTTGATGCCTAGGATGACATCATATGGCTGAATTTGTAGAATAAGAAGGTCCCCAATTGATTGATGCGGCCCCAACATCAATCTACATCCCCGACAAACATTAAACAGACTGGTATGACCCCCAACTGGTGTACTCAGCAATAGGGACATAGAGAGTCTATCTATGTCTAGGCTCAAGGCATGGGCTAAACTAAGTGTAACAATGGAGTGTGATGCTCTTGAATAAAATAAGGCTCAATAAAGAGTGCTAAACAAGCTGATCATTCCTCGAATGACTTTTGGCCCTACTGAAACTACTGCCTCTTCGGCGTGCAACTGCCCATGCCCAGCTCCTCTTCCTCTCAGTTGTCGATCGCCTCCCTGACCACACCCTAGTTGAGGTCCTTGAAATTAACCATGGGGTTAGCCTCCTCCTACCTCATCTACTCTCGAAGTAGCGGGAGCTCGCTGTCCCTGATTCTACTGCTGAAAGGGTCTGGCTAGAAACTGCTTTTGCTGAGGTGGGCGCTGAACCTGCCCACCCCCACTATACTGCACTCTGTCTGGGCACTGATTCAAAGGTGACCAAGGATTCCATAGATGAAGAACCTTGGTACTTGGATCGCAAGGAAATGGTGATGACCGGGAGATCAAAACTGGAACTGCTGGGGCCGGCTCCCCACTGGTCGAAACCTAGAAGGCCCTAACGCTGGAGGCCTGCTGCTGACGGTCTTCCCTTTTTACGAACTCCACTGGCTCCCCTCTCGTGGCACACCTCCCAGCGTGTGCATTATTTCTACTACTTCAGCCTTCTTCTGGACCTCCAAGTACGTCGGTACAGTGAAGGGAGTAATAGCATACTGAATAGATGGTCGGAGTGCCTCCTCTAAATGTATCGCCTGAGACTCCTCATTCGGAAAAAGGTCCAGAGCAAAATGAAGTAGATCCTTGAACATGATCTCCAACTCCCTCACTGACATGATCCCCTACTGAAGGGAGAGTAGCCCCTGCCTCTTACCTTCCTTCATCGTGGAAGAGAGGAATTCAACCCAGAATTCCCTCTCAAAGTCGGTCCACGAAACTTTAGCCTCCCACTTCTCCCCAAGATATAGAGTCCACAATTGTTGGCATGCTCCCGGCATATTGCATACAACCAGAAGAACCCAAAACTCTATTGGAGCCCAGATCAAGATGAAATCAATCACCAGCTCCTCTAGCCAGCTCTTTGTCTCCATGTCTGAGGTACTGCCCTCGTATTTCCTGAGGGTCTGCCGTTGAAAGGCACGAAGCATCCTCTGCCACAGACCATCCTCATCCTCTCAGTCATCCCTTTTCTGATCATCCAAGTCAACCTCCTGGGCCCTAATCACTAGAACTACTCATTGTCATCAACCAGGTTACATTTCTACAAGGTAAACAAGGAATGCCTCACCTTGAGTATGGTAGAAGATTTCTTTTAATTTTTTCTTAGACTTCTTATTCATTTTAAATCCCCAAAATACCCAAGACTCATAAGAACACAAGTCATTATGATGCATGTACCTTTCCTAGGGTCTCTACCTTGTAATCAGTGTAGCCTCACATGGTCGTTCGGTAGGCCTGGAGTCCTTGCATCAGATCATAGGGGGCCCTAAAATCTTGTGTCCTAGCTGGTGTTTCCTGGCATATTTCATGCACCAAGATTGCAAAGCACTGTTTCCCTACCATCCCATGAAATCCTCACTATACCTAACCTCAAGCTCCATCTTATCTCCCAACCTTCATCATATAACATTCTGTCACGACCCGCCTTCACCAAGATGAGATAAAGGACAACAGATTTGCAGAACCATCCATCATCCAGTTGAATGAGAGATAATGACCCCCAAAACCTGCCTTCAATATGTCCCAGAGTGGCGACTGGCACCAAGGATATAAAATCACACACAAAATGGAAGGAATTACCCATTTTATTTTGTAGAAACGGGATATAAGATGGTACATCCCTAATCAACACCAAAACCGGAAGTAAAAGTAAGGTAAAAATAAACCATTCCCATATGAATGTTCCAAAATTAAGTGCTACAAAAGTACATGAAAACTAAAAGGAAAGTACCAAAGAAAGGGAAAAGAGTAACAAAAAATATCCCAACGTTCGAGCTAGTAATGGTGTGCATGATCCATGATGTCCTCCAAGAATCCAGAAAGCAGTTTATATACGTAGGGTGAGTATACAAGTATACTCAGTTGGGAAAACCAAAGGCTCTCATGCACAAGTGGGGAGAAATTATAATGCCCCGTGGGAAAAGGAGATAACCAGAGTACCTAGAAAGGAAACTATCCCCCCAAACCATACCAAGTCACACACCCCAAATAACACAAGTCAACTAAAGTGATAGTAGCAACACATTGATATTTGGATACATCGCGCCAATTTCCCACATGTTATTGAGGAAATCCTATGCGTCAAACCTATCCCACCATCCTCACCACAGTCCCACTGCCATCACCCCGCCTGCACACACCTGGGCTACCACAATCACATATGCCACCCGCAAACAACTGGGCAATCAATACCACACATCCCGCACAAACCTAGGTCCGAACAACTACTGCCATGCCTGAAGACACCTGAGCCTCATATTGAAGACACTTGGGAAATAACCTTCCCGCACACACCTGTTCCAACTACCACCACATACCCTGCGCGAAGAATCTAGGGCTATAGTGGACCTAATTCCATCACAGCTTGCCCGAAGGATGTTGGGATACTCAGGAAAGGAAGCGGAAAAAGGGATAATAACCAGCCACTCATAGGAGTGTTGGGAAAAAACACCCTCCCCCATGAAATGTGGGTGTTCGGCACGAAGTTCTTAACATGGGTGGGGTGCGAATAAGAAACATAAGAACTAAAATTATATATATAGGTAACAAGCACTCATCCTAAAATAGGGTTTCCAAAACCATCACATACACTAGAACCCTTGTTACTATTCATTCTTAAGAATCATAACGACCACAACCATGTCATAATTCATTCCTAGAAAACAATTCCCCATTGAAATCATTCATGTTTTCATATTAAAGTAATTCTATTTAAGTAAATTCTGCACTACTGGGAAACTAATAGGCATAACCACAAGCTAAGGAAAGTGAAACAGCCAAACAAAAAATTAAGCATTCATACCCAGTTCTCTAGTAAAGTCACAACAACAAAAGGGATTGTCGAGATCCCTCAAAGTATTGGAACCGAACCAAGCCCCACCATACAACCCCACATGGACTCCAATCCAAAATCCAACAACTACACCACAACAGAGGATCTCATCCCCATCCACGTCGCTTCCCAAGCATCAACCGTCAACATCACCAGAACAGAGCAAGGGAGTTTTCAAATTTGAATATTCCATTCATTTAGTTATGTCTTTATTTTTGGTTAACCAGGGTGATCACACAGGGATTATTATTCATCAGGAATCCATTTAATCAACCGACTTTACATGATTAACAAGTTTCCATGTAACATCCATTTAATCACATAAATATCCAGAAAAACAGAGGTTCATTAGTGCATAAGAAAAGACCACCAATGACCATGATTTTCAGTGGGAATAAGCCCGTACAATTCACAACACATAATCAAGGATAAGGTGTGTAGTAGAAACATCAGTCACACCCCCCTTAAATCTATCAAATTATATTTATTATCTTCTATTAAGGTTTGGTTTCATCCATCCGCACAGAAACAATATCATACCCACTCCACAGGATACACACTAAAGAGAGATGAAGGAAGAGCCCCACTTGAATTATCAAAGATCGACATTCTTCTCCTACTGCCAATAACTGGGGTTGCATGAATTGTCGGGAAGGAACTCGGAAGACTCTAAGAATGAGTAGAAAAGGATCCAGCACAGGTGCACCACTAGATTTTGGAAGGGGGACTCCAAACGCACCAAGAAGAAGAAGTAAAATAGAACAACAGGGAAGAAAGAGTTCTCATGTGATAAAAGGTGAGATCCTGGTATTATGGGATATGAGGATATTGAGAGGGTTTAAAGGTGGATAGTGGTTTCACCTCGCGGTTAGACGGTTACACACGATGGAATTAATTGTTTATTTAATAATTCACATCGGAGGGGTGTCCAAAACAGTGGTAAGTTAAAGGATATCATTTAAGAGAGTAAAATGGGTCAATTGAGCATCTCCCCACTCCTAGGGGATTTAAAACGTTGTTCATGGTGCTAAAAAAAGATTTGAACCACATTAAAAAGGTTAAAAGACTTAAAAGTAGCATTACTGGAAAAACTGGGGAAGGAAAATCCTGACACCCCTATGTAGCCGATGGGTGAGACTGATAGTTGAAACCGATCGGTGGAGTTGATCGGGTGAACATGATCCTGTGAAGCTGATAGGGAGAAGTTGATCCTATGAAGCTGATCCTATGAAGCAGATCCTATGAAATGGATCCTATGAAGCTAATCTGTGAAATCGATCTTTGAAATCGATTTGGTGAAACTGATCTGTGAAACCGATTTGGTGAAACCGATCTGTGAAACCGATTTGGTGAAAGCGATCTGTGATACAGATTTGGTGAAACCGAACTGTGAAACTGATTTGGTGAAACCGATCTATGAAACCGATTTGGTGAAATGGGTCTTTGAAATTGATTTGGTGAAACCGATTTGGTGAAACAGATCTTTGAAACCGATTTTGTGAAAAGGATCTATGAAACTGATCTGTGAAGCTCATATGTGAAGTGGATCAGTGGAGATGATCAGTGAAGCTGATCTGTAGAGCTGATATGTGCAGCTGATATGTGCTGATGATCAGTGAAGCTCATATGTGAAGCTGATCAGTGGAGCTCATCAGTGGAGCTGATCAGTGAAACTGATCTGTGGAGATGATCAGTGAAGCTGATCAGTGCAACTGATCAGTGAAGCTGATATGTGAAGCTGATCAATGAAGCTGATCTGTGGAGCTGATCTTTTGAGCTGATCAGTGAAGCTCATTAGTGGTGCTGATCAATGAAGCTGATATGTGAAGATGATCAGTGGATCCGATCAGTGGAGCTGATGGGTGAAGATGATTAGTGTATCTGATTCGTGAAGCAGATATGTGAAGCAGATCAGTGAAGCTGATTAGTGGAGCTGACCAGTGGAGCGGATCTGTGAAGCTGATCTGTGGAGCTTATCTGTGGAGCTTATCTGTGGAGCTGATCTGTGGAGCTGATGGGTGGGACTGATCGATGAGTCCAGGACACGCCAACACTTAGAATTTTGGCAAAGTAATTGTCCAGGAGGGTTTGTGACATTACAAATTTTATTGGAAAGATGTTTACCATGTTACACAAGAAACAATCCCCTATTGTATTGTTCCATTCTATATCTATTTACTATCTGGTCACTGTATGTACTTGGACTTAGTCCAAGAGGAATATTGGATCTATAATGAATTATATTGATCCCTAGAATGTAGGTAGCTTCGCATAAGTCATTCATGGAGAAGAACTCGTTCAACTAGTCATTGACTAACTGCAAGACTGGTATGATGTTTCCAATAGATAATTTTTTGTCAACAAATACTACTAGGATAATGACCTCATTCACATTAAACAACTTGTAAAAACATTGCTCATATTAATTCTTATTGAATCCAAATTATCTTATGGATTCATCAAATCAAATGTTCCTTGAACTAAAAGATTTCTATAATCCATAAATGGATCTTTGTAAGTGTAATAACCTTTTAGCATTACCTAGTGACACAAACCCTTCTGGTTGTGCCATATAGAAATATTCCTAAAGGTTACCATTAAGGAATGTAGTTTTTACATCCATGTTTCAAATCTCATAGTCATGGAAAGCTGTTATGGAAAATATGATTCTTATAGAGTTAAACATGGAAACTAGAAAAACGATTTCATCATTGTCAATTCCTTAACACTATTTAAAACACTTAGCTAGTAGCCTTTATTTATAGGTACTAACTTGACCTTCCATGTCCATTTTATTCTTGAATACCCATTTACACCCAATATTCTGTACAACATATGGTGCATTAACCAGATCCAAGACTTAGTTCTAATAAATGGAATCCATCTTAGAATTCATATATTCTATACATCTTGAATCTTATGATCTATTTAATGCTTCCTTGTAATAGATAGGTTCATCATTGTCCAACAATAATGAGTCACCTTCCACAGTGACAAAGAAACCATATCTCTCTGGTTCCCTAACCTCTCTTGTTCTCCTATGCAATACTTTTGTTTGTGGAACTACCTATTCCATGGATTCTTGTAGAACTTGTTCCTATACCAAATCCTATGTATCCTGAGAATTAACTTCATCGAATTCAGTTTTTCTCCCACTATCCTTTTTAAGGATGTGATCCCTCTCAAGAAAGACAACATGTCTAGAAATAATAACTTTCTTTTCTGAGAGGTTGCATATATGGTATCCCTTTTTTCCTTGGGATACCCTATAAAGATAAACATCATTCCTCGGTGTGATAGTTTGTTTCCTGAGAAACCCTTAAAAAATACCTCGCATCCCAATACATGGGTATGAGACAAATTGGGTTTCTTTCCACTCTATAGTTTGAAGGTATTCCCACTTGTCGTCATAGTTGGTACATTGTTTAATGTGTATGCCACAATTTTCAATGCATATCCCCAAAAGGATATTATAAGATCTTCATTACTCATCATCGACCATACCATTTCCAACAAGGTATGGTTCTTCCTTTCACTAACACCATTTCACTGTGGTGTATAAGATGGAGTGAGTTGAGATAGAATCCTATACTCCTTCAACAGGCCAATTAACTCTAGGTTAAGATATTATCCACCTCGATTCGATCAATGCTTCTTTATCTTCTTACCATGATGATTCTTTACATAATTCTTAATCTCCTTAAATATCTCAAAGGACTCATACTTATACCTTATTATGTGGACATAGCCATATCAACTCAAGTCCCCTGTAAAATAAATAAAGTAAGAATATCCACCTCTAATTTCTATGGAAATGGTCCACACAAATCAGTGTGTACCAATCCTATAATCTATGCGGAATTTTCAACCTATCCAAAAAATGGTGGTTTGGTCATTTTCCCTTGTAAACAAGTGTAATATCTATCAAGTGGTTTTAGCTCAGAAGAGACTAAATGACAATATTAATAGAGCTTTGTTAGGCACTTCTCATTTATATGACCAACATAGTGGTTCCACAACTAGGTGTTGTGTGAGTCATGTGAACTTGCGTTGTTATCAATTTACAACACTTGGTTCTCATAATTTAATACATACAGACTTTTATTTAAATGCACCATACCATAACAAATGTTTTCCATGTAAAATTAATAACATTTATTTCTGAACAAGAAAATAAATCCATCTGTATCTAAACTCGATGAAAATATTATGTTCTTGGTCAAAATAGGTACCTAATAATAGCCATGCAAAACAAATATCATTCCCATCATAAATTTTATGTGGTAATCGCCAATGGAAAGAGACGCCAACCTCACACTATTGGAAGCTCACAGATCCACCTCTCCTATAGAAATTTTCCAAAATCTACTTGTTTCCTACTTTTGAATACAAATGTGTTCCCCACAAGCTATATATAATACTCAATGTGTAGAAATGGAATTATTCCACCAGATAATGAACATATATTTGAATTCCCCTTGCCTCTGGGTGCAGTTCCTCTTCCAGTGGCCTAACTTGCTGCATGAAAAAAAACTAGCTCCTTTTCCTTCCCCTGCCATTGTATATTCTTCTTCTTGGTCAAAAGGCTCTCTAAGGATTTATATTGTTTATAAATATTAAGATCCTTTTCCTTATCCACCCTCTTCCTATTAACCATAGGAAAATGGGTTTTTCCTTCCCCATGTCCTTATCAACTTGGTGAATCCAGGTAATAATCTTTGACAGACTCTTCTTATTATTATTCATATTATAATTAACAATAAAACTAGAGAATGTCTTTGGATGCGATTATAGTATGAGATCTGTATGCAACTCATCTTGGAATTTAATCCTAAAGATATCCAGACTCTTAATGTAGCTAATAAGATTGATTACATGTGGTCCAGCTGGCACAGAATCTTCATGTTTAGTAGTGAACAAAGCATTGGAGATCTAATACCTCTCCTGTCATTCCTTCTTTTGATAGAGGTCCTGGAGGTGAGACATCATACTATATGCATCCATTTTCTTATGTTTCTTAAAGAGATATTTGGTTATGGATGATAGAAAGAGGAACTAAACATTTGTAGAATCATTTAGATGTTACACATTCACAGAGAGTTCCTTATCACTCACCACATTTCTAGGAACAACTGATAAAGGATTGTCCAACACATAAAGTTTCCTCTCATTACAAAGGATAACCTGAAGGCACCTTTTCCACTCTTGGAAATTTGTTACAGTGAGGAGGTTTTCCTTCTCGAGTATTGATCTCGATGATATGTCTGATGTCATTTGGATTGTTATTGATACAAATTAAGATAAATATATTTCTTGTACTTTATCGTGATAATTATTAAAAAATAAATAAATAAATATCTATTTGTCTCTGACAATTTTGTCAAAACATAATAGCCCTCACTATTGTCTGCATAATAACCTATTTCTTGGACATTCTTGTAGAACATATCCATATTTCCCTTCACATTTCCTCGACTAGGTCTGGTTAAGAAACGTGAAAGGTTTTAATTAATAATTTCAGATGCCAACTACATTAACTAAAAAATCTGTGATCTATTGAGTGGACTCCCCAATCCAAAAATCCTTAATTTTGGCCTTCCTCAACCTTTACTTCTTTGTTACACCAAGTACCACTAGGGAAGTCAACCCTTGATGTAAACTAATTTAGGTTAACCCAAAACATCAAATTATAATTCCCTAGTAATTGAAAGCACCCCAACTATTGTTGGTCAAGAACATTGAACTATAGTTCGATTCTAACCGAAGTAATGGATGGCTATACTGACTTAATTTTTAATTTGGGTATTTTATCTTTTATGTATAAATTGTTACTTATTATCTTTTCACAGTATTTTTAATGTTAAGTGGGATATACTTAAGTGATTAACCATGTATAGATAATATTTATGCATAATACTTTTTAGTTCCCTCTTGTATTCTTGTTAAGTAATTAATTATGTGATCACATGAAACATCAATAATGAATAACTATACAATTGACATAAATAAAATAGAGGGTATGATCATGAGAGTTACTATTGGGTAGTTTATCTAGTGGTTGATAAACTAACCCTAACATAGGTGAGAAACACCACGAACCATTTACAATTCATGTTTACTACTTTTCACTTGTACACCTTTGTATCTCCTTGGATTTGTTTCGCCTCATCTCCTAACTTGAACCGCCTCTACTAGCTTGGTAGATCCATCCATTACATATGCTTTTAAATCACATATAGGTGAGGGGTAAAATTGAGTTTACATAAAGGAATCCATGGGAACGTACTCCCTATATATTAATGAGGTGAATGCACACAGACTAACAATTTAAATTTAATCAATAAATTAAAATATAAAAAATCACATACAAAGGTCTGGTCAATCTCATTATTTTCCACATACATGCAAAAAATTACGCATTTAATAAAATTTCATTCAATTATTTAATAATTATTATTAAGATAAATTACACTCAAATTGATTGATAATTATTTTTAATTAATCAATCATTTTTTCTTCATCCTTTTTGAATTTTCATTGTGAATCTCATCCATAACCTAGTATATAACTTGTACCTTGGAAACAACCCCAAAAATACCCATCCAAAACTATCGAGATATACATGCAAGCACTTTCTTCTTTGTTAAATATAGTATGCACGCAGAATTATAATTGTAATACAAATAATACATTATGTTTAGATCTATTAACATTATGAAGATGTTAATTAAATGTTTATATGTATATATATATATATATATCAAACACCTATCACATGTTGTGTCCCAGCTTTACGCCCACATGAAGGTACATGTATTAAGGGTTACATAACATAATAATAAACAATTAAATCTATGTAATCTGGAAATAGTGCACGGTGTGTAGATTTGAATACCTGGTGTGCACCCTCCTCACCATCCATCTGAAGTACATGCATGTGGAAATGGAATGTGAGGTGTACTTGGGAAATCTTCTAAGAACACAGTGTGTCCATTGGGCCATACTCTATAAATACTCTACATTACACGGTCACCATCTGGGTAAGTCATGTATGGGATACACAACTTGACCCTAACTTGAAGGGACTACATGTTGTGTCCAATGGGACACATGGTGTGTAGTCTTATAGAATTTGGGCTAGTCTTTCCGGGTCAACACACAGTGTAAGAATTAACTACACTGTATGTCATTAATTCACAAAACATGAGTAATTACAGAATTACTCCTAATGCATTGAACAAAAATACAAGTTGTTTATTCTTGTGTTATCTGGACAAAATCGCCAGTTCCTCTTGATGAAATCCTAGATTTAATTTTAATCCAAAAATTATTCATTTCTAATAGATCTGGGAGAAATGATAATGGAGAAACATATCTTGAAATTATGATTATAAGAACTATTAAACATGAATTGAAAAACTAAATTATTAAAGAATAAATCATAAAAAAATTATTTAAATAATTATAAACAAAAATATGATCCCTTTGATATCACTTATAGGTTACAAGTACAACGAAAGTGTAGTATGGGAATGTACCAAACATTGAAAATTATCATAATCGATGATTAATTTGGGATCAATATAGTGATGGTTTCCAGTATACAGGGAATTAAATCAAATATAAAAGAAAAAGGAGGGAACCTAGAACTGAGAAGAGATGATCGACATATTTTTTTACTATTAATTTAATTAAATTATATAATTACCTCCAAGGTGATTCTTTCTTCATTATTGAGTCTGACCATTGGTCTGAGGTGCGAATTCATTGGGATGTAGAATCCAAGGATAGAAATCCTCTAGAGGTGATCCAGACATTCTCTACATATCCCTGGACATATCCAATGGAGTCTTCGAGTGCTAGTGTGGAAGATCCTTGCACATGCGATGTCTACATTCGATCACCTTGAGAATTGCTTCCCATTTTTCTCCTTGATATGTTGGAGGAGGATCTCTCTTTTTATTTTGATCGTTCTTAGAGAGGGAAGGGTTCTATATGATCAGGAGATTTTTTCCAAGGACGTTGCGCACATAATGATTGGTAAGTCGGTCGAATGACCCCTTGGATTATTTATAGAATAATAAGATCATGGGGAATTTAATTCATCGGGAAAAAATAAATAATTCACACAGGCTTTATTACTTAATTTATTTTTCCATGTGAAACCATATGTCAAATAATAATAGCAATTCTATTTTTTCCATTACATGTGCATAACTAGAACATTATATAAAAATATTATTTGACCAAAACATATTTAATATTATTTCTCACTGGACCCATAACTTGGTCCAACAATCCTCTTCAATATTTACCAGGCCTTGAATAAATAAAATTTATTTACTAAATAAATATAACTACATTATTCTCCATGAAATAAATATTCCATCCGCAATATATTATCTCGAATAACTAGCAAAAAAATAAATGCGATCAGACAAACTGGAATAATTATTAAACCATACCTGGGAATAATATGTATTGAACTTGTTTAATAAATAAACTTTTTAATTGAGATATTGTCTACACATAGTTTGTGACCCTCTAGACCTATTTCCCATTAGCATTAGTCGGGATTTCCTAAAGTCCAATATACATGTCTGGCAATGGGTCCAGGAAACCAAGAGAAAGAAGTTGATGTCATAATGACATTTCAACTCATAAGAATGCTTACCATGTAATATAATCCCTTTTTCCTGATATCTCCAATCAAGCAGGTTTCATGCAAGTGCCATCAAACAATGTCCTCGATTTCTAATTCATTGACTTCCTAGAAATGGCTATTCCAATAGAACACCATGTCCAGGGATTTAGTTAGGTTATATCATTTACATCAAAGGACATGAGATATATAATTTATTAGAAGTGAAAAATCCTTTCTCTCATTATTCATTAATATAGTATTACTCGTGATCCACCCAACATATCCTACCTCTTCACAAACATATACCATCATGGTTTTCATTAATACATATAAGTGCATGAGTCATAATACCCATTAATAATAATCTTAATGTCTACAGTCCAATACAAACATCCGGATAAAGGAACATCTAGTGACACTTATGAATGTGTATTTCTTATTGGTGGGTCTTGTTCTTATAATATCCTCCTGGATATTAACAATTGAGCACACTATGAGAAGTTGACTGAAAGTTTCATGATTCCCCACACCTAATAGCCAATATCATTTTTGTCCAATCAAATGATATCATCTGGCCATAGATCATATATTCAATAATTGTGTCATGGATCTTTTGGGTTCTCATCATAGCAGGGATCCGCTATGAGCTTTTAGTGCGATGGATATTCATAGGACATTATCACATACTATGTCTGGAATAAGAACAATAATGATATGAAAAAGAATTTATTAATATTCATCCAATTAATACAGGTTTACTATAAATTACAAAGAAGTTTTTTTCTAGGAAACCAACTCAAAAAAGGCTACATTGGTTGGTAACGAAATAGTCATATATAATATTGTATTATACCATAGACCAGAGATAAATAATAGGACAAAATATTTAAATCTACCCCATGATCCAGTGCATGGACTCAAATATTACCAAACATCCAAGTGAAATTGTAGTTCTTGAAAGCTAGAGACCTAATAGGATTATATGAATCACACTTGTTAGCTATAGTGATTTGATATAGTGATTTTCGTAAATTAATTTAATACACTTAAATAAAATTGATTTAAATGAATTTTTTTACTGGTTTTAGGAGTTTATATCATTATTGGTAGATATTTCATGTAGTCATCATCTATGCATGGTTCAGGTTTGTGGGATTTGGAATGCTGACCTGGTTGACCATGTTAGGGTTTCCTCATATGAGTAGGGTGATCTAGGGAGGAAGATGTTGTTTGAGTTATATCATCAGAGTATAGAAATGTATGAGGGGAGAATCTATAAACTATAGATAGTGTGCTGACTAGATGATCCTGAGATTGTTTTTTGTTTTATCTGAGCACATACTGAGTTCTACATTTTATAATAGTAAAATGAAAAAAGAAGAATAGAAATTGTGGATTTTATATCATTGGTAGTGTAAGGAGGCATATGATTCAAGGGATGAATTTGAGTTACAGTTTCACAAGGAGTTTCTATAGTAGTTAATGATAGAAGTAAAAAAGATAAGAGCTTATATATCTTCAATAGGGGAGAATTAGTGTGAAGTATCATTAGATAAGATTTAAGAGCCACCTTATCTTATCCAATGACCTATTTCTAGATGAAGAGTCTAGATATAGGAACATGGAATTGGTTTGATGCCCTTTGATTTGATATACAACCACCCCATTTCGGTTGTCTACCTAATTAGAGGTTAAAAAGAATGATGAGTTGATTTAGTGTTTTCATAAAGTTTCATAGTCATCACGAGAGGGAAGACATAAAGTTTCTTTAATAAGTGGGTTTGGTGGTAGTGGATCATATGTGCTGGGGTAGTTAAATTCTTGGATAGTAGGGAGTCAGCCTTAGTAATATTCATAATCTCATTTCTCTAGAGCCAGAAGTTCCCATGATCTTACTGAGGGATCTACAATAGTGTGCTATACTTTTGAAATGTTTCAATAATAACGGTTTTAGTGTCTTCCCATCCTTAAGGATTAGTGTGGTGTGGTTTCTTTGGTTTCTTATCCTCCCAAGTAGCATTAATAGCCTCAAAGGTCATATTAGGAGTAGGGGAACCGTCCTTATGTTTCTACATAAAGAGACAAAGATGGTAGAGGAAAACACCATGATGTTCCCTACCCTTTTGGATATAGGGATGAGCATGACCATGAAGGTGATCACTAAAAATTAGGTAGAGGATTGATACATTGAAAAGTTCATGTTATAGATGTACCATTACTAGAGGAATCAAATATTATATGAGGTAATATTTAATTATCTTCTAGTGCACCATATTCTTTTTTAAATTATAGTGTATCATGCACCTTTATTACACTCACCTTGTTCCAAGAATTGATAATAAAGGTGGAGAGTATTCTTGTTCCATTGGTTTTAAATACAATAGTTAGAGGTTAGATGATCTAAGTTGATTTGTGTTGGTTTTTTAAGATGACGATGGGGAAGCATAAGTTGTATAAGGATTTCTTTATGCTTCAGATATAATCATACTATATAACTATGATCATTAAATTATTTATTTTTATGTGTGAAATTATTGACTACTTTTGGAGGATAGTTGTGTTTTACAATGAGAAGGGTCATTTTAAGGTGTACATTAGTGAGAAATATCAATAGACATGCAATAGAAATAGAAACCCATGATTATCATACATAGATATTATATCATTTTTGAAAAAAATAATTTGATTACACAAACACATTTATGAGGGCTATAATAGTTTATTATCATTGGAAACTTTAAAACAAAAATAAATGTTTCATTTGTAAACTATAACATCTCCTACTCCGATCTTCATAACTAACACCCTTATTAGACATATCATATATAATAAAATTCTTGATAACTTGGGTAAAGGAAACACAATAAAGGGTGAGCTCTGATGCTCAGTAAGGGTAAACAAGGGAGATACATAATCAAAACATTTACATAAGGGTATGATAACATGATCAAAGAAATTGTAAACCATACCCTTGATATAAAAGATCAAAATAATCCGGTTTAGAATAAATATTGGCAGTTCATTAGAGATGATCATAATATAATCAAATAACATGATCCATGAGATCATAATAATGGCATAATACATAGATTTTTTTATACACATAATCATATAAACTAATTTCCATATTATTAAATGATAATTTCCAAGGAAATGATATTAGAATGGATTCACCCCCCAAACTATCATAGTAGTAAATGTTCACTGCCAAGACCATCATAGTTGAAAAAGTCTCTTACTGAATCATGTTCACTCCCACTTTGAGTCCTATATATATCATGAGATATAAATTTTTACCCAACATAATGGTGGGAGATAAAGGTACCACCAATCTCATAATGAAAACCATATTGATGTGTGTCACAGTATCATAAAACATTCATCTTTTCATAACCCATGAAATTAAATGGATTTGATAAAAATTTCATCATATCATAACCTGTATAAAATTGATAGGTTTCATAATCATTTCATTATAGCATAACCCATGGAAGACAAAGCGATTTTCATTAGAATATTATAATCGTATCACATGTATAAGAGAAATGGGTTTTAAAAAACATTATGTTTACATAACCATGGACTATTTATATAAATAATAAGAACGATATACTTGGATCATATCCCTAGTAAGACATAGGTAACATAAATGGATATAATCATATATGGAAAATGGTTTTAATTGGTCATTTGAAAATATTATTGAGGAAAATAACCTTTCCACTTTGATAAACACAATTTTATACATAAAAAACTTTTTGAAAATATTTTTATTTTAGAAAAAACCATGAAAATATATAATATAATCTTCAAGGAAACTAATTTTCATGAATATGGTAAGTTTCTTTCATGTTGTACACATGAAAACAAAGATTCCTTTCACATCTTTTATAAAAGACAAACAAGTATGGTTTGAAAAATGAAATGAATATTCTGTTACAATTTTTTTTAAAAAAATTATACATGGGTAAACATTTATATTAAAAATAATTTGATTCGAATTATTTTATGAAACAAGGTTTGGGAAGAAAATGCATTTCTAGGTGAAGAGAGAAATAATGACATATTTTCTTAAAAACATTTCTCAATTATTTTATGTACCAAAGAGTGTAAAAATGATACTATTTCATTAAAAAATCATGAATAACCATAGGATAATAAAATTTATGAGTGTCTTGTGATATAGATCATCAAAATTTATCATCGAAAACATAATCAGAAATGATTCCGATACATGATGAGATTGTAACATAAAACCATTACCACTTTGGAAACTTGGAATCATAAGCATCATGAAATAATAACATGAATTAGAACGTAAAATATCATGATTATAAATAAATTGATGATATTTCAAGTAAAATGGGATGTATATACACCTTGGGAAAGAATATATGTGCATAACATAGTATATGTCTCAATGAAAGAAAATTGAGAAAAAAACTATTATGGATTTGGTAACTTTTGAACTGTAAACCCAGTGAAAGAGATATAATAAAATGGATATGTAAATAAAAATAATTTTCAAAATTATAATCCTAAAATTAATTCATTGGAATTATATATACCACATAAAATGAATATGTGGTGAATATGGTATGTTTCTCATAGAAGTAAAAAGTGAGACTGAAATCTCTAACCATGAGTCTTGAATTCTATCATACAAGTTCAAAACTCATATATAATAAATATATTTTTATTATAAATTCATAACATATATATATATCATAACATATATGATTTTATTTGGACCTTTTATTACCTATTTTTTGAACAATTTAAGGATAATGTTACGTTTCGGATAATAACATCGTTATTTTTTGTATATGTTTGGATTTTTTATTTTTTTCCCTCTTGAAAAATAATGGTTTCATCATATACATAATGTTAAACAAGATATAAATATCATATATATTTATTATATATTTATTTATTGTAATCCATAAAATTTAGTGATAGAAAATGAAGTACACTATTCATGGAAACTGTAGGTCGTACGTGCGCATGAACGACATTTACATTTTCTAATTGGATTGAAATAATTAAAATAAAATGATATATTACCATTACAAGATAATTTTTTATATCATAATTTTCAGATATTTTCATTAAAACATTCCTTATTATATACCTTGTAATGCGGGAATGAATTACATTGCTTCGTGAGGTGGTAGTCCGCTGTACACATGAGCGACGTTATCGTATTCCCAAAAAATGGAAAGAATGAAGGTATATATGAAATAATAATATATTAGGAAAATTAATATCATAAATATCATATATAAACAATAAATCCATCATTATTTCCATCTATTATAGTTGGTAATGTAAAAAACGGATAACATCAGTTTGTGAGTAAGTACTCCACCATACACACAAATTGTGATTTTGTAACTCATTTGATAAAAGTTGATATGGTTTTAGGTCATTAAAAGAAGATAAAAATAACATTTTATATATAATATATTGAGGTTATAATATCAAAATGTTATAATAATAATTTAAGGAGGTGGAGGACTAAATAAAATAAAAAACACTCATTGATGAATTTTTTCTCTATTTCGGGTATCCTCATATTTTCACCAAAAGCCTTCATAGGTTGAATTTTTATCCAAAATAAGTCTGATAGGATTATAGGAAGTAATTTGGGAAGTTATATGATAACTAATTAGATAAACTAATTGGTTTTAAGGTTTGAATAATATAGTATAGGGGGTGTCCTTTTAAAAGTGAAGTGAGTGGAATTCGTGTAATGTTTTGAAAAGGGATAATTCCGTTCAATTTTTTTTTCATGTCACATGGCTCCAAACTGGTTAATTATATAGTATTTAACATATAATGTATAAATATGGCTAGTAAATGGGTTTTGGATATGTTTTGAGGTTATTGTTTTATTATCTTTTTACTTCAACCCAATGGTAAATCAATTTTTACCTTAACCACGGTAATTAATTTTAAATGATTTCAGTGTTTATTTTGTTCATAAATTAAGTTGAACTTATTAAACCTTATAAATTATTATTATTCCAAATATTATTTCCATTTATCCAAATTCCATTAATAGAAGTGTTAATTTTTAATTTAAGAAATAATCTCACAAACGTGATGAGAATGTGAGGTTTTAAAGAGAAAATGTTCACATGTTTAAAAAATATATACATCAAACATCCATATGAAATATATTTAAATGAACTGAATTAGATTAATTTATATATAATTCAACTAATTTTACATTAAAACCAAATAAAAATATAATTTATCATTTTAAAATATTTAAACTAAAAGACGGTTTTCAATTAAAATTTAGTATTTTTCTCTATTCATTGAAAAATAAAACATTTCAAAAAATATCAAAAATTTACCCTAAGATAATGTTGATATTATAATTTCTAAAATTATGTTTTTTATCAGGTTAATTTTCTAAAGTTTCATAAATTTATTTTATTAATGTTCATGAAGAGAATACATTTTTTTATAAAATAGTATTTTCGAATGATATAATGAATTTACTGAAAATTAAGTACTTTTTATCAATATGATTTATTTATATAAAACCATTAAAAATATGATTAAAAAATTATTTATTTCCATTAAGATTACTTATTTTATCTTCTGTGTTATAATGGTCATGTTTAAATTATAATATTAATAATATATCATTGTATTGTTCAAACTTAGTGGCATGTGTAATGCAAGTGAACCTAATGTTGATTGTAGCACAATAGTAAATTGGTGTTTTGTGTGATGAAAGAAAAAATTAATGTTGTGTGTAACAGAAGATATTAAAAAACAATTATTTATATTAAAAATAATATATCTTAAAAACTCAGGATGTTATATTATACCCCAACCCTTTAAAATAAAATTTTCCATCAAAATTTTCCATTTTCATATAAAAATGTGTATAATTCTACCACATTATTTCTTCAGGTTCCCATATAACGTCATCAAATTTTTTGTTTGACCCAAAATATTTTACTAGTTAAGAGGTCTTGTTTCCTAGATCATTCTCTGTACAATCTAGAATCTCTACTGGTTGTTCTGGATAAGAAATATCTTGCTCCAGTGGTATGACCATTTTTATCAGTAAAAGCTAAAGGTAAGGTATTTAATTCCTCAGGAGAGATTAATGTAACACATCATGGACTTGAGAGAGGTCTTTTGGAATCTCCATGTGATAGGCTACCATTAGAATATGATCAATAATTTCAAAGTGACTAATATAACAAGGGATTAGTTTCCCTTTCTTCCATAATATCCTAACCTTAATCTATATAGAAATTATTGGAAAAACCTTGAAACCAACCTGGAATTCTAGATGATGATGGGGATTATCAGAAAAACATTTCTATCAACTCTGAACTCTCTTAATGTGTTACATAATGGATCTCGTGTTCCCTTACATTTCTTCAACTATCTCAGGTCCCAATATTTTTGTTTCTCCAAATTCATTCCATCATGTTGGAGCTCCACATTTTTTCCATGTAGGGCTTCATAAAGAGACATATAAATTCTTAAGTAAAATATATTATTTTAGGAAAAATCAACTAGATAAATCTGTTGATCCTAACCAAATTTTAAATCCAATGAACAAGATCTCAACATATCATATAGGGTTTGAATAGTTATCTTAGACTAAACTTCTATCTTAGGATGTTACGCATTGATGAAACTCAAATTTATATCATGAGAATGTTAAATACTTCACCAGAACATCAAGATAAAACGTGGATTCTAATCAGACATAATGGAATGTGGTACTCCATGAAAGCGTACCACTTACATAATGTATATCTTGGAAATTTGGGTCATAGAGAATTCTTCTTTGATAATGATAATGTGTGCTAACTTAGTAAGGATATCAACCTCAACCCATATTGCAATATTCTCATTAGATGGTCTAGGGAGTCCAATGAAAAAAAATCCATGAGACATTTTCTTATTTCTATTCAATTATGTGTAATGGATGTAATATCCCATCAAAATTTTTTCTTTCAACCTTAACATACAAACATACCAAGCAGTGAGATATAAACTCTGTGATATCTCACTTCAATCCATTCCACTATAAATACTCTTTCAAATCTCAATACATCTACATGCATCCAAGATTAATAGAAAATTGAGAAATATGACCTTCCTTAAAAAACTCTTTCAAATCTTTTAGTGAATGAATGCTTACATGTTTCCAAAAAAATATAAATACATCTTGACCGTGGTTAATATATTGAATATTTATAACCTTCTTTTTCATCTCTACACATTCCTTCTTCACCTCATTAATATTCACTTGGATATATATTTGAAAATTCAATTGAGAAATATATTGTGTTTCAACTTCCTTTAATATTTCTATATCCATCCTTTGAAAATACAAATACTGGGATCTTCTGTAATCCTAATAATGGATAAGCTAGCACCGTCCATTCAACCCAAAGCATCAGCCACCTTGTTTTCTTTCCCATGGTGGTAATTTGTTGAGAATTAAAATTATCTTGTCAATGAAAATAATCTTATTCATCACATATTCAACTCTTTTTGAGTGAATATATAATTTAAAATTTTATGACTGATTTATATATCATGCATTTATCTCAAAATATAATGTCTCCTAATTATAATGAAAAAGTACCATTGTTAAATCTGAATCATGAGTTGGGTAATGATTCTCATGAGTATTCAATTCTCATGTGGCATAAGATATAACAGTGTTATTCCATATATGAACACATCACAATCCCTTCTTGGATGTATCACTATAGATTAAAAACCCATATCCACTATAAGGTAATGTAAGAATTGGTGCACTGACTAATCTTCTCTTCAAATCCCTGAAATTTTTCTCACATTCATCTGTCTAGATAAACATGGCTCCATTATAAGTAAACATCATCTAAGGATTTGATAGTGATGATAAATTATCCACAGACCTTCATTAATATCTAGCTAAACCAAGACAGTTATAGATCTTAGTCAACAAACATGGTCTTGGAAAATATTTAATAGCCTCTCTATTTAAAGGATTCAGTGATATACCCTCTCTAGAGATTACATGACCCAAAAATGTACCCCCTTTCCAAAAATTAGCACCTTGTAATGTTTTCCTAGGGTTTCTCCTTCCTTATGTTCATTCGTATAATTCTAATGTGATTTTCATGCTATTACTATCTCTTTGAGAAAATAAAAATATCACCTATAAAGAATACCAAGAACTTATCAGGATAATATCTAAAGGATCTATTCATTAAATCCATAAAGATATACATGGAATTATTAAGACCAAATGGAATCACTATATATTCATAGTTTTCATACCATGTATATAATTATATCTTGGGTATATCCTCCTTGACCCTCTATTGATGATATCCAAAATGATGGTCAACTCTGAAAAATTATTGAGCTCTACACTATTGATTGAATAGGTCATCCATATGGGGTAGAGGATAAATTTTCTTGATTGTGATCTTGTTCGACTTCTAATAATCAATATACAGTCACATCGATCCATATTTGTTTTTAACTAAAAGAATAGGCGAACCCCAAGGTGAAACACTTGGGAAAATGAATACCTTGTCAAAGTTCTCTTGGAGTTACTTCCGTAATTCATGTAACTCAATTGAGGCCATTATATAGGGACTCATTGAAATTGGTATGACACCAAGTATTAGTTATATATAGAACTCAACATCACATTTTGGTGGAAGACAAGGCAAACCTATGAAAATACATCACAAAATTCCCATAAAATATGAATATCATTGATATCAATTTTATCTTCAAACATCTAAGATAAAAAACCCCTTCTAAATTGTAATTAAGTCCCATATAATAGATTTGATCTCCTTCAGAAGTTCATACTTTTCACCATATTAATATACAATCATAGGTTTGTTTAGTATATAATATATGGCATCCCTTCCATGACAATTAATGTGGGATTTCTGAATATAAATACAATCCATGACCAAGATAACATTAAATTAAACTCGAGTATGAATGACAATATTTTTAGGAAACACATTCCCACCAATATAAACTAGATAAGAATTATATAATTAAGATTTTATAATTATACCAATAGGGGTTTTCAATTCTAATTCTACAACTAATAATTTGGGTGCAATCTTTATAACTTTATTAAACTTTTTAGATAAGAAACAATGGGTTGATTTAAAGACAAATACGATATTATTAGTTCTATAGTGGATGGTAACTTTACCTTCCACCACATCATCATCTCACCCCTCATCTGAAATAGTGATCTAATGAAATTTACCTTAGTATCATGGATTAAGATCTTACTTTCATTGATCATTTCCATTAATAATAATATTTTGGAACATGTTAGTATATCTCCTATACTCCTTTCATTTGAAACACAGGTGTGTGTGGTATATTCTATTAACTATGATTCATAGCTTTATAAATTTGTGTAAGAAAAATAATGATATTTTTCTTTCCATCTCTGATAACATTTAGATACTCATGAAGAAAATTATTACATTTTTCATCACAGTCTACATTAACATAGTTCATTTGGGTTCCAACCTTTGACTAAAACCAAAAATCACAGCGTACGAAACAATAATCATGATAGGGAACCACATAATCATGAAAAATCACTAATAGTATGTCAAAACCATGAAATCTTCATTAATATTTTATACCCTAGGTTTATCCCGGGTCATTAATTGTCATATACTATCTTCATTATGGTTCATAAATAGTTTTTGAATTTCCAAATCATGCCTAGAAGGATTTTCAAACTAGGTATGCAGTAAAGCCCATTTTCTTACACTAGTTGGTGATTAAGTGTAGATAAATGTTCCCTTTTCATATTTATTACCAGTAGTTATATATGATCCAAATACACATAAACTTGTTGTATCCAAGCAAGAAATTAATTTCATTGAAGCAACTTGCTCTATCCTTTATCAAAATTCCAATACATTTTTCTATACTTTGACTCATCCTGAGACTTATCTACAGACATGTACTTAGGGATATCCCTAAGGTTTTCTCATCCTAGATTCCAAATTTTAAGTAAACCTATCCTGTGATACTAACTATAGTGACCCAAGAGTATCATAAATATATATTACATCATTTTCATTGATTATTCATTACATTACACATTCACATGTTTGAGGACCATAATAGTTTAATGACATTGGAAACATGGAAACAAAAAAAATTGGTCCATAGGTAAACTAAATCACATCCCATGATGATATTAATAACTATAACCCTTATTATACATATCATACAGAATACAATTATTCATAACCAAGGTAAAGGAAACATAAGAAATGGTGAGCTCAAGTACTTAGTAAGGGTAAACAAGGGAGATACAAAAGAATAAGATGAACATAAGGGTATGATAACATGAGAATAATATTTTGAAAACCATACCACGCATATCAAAGATTATAATTTTAAGTCATGGAATAAATATTGGTAGTTCAAAAGACATGAATCAAAAGGGAATAAAAAAACATTATCCATGAGTGCATAAAATTGGAATAAGAAAAAGATTTTTGGCATATGTAGAAGTACAGAAAATCATTTCCATATTATTCAAGGTGTATTTCAAAGGATATCATTGTGGAATGGGTTTATTCCACAAACCATCATAGTAGTCAAGGTCCACTCCAAAAACCGTCAATGTAGAAAAATTCCCTTACCCGACTATGTTTACTCTCCATTATAGTCCTACCTATCACATGAGATATAAATCTTTACCCAATGAATTAGAGAGATATATAGGTTGCTCGCATCTCAAAATAAAAACCAGATTTATGTGTTACATAAGATCATAAAACATTCATTATATCATAACCCATGAAATAAATAGGATTTCAAAAATATTTCTTAACATCATGGCCTAGAGAAAAGAAACATGTTTCATTTTCTTCAGCATTTCATTGTAGAAAAACCCATGCAAAAAATTAACAGTTTTCCTAAGAATCATATCTTGGTATCACCCAAGTAATAAAAATGAGTTTGATAAACATAATGTATTCATAAACATAAAAAATTCATTAAAATAATTATAATGGTATCCGTGGACCATATCCCTAATAAATAATAGGTAACATAAAAAAATGTCATCTTAGATGGACAATTAGTTTGATCAATCATTTAAAACATTTCCTAAGGAAAATATCCTTTCTAATTTGAAAATGATTTTTAAAACATAATTTATTTAGAAAATATTTGACATTAAAACAACCTTAAAATTTATAAAGGAATCTTATAATAAAATTATGTTCATGAAATCATGAATTTTTTTTTAGTGTTATACATGTTAAAATAAGGTTTCCATTCACATTTTATATAGAATCCAAATGGGCATTATTTAGAAAATGAAAAGAATATTCATCTAAAAAGATTTTTTATAAATAAAAAGTGGGTAAAATTTTATTTTAAAAATAATATTATGATAGTAATTAAAATTGGAACCATTTAAAAAAACACGTATTTTAAAGAAAATATATTTTTGATTGACATGAGAAATAAGGTTGGATTTTATTAAAAAATATCAATATTTTTATGTAAACAAAATTTTTAAATGGTAATATTACTTGAAAATATCATGAATAAACATAGTATAAGAAAATTATAGAGTTTATTTTGAGATTTATCATAAGATTTTATCATTAGAAACATAATCATAAACAATCCCAACAAACGATGAGATAGTAACATAGAATCATTACCATTTTGGTAAAATTAAATTATAAGACCCATAAAGTAATAACATAAAATGGAATTTAAAATATCATTAGGATAAATAAATTCATGATATTACATGGCATGTGGTTTTATATACACCTCATGAAATAATATGGGTTCATAACATATTGTACGTCTCAATGAAGGAAAATTGAGACAAATATCCTTTACCCCATTGGTAACTTTTGATTTGTAAACCCCATGATAGAGAGATCCCAAAATGGTAATTTAAATCCCAAAAAATATCATTATAATCAATATAATATACATTTATGGTCAGTATATACACCACATAAAACAAATAGGTGGTGATATGACATGTGTCTCAAAAAAGTAAAAAGATAGATGAAAATCCCTCAACTTTACTCTTGAATTCTTATATACAAGTTCAAAAATATTGTATAATAAATATATTTTTATTATAAATTTATTATATATATATATATTAAACCATATATTATTTTCTTATATAGTTGTTTTACCTATTTATTAAAAATTCCTTGTAAAAGTTATGTTTTGGTTAATAACTACTTTGTATTTTGTATATGTTTTGATTTGTTATCCATGGACATATTAATTAGATAATAGTTTCATCATATCCATATTTTTAACTATGATATAAATATTATATATATTTAGTATACTTTATTATATTAATCTATAAAATTCAGTGATAAAAATAAAGAACACAGTTCATAGAGATGGTAGGTCGTACGTATGCATGAACATTGTTTCCATTTTTTTTATAGGAATAAAAGAAAGAAAAGTAAATTTTATATTGTAATCAAATAATAAATTTTCCAAATTTATATTACATATTTTAATTAAACCCATCCTTATTACCTTCCATGTAACGTGTATATGAATCACATTGCTTCGTGTGGTGGTAGTCTGTCGTACACACGAGCGATGTTATCATAATCCTAGAAAATAGGGATCATAAAGGTATGTGTGATATAAATATTCCTGATGAATATTAATATAATAAATATCATATATAAAAAATAAATCCATCATTATTTCCAACCATTATATGTGGTAGTGGAAAAAATGAATGACATCAATTCGCGATGTGGTAGTTCGTCATACAACGAATGATGATTTCGTAACCAATTTGAGAGAAGTGTAGATTTTGATAGGTTATGAACATAAAATAAGAACATATAATTATATGGAATATAATTATTTTATTAAATAATCATGTTTTAATAATAATTTAAGTGCTTGGATGAGGAATAAAAAAACTCTTGTTAATGAACATTACCTCTTCTTCAGGTATCTTCCTTAGGTTTTAAGCAAAAGCCTTTGTTAGATTTCTATCCAAAATAAGGATTATTGAATGATAGGAGGTAATTTTATAATTTTTTTGTATATATATTTAATGAAGTAAAATGGTTTCATGATCTGAACAAGAGAAGAGAGGAGGTGTTATTTAATAAGTGTGGTGAGTGGCACACTTGTAATTATTTGTAAAGAAAGAATTACACACATGTTTTTTTCATGTCACAATGCCATAAAATGGATCCTTCTTTGACCATGAAGATATAAGTTCTAAATATAGACATCCAATGAGTGTTGTGAATGTTTTTTTTTCATTTTTACCCATATCATTTTAGTGTAAGCCCATAGTAAATCCATTTTTACCATTACTATGGTAATTAGTATTTACAATTTTCATAATTAATTTTATTCAAAAATTAAGATTTCCTTATTAGATATTATAAATTAGTTTTATTCCAAATATTAAATAAATTATTCCTAATTTAATTAACATGATTGAAAATATATAATTTAAAAAATGATTTTGCAAACATGATGAGAAAGCGTGTTTTAAATAGAAAATGTTCAAAATATTTACAAAGTTATTATATAAGAATTAAATATGAAATTGATTACAATGACCTAATTTGAATTGTTTGATATAAAATTAAAATAATTTTACTTCAGGAAAATTGAAAATATTATTTATCATTATAAACCATTTAAAGGAAATGGAAGTTTCAATTAAAATTCTTTATTTTTCATTATTCATCAAAAAATTAAATATTTCAAAAAAATACCAAAAAATTCACCCTAATATAATTTTATTATGAATATTTCAAAAAATAATTTTTTTATCATATTCTATTTATAAAAGTGTAAAAATGTGATTTAATTAATGTCCAAAAAAATAAATAAATAGCATTTTTTGAGAAATTCATATTTTCGAAACATATAGATACATTACAAAAAATTATTTAATTTTTAATCAATGTGTTTTATTTATATTAAACTATTATAGATATTATTTATAAATTATTTATTAGTATTTATGTTACTAATTTTAACTTCTAGGTTATAACAATCGTGCATAAATAATTATATTAATGATATATCGTGGTTTTGTTAAAATTCAGTATCATGTGTAACGCAAGCTAACCAATTTATAAGTTTATAAAAAGATTAATTTTTTTTCATATAATTAAATCCTAATTTAGTGTTGTGTGTAATGTATGAAATAATATAATACTAATTTATTTGAAAAAAATCAAAAAAACAAGAGATTTTATAGTAGATGTTTGGAATCATTATTATCTTCGTTAGCAGCATTTTAATTAGGTTAATTAAAGTAATGGGTACTGTAATTTCCTATAGTTATGGAGAATTTCCATGCTATTTTAATCAAAGAGGTTTGAGTTTTACCCCTCAGTTTGATATTGATTTCATTATTAAATTGCATCCCAATACCTCTCAGATTTTGATTACTCTAACCCGATTATACCTTCTAAGATTTGATAGTTAAGGATTCAGATTGAAAATATAATGCATAATAGTTTCATCTGACATATTTTTCTCTATGGGGTTCATTGTGTTATTTTTATAATGAGTTGGATGGCGGTCTATGGTTGTGTATAGGAGATTGGTTTTTGAATCAGGTTATGGTCCAGATCTTTTACTATATCCTGAGGATTGATGATTTGTTTGATTATTTGATTGAATATTCTTGGTTCTTATATTATTAGTTTCAGTAATGATATCACCATATGAGAGCTATAGAGGAGGAAAACCCAAAGAATAATTTTCAATATTGTAACCAGAACTTTTAATTCATAGTTATGTCATTTGGTGTTATGAATAACATGCCAATATTTATGGGACACATGAACTCTATGTTCAATGAGTTACTAAATCCATTTTCGTTGTGGTCAAAGAAAATATCCTTGTTTACTCGAGTTTGGGGAATGTTAATTTTGAGGAACTTATGAACATTTTATCAATCCCTAAAAACCATAAAATTTTTTATAATGAATTTATGTATATTTTTTGGATGAAGTAATTCAAATTCCACAAATTTGTTGTCTATTATCAGGGAGTGGCGGTGGATCATTCGATGATTAAGGGAATTATTTATTTGGGATACCCAAAGATTGTTGATGATTTCTATAACATCATTGTTCTTACAGGATATTATTGGAAGTTCATGTCACAATTCTCTTCAGTCATAGTCCCATTGACTACCTTGACCAAGAATGGACAAGCTTTATCTTAGACTAATCTATGTCAGGTACATTTTAACTTCCTAATGGATAGGATGATAAATACTCTGCTGATTTTTTTTCAAGATGAGGTGGTGGTGGTTGAGGAATTTTTTGAATAATTTTATCTTGGTTAGGGTTGTGTCTTGTGGTATATGGGGGTATTGATATCATATTGGTCCATAATGTTAAAATTCTATATGAATTACTATTACATCCATGATTTTGAGTTGGAAGTGGTGGTTTTTTATGAAGGTTTAGAGGCATTACGACATCAGTGAGATTTTTGTGGTTTTTAAAAATAATAAGAGCATGAGGTATATTATCTCGCAATTATATTTGAATTTATTAACAAAAATGTTGGATGTATTTGCTAAGGAATTGTGAATTTGAGATCTTCTACATCTAAGGGAAGGGAAATTTAGTTAAATATGTGCTAACTATAAATTCATGAGGAGATGTGCTTTAGGATTTTGGAGAGTCTTTGAAGGAGATAGAGGAGTTTTTTATTCATATTGAGGAATAAGAGGATTGTCGTAGAGGTTTATTGTATTAGAGGATAGATCAATCATCCTTAATGCAGCCACTATAGGAGTCTCAGTGGGGAGACTCTGAGGTAGAGGTGATGTGGGATCATGAAATCAATAATGATGCTTCATAAGGACGGTTAGAGGATGACCAATATTGGAAGATGTTTTAGGGGAGGCTGCTTATTTTTTTGGTGGTAGGTGAATAGTTTCTTCATAAAATTCATATATTATCATTGTAAGTTAATCATGTTGTGGAAACAAATGCATTTTTTCAATGAGGGTTTAACTATTTTGACCTAGGAAGAAGAGACCAGGGGTAGATTTTATACTTTTATGCTTATTATTTTAGTAAGTGAAGGTGGACTGTCATCTTTTAGTTGGTTTTTTCCAACAGTTGGATGTCCCTGAGTAGAAATAGGAGGAAATATCGATGGATTTTTATTCATTATTATACCATGATCCCATGGATTATTTTATTCTACTTTGGTGATCATGTATTGGTTGATGTATTCAGCCCAAATCATGGTGATTAGGGAGTGGGGAACTATTGTGGTTTTGATGATGCCATATATGGATGAGTGGGTGGGGCTTCACAGGGTAAAAAGGGCCATCATTTCTGATTCGGATCCTTATTTTAACACAAAAGTATAGAGAGTATTAAAATGTTATCTGGGATCCTTTTTAAGAATTAGAGTATACTTTCATCTTCATATGGATGGATAGATAGTGTGGACCATCTAGATATAGGAGGATGCATTGTGATCTGGTGTTCAGGATTTTGGTGGATCTTGGGTGACACACTTTCCCTTGGACGATTTCTATTATAATAGTATCTTCCATCATTCCAACGGCATGAACACAATTAGTAAATTACAAAGGAAACATTTTTTTCTTCTTTGTGTTGGTATGTGTTTGGGGAGTTTTCTTTTTATGGACTGGATATGGTTCATGGCATGGTAGAGAAATTTGGATGATAAAATAGTAGATGAAGGTGGAATAAGACCATCATATTTCTTATGTGGATCAGTGGAGGGGACTCTTAGATTTTGTAGTTATTGAAATTGTTTTCTTAATGATTTAACCTCATTGTTGGTAGTGTAGGTTTCATCAAGGAGGTATATTTCTCCCTAGTTCATTGGTTTTTTGAGGTATTATAGTGTGTTGGAAAGGTGGTGTATTGGTTATTGCTTCCTCCATAGATAGATCAGATCCATGAAGTCATCTATGTTCTATAGCACTGATGATATCTTCAGGAAGATTCAAATTTCATTTAATGTATATAGAAATATATCAGGGTTGACATGACATTCATATAGTGGTTAGTTGAGATCCAGGATCATCGGAAGAAATCGTAATGTGTCTGAGTCTTTCCTTTGGTTTGAGTTTTTCGGAGGCATAGTGGCCTAAAGTGGAGTACATGAGAACACGTATCATAGATGAAAACTCAACATCTCAAATTATTTTCATATTTTTTCTATGATTTTTGAGATGATTACTGAGAATTTTTTTTTAAAGTTTTTAGTCATTGGTGCAACTCAAGGAATATTTCTTATTTATTTTGTTGTTTTTCTTGGTTGATGGAGTTATATTGTTTAAGAGGTATCCCCTGAGTAGTGATTGGTTGGTGTGTCAGTAGTTTTCTATCTAGGGTTAGTTTTGATTCTTGAGGATGATAATATTTTGAAAGGATTCTAATATAATGGTTTCAATCTTTATAGGAAGTTAATTTTCATGTTTTGGGTATCCAAGATGTAGGGAGGATTATTGAGGAAAAAAAATGTATAGGTGCTCAAATTTGGATGAAATATAGGATTTTATCCTAGAGGTGTTCTCTCCACCATGAGAGGATTTTTTTAAGGCCATAGTATTATGTGGTTATGGAGTTGTGGAAAGGGGGGTGAGGGAGTTATATTTTTTAGGGCCCTTTGATACCAAAGACCCTTTTTGCATGAGCGTTTGATTTCATTATAGTTTGGTATGAGTATATAAAATAATATGGGAATACACATGATCAGGGAGTGGTCCACATAGTTGTAGTTTTGATATATGAGTTATTGGTTTTGGCGATTTAATTGATTTAGGATTCATTACATCCTGGAGATTAGGATGAACCATAGTGGTCTTTAGATTATAGATTCTACAAAATAGAGTTATTCATTATACCTTGGCTTTCTACCAATTTTATAATATTTTTTCATGGATCTTATAATAATTTCGTATATTTATATTCATTTAAACTGATTTTGGAATATATTATCATCTTACACCATGGTTTTGAGAGAAAAATTTCAATTGCATTGTGTAATTATGCCTTGTGTCAAGATGTTTTAATTACTACACTGAATGCATATTTGGTGACTACAATGAATTTCATTTATTCACCCATTTTTCAATAGACTCTTGGGAGTCTCCAAATCAATATGGGAAACCTTTTATCCCTTCTTCCTTGGATTTTAGAGATCAATTTTATCTAATCTCAGGTTATTAATTCCCTTATTATTATAAGATTTTTCTACGTTCATCATTTAGAGAATCTTATGGCTACAGTATGTTTTTTGGAATGTGTCAAAATAAATACATTGCTTGTTTATGGATATTTTGTTTTAGGATTATAGTGGTTCCCTTTTTATTTAAATATTTTTATCATATCTACCTTTCCTTATCTTTGTACAGCTAATTATGATGCTCTATTTGTGGTAGGGGAATCAACAAGACCCTCTTATTTTGTGTAAATTATGAGATTAGCATGTTTTTCTTCCTTGGGTGAATATTATTGATTTACATAATAATGATTATTAAATTTACTAAACAAGTTGATGGTAAATGGGTGATTCATATGTGTTTACCTTCCTTTATGATATTTTCTTCGTATGTGAGGCTTATTCACTGCTATTATTGAAAATCATAAATATTTTTTAGAATTGTTTTTACTTCTATGATTTGTTTAATGTATTCACCCTTCTGTAGAATTATAATCACTTAAATATGGTAATAAAAGTTTTTTTTTGTAATAAATGAAATGATATTAAAGCAAGGTTAGAAGTGATGTTTGTGCAATTAATGCTATGACAGAAGCCATGTGTGGCATAGTGGGATATGGTTGAGGTTGAGGTTTATGAAATGGGGATGATATTGTATTTATATGGTTGTTAAGATGTAATGAGTAGGTTATTATAGGTTATGGCTAGGTTGGTTGATGTGGTAAAATTTTGTAGTTTACTATTGGTATAGAATATAGTTGGTAATAAAGAATTAGAAATCGGGTCAGGTGGAATTAAATAAACCCATTCTTAAAAATGAATCATTGTATTTTAAAATGAATAGATAATGGATAAAAATAATATGGGTGATAGTTTTCATGGTTTGTCATAAAATATGATAAATAATACATGAAAATAAAATATTATAGGTGTAAGTAACAATTATAAAAATTGGATAAATTAAGTGTCTTGATGTGAATTTGTACAGGTTTAATTTGTGTTCGGTTCTAGTGTTATAATGATCATTGATGGTAGCATAAGGTGGTTGTATTGTGATGACATTTCTGAGATGTGGTAGTGTTGTTTAGATGTGACCCTCTTACATTGGGATTATGGGTGGTGTGTGTGTGTCTATATATATAATGTATTTTTCTTATGATTTATATAGGTTCCATACCTGATTCAGATAACCATATTGATGCCCAACATACCTTTGGTATCAAGTGTTATCCCATAATATCCAAATGGGTAAGGTAACATATTGATGCCTTCTATAACTTCCCCTCTATCTATTCCAGGTGTAGCACAAGCTGTGATGGATTGAGGTACGTACAATCATACAACCAAAATATTTGGTGTTCTAGAACACCCTATAGGTTATTAGTATGATGATAGGTACAAGATATACTGGATGAAACTATAGTTTATGGATCAGGAGGTATTGGTGCACTATCAAGATCATTGAGGTATTAGGATGAGGATATTTTATAGGTTAAATGGTAGATACCATGAGGTATAAATGAGATTTGACTGGCTGATTCCCATGTTAAGATATATGTTGGTGGTCATGTGTTGTGGGAGGATAACATAAGGTTGATTTCAGTCATGCTCGGGATACCATACTGTACTATATATGAGATTTTTGGATGAGATCTTGTGTGTTGTGTCATGGTTATAGAAAAGATTGGGGGAATATGATGTCTGTAGTTGGGGCATGAGAGTGATAAACTAGTGAGTAAGTGGTTGTTTGGTACCTTGATATTATTTTATTACGCTTGGATGTGATATTTTTTTAGTGATACATGGTGAGGTTGGCTGGTAGTATACCTAATAGTTACTAGTTGATTTTACTGTTTGTTTGTTGATTCAATAGTAATAATCTTCAACATTTCCACAAAAGGTCTTGAGTATGATATTATTGGGTATATATATTATGATAACATATATATATATATATATAAACTATTTTTATGTTTCTAGGGTTAGTTTAATTATCAATATTAATAGTTCTAGTATAGAGATTAGGTTTCGTTATAGAGTTGTGACCACAAACTTTATTGGTATTTTATTTGGGATTTGTATTCATCTGACACTATACATTCATTGTGTGATTATTATGGGTCTTTTTTTATTTACATTATGATGTTGACTTTTTGTTTTTTTATTCATGGGTTATGTGATGGTAATTCATATCATTGTATGTTTTATACCCTCAGTTCTAGTCATCATTATGGATCCTATTACAGGTAGGCCTCAGGGGAATCACTTGTCTTTTCCACAAGCACAGGAGGGATTCTTATTGTGGGTGTATCATCAAATGTTCTATTAGCACATCAAGAAAATAATACTTAATATAAAAATAATTATTCTTATACAATATTTTTATCTTTTTATTTGATTGTAACCAAAATAAAATATCATGGTAATGATTTTATTAAAAATTAAAATGGATCTCTAATGTTATGTAATATTGAATTGTTTCATGAAACATCACCAAATACATCTCTTACTAGAAGAGAAAAAATTATCCTGTAAGAGGATTTTCAATTAAGGATTTATGGTGATGAAAATATGGATGATGTAATTGTTAATGAATATAAAACAATGGGTGGTGATGAAATTGATGATACTAAAGAATATGATAAAGATGATAATGGTGAAAAACATGATGTGGACAATGAAAAATGTAGTGTTACATTATAATTAATTCATAATGATTATATATTAATTATATTCAAAAAATATTTAGGTATTTTAATATCATATTATTATACTAAAAATTGTTTATTGTTAATGGTATTATATTTTGTTAATTATCTTGATATGATTTTAATTAAATTATTTTAATGATTTGAAGGATAGCTTAATTAAGGATCTCATATTCAGTGATAACCCCCTTATCCCATCATTTGAGTCTCATAGTGGGAATTTGATTGCAATGTAATCAACAAAGATTGTGTGATTACCTTTTAGATTTATGATTTTGTACCCTATTCATAAAATTCATTTATATAATGATTTTGATACTCATTTTAAGAATCTAAAATATATTATTTATCTAATTATTATTAATTTATTAATTTTATAATTTCATTGAATATGATTTCTTATTTTAACAATTTTCATGTGAAGTCATTAGTGTGGTTGAAACAGAAATGTGGAAAAAAATCTCCATGGGATTCATGGGATCATTTTTTACATTTTTATTCATCATTACATGTTTGAACACAACATTTTAGGTTATGGGAATAAATGAAGTTTCTTTTGATGGTATGACCAACTCCTCTATTAGTCAAGAATCATGTGTAACCATTTCTTTACATGATTGAAACAACATATCATACAAGAATAGTAGATTTCTTGACTTTATAAAATGCATAAACCTGATGTGAAGGATAATCTCATGTTATTTATAATTAATTTATGAGATGATATATTATTACCTCAACTAGTAATTCCACATTCATTGACGATCTAGTTAACAAGATCATATAAACTCACATTTCTACTCGAGGATTCTCATGAAGAATCCCTCTAGTAGTGAACTACACAGTCACTACAATCTCTAAACATCATCATAGAATTGGAAGGTTCTAGAATAGTTGATACAGACCAGTTACATTGTTCATGCTTGATCATAAAATAATTATTCTTTAGAGAAGAAGGAATCTTGATGCTCTCTTGTTATATTTATAGAGGATGGGCGTAAAGCACTCTATATATCTAAATCTCTCTCTAGGTCTTGGTATAGTATCATCCTATCCGTTGTGCATACCAATTATATTTTTTGGAAAATAATATACTAGATATCTCTTATGGATGGTTTATAGATGGAAAATTACATACTAAACCCTTTCCGCATTTAAAATTCATAATTATCCCCATATCCAACAACAAAAATATTATTATTATTCTTATTAATAACTTTACATGTGAAACACCTTTAAAAATATATAAATAAGTATAATTTATATTATATTCAGTAATACCATTAAACATGGTATATAAAACCTAGATATTTTGAGAATTAATTTTTTCAAATTAATTTATCTTTTCAATATTATTATTTTCTCTATTCATATGACAATGTAAATGGTTATTATATATATATATATATATTAAAACACTATGTTAAATATTCCTTTAAAATAAAATTCCAACTTGTCTTGTACTACACTAAATACTAACTTGGATTGCGCTATATGAAATACCAACTTGGCTTACACTACACACAATATCAACTTTTACTGCTCTACATGAAATACCAACTTGTCTTGTGCTACAAGAAACACGTACTTGGGGTACGATGCATGCACCACTTAGTTTCTACACATCATATTTTTTATTTATTTAAATAAGATACTCATATCCAAGCTGTTAAACTTAGTAATATGAATAGTAATAAATAATTTTCAAATATTTTGTATAATTGTTTTATATAAATATAACATATTGATAATAAAAATTAATATTTTTGGTAAAGTCATTTTATTTTAAAAATATTGTTTTCTTGATTGAATCTATTTGCATAATAAAAGTAATTTTAGAAAAATTTAGAAATAGAATTGGATAAAAAAAACTTCATTTTTTAATTTATAATGTTGGAATTATCCTATAGTGAATATTTTGGATTTTTTTGAGAAACATCATTAGTAGATGAATAGTGAAAAATACTGCTTTATTGTTAAAAAATTCATTTTTGTCTAATTAATTATTAATGATAAATGATATTATAAATATGTGTTATGGTCACATTATATTAATATTACATATATTAACTTAGTTTAATTCATTATAATAAATATCCCTTTGAAATCGATTTTAAAATCTAAACAAACTTTTGATCATTTTCCTACATTAAAACCCCGTTCTTTCGCCCCGTCTTCGGGATTAGAACTAATCTTAATTTTACAACTTTTGTGATTGAAATTTCAAAATAATGACATACACCATTGTATTCAATCTAATTTTTATATTCTAATAATTCAATGTAAATTTCTGACCACAATTATTAGTAAAAGTTATTAAAATAAATAACAGCCGTTCCGGCCAAATTAAGCTTAATTATGGACTAAACCGTAAAATTAAGGCCCTAAATGACCTAGAAACATTACCAAAACCAATTTTATATCAATATTTAGTCCATAAACTTTACATTATTGAGTTTTTCTGGTTTGGTATGACTTTGTTTATGTAAGAACATGTGCGGACGTAATTTGTTTCTAAAATTTCCATGTGAGTCCTTTTCCATCCCATTAAAAGGCCACCCCTCTACCAATTCCTCACACTGCTCAAGCCTCTTATGTTTGGTCAATCCCTACAAAACTTTCCTCCCAAAATTCTTACCTTCAACCTTGAAGCATGCATTTGGGAAGAAACGCTCTCAAAAAAATTCTTTTGGCAAAATCCATAAGGAGTTACATGATTAAGAGGTAACATCTTCTCTCAAGCTACTTTCCTTTATTTTCTATCTCCTCACCCTAAACTCTCATTATTAAATTATTTTGTGAAAAACAAGTATCCTACGTATACTAGGATTATTTTAGGAAAACTTTATGACCTACACTATCATGAAAACCTCTATATAATGGATGTTGAATATACTATTTCTATGTATTGTGAAATACTACCTCACGAAACGATGACTATTCATTTAACCTTTACCGCCAGTCATGGTTTCCATTATGATGGAAAATATATTTATATATGTAATATATTATATTTATAATGTCTTTAAGATTATCTATTCCTTTTTTAACAGAAATATTTTAGCCTTCCATTGGGTGTTAATACGATAATCTCGTTTGAGGAAGTGTGAATTACTGCCACCTCAAAGCGATGTGATTCGTTCACACACTGCATAGAATATATTTAGGATGGTTTTAATGAAATTATATGATATATATGATATATTAATTCTATATATATATATACATATATATATATATATATATATACATATGTCATTTAAATAATGTATTTCAATACAAAAATAAAAACGGAAACCGCGTTCAGGCGTACATATGGATTGTCGTCTCCATAAACAGTGTATTCCATTTCATACTTCTATATAAAATAAATTATTATAATATAAATATAATAGATATAACTAATATTTATATCATGATATAGATTATTGAATCATGATATATGTATAAGTACCAACAATATAACAAATTAAGATAGATGTGAAGAACAAAGTGAATATTACACGAAGTTAAACCTTAACATATGATCATTTACAAGTGGGTAATATAAGGTTATAATAAAACCATACGTAGTATTATATATAATAATATTCTTATGTAAAATATGTATAATAATCTTATCTTTAACTGAATCCTCTACGAGTATGAAGACAATCAAGACATAAGGTAAATGGATTTTCGTCTCACTAATAATTTCTGTGAGATGCAAGCTATGTTCGTCACTCTTTAATTTTTTGTGGTGTATTTAATAAACATGATTATATTCTATATATCTTGTACTTAAATTTATGGTAATTAACATTCCCATTTTATTATCCTTCTTTCAGGGGTTTTTAGTTTCAAAATTTACCAAATTGGTGAATATATTTTAATCTCAATTTGGCTTCTTTGAGACTCATGTTCTGTTATGCACCTAAACTCTTATTTGAGGGGAATATACATCCATTTTACATAAAATACAAGAATCAAAATATTTTCACGATATTATGTGATTCATGTAATTACCATTACTTACATAGAGATCATGATCCCAAGATTCCAAGTTATAGGAGTTTATTGATCAATCTTATCGCCTTTTGTGATTGTTTTTGTTTTTTTTGTGGTGTATATACTAAAAATGATTTTATTCTATGTATATTGTAATTAAATTTATGGTAATTAATATTCCCATTTTATAATCCTTCTTTCATTGGTTTTTAGTTTCAAAATTTACCAAATTGGTGAATATATTTTTATCTCAATTTGCCTTCTTTGAGATTCTTGTTTTGTTATGCACCTAAACTCTTTTTTGAGGGGAATATACATCAATTTTACATAAAATCCTTGAATATCAATATTTTCATGATATTATGTGATTCATGAAATTAACTTTACTTACATGGAGATCATGATCCCAAGATTACAAGTTATAGGAGTTTATTGATCAATCTTATTGCTTTTTGAGATTGTTTTTGTATATGCTTTCTTGGATAAAATATTATTATACATCTCTCAAGAATATTTACGAGTTTCCTTATAACATATTATTTCATGATATGATCATGTATTGTTACCATTTTATACGCTTTGGTGTTGATTCAAAAGTCATCTTTTGAATTTTATATCTTGTTTGGAAATCACAAATAGCCGTTATCATGTTTATCATATCGAACTGACCATGTTGATCATACTGGCCATACTGATCGTACTAACTATGCTGATCGTATTGACCATACTGATCATACTGACCATGCTGATCGTACTGACCATGCTGATCGTATTGACCATACTGATCGTACTGACCATGCTGATCGTACTGACCATGCTGATCCTACTGACCATACTGATCGTACTGACCATGTTGATCGTACTGACCATGCTGATCGTACTGACCATGATGATCGTACAATGCTGATCGTACTGACTATGTTTTTTTCGTACTGACTTTGGAAACTGTATTGACTCTGCTACTCATACTTTCATTACTTGCTTTTTTTGGTACTTAGTCAAAAACACATGCTTCATACTCATGGTTATCATCTTCATATGTCTTTTGTTTAACCAATACGATGTCATTGAGTTAGTTATAAACTAATCAAAAAAATGCCGTGCTTTCTATTTCAATATGACCGTTATAATGCCAGGTATCTAGGTCCCTCCAAGTTTTTTGGAGAAATATGACTGTTGGAGGAAATGTGACCGTTGGAACCTGAGGCCTATAAATATGAGGTCACTCGAAGCCAAGAGTAAGAAGGTAATAGGGATGAACAACGGTGATACAATTGTGATACTTTTCTTCTATCAAGTTCTAGAGAGAGATGTTGTGACTTCTCTCATGCTTTGTGGTTTGTGCATCCGATCATCGTATCGAGGGCTTTCAAGTAATTGAAATACAGAGGTGCTGATTACCTACAAAATCGAGGGCTGTCAGGGATAGATATACATTCGTTCCGATCATAGTATCGAGGGCTTCCAAGGATAGGCAGATAGAAAAACCGATCATCGTATCGAGGGCTTACCAAGTCTGTGGTATGACAGACCTCTTATCCTAGGTTAAAGGATAGCCCTTCTCTTTGGGTAAAAAAGAATTGTAATACTTTTACATTTCCGATGCTGTTTGTATTAGAAATTAATTTGTATTGTTTCCTTTCTTCATTATACTTTCAATTGTAATTGTTTCAATTAAAATTATTCTATTACATTTTGTATTAATAGATTCTATATGCATTATGGTAGAATCTCTCACACTTGTATTACTCTGATTATTGTTTTCATCTTGAATACAATTACTTTACTTTTCTAATAGTGTTACATTACATCATACCTTTTATATTCAATACGATTGTGGTTGTACTAATTGTATTAGTTTAAGATCTTTTAAACTAATATCTTTAAGTGTTTAAACTAAAAGTTTTTAAACCTACAATTCACCCCCCCTATTGTATTGTTCCATCTAATATACATATACATCTACATATTCGATCCTACAATTGGTATCAGAGGTGGTTTCCACTGATTTAAACTACTAGATTTCAATATTTCATATTACTATTTCAACTATTTACTACAGTAACGTGTGGAGTGGAAAAGGTTTTGTTTTATTAGATGGCAGGAATGAATATTGGATCAATAGACTATCTAAATCCTTCTAGACCAACAATATTTGATGGGAATGATTATGAGTACTGGAGAGATTGAATGAAGACGTTCATCATCAATACTGGTGTAGACAATTTTATTATGATTTCTGGAGGTTACAAAATTCTTGACAAAGAAGTTAGTACTTTCAACTAATCAAGAGAAGAAAGAATATAAACTGAATTACAAGGTACGCAATAATTTATTATGTTCTATAACCAGGAATATATACAGTCAGATATCTTCATGTGAAGCATCCAACGGTATTTAGAAGAAATTGGAAGTTACACATTTTGGTACATCCATGGTTATAGAAACAAGAAGAGCAATGCTTCGAGCAGAGTATCATGGATTTGTTTTTCCTTATGGAGAGCCAGTATGTAAAGTGCAACAAAGATTTATGACAATTTTCAATAGCTTACAATCCATGGGAGAAAAAGGTCTTGATGATGATGCTCTTGTAGATAAGATTATAGATATAATGCCAAATGTGTGGGAGTCAAAAAGGACAGCTATTGATGAAAACAGAAAAGTTTCCCAGATTACTCTTGATGAACTCATCGGAACTCTTTTACAGCATGAGACAAGAATGAAAAGAGAAGATGATTTTAACAAGAAGAAGAGTGGAAATGGTAGTGTAGCTTTTACATCTAAAGATAAAACACCTGAAAGGATTACAATATCCAAATCCAAGAAAGTTGTTATATCTGATTCAAGTGATTGTGATCTTTCGAATAATGAGTTATCCAATCTTGCTCGAAGGAAGAACAATATTATGGGAAAGAAATACTTCCAATATAGATTCAAAAATAATGATAAGAAGGACAAGAAAGATTCAGAGGTAACTTGTTATGAATGTAAAAAAGTAGGACATATAAGGCCTGATTGTCCTTTACTGAAGAGAAAATATTGAAAGGAGAAACACTCTGAAAGAAACAAGAAAATGTATTATGAGACAAAGAAAGTCTTGAAGTCAAATGATACTTGGAGTGCAAGTGGTAGTGATTCATCAGATAATTCTTCAGAATATGAGTCCTCAGGACAAAGAAATATTGGACTTATAGCCAGATTACCAATTAAAGATCATTTTCTTATGGCTAAGGTACACAATGATGAAGCTATTACAAAAGTCTCTTTAAATTCAAATTTTACTAATAACAAGTATTACGAATCTTCAAATGATGAATCTTCATCATTAGAATATGATACATTACCTTCTTTTGAAAAAGTATCAAGGTTTGATAAATTACTTAAGAATGAAAATTCTAAACTCAAGAAGAAGATTGAGAAAGAAAACTCTAGAATTTCAGTTTTAACTAAAGAAGTATCAGATATTTCTAATGATCTCAATATGAAAACATCTGATTTTGAAGGTATTTTAAAAACCCTTGAGAAAGTCAAATCTGATAAGGATAGACTTTCTAAGAATCTAGAGAATGTAATTTCAAATAAAAATGTTTTAGAGGCTAACTCTAGTTAAAATCTAATGTTTTGGAAGATAAAAACATAGTTTTAAAACTAAACTCATAAATTTTCTCTTTAAAGAAATGTTTTTTAAACTTTACTCATGGAAAGGAAAACTTTGACAAAATGTATTCCCAAATCCGGCCTTTGAAAAATTGTTATGGACTTGGTTATACTCATTCCAAACCTGTTTTTAGTAATAACTATTTTCTTCCACAAAAAACATCTTTTTGTTCTAAGTGCCAATGTGGTGGACACTGGAAAAGAGAGTGTTCTCATAATAAAACTCAATCTTTAGGATTTCATAAATCTCATTTTGCAAAACAAATTTGGATTCCTAAAATTATGTTATCTAACCATTCTGGATCCAAACAAGTTTGTATTCTGAAAAACTAATTGTATCTTTTTCATGAAAATGAGAAGTGTACCATCAAGAATATTTGGTACATGGATAGTGGTTGTTCTCGACACATGACTAGAAACAAAGATTTCTTTGAAAAGATAATCAAAACGAAAGACAGAAAGGTTACCTTCGGAGATAATGCTCAAGGAAAGATTGTTGGTGTAGGTAATATTTTTTTTCTTGGAAATGTTCTTATCTAAAATTTTTTGTTTGTTAAAGGTCATAGGCACAATCTCATCAGCATAATTCAATTATGCGATGAAGGATGCCTTGTGAATTTTAGGAATGATAAGTGTCTAGTTCACAATTCCGAGAATGAGTTCATTCTATCTTCCCATAGGCAAGATAATGTCTATACTCTTAACTTAGAAGACCTTAAGAGCCAAAATTTACCATACATAAGTGAAATAGAATACCATTCATGGCTATGGAATAGAATACTAGGACACTGCAATCTAAGAAACCATTGTAAACTCTCAAAGAAAAGACTTGTAAAGGGACTACCGGATTTTAGATATGATTCTTCAAAAGACTGCGATCCTTGTCAATTTGGCAAGCAACATAAAACTAGCATTAAATGAATTAACGAAGTTTCAACTTCTAATGAATTACAGTTAGTACATATGGATCTTTTTGGTCCCTCAAAAACTGGAAGCATTGGAGGAAAATACTATGTATTTGTTTTAGTTGAGGACTTTACTGGATTTACATGGGTCTATTTTCTCACAAAGAAATCTGAAGCCTTTTCCTATTTCAAAACATTTATAGCCCAAGTTAAAAATGAGATAAATCTACCATTGATAACTATTCATAGTGATCATGGTGTTGAATTTAAAAATTCAGATTTTGAATCTTTTTTTAGTAAGAAAGGTATTACAAACAATTTCTCAGCTCTAAGGACTCCTCAGAAAAATGGTTTTGTTGAAAGAAGAAATCGTATTATTCCGGAAATGACAAGAACCATGTTGAGTGAATACTCAATTGCTAAGCTCTTTTGGGCTGAAGTTGTTAGTACTACTTGTTATACTATAAATCGTATTTTAACTAGACCATTTCTTAATAAAATACTCTATGAGTTATGGACTAACTGAAAACCTAAAGTTTAATACTTCAAAGTTTTTGGGTGAAAAGTATTCATTCTGAATACAAAAGATAATCTACACAAATTCGCACCAAAATATGATGAAGGAATCTTTTTAGGCAACTCCACAACTTCTAAGGCTTATAGAGTTGTTAATAAAAACACTTGTACTGTTGAAGAAATAGTACATGTAAAATTTGATGAAACTGATCCTTTTGTTTTCAAATCATCCCAACATATATCCTCATATTTGTTTTCAAAAACTGTTTATCAACCTTTGTTAGAAGACTCTTCTAATAAGGAAAATTTTTAAGGAATTATTCCTTAAACTTCTACCTTAGAATATTTTCTACCATATGATGATGGATAGGTTTTACAAAACCCAAATCAATTGCTTCTTAGGAATCATCTCAGTGATAACATTAGTGGTGATGTAAATCAACCTGTAAGGACCAGAAATTCCTTAAGAAATGAAATAAAACATCTTGCGTTTCTTTCCCAATTTGAACCTAAATGTCCAAGTTAGGCCTTAGGTGATGAAGATTGGATCAAATCAATGCAAGATGAACTAAATGAATTTGAGAGGAATAAAGTCTGGACTTTAGTTGAAAGACCTGAAGAAACAATTGTAATTGGTGTAAAATGGGTTTTCAGAAACAAATTTGATGAAAATGGAGTCATTGTAAGAAATAAATCAAGACTTGTTGCTAAGGGCTATAATCAACAAGAGGGAATAGACTATGTAGAAACATATGCTCGTGTAGCTAGACTTTAATCTATTCATATTCTATTAGCCTTTGCGGTATACTTTAATTTCAAACATTTTCAAATGGATGTAAAATGTGCTTTTATAAATGGTTTTCTTCAAGAATAAGTTTTTGTCGAACAACCCCCTAGTTTTCTAGACCCAAAACATTCTGATCATGTTTTTAAACATACCAAGGCTCTATATGGTCTTAAAAAAGCCCCTCGAGCATGGTATGATAGGCTTACAGGATTTCTTTTACAAAAAAGTATACAAAAGGAATAGCAGATCCAACCCTTTTTATAAAAATGGAAAATAAAAATGTCTTCATTTTTCAGATCTATGTTGATGACATCATATTCGGATCAACTCAGAAATCTTTAACTAATTCTTTTGCTAATTTAATGAAATCTGAGTTTGAAATGAGTATGATGGGTGAGTTAACATTATTTTTAGGTTTCCAGATCTCCCAAAAACCAGAAGGAATATATATATACCAACATAAGTATATTAAAGATTTACTCAAAAAGTATGGTTATAACAAAACTAAAAGTATCAGCACTCTAATTGGTACCTCAAATACACTTGATCTTGATGAAACTGGGAGATCAGTAGATCAAACAATTTTTAGAGGTATGATAGGAAGTTTTCCATACTTGATAGCTAGTCGACCAGACATAATGTTTTCCGTATGCTTATGTGCAAGATACCAATCTAATTCAAAAGAGTCTCATTTAAAATTTGTAAAGATAATCTTTCGATATTTAAAAGGCACTATGGAACTAGGTCTCTTTAATTCTTCTGGAAATGATTTTATTTTAAAAAGTTTTTCAGATGCTGACTTTGGTGGTTGTAGAATGGATAGAAAAAGTACATCTAGAACATGTCATTTCTTAAGAGATTCTCTAGTTTCTTGGTCCTACAAGAAACAACACTCTGTATCACTTTCCACTGCTGAAGCTGAATATATAGCAGCTGGAAGTTTCTGTACTCTAGTGTTGTGGATGCAACATACACTCACTGATTATGGATTGAGTTTTTCCAACACTCAAATTCTTTGTGATAATACTAGTGCCATATCTCTTAGTAAGAACCCATCATATCACTCACGTGAAAAACACATAGATTTTAGGCATCACTTTCTTAGGGATCACACACTGAAAGGAGATATCATTCTTCAGTTTATCGGAACGCAAGATCAACTTGCTAATATTTTTACAAAACCATTACCTTCCAATAGATTTGAATTTATAAAACAGAATCTAGGAATGATTACAATAAAGTAATAATTCATATCTACTTCTTGTTTTACATTTATCATAACATTAAGAAAATCCTCTTAGAAAGGGGGAGAACATTTCTTACTTTGTTTTCTTTTTATCTTATGGTATGTGTTTTTTTCCCATCTGTTTATCATATTGACAGTTTTATCGTATTGACAGTTTTATCGTAATATTTACCTTTCTGTTTATCGTATTGTCAGTTTTATTATTATTCACCTATCTGTATATCGTATTGTTAGTTCATGGTAATGATTTTCTTTTCCATCGGCTTGTCCGATCATGGTAATGAATTTATTTTCCATCGTACTGTCAGTTCATGGTAATGATTTTCTTTTCCATCGGCTTGTCCGTTCATGGTAATGATTTTATTTTCCATCATCTTGTCCGTTCATGGTAATGATTTTTTTTTCATCGTACTGTCAGTTCATGGTAATAAGTTTGTTTTCCATCATAACATCCGATCATGGTAATGAATTTTTTTTTCCATCGGCACGTCCGATCATGGTAATGAATTTCTTTTCCATCGGCATGTCCATGGTGACAAGTTTGTTTTCCATCGGTTTGTCAGTTCATGATAATGACTTTCTTCCCCATAGGCATGATGATTGATAGTATTATTTTTCTATTATTGTGTTTTCCATTGAACTCTACTAAAACCAACAATTACCTTACATTCTCCGGCTGGTACTTTCTATTTTTTTTTATAAAATTTTTTCTTTCATTTTCATCCTAACCATTGATCATATTTCCTATAATCATGACCATATAAGATCAACAGTCACCCCTATATCGCCTATAAATACCCCCATCCCCAAGCCCACATCGTTTTTTTCCAGGATCTACATCGAAGCTCTGCCTCACTTTTTAAGTCATCGTACGATCTTTTATCGGCAACATCTCTATGTCTCAGTCTTCTTCCAACACTCCTGCCGATATGTCTTCAAAGAATTTCTCAGAAAAATACCTTTTCAGGGAAAGGTTAGTTTCCTATGACTTCTATGATTCGTATCATTCTACAATCAAGAGGATTATTTCATTTCAAGAATGGGAGAATTTGTGTGTTGAAAGACCTGTTTCTCAAGATCCGGTTCTCTTTGATGAATTCAGTCAGTTTTGAAAAACCGTATGTTTCGACAAAGACATGACTATCAATTTTACTGTGTACGATAGAAAGTTTTCTATGTCTGTGAAACAAGCGGCTCATTTTCTGAATGTCCTGGTAGAAGGTGGTTCTTTCTTTCCATCTCATAAACTACCAAAGGAGGTTGGTACGTTTAATAGAGAATTTTCCGAGAAGTCTTTGTTTGTTGTAAGTGAAGAGAAGAAGAAAGTGGCTCATCTTTCTCTGAAAAACAGGTTTTTTTGCTCTTTGGATGATAGATTTTATTATCCCAAGGAATGAGGATAGAGAAACCCTGAAAGTTTCTGACATTTTCATGCTTGACTATCTTGTCAACATGAGAAAAGTAAATCTGATGGGATACATTTCTGAAACAATTAAGAATGTAAAGTCAGGGGCAATCAAATCTCATTTGATTATGTATCCAGCTATCCTTACAAAGTTCATTCTCAAGAGCATGATGTTTTGCAACATTCATTTGAAAGGAAAACTGATAGATTTGAAGCCCTCCTGGATTAGAAAAAGTAAGATGAAAAAATTGAATATTTGTTTTGATCAGAACTCAAAAGGTTTTGTTACGAATGTAGAAGTTGAATCGGCTCAGAATCAATTGGCACCTATGCCAGTAAAAGAAAATCAATCTGTTCGTATTACTCAAAAGTCTGATCAGCAAACCTGCTCAAAGACAAAGAAGAAGCCAATGTATGGTAAGGAGGTTGTAGCCAAATATAGAAAAGATAAGGAATAGAGAAAGGAAGGTGATCCAAAGTTTGGTCTTGACCCAGCTGAAGCTTTTGTAGAAATAATAAGGGTAGAGGAAACCCTTGAAGCTGAAAAGAAAAAGAAGTCTGTTTTGAAAAGAAAGGCTTAAGACTTTGATATCTCGAAAGTACTCAGAATGGTTAAGGATGAAAGTGCTTAACTAACAGATGATGTACATCAAGAGCCCATCGTACAGAATCTTCCTGAGAAAGAAAAAAGAAAACATATGTTGGAAGAAATAGAGGAAGTTGAAGAAGAGGAAGGAGATTTTCATTTAGAATTCCATCAATGTTCGAAAAAGAGTAAAGAAGAATCTTATCAAAAGCAGAGTGAAGGTAGTCAACTAGTTCCTCATGCCGATCAAGCACCTATTGAAGCTTTTGAAACTCTGGATAGAATTTCTTCTCATGTAAAGAAAGGGGCTCAATCCTCTCATACTAAAAAATTTATTTTCATCAGTGACAAAGAAGAAGAAAGAAAAGAGAAAGAAAAGGGAAAAGGAAAACATCCAGTTGTTGACTCAAGCCGATCAAATGAATTGCCTTTGTACGATGAGGATACTAATTCAGAACACTCAATCTCTCTCAAGAAGAGTGATTATATTATTCAAGTTTTAAGAAGATTTGAAAAGACTATTCCATACTTTCCCAGGCTGGAAGGGAAAATTGATTTCATTACTGACAATCAAAAAAAGAAATTTGGTTCTTTAAAATAATTGAGAAAGGAAGTTCTTTCTGTTGAAGCCGATTTGAAAGTTCTTTCAGAAAGTTCGGCTGCTCATAAGAAGGCTTGCAACAGGATGACCAAGTGGTCATATAAAACAGAAATCTCGGGAATGACCATGAGATAGCAATTGAAGATATAACGAGTTTATCAAATGATCTTGTGATTTCTTTCAATAATCTTGAAAAAGAAACCATTGAAAGGTAGAATCAGGTAACTCATGGAGATGATATTTCTTCAGTGAAAGAATTGAAAGAGAGAATGAAGGCCTTTCATTCTGAGTTTTTGAAGGCCTCATCTCTAAAAGATGAAATAGTTCTATTAAAGAAACCAAACTCTGTGTTATCTAAATATTACAAGAATTTTCAAGACAGAATTGATACTCTTGAAGAAGTTATCAGAGTTCAAGAGGAGACAATCATAAATTAGGATCAACTCTTTGCCGATCAATAAGACCTTCTCAGATCTCAGGGGGATGTTATTTCTGAAGACAAAAAGAAAATAAAAAAGATGAAGGCGGTTATTCATGAGTTGATTAAAAAGGGGAAGGAAAGAGAAAACAAGTGACTTGTATTCAAGTTTTTCTTTGTTTGTTATCGTATTGAAATTTCTGTTACTATATCCATTGTCTTGTATTTATTTTCTAACCCTTTTAGGCAATTCAAGAATACCCCTTTTTTTTGTAAATCACAAAGGGGGAGAATGTTTTACAAAGGGGGAGAATGTTTTACAAAGAGAGAATGTTTTGAAAAAACACTTCTAAATCAAAAAAAATATACGAATACAATCCTTAGGAAAGTACATACCTAAGGGGGAGTTAGTTTTATTCAATTTCTTATTCAGAAGAGTTTCCAATAACACATGAGGAGATAAGTATTTCTTTTGGTTTTTATTTTTTGTTTTGTGCTTTCCAAAAAGGGGGAGATTGTTGAGTTAAAAGTCCTATTTTGACTTTTATATCTTGTTTTGGAAATCACAAATGGCCTTTATCATGTTTATCATATAGAACTGACCATGCTGATCGTACTGAACATACTGATCGTACTGACCATGCTGATCGTACTGACCATACTGATCGTACTGACCATGTTGATCGTACTGACCATGCTGATCATACTGACCATCCTGATCGTACTGACCAGGCTGATCGTACTGACCATGCTGATTGTACTGACCATACTGATCGTACTAACCATGTTGATCGTACTGACCAAGCTGATCGTACTGACCATGCTGATCATACAATGCTGATCGTACTGACTATGTTCTTTTTCGTACTGACTCTGGAAATTGTATTTACTCTGCTACTCATACTTTCATTAATTGCTTATTTTGGTACTTAGTCAAAAACACATGTTTCATACTCATGGTTATCATCTTCATATGTCTTTTGGTTAACCAATACGATGTGGTTGAGTTAGTTACACACTATTCTAAACGATGTCATGCTTTCTATTTCAATATGACCGTTATAATGTCAGGTGTCCAGTTCCCACAGAGTTTTTCGGTGAAATATGACCGTTGGAGGAAATGTGACTGTTGGATCCTGAGGCCTATAAATAGGAGGTCATTCGAAGCCAAGAGTAGGAAGAGAACAGGGTTGAACAACGGTGATACAATTGTGATACTTTGCTTCTATCAAGTTCTAGAGAGAGACGCTGTGACTTATCTCATGCTTTGTGCTTTGTGCGTCCGATCATCGTATCTAGATCTTTCAAGTAATTGAAAGATAGAGGTGCTGATTACCTAAAAATTTGAGGACAACCCGGGATAGGCAGACAGACATTCCGATCATCGTATCGAGGGCTTCCAGGGATAGGCAGACAGACAAACCGATCATCGTATCGAGTGCTTACCAAGGTGGTGGTAAGACATACCTCTTATCCTAGGTGAAAGGATGACCCTTCACTTTGGGTCAAAAAGAATTGTAAAACTTTTACATTTCCGCTGCTGTTTGTATTAGAAAGGAATTTTTATTGTTTCCATTCTTCATTATACTTTCAATTGTAATTGTTTCATTTACAATTATTCTATTACATTTTGTATTAATAGATTCTATACTCTTTATGATACAATCTCTCACACTTGTATTACTATGATTATTGTATTGATCTTGAATACAATTAATTTACTTTTCTAATAGTATTACATTACATCATACCTTTTATATTCAATACGATTGTGGTTGTATGAATTGTATTAGTTTAAGATCTTTTAAACTAATCTCTTTATGTGTTTAAACTCAATGTTTTTAAACCTACAATTCACCCCCTCTTGTATTGCTCCATCAAATATACATATACATCTACATATTCGATTCTACATTTGGTACATAAGTTTTTTATGAATTTTATTTTAGGAAACCCCTACATTACCCCCTCTTCGGTTGGAAGTCTATCTTTTCTGAAAAGAAATTCCAAAAAAAATTATACAATTCCCATATGAAATCTAAAACAAAGTTTTACATTTTTCATCTTTTACCAGTCTCTTCATGGGAATATTGTTGTCACTTTCCTAACAAGGATCTTTTCTATCCTTTTTACCATGAAAAAGGAATGTTCTTTTGACCTCGTATGACATGTACGGATTTACCTACCATCATTTCATCGAAGAACCCTTTTCATTTTTAAAAAGGTTAATCTTTAAGAGAATATTTTTAAAAATTTATTATGAATGATTTTTTTGAAATGGTTTCAATTATATTTTATATTTTGTCAAGGAAAACTATTTTCAAAATGTTTTCAACCAAGTTTTATAATTTTTCAATGTTATTTCAAGGAAATTGTTTTCAACACGTTTTCAAGCTTCATTATAAGTTTTTTAAGAAAAAAATGATTTTCAAAACGTTTTCAAGACTTCTTTATAATTTTTAAATTTATTTTCAATGAAATTGTTTTCAGAAAATTTTCATTCTTTATTTAATAATTTTCAATGGTTTTCAATGAAAATGGGTTTTAAAATGTTTTGAAGCTTATTTTAAATTTTTTCAAGGAAAACGTTTTTCAAAATGATTTCATGTATTCTTTATAAATTTTCATGATATTTTCTATGAACATTTTTTCCAAATGGTTTTATGTATTTAAAATTATTTTTTATATAAGAAAGTATATTTTCCTCAAGAAATTTTTTGAGAGCGTCTTTCCAAATTATTTCCCATCTAAGATAACATCAATTGGTGTAACTCATTCCTTTATGTGGAAATTATTCAATGTCTCTACTCATATTCTCTATTTGAATGGATTATGTGTTGATGGAATGATGTTATGAAACCTGATTCTCTTTCACGGGGTGTATGATTTTGGAAACCAATTCTTTTGATAGGTTATGTTTATGATGAAATGATTATCGAACCTGTCTCTTTCTCTAGGTTATGATATGTTTACATATTTTTGAAACCCATTTTATTCTATGGGTTATGATATTTTTTTTGATCTTGTTTCAAATGTATGTATGATTTTATTATGTGAGGGATGGGACATATATTACCCCCCCCCCAATGCATTGGGTAATGATTTATATACCGGAATGATGTTTTACTTGGTTCAGGAATAACGGGATGGAACAAGGGTTTACTCGGTTCAGTAGTAATGGGATGGAATGAGGGTTTACTTGGTTCAACAATATAGGACTGGAACAAGGCTTTACTCAGTTCAGAAAAATAGGTTTGGAATGAGGTTTTACTCGGTTCAGTAATACATGGATAGAATGATAGTTTACTCGGTTCAGTAATACACGGCAGGAATTAGGGTTTAATCAGTTATGTAATACATGGTTGGAATAAGGATTCACTCGGTTCAGTAATATAGGGCTGGAATGTGGGTTTACTTGGTTTTGTAATATAGGGCTGGAATAGGGGTTCACCATGTTCAGTAAAGGACTTTTACCACTAAGGTGGTCTTTGAATTTATTCCTCGGAAACTATGGAAATCATTATATTCTTATGTGTTTACATAATTCCATGTCTTACTCTTATGTTATTCTTTCAGGGATAATTTCCTTTACATTATTTTGATTAACATATTATTAACTATGAAGAATTATTTTATGATTCATGTATATGATCTTTGATATTCAGGGTATGATCTTATATTTTCATGATCATGTTATCATACCATTATTCTCTTGTTTATGATAACATGTGTCCCTTTTTTACCCTGACTGAGCTTTTGAGCTCACCTCTTTTTCTATTTCCTTCCTCAGGTTATTAAGATATATATTATGTTTGATGTGTCTAATAAGGGTTACAGTAGCAAATAACCTAGTGGGAGAAAATGTAGCTCACTTATATACTAGTGTTTATGTTTCCATGTTTCCAAAGTAACAGTACCAACTATAGTCTTTGGGCGTATTTTTGTATAATTTTTAAGTATTCCAAAAAAGTTTTTTAACATCTATGTTTGTAAAGAGAGTATCACTATATGGTCAAAATTATTTCAAAAACATATATTGATCCTTGAATAATGACAACTTATTTAATAAATATATATCACTGAATTATTTTATAGTGAATATAATAAATATTATATTCACCAAAATTTCAAACGAATATTTATTATTATTATTCAAATCATTTATTATTTTGAATAAATTGTTATTCAATTACGGTGATAAAAAAACCAAATATATATTATTTATTCTAAAATGTTAAATAAAATACTAGAATTTAACTAATAATGTGGATAAATATAGTGGGTGACACTCTATACCAATTTCTTTTTAGAATTAAGAACAGCTACCTAAATTAAAAGTTTAACATCTAGCAACACACCAAATCATCCATAGATAAAGAAGTTAATGTCTTAATGAAATCCACCCCCTATGAATTTTTAACATAAAATATAATCATTTTTTCATAGTATCTCAAAATAAAAATGTTGGATACCTCCTAGATCAACTTTTCTCTCAATGTCTCTTTCTTTGACTTTCTAGAAATAAACATACCATAATATACGATGGACATGGATTTATTCAGGAGGTTATAATCCCATAAAAAGGGATATATACACAAACATCCATAATGGGACATAATGGATAAATCCTTTCTCACATTAAACATTTATACAATATCACTCATGATATACCCAATGTATCCTACCTCACTGAATGAATATTTCATCATAGTTTTCTTTAATACATCAATGTACGAAATTACTGATAAACATTAGTGATAATATCAAAGAATAAAGATCAATACACATTCATTATTATAGTTTCATATAATAAAACATTAAAATTTGGATTTCCCATTAATGGGATGGTTTTTATAACCTTCTATCTTCAAGATTATCAATGGTGAACACCATTTGAAGGTGTCACAATATCTTATGAGCCTACAACCCCAGATGAAATGTATTATATGTGTCCCATAAAATAATATCATCTAGGAATAGAACATGATTCAAGAATAATGTCATCAAACTTATTGGTTCTTATCGTAGAGGGGAACTTCCATATCCTTTAAGTGCAACATATATTCTTAGGACATTATAATATACACATTTCATGCAGAGGAATGATAAAAATGTGATAATAAAACTTTATTATTAAATGAAAACATTTTATTATGTATTAAAAAAGTTGGTTCCAGGGAACAAACTCCAAAAAACTCCCACTTGAACTGGATAAACATACAAAAACATTCAATCCACTAGCCTTCACATTAAACATATTCCTCTACTGAGGTAAAGAATTGGTCAAAAGGTCTACCACTTTTTCCACCATTGATACTCTACTCACCACAACATCACCAGATATAAAAAAATCACTCAAGAGTTGAAATGAATGAAATATGTGATTCATTTCTTTGATGTGACCTTGTCTCCTTGGAGAGATCCACTATTATAATGCCATCACCGTAAATTGTGATAAGGTATTTTTTTCTTAGCCCCACATTAAGAACATAGAAAAAAAATTGAATCTGAATTTCTTCCTTGGCTATATTAGAATCCATAATATCTTTGGACTCTACAATAGAATTTGTGGAAACATGATACTTTGAACTCTTACAACTCACTTCCTTTTCATTAGGAGAAAATATGTATGTATACTTTGACTTCATATCATTTTGATATGGTTGAAAACAAGAATCTATATAACCCCTGATGACCATTTATTCATCTCCTCCTAACACTAGGAACATATCCTTAGTGTGCCTGAAATACCTAAGGATAGTATTAAAAATAGTACAATATTGTTCACCTAGAACTTCCTGATATATAAATACAATGCTTAAATCATAGGACACATTAATTCTTGTATGTAACATGGAATTCATTATTGATCATAATTCAATTGTATGGGATATTACTCATTATTTATCTTTCCACGTATATTTTAAGTCATGTTTTCATGGGAAGATATATAACAAGTGAAATTGGATCCAATCCTCTCTTATATTGATCCATAATGAACCTCTTCAATATCTTGTCATTCAATATACTTTGACTTATCCCAAGAAAACTTTTTGATCTACCATGCATGATCTTGATTCCAATAATGTAGGTCACTTCACATATTTCCTTCATGGATAAGAACTTTATAAATCATTCCCTAACCTCTCATTATGTGGGTATATCATTTATAATTGATAATATTTCATCAAAATATACTTCATTGAAAAAAACTATGATCATACTAAATTGTTTATAAACACATCTCTCACATTCAATCTTAATGAATCCAAATTCTTTAATGGATTCATTGAATTAAATTTTCTATTCCATGGATGATATCTTTAATGTATAAATGGATCTCTAAAAATTTTATACATTTTTTGAATTTCATAGAGTCAAAAATCCATCTTGATGTTCTATATACACATCCTCTTAAAGGTTCCAATTAAAGAATGTAGTTTTGATATCCACATTCTAAATATCATAGTCACGGTATAATCATATGCAAAAAATGATGGATTTGAACATGGAAAATGGGGAAAAGGTTTCATCATAGTCATTTCCTTGAGCTTGTCTAAATCCTTTAGCCACTAGTCATTCTTATTGGTTTTTACTTTACTTTCCAAGTCACAATTTCACTTGAATACCCATTTACACTTAAAGGGTTTTACATTGACTGGTAGACCAATAATATCCCAATAATGGCTCTAATACCTATAATATATCCAATAATTTATTGATTCTATGCATCTTTCATCTTTTGAGTTCTCTATAGCCTCCTTGTAGGATAAAGGGTCATTATTATCAACCAATAATTATCCACCAACATTGGTGACTAGAAAACCATCTATTTCTGGTTCTATTACCTCACTAGCAATCTTTAACAGTGCTAGCATTTCAGGAAATTCTTTCATGGGTACCTGTCTAATATGTTCTGATACCAACTATTGTGTATTTTGAGAATCAACTTCTTTAAAGATAGTCTTTCTCCCACTATCCTCCGTGAGGATGTGATCCATCTGAAGAAAAATAGTATTTACTATTAAAGCCTCTTTCTTATCTAATTTTTTATGTAGATAATATCCATTTGTTTCCTTCGGATACCCAATAAATATACACTTCATAAATTGAGATGCTAGTTTATTGTTTGAGATCTCCTTAACAAACACCTCCCAACCCCATGCAAAAACATGTGAAAAATAGGTTACTTTTCACTCCGTAACTCGAAGGACATATTGTTTTCCAATTTAGGTTATAATATGTTTAGTAAGTATAATTTCATTTGTAATTCATATCCCCAAAGGGATAATGAAAGGATTTTCTGACTCATCATCAACTATACCATGTCCAACAAGGTATGGTTCCTAATTTCTCAAACATCACTCCCCTATTGTGTATAAGGTGAAGTGATATAAGAGAGAATATAGAACATCCCTATAAATTTGATAAAGTACAGGTTAAGATATTCACCACCTTTATCCAATAAAAGTTTGTTTATCTTATTACAAATATTATTCTCAAACTCATTCTGGAACTCTTTGAAATTATCAAATGATTCAAACTTATAACTCATTAAGTAGATATAACCATACCTTATCATTTCATTGGTAAATGTAACAAAGTATCAAAATCCAAATTTTTCCTCTATATATTAATTTATACACACATCAGTGTGAACAAAATCTGGAGTATCAATCTTTGTTTCACATTAACTACAAAATGGTGGTTTGGTCATATTACCTTTCAAAAAATCATGGCATCTTTCAATAGGATTAATATAAAAAGAGTCTAAGTATCTGTCTTGATAGATATTTTTTAAAATTTTTTCATTTACATGACCCAGACGGTGATTCCATAAATAATTATTATATGATTCAGAAGTGTGTTTCATTATCAATTTCCAATATTTGATGTTTGTGATTTAATCATAACTATTTTTATTCAACCGTGCCATACCATAACATATGTTATCTTTATAAAATTAGTAACCTTTATTTCGAAAGATAAAAAATAAATCCATCCATTTGTAAACAAGAAATATAAATAATTTTCATGGTAAAATTAGGAACATAATAAAATTTATTTAAAAAAATCCCCGCACAATTGTGAGATGGAAGTCTCAAATGACTAACATAGCCAGCCTCACTCTATTAGAAGCTCATAGATCAACCTCATCTCTGGTAATCCTATAAAATTAACATGGTTCCTATATTTGGATACAAATTTGAACACTGTAGGTAGTATCTAATACCCAACATATAGATATGGAAAGCTTAAAGTCAATAATGAATGCACCTGAATCTCCTCTTTCATCTTTGACTAGGTAAAATTACTCTTCTAATGGCCCTTCTCACCACATGTAAAACATATCACATCCAATTATTTTTTAATTTTCCTTAGATCTTCTTCTTCATTGAATTATGGTTATTTGGATCCTTCCACTTAGGATGAGTCCTTAGTCCATACTCCATGGTATTCCTCTTCTTATTCACCACAAGGACAATGTTTGTCCCAGCCCATGTCTTTATCAACCTGAAAAATAAGTATACAAATTTCTAGAAGTGTCTTCTCACTATTACTCATATTATAATCCATAATAAGAATTGTCGATTTTCTTGGGTAGTGGGGATATAATTATATTTTTTTATAGCTCATCAGGGATCTTAAAAACTGAGATATTTATATATTCAATCATCTTGACTACATGATCACTAGCTAAAACCAACTCTCTAAGCTTTCATGTGAATAGTGCATTAGAGATCTCATGTCTCTCTAATCATACCTTCCCTTGATTGAGATTATTATGGTAAGAAATAATTCTATGTACATCTATCTCCTAAGTTTACATTAAAATCTAATAAGACTTGGAGGATATAATGAAATAATTGATATATATTGAATCGTCCATATGGTTCAAATAGAGAGATATTTCTCCCTCATTAGCCTATATGGAAATGAACTCTGGAAGTGGAGTTTCCAACATGTATAATTTCTTTTCTTGGTATAGTATAATGAAAAATTCGTATAAAATTACTATAAATTGAACATAATGAGAAGGTTATCCTTCAAAAATATGGATTATAGTGATATTGTTGATTTATTTGATTTCTCATTTCTAAAAATTATGAGGTGAAAATTATAAATTGATTCAATTTCACAATAATCTTTATAAATTTAAACTTTAATTAAATCCCATTATTCCCCCAGTATTTGTAAAAAACCCAATATCCCTCAACATCATTTTTAGAATATATTATCATTTTGATATTCTTGTGTAAACCATCCATATTTCCCTTATCAGAACCCAAACATGGGCATGATAATCTATTTGAAGGGTTTTAGGTAGACATAAATTTCCAAATACATTAACTCATAAATCCTCAACCTGTTGTGATAACTACCCAATCTTGAAATCTTGATTTAAATATTTCCTCAATATTTTAATCATAGTTAAATTGATTCTTATTTTGATATTCAACCCTTGATGTAATCCACGTTATTTCAGCGCAAAAAATCAAACTAAATGTTGCATAATAATGAAAGCACCCCAACTTGGGTTGGTCAAGAACTTTGAACTATGAGGGTGTTTCTATATTAAGTATTGGAAGGATATAATAGTTTAACATTTTAGTTGAGATATTTTATCCTTATGTATAGATCCCATTTTAACCTTTTACATGCCTTGTAAATATTAAGTGTATTTTAATTAAGTGATTAACCATGTATAATAAACAAATAATGCATAATATGATTGTATTTAATTATCACTTCCATTGTTGTTAATAAATTTATTAGGTGATACCGTGACATTCACAAACATAAATAATTAACCATGTAACTGAATGAAATAAAATACAAGTGGAATGATCAAGTGATTATTTAATGGTTGTTTTATATAGAAATTGATAAATTAAAATGCTCTCTTAAGGTAGAAAATTCCTAGAATGATGACATGGTTTCTGTGGCTATATTCCTACTTTTATCATATTTATATCCTTGTTTGGTTTCACCTAAACTCCTAGACTTGAACTGCCTGCACATTCCTTAGAGATCCAAACATACATAATCATTTACTGTCACGAAGATGAGAGGATTTAATGGATTGGATAAATGGGGTTTTCATAATAGAAAATGTAGGAAGGTAGGGCCTTAAATAATAAGGATGAGGAGATTAAACACTTTACATCAATAATAATTTAAATGAAACAAATCAAATAAAAAGATTGGTCTCATCTCATGATCATCCACATATAATGAAATGAACATAAATTTTCAATCCAGCTATCAATTACATTGATTCAATATTCAATTAAGATAATGTGCCAGAAATTGGTCCAATTAATTCCAATTATTTTATTTCCATAAAACCATCCATAACTCACCATTATCAATAATTTAAAAAAACATCATTTAAAATTAATGTAGTACATATGTGTACATGGATGAATCATCATGTGTTCATCGAAAATTTTAATATTATTTTTTAATTAAATAATTGTTAATATTATGAAATAGAATGTATTGTTAAATGAATGAAACACAAAACATATAATAGATGGGTTTAATTGTAGAATTAATTCTTCTTTGTATGAAAATTTTATAACACTACTGATAGAAAACTACATGATGTGTATTATTTTACATGGTGTACAATTGTCTTCTGCTTGTTATTGTAGCACATGTGTTGGGTATGGGCATGATTCATGCAATAGTTTCGTTCATGTTACATGATATGTTGTATAAAAACATGGAGTGTAACCTCTTTTTATATAGCATGTTAGTTTTTGTGTCATTTATCTAATACAAAGAATGATTAAGACACCCAGATTACTAATCTTTGCCATAATAAGGACTAAACATCATGTACAATGGTTACAAGATGCGATGTTTTTCATGTTTTCTCCCAGACGATCCAGATCACCATTCTAATTATCTTTCTTTATATGTTAGATATGTTTTTTTTCATATATGGCCTGATAAAGTATGATACAAACAAGAAAACAATATTTTATATCATGTATATTGAAATTTCACTCCATGTTGTGTAGTTTTATCTAGGAATTACATATGGAACCTCTAGGCGTTGTATTTTATATGATTCTTTATATTTAATCATTAACTGATTATTGTTTATGTTATAAACAATTAAAAAAGAGAGAAGAAGTTGATGATAGATATTAAAATCTATCATTTTATATAAAATAAAACTCAAACACATGCAACGATAATGAATAATGAATAATTATAAATTAAACATGTTACATTTCTAATTCCACTTATAGGTTTTAGGTATAGTAAAAGCATCCTTTAATTGTATAACCAACTCATATTTTAGTTATGAATAATTTGTAATCATTTGTTCCCATGATCACACATCATTTCCATTGAAAATAGTATATTTATCGACTAGATATAATGTCTAAACCAGATTAGAAGTATCTTCACATATAATTTACAATTAATTTATGAGTATATGTAAAATTACCTAAATGTAAAATTCTTCATTAATTAATGACCCATTTAACAAGATATTGAAGTTTTTCATTGAGTTGTAGGAGTTAATAGAAAAATATATATAGTGATGATCCAAATATACACTACAATCTCAAATAACACCATATAATTTCAAATTTCTAGCATGGTTGATCCTGATTACATTTATTTTTCATTGTTGATCATATTAGAATTTTTCAAAAGATAGGACTAACTCTTTATGTTCTCACATTTTATTGACATATGAGGTTACAAAATCACTCTATATCTTTTGAATAATCTATAAGGTATGATATAGTCTCACTCTACCCTTTCCCACCAATTATATTTTTAGAAAGTGATATAATTAGACATTTATTATGGAAGGATTAGGGTTATAAAATTTGACACTAAACCCTTTTTATATTTAAAATTCTTAATTTTACCCATGACCAATAATAATAATAATAATAAATTCCTAAAATTTCAAACATCCTTAAGAATGTATAAATAAATATCATTAATATTATTTTTAATTGAAATATTAAACTCGGTTACATTCCCTCATCATCATTTATCAATCCTTAAGGAATAATATTTATTTAGTAATTAAATATAGATGCATTATTTTCTGATAAATATAATATATATTTTATTTTTCAAAATGTAAAACAAATATTTATTATTATTATTTATCTATTTTATTCTTTTGAATAGCATATGATTAAATTATAGAGATCAACCAAAACTAAATCAATAATATTTATTCTAACTTGATAAATTCAATATTAGATCTTAAGTGTGATTGAGGATACACTTAGTGTGTGATATCTATGACTATTTATTAGGGGAGTTAGGAATAAACACCTAAATTCTTAGGTACATGTATAGAAAAACACCAACAAAACTATTGAGAAGCAATTCAATGTCACAATTATGTCCGACCTCCTATGAATGTTTACCATGTAATATAATTATTTTATTGCAGTATCTCAAAATAATCAAGTTTAATGCCTATGATATGATGACCTATGATTTTATTCAATAGCTAGTACATATTTATAGATAAATATTCAATACATTTCACATATACATCCCCAATGACCCTAATGGTTTAGTTTTTTTGATACTAGATACACAAACATATTATTTCATGAAATATCATCAATATATCCCACAAATATCTTTCCAAATAGTAAACTTCATAGACATGCCCTAATTAAGACATTTATTCATAAGCTGGGGAAATAAAACATAATAAAGGGCCAGATCAGATGTTCAGTAAGGTTAAATAAGGGTTATATCAATATAAAATGTCCATAAGGGTCTGAGAAAATGAGAAAACAAATTTAAAACCATACCCTACATATCATATATAATAATCATGAGTCAGGGAATAAATTTTTGTAGTTCATAAGACTTGAATTATAAGTTAATAAAAGTAGATAGTCTATGATATCATAAAATTGGCATAAGATAATGATTTTTTGCATATATATAAGCATAGAAAAACTTATGTCATGGTTACCCACGAAGACATTCATAGCATGATTGGAGAGATCTAACCACACATGTACCTACTTCTGACTTGGGATAACATCTAGTGTGTCCACTTACTAGGATTGATATAACCTATCATTTACCTGCTTTTTCAGTATTAGTATAATCTATATATTACCTACTAATCTCAAATAATATTAGTATAATCTATCTTTTTTTCATGGATGAACAAAATTGTTTTTAAAGTTTATATAAGAGAAGATAGGGGTTACACTTTTTATAAGCTAGAGAAAGGATATACATGGAATTTTTTGAAAAGAAAAATGTAAACCCATGTTTTTACCTCACAAAGGAGATGAAAAACGATTTTCCAAAGAAAACATTTTCATCATTATAAAATGTTTTTATATAATAATTCAATATAAAATTTATTCTAGTAACCTAAAATTGATTAATAAATATATAATTGAACTAGTTTTACTTAAAATTCAAATTAAAATGAAATTTATCTGGTAAATTCTATAAAATAACAAGATTTGTTTGATAAAAATTTGTTTTATTACTATTCATTGAAAACCTAGTCCTTTAAAAAAATTCTCAAAAATTAACTGAATGGAAATTTTGACATGTAGATTTAAAAAATGAAGTTTATTTTTTCAAATAAATTTTCTAAAATTAGAAAATTTTATTTTTATTGTTTCTACACAAAAAGTAGTAAAATTTGTTTTTTGGAAAAGAATATTTTTGGAATATATAAAGACATGTCTAAAAATTAAGTTCTTTTTATCAATATGATTTCTTCTTATAAAAAAATTATAATTAATTTTTAATTTTTTTTATTTGTATTAATGTCACCAATTTTAGTGGTTATGTTATAGTGTCCATGTTTAAATAAGTATATTAATAGTATATTGTGATTCGTTAAAACTTGTTGCACATAACTCAAGCTATCAATGAAATTAAATTTATTCAGAAAAAAAATATTTCATACAAACATGGGGTGTTACATTAAAACCCACATAAAATGAATTTCACCCTAGAAATTCAGAACTCTAGTAAAAAAATGAGGATACTTCAACCTCATCACATCCTCAAGTTCCCACATAACTTCTTTAAATTGGTTGTATTGCCATAAAACTTTTACCAGGTGAGTGGTCTGGTTTTGTATAACTTTCAGATTATAATCCAAAATCTCCCTCAGTTTTTCATTTTAGAGAAGATCAAGTTCTAGTGATAAAACATCTATGTTCATTACATGTGAAAGATCATGCATGTACTTTCTTAAGAGAAATACATTGAACACATCATGGACTTCATATAGGTTTGGTGGAAGCACCAATCAATATGATACCATCTAGATATGATCAAGATTTTTAAAGGGACAAATATACCTAAGGATTATGTTTCCATTCTTTCTAAATCTCATTACTAAATATCATGGAGTAATTCTTAGAAACTCATTTTCACTAACTCAAATTCCAGATCATGATGGCAATTTTCCGCATAACTTTTCTACAAACTTTTTGATGCCCTTATGTATTATTGAATGGACATATCCTTATCTTCCATTTATTCAACTAGATCAGGAACCAAAAACATTATTTATCCAAAATATTTTAAGTATTTTTGATTTATACACTTTTTAAAATAAAGGGATTCAAAAGGAACCATATGAATGATTGAGTGAACATTATTGTGGTTTGAAAACTCGACAAGAGGAAGGTGTTGATCCCAAACACCTTTCAAATCTAAATTATAATATCTTAACAGATCCTAAATAGTTTTAATTTTTTTCTTACTCAAACCATATGTCTCAGGATGATATGATGTGCTAAAACTGAATTCTATATCAAGAGACTGTTGAATACTTCACCAGAACATTGTGGTAAACCTCAAATATACATAAAATACAATGGAATGTGGTACTCCATGAAAAATTACCATTTTTTTACTATATATCCTAGAATGTTGATTCATAGAGAAATAGTATCTGATAACAATGAAGTGTATTATCCTTCTATGGTGATCAACTGTATCCCATATATCATTTTTCCCGTTATATTTTTTAAGGATTCCAATGAAAAATATCCCTTGTGATGTTTTCCCATTTACATTCTATTTTGGAAAGTGGTTGTTACGTCCCCTTTGACTTTTTTTCCTCAGCCTTAACATTCTAACATACCAAGAGATGAGAAAAATATTCTATAATATCTCTCTTCATGTTGTCCCATCAGAAATATTCTTTCAAATCTATATACTTTATTGTAATTTTAGGATGAATAGAGAATAAAAAACTATGAGATTAATTTAATTGAAACTTACTCAAATACGGTATGGATGGAACATATACCCAATTCTTGACCCTTATCATTCTATCATAATCTAGGTTAAACTCATGAACCTTTCTCACTTTCTTATACAACTCTATATCCTTTTTCTCTGGCTCTTTAATATTTACTTATATAGATGGTTAAACACTCGTTTAAGAGAGATAATATTTCTCCACTTATTTCAATATTTCTATATAAATACTTTTTAAATCAATCAACATGGGATCTATTGTGTTATCCAACATAGATAAGCTATAATGATCTGATCAACTCAAATCATCTACTAACTTGATCACTTTCCCAAGGTGTTAATGTATTGAGCAGTAATAATCTATAACAAGATTCAATAATCTTATCTGGTGTATATTAAACTCATTTTCTGTTAATATATGGTTTAAAATTTTATGATCTGTATATATATCACACTTTTATTAATAAATATAATACCTCTATATTTTTTAATGAAAAAAATACTGCAGCTAAATTCAAATCATGAGTTGGGTAATTTTCCACACAAACCTTCAATTATCAGGAGGAATAATGTATCACCATATCATTCTACATGATAACTAATCCCAAACCCTTCTATGATGTATCACTATTAAATACCCGTCGCAATAGTAGGGTATTTTATAAATAGGTTTTATGACTAATATCCTCTTTATTTCATTTAAATTTTCCTCACATCTATCTATCCAAAGGAACTTAGTCCCTTTATAATTTAAAATGGTCAGTGGATTGGATAACTATGAGAAATTTTACATAAAATTTCAATAATATCCATCCAAAGTAAGAAAAAATTGGATCTTAGTCATCTTGGTTGGTTTGGTCCAATGTTCAACAACCATCCACTTTTAGGGATCCACTGATATACCCAATATTCAAATTATATTCCACAAAAATGATACCTTTAGTATCCAAAATTCAAACCTTATAATTTTTTATATAGTTTCTCATTCCTTAGGTTTTTCAATAAAATTATAAATTGATCATCATGTTATTCCTTTATCATTGAATATATAATATTATCATATATAAATAAAACAAAAAAATGATCAATATAATCTCTAAAGACCCTATTCATTAAATATATAAAGAGAGAAGCATAATTTGTAGGTTCCGGGCATAGCGGAAGTGCTTTTTATTTGGGATTACCCAACATTAATTTTAATGTTAAACAACGTTCAATCTGAGATCTGTCATGATATAAAATTCCGAATCTTCAGAATAGAATGAAGAACGAAAAGAAAATAAGAGTCCCGGAACCCTTGAGGAGGATCATCATATGTTGATTATAATTAATTTAATTAATGCATAAGAATTACCTCATTGGAATTATTTCTTCTTTGATGTGTCCGGTCACGATTCAGTGATCTGTCGTTACATCATAGAATCCAAGTGTAGGATTCCTCTAGAGGTGATCCACACGTGTGTCACGTATCTCCAAACGTCGCCGAAGGGATCTCCGGGTGCTAGCGCGGAAGAACCTTTGCTTGCGATGTCCACCTTCGACCGCCTTGATCCGGTGGATGATCTTGCTCTCGTAACTTGAGGGTGTTCTTGGTGGAAAGGGAATTCTCTCTTGGCTTGAGAGTATTTCCAAATCCGTTGTGCACAACAATGGCTCTCCAAAATGTTGGGGATGTGAGGATATTTATAATCAGGTTTGAGGTTAATAGAGTTATGACAATAAATAAACACGTTACGAGTTTTATTTATTTCATTAACTCTTATTGAAAACCCCCATGTCGAATTATTAATTCCTTGACATGCGCCCATGCTGATTATAATAAATATCATTTAATAAAACAATATTAAATCCTCAAAATCCCAACTGGAAAATCTACATGGTGTGTAATAATTAATACATGGCGTGTACTTGTTTTCCATAAAACTACACGGAGTGTATATTTAATATACACGGCGTGTACTTTTATTTTCCATTTTTCTCCACCACATTTATTAGACCTTGAGTAATGACTATTTATTTCTTAAATAAATGTAACTGCATTACTCGCTAATAAATATATTATTTCGCCCACAATATATTCTCTCGAATAACTATTATCAAAATAAATGCGATCAGACATCCTTAAATAATTATTAAACCACAGTCGGGAATAATATTTATTTAACTTGTTAAATTAATATTTAACTGAGATACATGGACACACTCATTGTGTGACCCTCTAGGCCTCTTTCTTAGTGGAATTAGGCTGAGCCTGCCTAAAGTCTAAGGTTTGTGTCTATAAACATGCAAAGACACCCATAGAGAAAGAAGTTAATGCCGCAATGACGTTTCATCTCCAACGAACGCTTACCGTGTAATATAATCCTTTTGTCTCGATATCTCCAATCATGTGTGTTGCATGCTAGTGCCATCAACCCATGTGCTTGATTATTCTTTCTTTGACTTCCCGGAATTGAACTTTCCCATACCTTACCATGGCCATGGATTTATTTAGGCTATATCAATTCCATCAAAGGGCCTGAGATATCTAATTCTCTTATGGAACGGAAGGGACAAATCCTTTCTCGCATTATCTATTAATGTGGTATTAATCGTGACGCACCCAACGTATCCTACCTCATTGCGAATAGTGTGTCTTCATAGTTTTCGTCAATACATCTAAGTGCGTGAGTTGTAATACCCATTAATAATAATCTTAAAGTCTAAGGATCAATACACATGTCCTCATATAGGAACATCCAATGACACTATGAAATGTGGATTTCCTACTGGCGGGTCTCATTCCCATAATATCCTCCTAGATATTACCAAGGGCGCACACCATGAGAAGGTGCCTCAAAGTTTTATGAGCCATCACCCCTAATGACCTGTATTATTTGTGTCCCTCAAATAATATCATCCGGCCATAGAACATACATTCTAGAATAGTGTTATGGCACTTCCGGGTTCACATCATAGCAGGGATCCGCTACGACCCTTTAATGCAACAACTGTCCTTAGGACATTATCAAATGACATGTCATGCAGAAGAACAATCAAGATGTGATCAGGTTTTTATTTAATGAATAAAGTACAAAGTAGTTGGTTCTATACCACCAACTCCAACAGACTCCCACTTGGACTAGAGCCAACTGCTAACAACCTTTAACCTGCTAGCTCTCACATGATATTCATGCTTCTGCTGAGATAGGCCCTTAGTCATGGGTTCCGCCACATTCTCTTCTGTGGACACTCTGCTCACTGCAACTTCACCCCTTTGATAGAAATCCCTCAAGAGGTGATACTTTCGGAGTATGTGCTTTGTCCGTTTATGTGACCTTGGTTATTTTGCAAGAACCACCGCTGCAGTATTATCACAATACAATGTAATGTGATCTTTAATGCTAGGCACGACATCAATATCATGGAAAAATTTCTGAATCCTGATGGCTTCCTTGGCTGCATCAGAAGATTCTATATACTTGGAATCCGCTGTGGAATCGGCGACAACTGGCTGCTTTGAAATCTTCCAGCTCACAGCTCCTCCTTTGAGACAGAAAACATATCCAGATTGCGACTTCAGATCATTCTGATCTGTTTGAAAACCAGCATCAGCATACCCTCTGATGACAAGCTCTTCGTCTCCTCCATACACCAGAAACATATCCTTAGTTCTTCTCAGATTCTTTAGGATAATCTTAATAGAAGTCCAATCCTGTTATCCTAGATCTGCTTGATATCTGCCTACCATGCTCAGTGCATAGAAAACATCAAGCCTGGTACCTAACATGGCATACATGATGGATCCTATAGCCGAAGCGTATGGGATCTTTCTCATCCTATCTTTCTCCTGTTTTGTCTGGGGACACATTTTCTTAGAAAGATGTAAGCCATGTGACACTGGAACCAATCCCCTCTTGGATTTTTTCATACTAAATCTCTTTAGAATCTGGTAAATGTATGTACCCTGACTTAGTCCAAGAAGCCTCTTGGATCTGTCACAAATGATCTTGATCCCTAGAATGTAGGTTGCTTCTCTTATGTCCTTCATGAAGAAACACTTGTTCAACCAGTCCTTAACTTACTGTAAGGCTAGTACGTCATTTCCAATAAGCAATATGTCATCAACATATACCACTAGGATGACGACCGCATTCCCATTAAACCACTTATAAACACTTGGCTCACATTCATTCTTAATGAAACCAAATTCTTTTATGGCTTCATCAAAGCGAATGTTACATGACATGGATGCTTACTTCAATCCATAAAAGGATTTTTGCAACTTGCAAACCCGTTTGGCTTCATTTGGTGTCACAAAAACTTCTGGTTATGTCATATAGACATCTTCCTGAAGGTTCCCATTAAGGAATGCTGTTTTGACATCCATCTTCCAAATCTCATAGTCATGGTAAGCTTCTATGGAAAGTATGATTCTTATGGATTTAAACATGGAAACTGGCGAGAAGGTTTCATCATAGTCAATTCCTTGACGCTGTCTGAATCCTTTAGCCACTTGCCTTGCTTTATAGGTGCTAACTTGACCTTCCATGTCCAGCTTTCTTTTGAATACCCATTTACATCCAACAGGATTTACATCAACTGGCTCATCGACTAGAACCCAAACATGGTTCTGATACTTGGAATCCATCTCAGAATTCATATCTTCTAGCCATCTTGCAGCTTCTGAGCTTTCTACTGCTTCCTTGTAGGTGATAGGTTCATCATTGTCCAAGAATAATGATTCACCATCCTCGGTGACTAGGAAACCAAATCTCTCTGGTTCCCTTACCTCTCTTGAGCTCTTATGCAGTACTTGTGTTTTTGGAACCTCTTCCACGGGGACCTATGGAACTTGTTCCTATACCAACTCCTGTGTATCTTGAGCATCAACTTCGTCGAAGTCAATCTTTCTCCCACTATCCTTCATGAGGATGTTCTCCCTCTCAAGAAAGACGACTTGTCTGGCGACAGTCACTTTCTTTTCTTGAGGGTTATATAGGTAATATCCTTTCGTTTCCTTGGGATATCCTATAAAGATACACTTTGTGCTCCGGGTGATAGTTTTTTTCCTGAGAAGGCCGTAACAAACTCCTCGTATCCCCATACACGTGTGTGCAACAAAGTGGGTTTCCTTACATTCCATAACTCGGATGGAATTCCATTTTCCGCATTAGTTGGTACTCGGTTTAATGTGTATGCTGCAGTTTGTAATACATATCCCAAAAAGGATAATTGAAGATCCGCATGACTCATCATGGACCTCACCATGTCCAACAAGGTGTGGTTCCTCCTTTCACTAACACCATTCCACTGTGGTGTATAAGGAGGAGTGAGCTAAGATAGAATCCTAGACTCCCGTAGAAGATCGATGAACTCTTGGTTCAGATATTCTCCATGTCGATCCAATCGAAGCTTCTTTATCTTCTTACCAAGATGATTGTCTACTTCATTCTGGAATTCTTTAAAATTCTCTAAGGAATCTGACTTATACCTCATTAAGTAGACATATCCATATCTACTCAAATCATCAGTAAAAGTAATGAAGTAAGAATATCCACCTCTAGATTCTACTGGAAATGGTCCACACACATCCGTGTGTACCAATCCTAGAAGCTCTGTGGCCCTTTCACCTTGTCCACTAAAAGGCGGCTTGGTCATTTTTCCTTGTAAACAAGAGTGACATCTATCAAGTGGTTTTAGCTGAATAGAGTCTAAATAGCCATCTTGGCAGATCTTTGTCAAATGCTTCTCGTTCACATGACCAAGGTGGTGATTCCATAACTGGGTGATGTATGAGTCATGTGAGTTTGTTTCATTATCGATTGACAATGCTTGGTTTTCATAATTCAATACATACAAACCATTATTTAAATGTGCCATACCAAAACATATGTTGTTCTTATAAAAGAGACAACCCTTATTTTCAAATTTGAAAACAAATCCATCCGTATCCAAACAAGATACATAAATTATGTTCTTGGTAACACTAGGCACATAATAACAGTTATGTAAAACCAAAATCATCCCAGTCGGCAATGAGAGGTGGTAGTCACCAATATCCAATGGAGCTAGCCTTGCGCCATTGGTAGCTCGAAGATCCACCTCTCCTCTGGCGATCTTTATAAATCTACTTGGTTCGTACATTTCAATACAGATGTGATCTCCACAAGCTGTATCTAATACCCAACGTGTAGAAATAGAAAGATTTCACTCGATAACAAATGCACCTTTAGCTTCCCCATGCTTCTGGGTGCAGTTCCTCTTCTAGTGGCCCTGCTTTCCACATGCAAAACACACTACCTCCCATTACTTGTCCTGCCTCAGGATCTACCCCTTCTTAGAGGGACGGTTCTCGGGGGCTTCAGACCGTTTATAAGTCTTTGGCCCCTTTTCCTTGTCCATCATTTTCTTGTTCACTATAAGCACCGCGGGGTTTTCACGCCCCATATCCTTATATACCTGGAGAATCATGGTCAGAAGCTCTGATAGACTCTTCCCATTGCCTCTCATGTTATAGTTGACAATGAAGCTACAGAAGGTCTTGGGCAGTGATGATAGGATGAGATCTGTACACAACTCATCCGGAAATTTAATCCCTAAGATGTCCAGGCATTCAATGTAGACAATAAGCTAGACTATATGAGGCCCAGCTGGCATAGACTCTCCAAGCTTCATGGTAAACAAAGCATTGGAGATCTCATACCTCTCCTATCTCTCCTTCTCTTGGTAGAGATCTTTTAGTTGAGACATCATGCTATACGCGTCCATGTTTTCATGTTGCTTCAAGATCTCATTAGACATAGACGATAGAATGAAACACTGGACATCTGTGGAATCATCCATGTGTTTCATGTAGAGAGATAATTCCTCATCTCTAGCCTCTTTCCTAGGGGAAACTGGAATAGGACTTTCCAGCACATATAATTTCCTTTCATGGTGAAGGACGACGCGTAAACTCCCATGCCAATCTTGGAAATTGGTTCCGGTGAGAAGGTTTTCTTTTTCAATTATGGTGCGTAATGATTTGTTTGATGTCATTTTCTTGTATTTTCTACAAATTAAGATGATCAAAGGTTTAGTACTTTATTACAAAAATTGAGACAAATAAATAAATTAATATTTATTAGTCTCCCACTATTTTATCAAAATCCAATAGCCCTCACCATTGACTTCGGAATATTCTATTGCGTGAATATTCTAGTGGAAAGGATCCATATTTCCCTTCGCATTACCCCAAATAGGGTTGGTCAAGCAACTTGAAGGGTTTTAGGTTGGCATTCCAAATGCCAACTTCATTAACTCGCAACTCCTTGATCCACTGAGTGGACTCCCCATTCCTGAAATCCTTATTGGATTTCCTCAACCTTTGCCTCTTGGTCACACCAAGTCCTGCTGTGGCAGTCAACCCTTGATGCAAACCAAGTCAAGTCAACCCAAAAAATTGAATTAGAATTCCCCGATAATTGAAAGCACCCCAACTAGGGTTGGTCAAGCACTTTGAACTATGGTTCGATTCTATCCAAGATTATGGAAGGCTATGCCGACTTAATATTTATTTTGAGGGATTTTATCCTTATACGTAAATTTCCATTTTATTATCTTTGATTACATGCTTGTTAATATTAAGTGGGATATACTTAAGTGATTAACCATGTATAAGATAATATTTATGTATAAGCCAGTTTTATTTTAGTTCCATCTTGCATGCTCGTTTAATTCATTAATTGTGTGATCGTAAAAACACACCCACAATAAATAAACCATGCAACTGACAGAAATAAAATAAATGGTATGATCATGAGCTTTTCTATTGTTTAGTTTATCTAGCGGTTGATAAACTATCCCAAGACCTAGGGGAGAAACACCGTGAACCTTTCGGGTTCGTGTTTACATATTTCTACCTGTCCAACTTTGTATCTCCTTGGATTGGTTTCACCTTGGTTCCTAACTTGAGCCGCCTCCACTATCTTGGGAGCTCCATCCATTATATATTAATTTATCTCACATGCAGGTGAGGGGTAAAAGGGGTTTTTACATAAAAGAATACTTGGGCGTGCATGCCCTACATATTAATGCGGAGATGGCTCGTAGGCAAAAAAAATTAATTTAAATAAATAAATTAGAAGAAACCATTCACATACAAAGGTCTCGGTCTAGCTCATGATCATCCACACATGCAATGATATTTACACATAAATAAAACTAGAATTCAATTCTTTAATCGTTCTTGTTTAAGGTAAGTCACGCTTGAATAAATTATTTATCTTTAATTAATCAATCCTTTTATCTTAAATCCATTTTATGAATTTCCTTGAGATTATCATCAATTATAATTTTAAACCAATAAATTCATTTAAAATTATCCTTGTACGTAACTTGTACCTTGGAGGCAACCCGGTGAACTTCCATTTATTACGCAGATTTTAAATTAAACACATATATATAAAATACCTATCACGTGTTGTGCCTTAGCTTTATGCCTGCACCATGGTACACGTCTCAAGGGTTTGTATAATATAATAATAAATTTTAATAAATCTGCGTAATTTGGGTGAGTACACGGCATGTAGTTCCCACTACACGACATGTACTTTTCTTCACCATCCATCCGAAGTACACACCCGGGGATAAGGCGTGTTAATGTACTTCAGAAATTTTTGGAGTACACGGCGTGTACAGTGGGACACACACCGTGTAGTTTCCATGTTACACGGTTTCCAGCCGGGCAGGCCGTGTACGGAGTACACGACCCAACCCTAACCCGAAGGGACTACACACCGTGTTCATTGGACCACACGGCGTGTCTTCCGGAAACCGTGTGCCACCTGTTTCTGGTCAACACATGGTGTCTTAAATTATTAGAAAGAATCCAATACATTGCCTGATTTGGCGGATCAGTCAATGCATTGAACCTAGACTACAGGGCATGTACTTCCGAATACACGCCGTGTATTCTGGTGTTATACGTCCATAAACGTTTGGATCCTCCGGATGAGTTCCTCTATATTATTTTAATCAAAATTAAAAAAAAAATCCGTTTCTGTGAGGTGAACGAGAAAAGAGGGAGGAGTAACAGATCTCAAGATTCAGATTTCCAGAACGATTAAACATGAATTGAAATAACTAAATTATTAAATGCGTAAATCACCAACGAAAAACTATATAATTATAACAAATGATATGACCCCTCTGATACCACTTGTAGGTTCCGGGCGCAGTGGAAGTGCGTTTTATTTGGGTTTCCCCAACATTAATTTTAACGTTAAACAACGTTCAATCTGAGATCCGTCACGATATAAAACACCTAATCTTTGGAATAGAACGAAGAATGAAAAGAAAAGAAGAGTCTCGGAACCCTTGAGGAGGATCATCATATGTTGATTATAATTAATTTAATTAATGCATAAGAATTATATCGTTGGAATTATTTCTTCATTGATGTGTCTAGTCACGATTCGGTGATCCGTCATTGCGTCATTGAATCCAAGTGTAGGATTCCTCTAGTGGTGATCCACACGTGTGTCGCTTTTCTCCGGACGTCTCCGAAGAGATCTCCGGGTGCTAGCGTGGAAGAACCTTCGCTTGCAATGTCCGCCTTTTACCGCCTTGATCCGGTGGAGGATCTTGCACTTGTAACTTGAGGGCGTTCTTGGTGGAAAGGGAATTCTCTCTTGGCTTGAGAGTATTTCCAAATCCGTTGTGCACAACAATGGCTCTCGAAAATGTTGGGGTTGCGAGGATATTTATAAACTGGTTTGAGGTTAACAGAGTTATGACAATAAATAAATGCATTACGCGTTTTATTTATTTCACTAACTCTTATTGAAAACCCCCATGTCGAATTATTAATTCCTTGACATGCGCCCACACTGATTATAATAAATATCATTTAAAAAAATATTAAATCCTCAAAATCTCAACTGGAAAAACTACACGGCGTGTAATAATTAATACACGTCGTGTACTTGTTTTCCATAAAACTACACGGAGTGTATATTTAATATACACGGCGTGTACTTTTATTTTCCATTTTTCTCCACCACATTTATTAGACCTTGGGTAATGACTATTTATTTCTTAAATAAATGTAACTGCATTACTCACTAATAAATATATTATTTCGTCCACAATATATTCTATCGAATAACTAGTATCAAAATAAATGCGATCAGACATCCTTAAATAATTATTAAACCACAGTCGAGAATAACATTTATTTAACTTGTTAAATTAATATTTAACTTGTTAAGTTAATATTTAACTGAGATACATGGACACACTTAGTGTGTGACCCACTAGGTCTATTTCTTAGTGTCGTTAGCCTGAGCCTGCCTAAATTTCAAGGTTAGCATCTAGCAACACGCCAAGGCACCCATATAGAAAGAAGTTAATGCCGCAATGATGTGTCACCTCCTACGAACGCTTACTGTGTAATATAATCCCTTTGTCTCGATATCTCCAATCAAGCAGGTTGCATGCTAGTTCCATCAACCCATGTGCTTGATTATTCTTTCCTTCACTTCCTGGAATTGAACTTTCCCATACCTTACCATGGCCATGGATTTATTTAAGCTATATCAATTCCATCAAAGGGCCTAAGATATCTACTTCCGTTATAGAATGGAAGGGACAAATCCTTTCTCGCATTATCTATTAATGCGGTATTACTCGTGATGCACCCAACATATCCTACCTCACTGCGAACAGTGTGTCATCACAGTTTTCATCAATACATCTAAGTGCGTGAGTTGTAATACCCATTAATAATAATCTTAAAGTCTAAGGATCAATACACACGTCCACAGATAGGAACATCCATTGACTCTATGAAATGTGGATTTCCTATTGGCGAGACTCATTCTCATAATATCCTCCTGGATATTACCAAGGGCGCACACCATGAGAAGGTGCCTCAAAGTTTTATGAGTCCTCACCCTTAATGACCTGTATTATTTGTGTCCATCAAATAATATCATCCGTCCATAGAACATACATTCAAGAAGAGTGTTATGGCACTTCCGGGTTCTCATCATAGTAGGGATCCGCTATGACCCTTTAATGCAACAGATGTCCTTAGGACATTATCACATGACATGTTATGAATAAGAACAATAAAGATGTGATAAGGTTTTTATTTAATGAATAATGTACAAAGTAGTCAGTTCTAGACCACCAACTCCAACATAATTACTGAGATAAAATGTTATCACTATATATTCATAGTGTCTATAACTCATATGAGATGTCATGTTGTGTATATCCTACTATGTAACCCTAAATTGAGGATATATAGAATGAATTCCAATCATGGAAAATTATTGAGCTCTGTGAATTTGATCAAATATGTCCTCAATACGGGGTAGAGGATAAATATCCATGATTGTGATCTTTTTCAGTTCCTAATATTCAATTCAAAGTCACATTGATCCATATTTCTTCCGAACAAAAGAATTGATGAACCCAATCATGATACACATGGATGAATGAATCCTTTTCCAACATTCTCTATGATTTTCTTTTTCAATTACTAAAAATCAATTGGTTCCATACTAAAGGAAGTATTTGAAATAGGTATAACTCAAGTTATGAGTATTATTGAAAACTCAAATTCATGATTCAGAGAAAGACTATGAAACTCTTTAAGAAATAAATTATAAAAATCCCATATAGTAGTAATATCATTGATGTATAGTTTCCCCCCAACCATTATAGATATACACCCCTTTTCAGTAGGAATTAATACCCATACAATGGTTGAAATTCCCATCGGAATTTTATAGTTATCATCACATTGGTAGATGTATATAGGGATGTTAATAATATAAAATATCACTTCCCTTATTTATATATCATCATTGGAATTATGTAGAAAAATAATATACATTCCAAAGATAACATCATATTAAACTAGAGGGAGAATAACAATATTTATAGGAAATACATTCCCACAAACTTCAACATGGTAAAAATAATGTACTTAAGATGTGATCATCAATTAATTTGGGGTTTTCACTATTAATTTAACATCTAAACACTGGGGTTTTGAAGTAAAATTCATTGATTATTTTCATGATATATAGGCATTCATATAGATAATCTGAAATTGGTTTATTCATTTTTTGAGAATAACAATTACCAACTCAACTTCATCATTAAATCTCTCGTCCAATATTAAAAATAAAATGGCTTGCATGACAATCATGAATCTTTAAAAAAAGTGATATACTATGAAAAATCATTACTAGGATATCTAAATAGTTAGACATTATTTTCAATATATTAATCCTTAGTTTTAACCTAGTCCACTCATGATCATCATCTATTCCAATACATCTTGATGGTTTTTAATGAGTTTGCAAATTTCCAAAGTATATCCTCTTGAAGTGTCAAACTAGGTGTGTATCAAGGCCAGATTTCATTAACCAGGTGATGATCGAGTCAATGACCAATGCACCCTTTTAGGATTTAATACCTCTAGGTATAAATTTTCTATATCCTCACTCACTTTTAGTATTCATACAGGGATGTAATTTCTTGTAAACCAAACTTTCTCCTTTACCAAAATTCCATTACTTTTTCCCATACATTAACTTATCCTTACAAGTATCCCCAGCAATCTCACAAAGGTTTTCTCATCCTAGTATCCAAATGTTAAATACTCCCTTGTATAGTAAAAAATATGACAATAAAATATTTTCATACATAGATATAACATCTTAATATATGAATTTTCAATTCATTTCACAAATACACACTTGAGGACTGTAGAGGATTATGTCTTTAGAGACTAGATAGACAATATTTTTATTTCATGAAATATCCTAAAAAACTCCCTTAAATATCTTACCACGTAGTACAATTCATATAAAGATAACACTTAAGATGTTTATTTATAACCTTAGAAAAGGAAACATAAGAAACGGTGAGTTCAGATGTTCAGTAAATGTAATCAAAGGAGATATAAACATTACATGAGAAAAAAGTTATGAAAACATGATAATAAAATATAATAACCATACCCTACATATCATAGATAATAATGTTTATTCAAGGTATAAATCATAGAAATTCATAAGAAATGTATCATTAGGTAATCAAAATACATAATCCATGTGAGCATAACATTGACATAAGACAAGTCTTTTTTACATACACATAAGCATAGAAAAAAATATTTCAAGGATACCCACTAAGAAATTCATAACGTGTTAGGATATGGATGAACACCCACATACATATCTTAGATACTGTTATAAACTCCAATGTACTATCTTTTTTAGACACATGATACACTCTTATGTTTCCTCTTTTTGGGGATTAGGATAAACTCTCATGTAACCTCCTAGATCATAGAAAACTAATCACTACCCACTATATTATAGGAAGATATAGGTCCCAAACATCACATTATTCATCCATTCATGTTCCATAAGATCATAAAACATTAATCATATCATAACCAAGGAAAATAAAGTAGGATTCATAAACATTTAATCATTGCATAACCCATGGGAGATAAAATATTTTTTATAAAGAATGAGGATGGTATAATTGGATCATATAGCATAACCCATGAGAGAGAAAATATTTCATAAAGAATAAGGATGGTATAATTTGATCATATACATAGTAAATATTATGTAACATCAAAGGATTTATTATTTTATAGAAAATTATGTTGAAATATCACTTGGAACATTACATGACAAAAATAACCTTCCCACTTTGAAAACTTTTATTTCAAATCTAAAAATTTACCAAATATGAAAGAGAATATTTTTTAAATAATATTAGAGTCATTTAAATGATAATTTTAATCAATTAGTGTTAATGGATTCAAAAAATATCATTCATGTCTTACATGTTAAATTTGTGATTCCTTTCATATTTTTGGAAAACAATAAAAAGAGACTTTCGCATAAAATGACAAGAATATTTATTTTAAACCATTTTTTAAAAATAAAAATATTAGTAATATTTTATTTAAAAAAACATTTTATGGTTTTGAAAACATTCTTTAAAACATTTTTAGAAAACATGGGCATGGAAGAAAAATGATTGTTTACCCAAGAGAGAAAAAAAACCAATTTTAATAAAAAAAATTCTTTCAGTCTCTTGAATTCATAAAGAGAGGAAAATAAAAGGGAAAACTTTATTCTCCAAATATAGAAAAATTATAAGAATATTAAGGAGTTTCTTGAAATTTATATCCACATATTTAATTATTGGAAGCATAATAAAAAATAACCTTGATATATGATGATATTGTAACATTAAACCCTTACCAATTTGGTATCTCTTAAGTCACAATCTTCCAGAAAGAAATATCATAAGATATACATGTAAAACCTCAAAAATATCATAATAAGATTAATAAAATATGTTATGTCCACTAGGCTAAGTACCCTGAGAGGGGGGGTGAATCAGGGTATGACTAATTAAAAATCAAAGCCCGTTATGATCTTGTTTCTCTGTTAAGAAAAACACTCCTATCTCTCTTTCCTATTTCATAATATAAACATAAGGTAAAGCGTGCACAGGACACAACAATATTTACTTGGTTCATAGCTAAGGGCTACGTCCAAGGATCATACGACGACAAGTTTCTGGTCGTACCAAATTCCACTATTCTTCACTAGATGTGGATTACAAGGTTTGGGCACAGTCACTCTGTCCCAGGCTCACTACCTTTACAATTTTTAGGATCAGCTCACTACCTTCCCAAGGGTCACTCCCTGTTTCTCTCTCTCTGGCTCACTATCGGTGGAGAGGATCACCTTCTTCCTCTTCCTTCGCTCACTACTCTAGAAAGTATCCACTCACAGTTTATAGACCTGTAGGTCTCTTTATTTTCATGAAGGAATGCATCTTCTTCTGTATGTAGATGCTCTGTTGAAGTCCAACTTTCACCCATAGATGAATATCTCTTTGCACCGAAGGTATCAGGAAAACTTCCAGCTTCCACGCAGCTCAAAAACACTACCTAAAAATCAACCTTACTTGGCGCCCTTCTCTAAGGCGGCGCGCAAGTCTCGGCTTGCAAGTCCACACTGGCACGCAATTATTTCTTAAAACTTGTGCAACTCAAGCTTAAACTTCTCCAAACTTGCACGATGCACTTCCTTTTCTGTCCAAACCACCTTAGGCGCACAACGAATAGATGGAGCGCAACTTCAACACTGGCGTGCAAGTACCTACTTGCGCGACCACACACCACTTGCACGACTTCCACACCTGCGCGACGAGAGATCTGATTTTTCTAAGTATTGAACTTCGTAAGAAATGAGGAGGGGTGGTCCAGTATTTATAAGCATTTGAACTACCTGTGTGATGATGCGCAAGTCCCCATCTGGTGTGCAAGTGTCGGCGCACAAGTCAACCGCCCTGGCCTCTATCACACTACTCACTTGCATGGCCAAACCAATACTTGCGTGACCCACCTTCCTTTTCCATATTTTGAAGTTCTGATCCTGAAAAACAACAGGCGCGCAAGTTCCCAAGCCTCTTAAGAATCGGCACGCAAGTCTCTTCACGGTGCTCAAGTCACTTGTGCGACCAACTCAATACTTGCGCGACCCTTGTCCCTTTTCCATATTTTGATGTTCTGATCTTCAAAAACATATGGCAGACAATTTTCCTCTCCTTCAATTATATGACGCCACCATGTATCTATTCTTTTGTACCTCCTCCAGATCATCCATTCCTTTTTTTGACGTTCTTGAATCAAACATGGATCGTTGACCTTAGCTCTTGAACTCGACATTCCATCATGAAGTCCTCGTTGTCGAAAAATTCATATGTCATTGTTTTTCTTTGTCAACAATCACCACTTAGATGACCACTTTGTCAATAAACACAATCACCTCAAATATGCTTCAATGATACCTTGAGGGATTTTTTCCCAACAAAATATATTAATGGGTATTATATACACGACATAGAAGAAATAATTGGTGAATATGGAATTTTTCTCAAAGAAATACCAGTGAGACAAAATCTAATACCACTTTGAAAACATTTGAGTTGTAAGCCCCATTAAAGATTAAATAAAATTAAATATTAAATATTATTAAAATGATAATATTCATGATATAACATGTCAAATTGGTGGTATATACAATACATAAAATAAGCGAGTGGTGAATATGGCATATATCTCCCAGAAATAAAAGAGAGACTTGAAATCCCTTACCTCATGTATTGAATTTATTTATAAATGTTAGGAACTCATGTAAAATAAATAATGGTTCATTATACATATATTAAATAACAATATTCATATAAATCATTCCATATATGATTTACCTATGACCTTTTGTTTCCCATTTATTAACAATTACATGTTAAAATCATGATTCAGGTAATAACTACTTCATTTTTCCATTGATCATTATTCCATAATATCAAAAATACATACATGATATTAATATAATATATATTCAATATATATTTCTTTACATTAATCTATAAAAATTGTATATGGAAAATTAATTACACCATTCTTGGGGACAGTAGGTCGTACGTACGAATGAAGTTGTTTCCATTTCCTTAATAATGGAAAAAAACAAAGGTAAATATTATTTTAACATTATAAAGTCATTTTTATATCATATATATCATATATATTCATTTAATCTACCTTTATTACAACCCATTTCAATAAATAATGAAAAACATGTAACATCGCTTCGTGGATGCAGTAATCCACATGTACACACGAGCGATGTTATTAGTTTCAAAATGATTGGAAGGTATAAAGGGAGTTGTGAAAATATAATTAAAGGAGTATAAATCTTTCATAAATATCACATATTAAAATTAAATCCATCATTATTTCTAGTAGTGAGAGGTGGTGATTGAAAGTGAATTACATCACTTCACGAGGTGGTTGTCCACCGTACACGTGATCGACAGTTTCATTTCCCACATGATGGAAGAGGAGATTAATGAAGGTAATTACATTAACCAATTACCATATTATTATATGTTATATAATTATTTTAATAAATCACATTTTTGAATAATATTTTGAATATTTATATGAATAAATAAAATGAAAATGTGTGGTTAAGTATTATACCTCTTCCTCGAAGAACCCCTTTAGTATTAACCAAAAGCCTCATTTATAGGTTTTTATAATAAAAAATTATTCTAGGATTTGTGTAGGGAATTAGGGAATATTTTTTTGGTGTTTTTTGTCTGAATTTGTTTTTGGAAGTGTTTTTAGAAGACTATAGGTGGTTTCTTTTTATAAGTGGGGGAAAGGACACACTTGGAATTTTTTAAAATAAAAGGTGTACCCATGTTTTTAAAATTCCAAAAGGATGAAAAATGGATAATTATAAAAAATTATATTTTTTATGGTATAAATATGGCCATATAATTGGATTATAAAATGTTTCTATATCATTTTACCCCTTATCATTTTAGTTTAACCCTGGGGTAAACATGTTTTAACCTTAATCACTGTAATTAATTTTTTATATTTTTACTATAAGTTTTAAACAAAAAATATGGTGACCTTATTATATAATTATAATTTTGATGATTCTCAATATTTAATCTATTTTTACAAATTCCATTCATTGAAATGGAATATTTTAATTAAAAATTGAACAAACAAATGCAATGAAAAAACAGTTTTACAAAGAGAATATTTTCATTAGTATTTAAATTTTTAATATCCAAATTCAATATAAAATTTATTAGAATTTAAAAATATGTATTAATAAATATTTAATTGAATTTTTTATGGCCATATTAAAATATAATTAAGCTCAAAAATACTATAAAAGAATAATAGGTTTTCAATAAAAATTGTAATTTTTTTATAATTTCTAAAAAAACATAATCATTATCGAAAATTCTCAAAAATTCAATCAAATATTATTTTGAAATTTAGATTCAAAAAATGATTTTTATTTTTTATAATTATTTCTTCAAGATTTGAATAAATCACTTTTCTTATTTGTTTACCAAAATAATAAAAAAACATTTTTTGAGAAAAATGGTAATTTCAAAACATATATATAAATTACTAAAAATTATGTAAATTTTATAAATATATTTTATTTAAAGGACCCCCGAACACCATTAGAGGGGAGGGGTGAGTCATGGTTTCAATTTTTATTATAATATAATAGATAATGATTCCATGTTGGTAGGAACCTATTAAATCTATTAGATGAGAACTTGTAGAAAACAAATAATCCTAGGAAAAGATAAAGCACAACAATTTTACACGGTTCACCACTAAGGGTTAGTGCAAAGATCATATTCTTAAGTGTTTCGGTCATACCTAAATCTACTAATATTCACTATTTGTGCAATACAATAGTTTATACATTTTCACTCTATACCTAGGCACACTTCCATTACACGTTTTTTGGTAAGGAAGACTGTGTCTCTCAAAACACTTCTATTGACTCCCCTTAGCTCACTACATTGGGTGAAGTCTAACATAGTTTATCAAATTTAAGGATTATTCACATTATTGGCATTAAATTCATTGTCCCTAATTATAATGAGACTCTAATTGCATCATAGACGCGATTTGATTCACTTTTAAAGCATTGTTCACTTAAACTCGCTATTCAGAACAACTGTTTACGGAACACCAACACAAAGCTTACAACCTTCGCAAAGAAACCTTCCTTGATGGAATAACCTTTTTTTATGAATCTCATTCAGCCATCATGGAATACCTAGTCATCAAAAATCACCAATTACATAGAAGCATTGTTGTCATTAAATATTTAGTAATACTTTTCACAATGCTCATGCTTGGATAGAAATCCAGATTCACAGAGCTCCCAATCATCACAATATTAGAGATATTTCATATTTTCTATTATTATTTTACTGTAGAATGAAGTGTGTTAGAATCATATATATAGGCTTCAAACTTCCCAATTCCCCACCCCCTTGACTAAATTTCTAAGATATTTCATAAACATGTTCACAGTGTCACTCCATTCACAAAGATCCCTTCAAATTTTTCATTGTCACAAATATTTCTATGAAACCATCATACACTCACAATGCTCCACTTCTCATAATCAGGGAGATCACTATCATCATTCATGATGCTCCACATCTTCATGAATATCATCACAGTCTTCTCCAAACTTGTTCCTTTAACATTTTTATGATGTTTCATCCCCATAAAACCTCCTTTCGTGATGCAAGCCTATTCCTCTATATTCTGAGCTTAAATTTATTTCGAACATTAGTAAAGAACGCCTCCTTCAATATTGTAGTCATATTGAACTGTAATATCACCTTCCTTTCAAACTGACTGATCATACAAATGTAGATTGACATAAAAACACTAACCGGACTCCGTATCTAGTAAGAAACATCCTTCATTCCAATAATATTTCCCTTTGTACTTATTATAAATCTGCAGATAAATTCAATGAAGCACCAGCTACTATCAAGACCTGATATGCGAGAAACAAATCCTCTATCACTCTATGTCTATGTGATCAAATCCTCATGTAGAAAACAATAAGGTAATAATTAATTGGGTTCTCATATTTTGGAATGATTAATGATGTCCAAGGTAATCTCTAACTATTTCCTTATAACACATAATTATTATTCTTATTTCCCATTCTCCATTCTCATTCTCCCCATTTTTAATCATGGAATATCTCCATTATCCCCCTTTGGAATGAAATACAAATATCCTCCATTTTGACTTTTAAAGCTCAAAAGACACTCCCCCTAGATCATATCTCCCCCATAAACCTACATCACTTCCATTAATATATTAAAATAATTAACACAACTAGGAAGAGGGGATCATCAGTAACCTTCTCATGCATTGGGATTTGGTTGAACATTTTTGTTCAACTGATGATTCTTGAAAACATGTTCTACCAATTTATTTTTCAAAACTTCATCCACATGGTCATTAGTTCTAACTTGACCTATTTTTGTCACCATTGGTTGTTTCACCTCATCACCGATATTAGTCAATTATTTTTCATCCATAATAGTCGAGTGAAATAATTTGTAAAAGATATATACTTTTTTTTAGTATTACAAAGAGAAGTTCTTTATTGTTTCTTACTCAACCATAAAAGACATTTATTTCCAATAAATAATGTTCCCCCACTTGTGGACATTCTATCAAGAACATGTCCAGCCCAATCCTCATCTGAATATTCCAATAGTTCATTATCTCTTACTATATTAAAGAATAATCCATAATTTTGAGTCTCTTAAATGTAACTCCTGATTCTTTTAACTATCGCCAATTGTTCTTCCTTTTGATTACTTTTAAAATGGGCCAGTAATCATGTTTCAAATATGATATATAGTTGTGTTGTAGTTAAGTGTAGTAGGATTCTAATGATTCTCCTATACATGGTGTGATCTATAGAAGTCTCATCATCATGCTTTCCATGTTTTTCCCAACCACAATCAATGTTGATATTGGTTAGGATTCTTGCATATTGAATTTCACAAGTAACTCCCTTGCATAGATTTCCTAAGAAATTAAAGTGTAATCCCACTTCTAAATCACCCATATCCCTATGAATTTTGTGATCTCACCAATCATATACATTTCAAAATCCGATTACATGTGATTGGAAAATTCTTCTTCCGATCTCTACCTTATTCCACAAAAAATAAAATCATCTATATACACTAGATCCATAGATTTATCTTCCTTTTAATTATTCTCATATAGATTATGGTTGAAACCTCCTATTAAAAATTTTAGATTCTTCAGATAAGAATCAAAATGAGAATACCATGCTCGTGTTGCATTCTTTAGACCATAAAGTGACTTTTTCAATAAAAAAACATTCATTTCATCATTTCTAATTAGAATATACATCTGTCATTCAATATAGACTTACTCTTCAAGAAAGCTATTTAATAATTTTGTTTTGAAATCCATTTTGTAAACTTTACATCCTCTTTGAATTTCCGTAGTAAGGAAAATCCTAATCAACTCCAGTCATTCCATTGGAGAAAACATTTCTTCAACATAAACTCCTTTAATTCGTGATTAGAATTTACACACAAAGTGTGCATTATTTCTGATCACATTTTCATGCTCATAAAATATGTTTTTAATAATAAACTTTGTTCTAGTCACATTTTGATTTTTGGATCTCATAATATGATTCCAAGTATTTTTCTTGTCAATCTGGTACAATTCTTCCTTCATTGTCTTAACCCATGATTCAACCTTCGTAGCTTCTTCAAATGAGGTTGGTTCTACAATTGTTAGAAAGGTAGATGTTGAAGTTCCCAGTCAGGATCCAAGTATCACTGAGGGGGGATGGGGTGAATCAGTGATATCTTTTTACTTTTTAAGTTTCCCCTTTTTGAAACAACCTTCGGCTCCTATTAAAGAGATTCTTCCCTGCTGAACAAACACAACCACAGGAACACAAGATTTACAAGGTTCACTACTCAACAAGAGTAGCTATGTCCTTGGTATGGTATGGAAACAACCCAGTACCACACAATTCACAAGAAAACAATCCTTTTAAGTGGAATACAACGAGTATGATATACCCTTAAACTCATATTGCACTTTGAAAAAAAACCAATAATCCGTGTGATCCCTCTTAACACAAATAGGGTAAAAAAATGGATCAATGCTTCTTAATGAGCTTACACAAATCAAATCTTTCAAATAAATTCTTCAATTTCCTACCCAGAAGCTGGCAGGAACTCCTGGAGACAAACAGCTTGTGCGCCCACTTCCACTTGCACGCCCTATACTTGCGCGCCTATAACTTGCGCGCCTCTTCCTGTGCGCTACTACTTGCGCGCCACAACTTGCGTGGAAAGACTTGAGCGGAATAATTGTGTGGAAGCAATTGCGCGGCAGACTTGTGCGGCAGGCTTGCATGGCAGACTTGCGTGGTAGACTTGTGCGGTAGACTTGTGAGTCGGATAAATAACCCTCAGCTTGATCGCCCAACTCTCTACTTTCGTGCCCAACTCTCTACTTGTGCGCCCAACTCTCTACTTGTGCACCCATAGCTCAAAGATAATCCTTAATTATTGAGGCTTAAGAAACTAGGAAGCTAGTCGTCTATTTATAGGCATTTTGTTGACTTGCGCGACCTACACTTGCGTGCCAATACTTGCACGCCGCTCCTTCACTTGTGTGCCGCTTCTTCACTTGCGCGGACTTCCATCACTAGTGCGGCACTTTCTTTCCTTTGTCAGATTTTGATATGATGATGTTGGAATATGACTTGCGTGCAACATGAACTTGCGTGCCAAGACTTGCGGACCAATACTTGCGTGACACTCTTGACTTGTGCGACACTTTCTAAATTGTGCGCCCCATTATTTCCTTTGGCATATTTTGATTGGATGATTTTTGAAATATGACTTGCATTCCAATACTTTCACACTAATACTTGCATTCCACATTTTGACTTTCCCGCCACTTTTGACTTGTGCACCACTTCTGACTTGCACGCCACCTTTGACTTGCGCGCTACTTTCTTTCCTTTTCCAAAATCACTTCTTTACTTTTTCCGATTTTCTGGGACAAAAATATGGCAAACACTGGGAAACGGAGCCACCTTAAACTGTTCTTTTTTTCTGTGTCCAGATGGTATGTTCCTTTGTCATTTCTATCTTCACTACATCCCATAAACATTATTTAGTTTTCATCACGAACTCTGCTATCGTGATATATATCCTTTGATAGATCATCATTAGCATCGTCAGAGTTACAGTGGGAAGTACTAAAACTTCCTTATCTTCCAGAAACATAATTCCTTCCAATCAAAACTATATATGACTGGCATCATCATTTCTACCCCTTTCCTACATAAGGCGTGCATCACAAGTTCTTCTAACTTATGATATTTTTGAAATACATGTCAGCAAAGCATCGTCTAGTTTCCAAGTCCGTTCCAAAGTGAATTGATTTAGCTTATTTTACCACAAAAGAAAACACTCTGTGATAAAAAAACTTTTCTTACTTTTTTATCCATCCAACATGGTCCCAACAGATGTGCTTTATTACTCATTATCCTTTTCTTCATGGGAGTGGTCCAATCACCAATGATGTTGGATTGATAATTTTTTCCATTCAATTTCTCCTGTGAGGTTCAGATGAAGTTTCGTCATCTATGTATTCATCTTCTAATTCTTCTTATGAATCATCATCATTTTGTTACTCATAAATTTTTTCACACATTTCTCTACTTATGCATTTTAATATATATTTTTTCACTTTCTTCCTCATATTATATCATATCAACATATCAATTACTCGTGTAATTTTTTGTTTTTTCTTCAATGACCATTACTTATCTTCTTTCCACAATTATTCAAATATTATCATTGAAACATTTGTAGGATTTACTCTACATTGAATATCCAAGGAATATTCCCTCATTAATAGCATCACAGTACTTCCCTTGATTTTATTCTTTGTTTCGGATGAAACATTTACTTCTAAAAACATGAAAATAATTTAAAGAGGTCCTCCTTCCATTCAAATGCTCATATGGTTTCTTTATTTATGCCATATAAATCCCTGTTTGATTTTGAGTGTAAAATTATTCTTGAACAACCTATTTCTAGTAATGACGAGAGATATGACTCTCAATCAGCATAGTTATGGATATATTGTTTAGATATCGAATTCTGTATTCAAAAACTATATTTTATATGGAGTTATCACTGTAGAAACATCATTCATTATTCCATATTTTTAAGGTAATTTTAAAATTTCAGGGATGTTTATTCCCCTCCATTTTCATATCATAGAGCTTTATTTTTATGGCCAGTATTATTTTCATATTTTTGAAGATAAATTTCCATGTAGTCAAGCACTTGTTGTTTCCAGTGTATAAAAATCACAAAATCCATTGTACTATAGTGATAAATGAAAATAATGAAGTACCACTCTCTTTATGTTCTAAACACATTTATTAGACCACATACATCTATGTGAATGATATAAAGAGGATTTGATTCACTTTTCTTCTTTGGCCAACATAAACTTTAGACCAACTTACCTCTTATGAATGTATCACAAGTCATTACTTTTTCATGTTTCAAATTTTGAGACAACCATGAATATCTTTATCTTAGAAATATTTTCCATGTATTTTTTATTAATGTTACCCAACCGTAATGACACATTTTTCATCTTCTTCAACTGTTAGAAAGAAAATTTTATCTTTACCGTCAACCTGATATAGGTTTTCATCTTTTGGACATCCTTTATGAGAAAATTTCATATCTCTCCTTTTATAGTGAACAACGTTGATTTAATTTTACTATATTTATCGGGTCATAGGGTTGACTCATGCTCTAGAGATTTCGATGCAAACTATCCACATAAAGAACATTATTTTTCTTATACTATCCATTTTCCATTTCTATACTCCCACTTCTTTTGATCTTCATAACACCACCATTATCGAACCTTATTATTCCATCAACCTTTTTTTAATTCTTTAATAAGTCTACACTTCCCATCAAATAGGATGGTCACCCTCTATCCAGAATCCATGTTCTACTATTCTTTGTGGCTATGAGAGATACTTATGCAAGGTTGGATTTCTCAATTTTCTTGTTTTACATTAATGAAATATTTGATTGAGTGATGGACAATGATGGTATTTCTGATATATTTTTCATGTGAATTGATTCTTAATATTCATATTGTTCTTCTAGAAGAGAATACCTTTTGTAATTGAAACTTCTTCTCATTTATGGGTATTAAATTTTCTCTGAGTTCTGTATCTAATACTTCATCCTTTCCTCTGGATGCAATCAAAATCATTATTACCATAGTTAGAGTAGTGAATGAATAATCATAAGAGATATTTCATCTATAATAGTTATGAAATGTATTCATTCTCATTTATTGAAATCCTAGATCATCCTCATTCATATAGATTCATTCCTCTTCAAAATATGACATTGTATGAACCAAATAGCCATAGAACTTACATTTCATAAGAGTAAATGTCTTCTCACTTCAATTCCTCCTCATATACCCTTCTATAGGCATAAGATCCTCAACCTAGTTGGTGAAGAATTGCTAGGTGCATCCGAGAGACCCGAGACCAAATCTAGGTGGAGGCATATTTCCGGGTACTGTAGCATTACTGTAGCAGGCACTATTCGATACTATAGCAGCTAGAACTATTCATTCATCTCGGACTTCGGGCCACCTGTTTGGTCATCAGATCCTGCAAGGATTTCGGGCCACCCACGGCCTTCGGGCCAGTTTATTATCATGGCCTTCGGGCCACCTTAAGTCCTTAGAGCCACCCCAAGGCCTTCGGGCCACATGAATACAGGCCCCAGACACACTACAAAAAAGGATCAGCCCCAGAAGATGATTCAGAGTAGGTAAACTCACCAGAGCAGAGACAAATGGATTTTCAGAATGAGAGGGTATGGATATTCCATCGGTACCAGCCTGTTCTTGCACGAGAAGCCTAGCCATACAGTCATGAAAGGGTGGAGAGCTACTATCAAGATGCAGATGCTAGGGAGGGATAGTTCCTTGTAGATAGTCTGGTTGAATTCCCTAAGACCTTTGGGTCATGTAATCTCATAAACCTACGGGACATGTAATCTCTAAGCCTTAGGGCCTTGTAAGGGTTTCCCCTCATCCTTTGATAGGGGAGTTATCAAAAATCAATAAAAATAAAGGCCTTCGGGCCATTCATGTGATATACCCTTCCAGAGGAAAATTATTTGACTAGATTTCATTTCTAAATACTTGTGGGTGTTTTTTAGTTATCCTTTTGGTTTGATTTTAGGATATCTTTGTTAAGACTTTTAGGGCCTTTATGGTGTGTTAGATTTTAACTTCCCTTGATTTGGTTTCATCTTTTTTCCATCATTTTATGTTTTAACATCACAACCAATTCCACTTTTTCCCATGCATGTGGATCTTTGATCATTCAAATCATCCACTACTCCTTCATAACCATTCTTAGATCTCTATCTCTCTCTCTTTAATATCTCAGCATATGAGAATCTTCCAAATTGTATTTTATTATTTTTTCCTTTGAAAATTATCCACATTCATGTTTTATCCTTAGAGTAAAAAAAATTCTATAAGACCCTAAACTATCTAGGACTTTGAATCCAATATAAGTGTATGTTCATTGATGAACATTACCTATTATTCAATACCAAGCTTCAACTATGCTACATCTTCAGAGATTTAGATAGTTTCTGAATGTTATTTTAATACTTTTTATAGTCGATTAATTTCAACTTCAATCCAATCAACATATTCTGATGACTCTTCCGAAGATTCTCTGTACTTTTTATTTATGTTTCCTTGATTTTAAGGATTACTAAGAGTATCCTCAAGTTCCAACATAAGATCAAAATCATAAATCAACTTATCATATTTATATTTATCTTATGATACCTCATACTTTTCAATAATATCCATCATGAATTCTTGAGTTCCATATTTAAACTAAATTTTTTTCATCCTCTAAATTTCATTATCGTCATCTTTTTTTGCAGATGAAACTCTTCCTCTATAATTTCATTATTGATTTATAGTCTCCATTTTGGGGAAACATTTTTTTGAGGCTTTTTCATGTTTTCATCTTACCTTTATCCATCATCGAACATCCTTGAGAACTAAGAGGAAACGTGACCAACCTACCACCTTGAGAATAGGCTAAAGGAAGTTTTTCTTAAAATATCCCTTTTCCTTTCTTGAATTTCTTAGTAGAAAGAGGAATAATTGCATCTCCATTATTATATTAACCAAATATATCTCTAGAGAACTCATGTTTTTCATGGATTTTATTTCCATTTACTTGATTACTCGAGTCATTTCATCTTCTAGTGTGACTCTCATATTATAGACCACCAAACTACTTAACAAGATCTTTAAGGAAAAGTTTAGACAGATTCTTTTCTTTGAGGGAAGATACATTCAGATTGTAGAGAGGTGGAAACCATCTTAAGAATTTAGTCATGATGTCAATTTCTTTAATTTCTTCCCCCTGACCTTTAATTTTGTCAACAAAATTGTTTATTAGATTAAAAATGTATCTGCATTTTCATCAGGATGCATCTCCAGATCAACGAAATTATTGTTCAAATCATGGAGTTTTCCCCATTCACTTTGATCTCACCTTCATAATTATATTCATGTTTTTACAAAATTTACTTGGATAATGTGAAACTCCTTTCCTTCATATATATTTCATCATATAGAACTGTGGTAAGAGAATTTTGTGCTTTGGAATCTACATCAAGAATTTTCTAATCTATTTCAGTCATAAAAGGTCTTGTTGCATCAGTTACCTGAATCCCCTATGCAGTTAAAAAAGGAACTTACATTCTGAGAGATCATAGATGAGATATCATCCTATTATTCCAAATATGGAAGTTTATTCTATAAAAAGGGGGACTCCCCTAGCAATTACTGAATTCTTTATGATAATAAAAGAGGAACGATTTAATTCCATCAACCTGTAGGATTTGACAACACTTGAAGACCATAAAACACCCTGAGAGAGGAGGGGTGAATCAATGTGTCAACTTTTTCTAATAAGTTGATGGATCTTGTTCCCATGTTGGTATGAACCTATTAAATCTATAGTATGGGAATGTGAAGAAAATAAATAATCACATGCAAAGAGACAACACACCAATTTTACTTGGTTCAGCACTAAGGGCTGGTCCAAGGCTCATATGGTGATAATTTGTAGGTCATCCCTAAATCAACTAATCACCACTATTTTTTGACTATAATAGTTTATTAACAGCCACTATGTTCCTAGGCACACTACCATTACAAGATGATAGGGGTGGAACACTACGTCCCTTAGAACACTTTCGTCAACACCCCCTATCTCACTGCATTGGATGAAGTCTTACTCAGTTTATCAACTAGAAGGTTGATTTAGTATATTGGAATTAAATTATACATATTTCTCTAGTACGAGACTTTTATTGTACCATAGAAATGATTCAATTCAATTTGAAAGCATCATTCACTTAAACATGATATTTAGAACTAATATTTGTAGAGATCCTTCGCAAAGCTCACAACCATCTTTTATGGAACAACGTGTCATCATGGAGATATTGGAGCCATCATAGAATACCCAGTCATCACAAACCACCTATTACATAGAATCATTGGCATCATTCAATATATAGAAATTATTATCCCAGTGCTCAAGCTCTCATAGAAAGACTAATTCGTAAAGTTCCCTATATCCGTGAAATCAAATGGATTCTTGATTTTCTCCGATTATTTTCATGTATAATGAAGTTGGGGTATATTCTCCTACCTTCACGATGCCCCAACTATTCCCACATATTTTTTGGATCTTTCAAAAACATCTTCGTGATGACACTCAATTCACAATTCTCCCTTTGGATTTGTCATTATTGTGAAGATTTCTATCAAACCATCATGCACTAATGATGATCCCTATCTCATAATCACTGAGATTTTTTTCACCATTCGTGATGCTCCACATATTCACGACTCTTATCCTTATATTCATGAAAACCATTCCTTTACCATTTTTATGAAGTTTCATTCCAAAAAAACTAACATTTATGATGCCTATCCTCTTTAAACAGATTTTGAGCCCAAATATTTGGCAAACAGTAGGAAATAATTTCCACCGATAATACTATAGTCATCATGAACTGTAAGATCACCTTACTTGAAAACTCCCTGATGATCTAAGTGTGGGTTGAGAAAAAACAAAAACCAGACTCCATATGTAACGACCCGAAATTTTGAATAAATCTTGTTTCTTAATTTTCTGTGTTATTTTATTTTTTATACTCAACAAAACTATTTCATTTGATAACATGAGTATAATTAAAATGAGACCATTGGGTTTTGACTGTTATATGACCATTGGTCAATATGACCGTTGTAAACTAAACGTTTCGATTATTGTCTCTAAATACAAGTAATCTTGGTTAATTATTATAGGAAGAAGATTTGATGGCTCACCCAGTAGTCTTGGACCGATCGAATCCTATCTAACAGAACTTGGGAAGGAGGTAGCACCACTGGGATTTTCTCTAGACCATACCCAAGCTGAACTTCATCGTGTGAAGCTAGAATGGAATATCCTTTGCGAGAAGTTCAAACTGATATAAATTACTACTCGTGCGATGTTGGTCGAGCCTCCCTCAGATTCTCTCACCTTAGCGCACCTTACACTTACGTCCTATGCTGGGGTCATAAGGGGCTATGTAAGGAGACCGTAAATACCTTGTGTAATCCTTTCTTTTAAATATAAATTGGGATTTCTTCCTATGACGATGTTTATGACTTTTCAAATGTTCGGATAAATATAGTATGCATATTTTTTGGTGAATTTTAGAGAAAGGATATTTTAAAAATGTTTGAGTAAACCTTAAATAATTAAAAATGTGTAATGATTTTCAAAAAATGTTCTTCTACAATTATGTTCAATACAAAATTTAGAGTCTAATAAGACCAACTTGATTCTTGATGAATAGTAAAGTATGAATAGTGATTTTATGATTAGGATTAGTAATGTGTCCAAATGGGTTAGTAATCTCACTTAAAGAATGTATTAATATAATCTGGGCACCTTGATTAAGTAATGTGATTCATTAAAATGGTTAAATAACGGTTTCATAAATTATTATTCAAGTATTAGTTTTTTTGGGTGAATAGTGTTTTTTAATTAAAAATTTAATTAAAAATATTTAGAAAATTATTTTTATAAAATGGATTTCATTTTTGAACTCAGAGCATCGATATTATGTTAAGGTAATTTTTGGGGATTTTTCTGAAAAAAATGAATTTTCAGTGAATAGTGTATTTATTTAAGAAAGAAATTAAAAATATTTAGAAAATTATTTTCATAAAATGGAGTTCATTTTTGAAATTATAGCATTTATATTTTGTTAAGGTGAAATTTTGGGATTTTTCTGTGAAAGTTGAATTTTCAATGAATAGTAAAAATACAGTTTTAGGGTTTCGGTATGTTTAATGACATCATAACTGTGTCATGATGATTTCCTGAGATATTTTATGGGTTGGATGACCAAAGGTGATTAATTATTATATTGGGGGCCCCATGTCGCCTAACGTCATGGGAAATATCATGGGAGAGCACATGGTTTTGAGAAAACCACTTTTGAGGTGTCCCTTGGCCATTAATGCCTTGTCCCCTCACTTTCCCTATAAATACCAAGCCATCCTCTCATCCATTTCGACTCCCCACTCTCCCCCAACGAATTTCTGGTCTCATTACCTCCCAAGGAGTCCTCCCAAGGTGCCCCCAATCCCTCAAGGTCCCAACCTTTGATTTTTAAGAGTTATGTTTTTAGGTAAGGGATCTGACCTCTCTCTTTCTTTTCAAGTAATCTCTTTTATGTAATTTCTTTTATGCTCCATTTTCATATGTTGAAATATGTTCTTTTATACTTATATTTCTTCCCTTTTCATTTTCATATAATTAGAGATCCCCTCTTACTCTCATTATTTCGTTTTATGAAGTTTTAAGTGGTGTCGTTAGGCTGCCGAAATTTTTGTAACAGATTCTTTCACCCTTCTCGTTTTCATGTTCTACTTTCATGTCAAGTCTTTCAAATTTTTTTATTACGTTGGGGTATGATATCTATATCTATCATAATTAAATTTTATTTTCATATGATGAGAGACCCTATTTTATCTTTTCAATTCATTTTTGGTTGATGCTTAAGTGATGTCGTTAGGCTGCCGAATTTTTAAGGGATTCTTTCACCCTTCTCGTTTTCATGTTCTACTTTCATGTCAAGTCTATCAAGTTATTTTTTATTATGTTGGGTATGATCTCTATATCTATCATACTGAACTCTTATGTTCATATGATGAGAGACCCTATTTGATCTTGTCAATTCATTTTTGGTTGAAGCTTAAGTGACGTCGTTAGGCTGCCGAATGTTTAAGGGATTCTTTCACCCTTCTCGTTTTCAAGTTCTACTTTCATGTCAAGTCTTTCAAGTTCCTTTTTATTATGTTGGGGGTATGATCTCTATATCTATCATACTGAACTCTTTTTTGTATATGATGATATACCCTATTTTATCTTGTCAATTGATTTTTGGTTGAAGCTTAAGTGACCCCGTTAGGCTACCGAATTTTTAAGGGATTGGTTCACCCTTCTCGTTTTCAAGTTCTACTTTCATGTAATGTCTTTCAAGTTCCTTTTTATTATGTTGTGGTATGATCTCTATATCTATCATACTTTTATTTTATGTTCATATGATGAGAGTCCCTATTTGATCTCCTAAATTCATTTTTTGTTGAAGTTTATGTGACGTCATTAGGCTACCAAATTTTTATAAGAGAAATCTTATTTTTGTCTTAATTCCATGTTTTTCATTTCAAATGGTATGTCCATCAAATTTCATTACCATGATTCATATCCTTTATATTCTGTCCCTATAATATTTTTATATATCATTTATGAGTGGGTGACTCATGTCCCCTCTCTTTTCAACGTTTTCTAAAACCCTGTAACATAGCCATTATGCTGCAGAATTTTCGTCTCAAATTGTCTCTCTTTTTCTCAAAATTATTTTATGTTATTAAGTGAATACTCAAAGCTCTTATTTCTATAGCGATATTCACATATATATCAAAATGTTCTATTTTAAATTCTGGAATTTACATACATGAAACCCGCTTTCCCTTTTCGTGGGTTTAAAGTGACACAAAGATCATGTCTTTAAAGCAGTTTTTAAAACGTTGTGATTATGAAATGAAACCCATTTATTTTATGCTATATGGGTTGTTTATGAGATGATTTATGATGATATATGTGGCTCAAATGATAATAAAGGCATTTCAAGGGTTCTCCCAGATAGAGCTTCAATGCATTGGGTAAAGACTTAATCTATAGAGATGACTTTTTAGACTGATACCTTGGTGAATAACCATGGAAATTTTTAATTACACATTAAGGATGGACCTTGGTGAAATGAAAGGATTTTCAATATTAAATGTCGTAGCCACATCTTCAAGTTATGAAAAATGTTATTTTTATTATGATATATCTCTTGATTTCTTTCTCATTCCTTAAAGTTCTTTTCATGACCTTATTGAAGTATCTCAAGTTCACATGTAAAATGTTTCTCTTGTTTCCCTTACTGGGCCTTCTACTCACCCTTTCTTTTGATGTACGTCCCCAGGTTATGAGATGAACTAATGAACCTAGGATGAACATGACGATAAGCCTTTCAAGTGTTTAAGAAGTATGTTTTATGTTTTCATGTTTTAAGTTCCTGGTTTCCAAGACACTAAACCTTAAAGATCCTCTGTTTTGTAAAATGTAATGGAAGTTTATGTGATAAAAAGGCAGGATGCTATAGTTAGTATCAGAGGGAGGTTTAGTTATTTGTGGAAATTAGGATATGAAAACATTAGGAACAAGCCTATATAAAAGTTTATATATAGGAAATATTCCTGGTATTTTGGTGAGTATTGAGTAATGGGTTTCCAAGCAAATACATCTCTGTCTGGATATGAGCAGGTAAAGGTGGCTCTGGCACAGATGTACATAGGGGTAAAACCTGAAAACACTTCTTTGGGCTAGAATCAAATGGGAACTGGTACATGACAATGGGCCTTGCTGCACTCTTGGTTACGACACTCCCAGGGGATATGCTTTGGTAAATTCATAAGCTTAGGATGAACCATTTTTAAAGGAACAAAGATCAAATAAAATTAATATTTACATAAGAATATATGATCATGGATAACCTAGATGGGAACCTAGGGGATCACAAGTTAGGGTATACTTTTCTTATACAAGTTATCCTTATATGATTTAAGTTCTTTTTGATGGTTATTAGCTAAGTATTTAAGCCCCTAATTATACTTTCTCTTCTTAGTTAATGGTTGGAAATGGAAGAGCATGTCCCAACAACCAACGTGATAGCAAATGCGATGATTTCCATATTAATATGACAGAGATGATTTGGGGATTAAAAGATAATTTTTATTTTGGAAGATGTTCACTATTTTGGGGACCCTATATGATCTAGGTAAATAGATTACTACGGTATTTTCATTGAGGAGTAAGGTTGACATATATTTCAAAGAATCGATGAATTGAAGGTGGACTTATAGTAATTTAGGTTACTTAGGGGAATGATTAACCTATCTTGGGTAAAATATGTTTAGGTTAGCTACTTTTTTTATAAGATGTTTGGAGTGGTTGATGTTGTTTGGAGATGAACAATGAAGTTTATTTTGGAAGACTATGTTATAAAATACTTCTTGTTTTTGGGTTTCAATCTTAGTTTGGTTTATTTTGAGGAATTTTAAGGACCGTTATTTATGGAATGGTCTATGATGAAATTTGGGTATTACCATGGAACTTTGAAGATTTAAAAGTAGTTTCCATTCCTATGGGATTCATTCTTTTTGAAGAGTTGTTTTACCTTACCCTTTCCGTTTTTTGGATAATGTTTAAAGATAGAAGAAATAGATATTTAATCTTTTGTGGATTATGTGATTCTCTAGAAGATGATTCTTGTGCTTTTGATGAGACCAAGTGTTTTTGAAATCTCCTCATTTGGAGAAAAGATTAGTTTTGGTAGTGAATTATTGAAGGATGAAACTCTACTTGAAGGTAGGTATATTTTCTTATGTTTCTGTTCTATGTAGTAAACGAATTCCTCTAAATTATGAAAAGGAACATAAAACAAAAATGTGGTTGGTTTACGTTTCCTACTAGTTAATCAAAGGTTGTTTACACACATCATAAGTTTGGGATTTTCTTATGGTTAACTTTCTCCTAATCATGTTTTCTATCACTCTCCCTCAGAACTTGACCCTTTGTTTTTCTTCCATGTCCATGTTTTCCTACATGGAATCCTAGTGTGGGTTAACTCGGGTGACCTTTGTACTTCCCTTTATTTCTTTTAATGTAATATTTTTACTGACTCCTTTTCCGATGTGGGACTTTCAATGAAATTTCAAAACCCAATTTTAAAAATTGCGAGGACGCAATTTCTTAAGGGGGGAAGATTGTAACGACCCGAAATTTTGAATAAATCTTTTTTCTTAATTTTGTGTGTTATTTTATTTTTTATTCTCAACAAAATTGTTTCATTTGATAAGATCAGTATAATTAAAATGAGACTGTTGGGTTTTGACTGTTATATGACCATTGGTCAATATGACCACTGTAAACTAAACGTTTCGATTATTGTCTCTAAATACAAGTAATCTTGGTTAATTATTATAGAAAGAAGATTCGATGGCCTCACCCAGTAATCTTGGACCGATCGAAACCCATCTAACAGAACTTGGGAAGATGGTAGCACCACTAGGCTTTGTTCTGGACCAAACCCAAGCTGAACTTCATCGTGTGAATCTAGAACAAAATCGCCATTGCGAGAAGTTCAAACTGATAGAAATTACTACTCGTGCGATGTTGGCTAAGCCTCCCTCAGATTCTCTCACCTTAGCGCACCTTACACTTAGGTCCTATGCTGGTTTGATAAGGTGATATGTAAGGAGACCGTAACTTCCTTGTGTAATCCTTTGTTTTAAATAAAAATTGGGATTTCTTCCTATGATGATGTTTATGACTTTTCAAATTTCCGGATAAATATAGTATGCATATTTTTTGGTGAATTTTAGAGAAAGGATATTTTAAACATGTTTGTGTAAACCTTAAATAATTAAAAATGTGTAATTATTTTCAAAGAATAGTCTTCTACAATTATGCTCAGTACGAAATTTAGAGTCTAATAAGATCAACTTGATTTTTGATGAATAGTAAATTATGAATAGTGATTTTATTATTAGTATTTGTAATGTTTCCAAATGGATTAGTAATCTCACTTAAAGAAAGTATTAATATAATCTAGGCACCTTGATTAAGTAATGTGATTCAATAAAATGGTTAAATAACGGTTTCATAAATTATTATTAAAGTATTAGTTTTTTCGGGTGAATAGTGTTTTTTAATTAAAAATTAAATTAAAAGTATTTAGAAAATTATTTTTATAAAATGGATTTCATTTTTGAACTCAGAGCATCGATATTATGTTACGGTAATTTTTGGGGATTTTTCTGAAAAAATGATTTTTCGGTGAATAGTGTATTTATTTAAAAAATAAATTAAAAATATTTAGAAAATTATTTTTATAAAATGGAGTTCATTTTTGAAATTAGAGCATTGATATTTGGTTAAGGTGAAATATTGGGATTTTTCTGACAAAGTTGAATTTTCAGTGAATAGTAAAAATACAATTTTAGGGTTTCGGTATGTTTAATGACATCATAACTGTGTCATGATGATTTCATGAGATATTTTATGGGTTGGACGACCAAAGGTGATGAATTATTGTATTGGGTGCTCCATGTGTCCTAACTTCAGGGGAGAGCACGTGGTTTTGAGAAAACCACTTTTGAGGTGTCCCTTGGCCATTAATGCGTTGTCCCCTCACTTTCCCAATAAATACCAAGCCATCCTCTCATCCATTTCAACTCCCCAATCTCCCCAACGATGTTCTGGTCTCATTACCTCCAAATAAGTCCTCCCAAGGTGCCCCAAAGCCCTCAAGGTCCCAACCTTTGAGTTTTAAGAGTTATGTTTTATGGTAAGGGATCTGACCTCTCTCTTTCTTTTCAAGTAATCTCTTTTATGTAATTTCTCTTATGCTCCATGTTATTATGTTAAAGGATGTTCTTTTATACTCATATTACTTCCCTTTTCATTTTCATATAATTATAGATCCCCTCTTACTCTCATTATTTCGTTTTATGAAGTTTTAAGTGGCGTCGTTAGGCTGCCGAAAGTTTTGTAACGGATTCTTTCACCCTTCTTGTTTTCAAGTTCTACTTTCATGTCAAGTCTTTCAAGTTCCATTTTATTATGTTGGGGTATGATCTCTATATCTATCATACTGAACTCTTATGTTCATATTATGAGAGACCCTATTTGATCTTGTCAATTCATTTTTGGTTGAATCTTAAGTGACGTCGTTAGGCTGCCGAATTTTTAAGGGATTCTTTCACCCTTCTCGTTTTCAAGTTCTACTTTCATGTCAAGTCTTTCAAGTTACTTTCTATTATGTTGGGGTATGATCTCTATATCTATCATACCTAACTCTTATTTTCATATGATGAGAGACCCTATTTGATCTTGTCAATTCATTTTTGGTTGAAGCTTAAGTGACGCCGTTAGGCTGCCAAATTTTTAAGGGATTCTTTCACCCTTCTCGTTTTCAAGTTCTACTTCCATGTCAAGTCTTTCAAGTTACTTTTTATTATGTTGGGGTATGATCTCTATATCTATCATAATGAACTCTTATATTCATATTATTATAGACCCTATTTGATCTTGTCCATTCATTTTTGGTTGAAGCTTAAGTGACGTCGTTAGGCTGCCGAATTTTTAAGGGATTCTTTCACCCTTCTCGTTTTCAAGTTAAACATTCATGTCAAGTCTTTCAAGTTCCTTTTTATTATGTTGGGGTATGATCTCTATATATTTCATAATGGTATTTTATGTTCATATGATGAGATACCCTATTTTATCTCATCAATTAATTTTTGGTTGAAGTTTATGTGACACCATTAGGCTGCCAAATTTTTATAAGAGAAATCTTATTTTTGTCTTACTTCCATGTTTTTCATTTCAAATGGTATGCCCTTCAAATTTCATTACCATGATTCATATCATTTATATTCTGTCCCTATACTATTTTTATAGATCATTTATGAGTGGGTGACCCATGTCCCATCTCTTTTCAACGTTTTCTAAAACCCTGTAACGTAGCCATTATGCTGCAGAATTTTCATCTCAAATTGTCTCTCTCTTTTTCTCAAAATTATTTTATGTTATTAAGTGAATACTCAAAGATCTTATTTATATAGGGGTATTCACATATATATCAAAATGATATATTTTTAATTCTGGAATTTACATACATGAGACCCTCTTTCCCTTTCTATGGGTTTAAAGTGACATAAAGATCATGTCTTTAAAGAAGTTTTTAAAACGTTAGGATTATGAAATGAAACCCATTTGTTTTATGCTATATGGGTTGTTTATGAAATGATTGCTGATGATATATGTGGCTCACATGATAATAAATACATTTCAATGGTTCACCCAGATAGTGCTCTAATGCATTGGGTAATGACTTAATCTCTAGAGATTACTTTTTAGACAGATACCTTGGTGAATAACCTTGGTAATTTTTAATGACACCTTGGGGATGGACCTTGGTGAAATGAAATTATTTTCAGTATTAAATGTTGTAGCCACATCTTCAAGTTATGAAAAATGTTATTTTTGTTATGATATATCTCGTGATTTCTTTCTCATGCCTTAAATTTCTTTTCATGACCTAATTGAAGTATCTCAAGTTCACATGTAAAATGTTTCTCTTGATTCCCTTACTGGGCCTTCTGCTCACCCTTTCTTTTGATGTATGTACCTAGGTTATGAGATGCAGTAATGAACCTAGGATGAACATGAGGAGAAGCCTTTCAAGTGTTTAATAAGAATTTTTTATGTTTTCATGTTTTAAGTTCCCAGTTTTCAAGACACTAAACCTTAAATATCCTCGGTTTTGTAAAATGTAATGAAAGTTTATGTGATAAAAAGGCGGGATGCTATACCATATCCATCAAATTAAATCATTGGTTCCAACCTTATTTATATAAAACAATTATACCAAATTTATAATATGTGTTTATTATTATTCAATCCACCATGTTTAACAACTGGGTTATAATGTTCATCTTTGAATAATAATATTAACAGTATATTGTGGTCATTTAAAACATAGTGTTTCATGTAATATATGTTATCAAAAATAATAAATTTATTAGAAAAAAATATTTAATTAAAACTCATGTTGTAGCATTTTTGATTAACCTTTATTATTAATGTATCTTTCTTTGAATTTTTTTAAATCAAATTTCCCATAAAACACCATTGTCGTGGATTTACTTAAGAGATTACATTCCCATAAAGGGTATGAGATATCAATATCTATTTAGGGATATAAGGGATAAATCCTTTCAAATATTATGTACTAATTCAATATCAATCAGGATTCACCTAACACATCCTTACCTATATTGATAATATTTCATCACCTTTCTCATCAATACATCAAATTATGTGAGTTAGGATACCCATTAATGGTAATCATAAATTCTAAGGATCAATAAAAATTTGCACATAGGGAAACATCCAATGATGCATGGAAATATGGATTTCCTATTAACTAATATGTTCTCATAACCTTATATATTGGAGATGATAAAAATGGGAATACCATGATAACCTGTCTCAATGTGTTATAAGCCTCATACCTCGTATGGCTTGTACTATCTATGTCCCATCAGATAGTATCATCCGCCCATAGGTCAAGATTCAAGAATAATATTGTGGTACCTCTAGATTCTCATTGTAGAGAAGAAAAATTATGAATTTTTAGTGTGATATATATTATTGAGGTAATATCACATAAAAATTCCTTGTAGAGGAAAAAATAATGTGATAAGAAAACATCATTAATCAATCAAATAATATAATTAAGTACTAAAAAAATTCATATAGAACCAACTCCAAAAAACCTTATGTAAATAAGTATTTTTTATTATTTATATTTTTTAATTTATAACTTACTATTAATAAATATTTTTAGTCTTTATGGTATCAAATTAAGTAAATTATAATACCTTCTATTTGGGAGGTTTATAAGGCTTATATTCATAATAAGTTCTAACATTATTTGTACAATATTCTATGGATATATATAGAGAAAGAATCCATGACTATATTTGATGACTCTTATGTCCCTCATCAACCCGAATATATCACCACTCATTCTTGGGATAAATTTTATACCTACTAGATAGTATTGAGTAAAAGGAGGGGACTCTATACAAGTCCAGATATTCAGGAGAGCTAAGATTCCACATATAGAGTAGGGAGTCGTAATTTTATTCTACATCCTTGTGAGAGAGTACAAATAATTTTACTTAATTTAAATATATATATATATAATACTGATTTATATGTTAAATTTATGTAGTATGTGATTTATCCTTATGTTACAAATTTTTATGTGTACAAGGGAAATAAAACTGTTCTTACTACAAGATAAATTACTGGTGATAGATAGTACTCTATTTTGGTTATTTTTTATTTTTTTTATTAGAATTAATAAAAAAATTAAAAAAAATTAATTAAAAATGTGTAAGAGATGTATTAGGTAGAAACCATTTATGTGTTTAACATTTATATTTTGAAAAAGGGAAGAGATAATAAGGTCTTATTCATGTTTTACTTTGAAAATTTATTGTATTTTCAAGAAATTGTGTGTGGCATTAAGAATGTATGGGTGATCAGTATTTGTACATGATCAATTGTGAAAATTTGTTATGGTTATTTAATAATGTACATAGCTATCTTGAAGTGTTAACTTTTTATAACAATATAATTTTATGCTATGTAGTGTGAGGAGAGGTGAGGATATTAGGATGAGACTATATAGGGGTTGACAAAGGAGTCGGAAAATAAGTAGCAGTGTCAGTACTAGAAAACTGAGTTGATGGTTGTGTACATGTGAGGACCCATATAGAGTTTAACGCTGGAGTTACCTCTACAGCCTAATAATCCTTAAAGTGTCAAGTATACTTCTTCGCAATGTCTTATTGGTTATTTTTTTAATAAAAAAATTATCTATTAAATGTTTTTTTCAAAATATATTTATGAATTATTTTAAGAAACAAATTCCAGTGTCTTTTATTTTATTTTTTTGTTTCTAAAATATAGTTTATTTTTTGGAGAATTAATCAATGGTTATTAGTGTTAAAAAAGTTTGTTATTAACATTTAATATATATCTATATAAATTTATTGGAATAACTACTTTGTGAAAAAGGTCAGTTCCATCACTTATAATATAGTTTCAGTTTTTTTATTTTGATAGAATTAAAGTTCCATCAAGAAAAACAATATTGATAATAATTTTTGATGTTTCCATCACAAATAATGTTAGTTGGGACCAGATTTTGAGAAATTTATATTTTTAAAATATATTTCCATCAAAAATAAGTTTTATCGATGAAAAATATATTATTAACCATGGAATACTTCCTAGGAAATAGCTGAAAATACTAATCTGTAGTAATGTTTGTATCTCATGAGTCATTGATAAGAGTTTTTCTCAGGATTATATTGATCACACATAATCTTTAAAAAGACTTATGTTAAAACAAAATAAACTATTGTTCCCTAGTAAAATTTTATTCTATATTATTACAATGAATCCTCACATAACCTTAACTCACAAATCCCAAACAGAAACTTTGATTACAATATGTTATATCTCAATGTAATGTTCTGTGAACTCCTAAGGACCACCTATAATTGAAAATAGACAATAAACCAATGGTGATGCATACAATAAAATAATAGAAATCATTACCTCTAAATGTAACAAATAAATATCTTACATTAAATATTAACTAACATGGAATAAATGAATGACTAACAATGTAATATAGATCATACATATATAATAAATATCTATAAAGTAACATAAAATGAAATAAAATAAATCACCACAAACATATTAAAGGTCAAAAATATATTTAATGAAACACAAAAATAAAATATTAAAAAACCTATATGGACTTTCATAAAATGAAACCATGTCATTCGAAACCATATCTTTTATCAATATTCAGTATCCAAGAACTTCCATTAATTTCATTTAGGGATAAAAATGAACATAAGATAAGAATATACACAAGTGTGTATCTTGGGTCAGTAATAATACTCAAAAGAGTCAACCCAAGTAGTGAGATGGATCCCATAAACTACAAGTGACTATTAACATCATTAATAAATGGTGTATATAAGAAACCAAACACTACAATAGAAATTTTTAATAGTAATATTCATATCCACGCTCTAGTTCATAATTAATATTTTTATATCATAACATTATCATGATAACTAAATAAAAACGTCATTGTATAAATCTATACTCATCCTTCATGACTTAATAATAAAAAGGGTTCTCATAATCTATGTCCTGCTAGAATCTTTCAGAGACCTAATATCTCCACCCATCCATCAATCTGGCCCTTTTTTACGCTCCTAGGAATAACATTCAAAACACTCTAGTCATTGGGAGATTGGCCATATACTTACCCTAATAAAATTTGGAACTTATCTTCTCATAGAAAAATGGTAGGTAGGAAACATAACATGTACCCACTGGTATTCTTCAAAAATACCCATAATAATAATCGAACCACAAAACAAGTTTCAATATAAAATAAAATAATGATATAATATCTCACACCCCATTATAAATTTCAGTTATAATAAATCAACTAGGATGTATTGTTGTCTTATGTTGAATCAATATCTCTACGACTAGTCTCAAACCAAAGTAGCACATCTACTATTAGTCTACCTAAAACCCTATGTTCAAGGTGAAAAAATAAAAAGTAATAGAGGCATAAATTTCAACCTCTGTCATAAAATAATGGGATAGAAATTGTGCCAACCTTTAGGTGAATCATTGTCAATTTCATACATAGGATAATGGGTGGTAATATGAGAAAATAAAGAGTTATATCATTAGCTAACATAAACTCTAGGCTAGAGGTTAGAATGAGAATAAACACACATGTATATCATCACTGGTTTATAATATAGAGTAGTGGATAATAATAGTATTGTAATCAAACTAGTGTACCATCACTATCGATATATTCCAACCACTGGACTACATAATATAACCAAAGTATTATGAGTAAGAAAATAATAACATAACCTCATACCTAATCAATATATCAGTCATATAAAATTACCCACATAATAATCCCTGATTTTTTATAATGTTCACCAACATTTTATATACCCTTATTATAAATTTTTTTTGTAACAGTTCAATGTCATTTATCAAACTATTTAAATTCACTAAATTAATATAGTAAGAGTATTAATATTGACCTTATATTATTATATTCACATTATCTTGATTCATTGAAAGAAATAGCACAATATTACCATATAATTATAAAAAGAACTATTTCAAACTTACAACAACATAGGTAAATCCACATCACACTACATGGATTCAAATAATTTGAATTAATTTTTTTGGAAACATTATCATATATTTGGAATTGGAATATTCATTATCTTACCATAAAATACATAATGTTTATTTAGGTAACTTTAATAAAATAACCTCTTTATTTTTCACTTTAATAAAATAAGAACAGAATATTTATATAAAGTCTATATCACATGAGTATCACATTAACCTACCATTTCTATTTACTAATTTATAATTATTAATTATCATAATCATAAAATGAAATCATCAATGCTTGAGTAATCCATGTCACAATAAGACACTCATGTCATCTAAAAGTGATCCATGTAATTTATAGAAAAAAGAATACCATCAAACATCTACACCAAAATTATTTTATAATTTAATAAATAAATATTCAATACTATTAATAGAAATCTATAATAATGGAACAAACATACCATGGTATTTTTATCATGTTATAGCCTATGATTTGATATAATATGTAATGGTGAATGTTAACACATCAATGTGATATTCATCAAATTTTTCGTATTAAGTGATAACGCATAGTTCAACCATATTCTCATACTCCAATATATCATTTGTAACTATTTATCACTAGATGGAACTCAATGAATTATTGATAATTAAACAATAGAATTTAATATTCAAATCATTCATAATGAATGATCATGGAGTTACAAACCATTTATAACATTCATAGATATTATCAAATGTTCATTAAATTTCATGGTATCTTGAGGAGGGCCCTTAATGCATACAAATGTTATCCAATATCATGAGTGGTTAATGGGTCATAATTTCAACATAGAAGATCCAAAGTTGAATTTCACATTCTCAATATCCCTCAAATTATCTAAAATATCAATGTTTCTATAAAAACTTTAGGAAGAGGGAATAATTACCAAGAACTATTAGATTTTAATAGGCCATGGATACCTTTAGAGGAAGGTGATCATTTCCTACTTATTAGTGATCACTATCACGCTTGTGGGGAATATCATTGATTGATTTGGATAGAGGAAGAAAAAATATATGTTATTATTAATCTCATATGATTCGGAACAAATGAATGGTAGATCAAGTCGATTTTTAGGTTTCAGTTGATATTTTAAATTTACTTTTAGAAAAAATTTATACCCTTAAAATCCTTTTTTTTGGTATTAGGTTTTATTCTGTATTATTTGTATTGATTCTTTAAATGAATTAATAAATTATAAAATCATAATTCCAAGAACTATGAAATGTTTCATGTCAAAACGATCATGGTTATTATTGTTTTATAAATCAATTCTTAAAAATTATATCAAATTATTTTGATCTTATAAAAGTTATTAAGATCATGATGTGTTTTAGAAAAACAATCATAAAATTATTTCATAAAAAATGATTATAAATTTTCAATACTACCACATCATGGTTAACAAAACATTACATCATTCTTGTGGAAACTATGAGGATAAACCACTTAATGGTAGATATTAATAGGTCATGGATTATGGTATGACCATAGAACTAAAACATCTTGCATCTATCATAAATGATTATTTTTATAGTGTGACCATAGAACAATGTGGCTTCAACAATAGCCATGGTTTGTGGTTGGACCAATTATTGAAACAACTAGGTTGATTGAAATACCTTCATGGTTATACCCATAAAACAAATTTCATCTAGGGATTTATCATTTTATGTTCCATATCCAAAACAATCATGGAGTGTATAAATTAAATGACAAATATTTTTTTTTGAGAATTCTCGGAAAACCATTCCCATCACAGACTCTTCAAACCCATGTTGAATCCATGGGGGATGTAAATTAAACTAAAAAGTTTTTTTAATATGATATAGGTTTAAAGTGGAGTTTTATGATAAATAATTAATAAAATGATAATAAATTATAAAAATAATGAGAAATTATTTAAGTATTTATATTGATTTAAGCTTTATTCATGAATGATAATATATAATTATTCTAATGAAATAAATAATTTGGAAAATAATTTAATCCAAAAAAAAGTAGTATTGGTCGATTAGATCAATGGTTTAATTTAAATGAATAATGTGGTATATAAATTATGTAAATTCTGTACAAAATTAATGGAATATAACACACTAAAAATTTTATGGTACGTTTCTCTTAAATAATTTCAATTCATTAGATAGAATATAACACATGATGGACCGAGTCTCTATCATAAAACACTTGGTTATTATATGATATAGTCAAATCCTAGCTAATAAACATAATTTTTCCAGTTCTGTGTTTTGAATTAAAAAAATGGACGTACACAGTTGTGATCATGGTGATATTTGGAGTATGATAGAATCAAGTTAATTTTTGGTGAATATTATTGTACCCTTATGAATAGTAACATACCCTTATGAATAGTATAGTAATCTTATGAATAGTAATATTACCCTTATGAATGGAAACCTTACCCATGAAAGTTTAAATAAAATTCAAGGACATTAAAAATGAAGGTAAATATTTTAAGTGTTGGTATTTTTTGATTAAATGTTGACTTAAATTAAAAATTATATTTCTCATATTTAGAAATTTATTTTTGAAAAATGTGGATCATTTTTGGTTTCTAAAATTCGAACAATGGTTATGTTGAATTTTTTATATTTTTCTGAAATACTTAAATTTTTGGTGAATAGTAAAATACGTTAATTTACAGTATAAATACATTATAATTTAAATCCAATATTTCTAACATCATGAGTGATGTAATAACCAAAATCTAGAGCTCACATGACCTCATTAAAATTATAGGTCATGTAATCCTCACTATTTCTTCTCTTAGGGTAAAATAATAAACTAATGATTAAAATATTAATAAAACCCCCCTCCCCACCACTATATAAACCACCCCTCACCCCCTCTTCCTCCAACACCTCTAAATATTTGATCCTTTCCTATGCTCTGCCAAATAATCTTTCCAATCCCTTCCACCACTTACAAGACCTTCTGGTCTCACCAAAAGGCCAAAAAGAAAGGCCTTAAAGAGAATCTAAAGGAGGAGTACTCGGGAGATGAACCTCTCTGCCTTTTTCTTTCAACTTCTTTTATAAGTTCCAACCTTTTTTTCCTCTCTCCTCATCTACCCACATCCAAATTATATGAAAATTCAAGTAATTTAAGGTCACTAGAATTGTATTATTCTATTGGAATATTTCATCATTATTCATCTATTCCCCGCTCCTCTTACACTAAAAATGAAAATACCACCCCATGATTTGTTAATTTATCATATTCATTGGTGAAAGGTTTTCAATTTTTATTACCATCATTAATACTGGCCATGAAACCATTTTAATAGTTTAAATATACCATAATATATGTATTTTACCTTTTTCAATGTTCTTGAATCCTTACACACTCATAATATAAAATAATAATACAAAACAATTTCATTATGCACCAAACTGCCATGTTAATCTAAACGTTTATCATTAAACTTTAACGAATGAGTCATCCTCATGTAATATAACCCAAAATAAATATAATATTATTTATAAATTTTTAATATCACTAATAATATATAATAAAAATTCTGTATTTTTAACCACATTTCAAACGAACTTCTATTAATGAATACCAGTAAACAAGTCATGAAAACCAAGGAAGAAAATGCTTCCAAACAAATAAAATTGAATATCTTAAACCAATAAAAATGAAATGAATGAACCTAATAAGTTTATATTAAATCAATTAAATGTTGAGGAGGTCCTATAATTATTAATTAATGTAGCTAAATTTTATTATTCAGGACATTAAGATCAGTCGAGAACACATTTGGGCACAAGGTAAGGGGTTTCTTGTCTTACATTTATTTTCATGTTATTTTCATTGTTATACACTTATTTTTTGTATGTGGTTGATTGTTACAACCATTTGAAATATAATATCATTATTCTATTTACATTTATGTTATTTAGTGATTTACTTGATGATTTTTAACTCGATTGATTACAATATTGTAAGGGACTTCGTTTCAGTTTCTATTTCACTGTGATTTACATGGTATTGTGCACCTAATCATTCTTATGTGGTTTACCTACTACCACATTGAGGTCATTTTTCATTTTAACTTGTAAATATATTATATATCAATAATATGGATTCATGGATATGATTATTTCCTTATGTTGTATACCCTTTTACATATAGTGTTTATTTGGGGTGTTATTTTAACTATGGAAATATTGATGAATCTATATCCTCTACTCTCTATCGATATTGAGAAGGAATATTGTAATTTTGTTAAATAAATGTATAAATAATGACTTGGACATGAAATGATGGTTAGGTCCTGCTATATCCCCTCAGCGCATCGACATGTCTCATGAGACCAATTAGTTAGCGACATACCCTTCATGTTTGTTTCCAAAATAGAATCTGATTGGTTTCTAGATATATGAAATTAAATTAATAAGCATAATCATTATTAATTTTTAGTTATTACTATCCAAAAGGTTTTCGATTGGAAAAAATATATGGATGTTTTTTTATTCTTTGTTTATTAATGGTGTGTGTGTTTTCATTTATTCACCATGTCATATTGACTATGCCAATTTGATAATGATTCAATTATTTTTGAGTCATAATTATAATATTTGGAAACCTTAGTGAGCATTTTATATCACCGTTTCATTTTTTTGCCGTCATTATGTTATGAAGAGGATACCATTTATTTAGTGCTCCTGGATGCAGTTTATTGGTTTTTGCTATGTACTGTATTTTTTCCTTTCCTAGAGTAATAAGAGTTACATGTACGTATCTAGTTTCTTCAAGACTACTAAACTGATTCTTAATTTGGGATTTAAATCATTTTAATCATAATAATTTAATTAGTAATGCACTGTATCCTAGAATCTGGGGTCAGCATGTTACAGTTGGTATTAAATGATGTTTAGAAGAAAACCATGGAAACTTGATTTAGGAAACATTGTTTAGAGGACATAACCCTATGCTAGAATTTGAGGATAATCATAGAATAACATCCTAGAATTTTTGTAAAGTGCTTATTTTGTGAGTCTTACTAGAAAATATTTTTATGTCCAGATACTACATGTGGATGTAGTTCTGGCACATATGTACCTAAGAGTAACAAATCTGATTAAGAGTTCCAAGCTTGACCCGGGGTATCCTGGTACACAACAATAGTCATTACTGCACACATAGTTTGAAACTACATGGGGATATGACTAAGATAATTCTCATTTTCATTACAAACCATTATGATATATTTTAATGTAAATATAAACAATGTTTAAGATTATGATAATAGATTTGCTGAAATTTTTAGCTTATCTTCAATTTTTACTAGTTAAAATTTTTGAACTATCACCTAATTTAGTATATTCCATTATCTAGTGATGGCACCTAATAAAATAAGTAAAATAAGTACTTGTGGAAAATTTAGTGCTTACCCCAATGAGCATGTCAAGAAAGTCAATGTTGGAGAAGATCAAATCATGACCATATTGGGACACCATACTCAGGCTGTGTTGAATAACCATAATATACCTGTATTGGATCGTTTCATGTAGTGTAAACCACCATATTTTAGTGGGACTACTAATTTGGTGGTATTTGAGTAGTGGATCAAGTCCCTTGAAAAGATATTACTTGCATTAAGATGCAATGAAAATTAAAAGGTAGTACTTGCAGTATATTGACTCATGGGTAAAGCTGATCAATGGTGGACCTAAATCCAGAATACCATAGAATAAAAAGAAATATAAGATATGGAATGGAGAACTATTAAGGAAATATTCTTTGAAAAATATTTCCCTCGTGAACAGTGAACAAAAATGAATAGGAAATTTCTTAGCCTATATAAAAGGGAATAAGAGAGTATTGAGGAGTGTGAGGCTTCCTTCACAAGATTATCCAGGTATTCTACACATTACGTATGTGATTTGGAATACAAGATTCATTATTTAATTGAAGGCCTTAATGAAATTCTTCATTGGGAACCAGCTTCTCAAGAATTTTCATCATATGGTGAAAATTAATTAAGTTCCATTAAAATAGAGATGAAATTTTCTAGATCAAATTTGTTCAGGAGAAATCAAGATAAGAAGTGGTGTTCTGATGACCATGGAAATGATGATGTGCTAATGAAGAATAAGGGAATGAAACAGTTTCCATTATGCGATGACAATGGGAAGAATAATCATTGTAAATTCTTGAAAGGCATGGGAGTTTTCTATAAGTGTGGAGAAAAGGATCATCGATCAAGTGAATACAGGTGTAAGAGACAATCAATGATTATTAATGCTAAAATTGTAGATAGATGGAGCACTATGAAAATGAATATCCTAAGAACCATGAAAACTTGCCTCAGAAAATTCCATGAGAGAATGGGAAAGCTTATGTGATTACAACCGTGGAGGTTGAAGTTCCTAATGATGTAGTGAAAGGTACTTTAGTTTTCTCCTCAAACTTATCCCTTTCTTTATTTAATTCTAGATCATCCTATTCAATTATATCTTCCCATTTCTCCAAGAAAAATATACAAGCCCAATTTGATTTAATAAAGGAGTTTTCAATCAAAAATCATAAGGGATGTATCATTACAACAAAGATGTTTCGATCAGTCCCCCTCATGACAAGTAAATGTTCTTTAGTTTCTAACCTTATCATTATACCCGTTATTGAAATGGATATATTTCACTGTATGAATTGGCTATCAAATTATGATTAAAAGTTTTATTACAAGAAGAAGGAATTGAATTTTTTTTTGAAGGGTGTAGAATCCCTTATCTTTAGAGTAGAAACCTCACCATATGGTTCTTATCGAGATCCATCCCCTGTAGCTCTATTGAATGAAATTATTTCAGAGAAAAATAACACAGTGTCTATGGGTGTGGAAAGAAATCTTCAAATTGAAGATGTACCTATTGTTCCAGAATACATTGATGTATTTATAGAGGATTTACCTGGATATCCTCTAGAGCAGGACATTGAGTTCTCTATTGATTTATTTTTTGGTGCAAGACCTATATCAAAGAATACCTATATAATAGCTACTATGGAATTATTAGAGCTAAATAAACAACTAGAGAAATTGAGTGAAAAAGGATTTATCTGAACAAGTGTTTCTCTATGGGGAGACCTTTTCCTTTTTGTCCAGAAGAAATATGAATCCACGAGGATATGAATTGATTATAGAAAAATCAATGATATTACAATAAAAAGTATCCAATACCATAAATTTATGATTTATTTGATAAAATTAATGGTGACTAGTATTTTTTAAAGATTGACCTTCAATCTAGATATCATCAGTTGTGTGTGAAGAAGGAAGATTTTCTAATGATAGCATTTCGAACCAGTTATGGGTGTTACGAGTTTACAATAATGCATTTTGGAGTAACTAAAGTACCCTCAGTTTTCATGGATCTAAAGAATAGAGTGTTCAATGAATATATTGATGAATTTTGTGGTATTTATCGATTATATCCTGGTATACTTCAAAAGCTACGAAGACAATGAGAATCCCTTACAGATTATTCTAAAAACACTTAAGAAGCCATGAATTATATGGAAAGTTTAGAAAATGTGAATATTGGTTTCAATATGTTTCTTTTCATGTATATATTTTATCTATGGATGGAAAATTAGTTGATAATTTGAAGAAAAATTCAATCCAAGAATGGCCCACACCAATGAACATAACTGAAGTATGTAGTTTTATTGGCATAGTAGGTTACCATTGGTTTTTTGTTCAGAATTTTTCTGGATTTGATAACCCTCTAACCAAGATCACACATAAAAGGGTTATTTTTGCATCGAAGGAATAATATATAAAATAATTTTAATAAATTGAAAATAATATTGTTCAATGCTCCAATTTTGACTCTTCCTTCTGGAAATGATGGATTTGTGATATAGAGTGATGTATCAAAGAATGCACTCGGTTTGGTCCTTATGAAAAAATATAACGTTATTTCCTATAAATCAAGGAAATTGAAGAATCATGATAAAAATTCCTCAACTCATGATCTTGAGTTAGACCACATATTCTATTCTCTAAAAATACAGATACATGTAATCTACAGTAAAATATGTGAGATATATACAGATCACATAAGTTTGAAATACATTTTTATAGAGAAGGAACTCAACATGAGGCAAAAGAGATGGATCAAACTACTCAAAGAAATTTTTTTTTCAATACACTACCACCCAAGAAAGGACAATAAGGTGGTAGATTCATTAAGAAGGAATTATTAGGGACTTCTGACCCAAATGAGGATTGAGATAGATCCTATATTCATGGATTTACTAAAGATGGATATAGGAATTGTTAAGGGAGGGGAAACAGCTAACCTCTTTCAAATGATTACTAAAACATCCTCACAAGAAAATATAAGAAGCTCTAAATCTAATAATGGAAATTTAAAAATGAAAATTAAAGATAGTAAGGATGGAAGATTGGCATACACCATGTATGAGGGTTGAGTTCGAAAATTTGGGAAGAGATTATGTGTTCGATCAGTATGAGAGCTAAAAAGGGAACAATTAGATGATGCTCATAGATCAACATTCTCTATGAACCATGGTAGCTATAAGATGTATAAATATATGAATAAACATTTTTGGTGGGATAACATGATGTGGGAAATTACTGACTATGTGCTAAGGTGTCTAGTTTGTCAACAAGTGATGTTTTAGAGATAACATCTTAGAGGGATCATGAAACCACTACCTATTCCTATGTGTAACTGGGATGACATTACACTAAATTTTTTCACATTACTACGAAGGACACCTATAAGGAATGATTCAATATGGATAATTGTTGATCGTCTCACAAATTCAGCACATTTCCTTGCATTAAGAGATAATTTACCACTTGATCGCCTAACAATACTTTATATTAATGTATTTGTGAGACTTCATAGGGAACCTCTATTGATTTTATCCAATCAAGATCCCTGATTTCCATCAAAATTATGGAAAATGATCTTTAGATGTTTTTGGATAATGAGTTTCATATAAGTACTTCTTATCACCCCCCAAACTGAAGGACAGTCTAAAACGACAATTCAAACACTGGAAGACATGTTGAGATCATGCTCTCTTGACTTTCAAGGTTTCTTGGATCAATACATTCCTTTGGTAGAATTTTCGTATAATAATAGTTTCCATTCTAGCATTAAAATTGTGCCATATAAGGTAGAGGTGTGGAACTCCAACATGTTGGGATGAAATTCCTAAGAGTAAACTTATAAGCATAGAACTTATAGAAGAGAAAACTGAAAAGGTAAAGAAAATTCAAGCCCATAATAAAGAATCCCAATGTAGGAAAAAGAGTTATAATGAAAACCATAGAATGTATTTTCAATTTCAAGTAGAGTATCATTTTTTTTAAATTACCTTCATGGAAGGATTTCTTAAGATTTGGTAAGAAATGGAAACTGAGCCCCATGTACATCGGTCCATTTGAAATTATGGAAAGGATCAGAGATATAGCTTAATATTTAAAAATTCCACCATGTCTCCCCAAATTTCATAATGTGATCCATGGTTCATTATTAAAGAAATACAATCCTGACCCAACACATGTACTCGCCTATGAATAAATAGAGCTAGAACCTGATTTTCCTTACTGTATAGAATCTATTGAGATTCTTGGCACTAGAGAGAAAGTATTGATACATATGATGACTTGAATGGTAAATGTTATTTGGAGAGACTACAAAATGGAGGAATCCATTTCGGAACAAAAAGATTTTATGAAGAAGAACCACTCACATATTTGTAGTGGTCTTTAATTTCAGTGGTGAAATTTCTGAAGGTAGGAAAAATATAACACCCCAAACATTTTTTAATACGTTTTTCTTAAATACATTCAATTAATTAGATATCCTATATTGAATGAAGCACTGATTATCTATGACACAACACTTGGTTATTGTATGATTATTCATAAACTAGCCATTAAACTAAAATTTTCAACTTCTGTGTTTTGAATTTTGAAAAAAAGACATACACAGTTGCGATCACGGTGATATTTTGAGTCTGATAGAATCAAGTTAATTTTCATTTAATAGTATCTTACCCTTATTAATTGTAACATACCATTATTAATAGTAACATAATATTATGAATAGTAATATTACCCTTATAAATGTTAACCTTACCCATGAAAGTGTAAATAAAATATTGGAACCTTAAAAATGAAGATGAATATTTTAAGTGTAGGTATTTTTCGAATAAATGGTGATTTTAATTAAAAAATAATTTTTCATATTTAGATAATTATTTTTCAAAAATGGATTTCAGTTTTGGATTATATACGTTGAAAAATGGTCACGGTTATTTTTTGAGATTTTTCAGAAATACGTGAGTTTTTGTGAATTGTAAAATGCATTAATCTACTATATAAATAAACTATAATTAAAGTACAAAATTCCTAAAATCATGAGTGTTTAAGCACAAAAATCAAGAAATAGCATGAAATTATTTGTATTATAGGTCAGGGAATCCTCATTATTTCTTGTCTTAGGGTAAAATAATAAACTAATTATTAAAATATTAAGAAAACCGTCCTCCCCTCCACTTTATAAACCACCCCTCACCCCCTCACACTCCAACACCACTCAAGATTTTAGAATTTCATATGTTATACTGAATAGACATCCCAATACCTCCTCCCAACTTAAAATATCTACTAGTCTCATGAAAAGGCCTAAAAATGAAGGCCTTAAAGACATTCTTATGGAGAAGTACTCAAGAGGTGAACCTCTCTTCCTTTTTCTTTCAACTTCTTTTAAAAGTTCCATTATTTTATTTCTCTCTCTACACCTACCAACATCCGAATTATATGATAAGTATAGTAACTTAAATGGAGTAGATTTTTTTTATTCTAATGAAAAATTTCATTATCATCTCACTTTTCCCCCTCCAATTACACTAAAAATAAAAATACCATCTGAGATGTGTTAATTTATTACATTCTAGGATAGGTTTTCAATTTCTATTAATATCATCAAGACTGGTCATGAAAAAAATTTAATGGTTTAACCATATCATAATATATCTGTTTTACCTTATGAAATGTTCTATAATCCTTACATACTAATAATATAAAATAGTAAAATAAAACATGTTCATTATGCACAAAATCTCCAAGTGAATCAATGTGTTTATCATTAACTTTTAACTAATGAGTCATCATCGTGGTATATAAACTAAAATAATTATAAGATCATTTATATCTCTATAATTTCTCTAATAATATATTATAAAAATTCTGTATGTTTAACCACATTTTAAACAAACTTTTATTCATGAATACAAGTAAGCGGATCCTAAAAACAAAGGAAGAAAATGCTTCCAAAACAATAAAATTGATCCTCTTAAACCCATAAAAAAGGCTATGAATGAACTTTATAATTTTATAATAAATAAATGAAAAATTGATAGTTCCATTAATTTTTAATCAATGAAGGTAAATTTGATTATTTATGTCATTATGATCAATCGAGAACACATTCAGGCATAAGGTAAAGGGTTTCTCATCTCACAATTGTTTCTATGAAATTTCCATTGTTCACCAATTATTTCTTATGTGTGGAGTATTTTTACTTAGATTTGATATATAATATCATGATTCTATTTATATTCATGGTATTCAGTTATTTACTTGATAAATATTAACTCGATTGATTACAATAATATAAGAGACTTTTTTCGATTTTTCATTTCATTTTGATTTACTTGGTATTGTGCACTTAATCATTATTATGTGGTGTACCTACTACCCCTTTGAGATCATTTATTATTTAAAATTGTAAATATATTATATATCTATTTTATGGTTTCATGGATATGATTATCATCTTAATCCTTTATTTTCTTTTATATATGCTTTTTATTTGTGGAGTTGTTTTAAGTATGAAAATTTTGATGAATCTGTATCATCTACTCAATACAGATATTTAAAGGAATATTTTACTTGTATTAAATATATGTATAAATAATTATTTGTACATTCAATGATGGTCAGGGACCACTATATCATCTCGATATGTCAATAAGTCTCATTACAGAAATCAGTTGGTGAAAAACCCTTCAAGTTTGTTTCCAAAACAGAATCAGATGGGTATCTACAACACAGATAAACCATTTTAATGGTATAGTGGTATCACGTGTCGAATACATGACATCCAATTAATAAGCATTCCAATTATTCCTTTTAATTTATTAATATCCATGAGGTTTTCACTATGACAAAATCTATGGATGCCAATTCATTTTCAGTTTATTAATGGTGTGTGTTTTTCATTTATTCACAATTCCATATTGACTATGCCAATTTTATTATGATTCAATTATTTTTATTCCTGATTCCACTATTTGAAACCCTTGCAGATCATTTGAGCTCACCCCTTTCATTTTTTTACCTTAAACTGATAACGAATAGGATACCATTTATTGAGTTCTCATTGATGCAGTTTATTAGTTTTTGTTTTGTATTGTGTTTTGTTACCTATCTCGATGTAATATGAGTTACATGTATAAATATAGTATCTTCAAGACTACTAAATTTATCATTCCTTCAAGATTCCATTCCTTTTAGTCATTCTAATTTAATAAGTATTGAACCAGCTCTGGGCTTCTGGGGTCAGGGTGTTACATGGAACGTTTATATAGTAATAAATTTTTTGATAAAATTATAATATGTTGAATATGAAGGAGTTCATATAAAATTATATATAAATTTAGAATACTAATGGGTTAGTTTTTAAATAAATATTAACTGTTAATTTTTTTAATTTATGTAATGTACAAAATGAATTCCAAGTTTCTCACTGAGTTTATTCTAAAAAAATAAATCTACCCCCAATAACATTTTTAAGGGATGATAAACTAATTCCCAAGTTTCATTCTACTCACTTTTGTTCATATTTGTTTCATTACTAAAACCCAATTCTCATGTTATAATCCATTATCAACACTATTTGGTTCAACCATAAAAATAATGGTAGTATAATTTACAATTCTCAATATTATTTGTATTTATAATCCCTTAATACTCTATAAAAGTATGTTTTATATCTCAAAATTCATTCTATGCCTTTGAAACTTATAACCTCCTTACTCTAATGCTTCCACATTACTTTAATTAGTACAATCAACATGGTAGTTGTGAAAGGTTTATTTTTTATTTTAAATACATTCCTATTTTATATTATATTTAGATACTTTAGTGGTGTCATCAATGGTAAATAATAATTTTTAATAATTTATATTTTCCAATAGAATTAAATCATTGTTAACAACAAGGTTCCTAATATTATTTTATAGTGATGATAACTTCTTTCACAAAGTTCACATCTAAGAAATATACCTTTTTAACTTTCTCATTGAAATTCCCCAAAATATTTCCTTTAATATTCATATAGAATATGATTATAAACTTCTTTAGACTATTAAATCATGTATTTTAGAAAATATACCTCATATATTGTATTTATTTAATTGGTTCCTATTTTAAAAATCACATTTGTGTTTTCATTACCAAAATGTTTTAAATTTTCTTTCACAGTTTTCATTGTTCATTCCATGTCCACCGAGCAGTAATTATTCCATTTAGAAACTATATTTTTTATGGTGTGTATGAAGCATTATATTGATTTATTATATAATTATTTTAATGATATTCCTATAATTCATCATTATTTTATTCAGATCCTTTATCATATTATAATATTTAGATGAAAAAACATGCTTATTTTTTAGTAATCTTATAGAACTGTGTAAGTTTTCTAGAAGTATTGGATTTACTCGAAAGAAAATAAATATAAGTTACATATGAAAAATGATCAACATAATTCCTAAAATATGCATCTCTATTCACTAACAAAAAAATTCCATCTTAGGACACATATTCAACATCATTCCCTTATGACATATAACACATGTGTTGAGTATATTTCGATATAGATTTTATATATTTCTCAATGCCTCAAGGTTTATAATACTAGGAATATTATTCAGTCCCAAATATGTAATACGTTTTTACCGAATCTAGTATTCCTCTATTATGCTCATACAACATGAATTTTGATCATTGATAATTTGAAATATGTTTCTATTTTTTCAGTTGATCATCATCATTTTTATTTAATAATTTAAAATTTTTATGAACCATTAGTCAATTAAAAATATAAAATCATTCACATTGTTACAATGTTTATAGACACTAAAGATATTATTCCTAAACCCATCGACAAGGAGAACATTTTTGGATTTCATATTACAAATCAATGTGTACTAAAATCCTTTTATATGAAGTGGTTCACCATTTTTAATACCAAAATAAATTTTATAGTACCATTAGATATCTTTTAATAAATACTTTTTACCAGTTGTGTGTTATGATAAACCATTAATGAGTATCATTGATTTCACTCCTTTCACTATAGAAAACATAAACCACCATATAATGATAATGATTATTACAGGTATTAACATATTTATGATCCTAATTTTGCTTCAATCACTCTAGTATCATGGTGATAAAAAAAATTAGTGTGTCTAGATTGATCACACCTCCCATAAGTCCCCTCAATAGAATCAATGAAAATTTTCAAATGTAAATTCAAATTTAGATGTTGTATTGGATGGCCTTTTGGAATTTCTGATTTCTTCCTCCTTCAATTCAATAACTCTCATCAATTAAAGAAGGGATAGATTCTACTAACACAAATATGTTTTTTATATACTCAAAATCACCAAAATCTACCTTTAAACTGTTATCTCCTTTGATAGAAATTGGTTCTTCAAAATCTATTAACCAATTTTCCTTTTTATTGAATATTTGCTTCTAATTTATAATCATTTCATTCTTATTATCCTTTATTTTCTTCATAAATATTCATTTTATATTGGACTCTATATTATTTTATTTCAAAACTTATTTTCTTTTAGAATTTCTATAACAATCATTATACATGAAAGTGGGTTTGTATTAATTTTTGGTAATCTAATCACATCCTTCCCATTGTTTTTGCTGGAAACACCTTAATTTAAAGATCATGTGTTCGAAAAGCACTCTTAGAACTGTAAAATAATCAACAATGTTTCATGAGTCATTAAAAAGTTTCCTCACTATATAAGATATTTTTATAAAATTGTTCATTGAATTTTTAAACCCCATATATTTTTTTATTCAATAATTTTTTGTTTTTTACTAAAATTCGTGTGAAGAGATTTTACCTCCCCATTCAAAGAACATAAATTTTTATTGGTAATACCAATAATTTTTTTATTTATTTAACGAGTTCATTGAGATATACCATCCTTCATTTTATGTTGATATTCTTCTCTTAAATATCATTTAGCTTTTGATTCATCATGGTATTTTATTAATGAATCATTATACATATCCAATTCCGTATTTTCTCTTTCAAGTAGTGTATTTTATTTCAAAAATAATTTGATATCCATAATATGTTTAACCACTTTTTGTGTATCTTCATCACTTCTATTTTCTTTATGGATCCCTCCTACTTATTCTTAACTTGTGGAATGTTTTTTTATTTTCTAATTTTATTATAAAGGGTATTTCACCTTTATCCTCTATGTTTTATTATTCTATTTTACATACCTTATCACAAGAAGTGGTATCTAGTTGAGATAAAATATTTTTATTTCTTTTTTGTATTGATTTTTCCATTTCATTTGATGAATTTTTATCAAGTTTAACCATTATGAATTATATTTTCTATATATGATTTTAGTATTGATCATCCTTCATTTATATTTATTTCTTCTTAAAACAACTTCTAAAAAAATTAAAATATTATTAAAATTAATGAATTTAAATGGTATAATACATATATACTTATCATTTACCCACTAAATTCATTTTACAAATAGAGAGGTAAAATATTCAAATTCCATGGAATAAATTTTTTTCATTGCTCTATTCCTTATAATACTTCTTTGACTCAATATTATTTAATCCTTTTAAAGTATTTAATTTAATCTCATTATTTATTTTTACTTTTCTTAAATATATTCATCTTATCATCTAGTAAGTGATCAAAACGTTTATTAGTTTTTCGCTATTCAAATCATCAAACTCTTGAAACTAAATGATTTATATCAATATATAAATTTTATAAGGGAGTATTATTATTATCTTCTACAACATGGTATAAACTTTAAGAATTTCACTATTGCTTTGAATTAAATTTACAAATTTTTTCACATAGATTAATAACTCATACCCAAATTATTATTTTCCAATTAGGATATATTTAGGTTTATGTCGATATAATTACGACTAAAACACTTTCACCTTCCTATTTACTTCATGGATATCAGGGATTTACCTCTAGATTACATTTACTATCTTACCTTCCATAGCTCTTTCAAACATTTTCTTTATGATTGAAAAAAGTAACACATGCCCTACTATCCCACGAGCATTAATATTATTCTTATCATGTAATGTGTATTCCATTCCTTCTTCATAAAGATTAAAATTATTATATATAGTATCAATAATTTTTAGGTTGAGTGCTAGAAGATATGAAAACATCTTATCCCTATATAAATTGAATCCATTTGTATTGAACAAATGGACACCAATGTGGGTAATAATATCAATTAACTTATTTATATTGTCAATTAAATATATAAGTATTTTATACAAAACTAATCACATTAATAAAGTAATTAAAACCACTAATCTATAATTCTCTCATTCCTAGTGAAAGGTAGAATGTGATCAAAGAGCTAAAAAATATCTTCAATCATTTCAACTCTGATAAAAAATTAAAGGCCAATGAGTGAGTGACCATAAACTAAGTGGTGAAGTAATTTGGTGTAATCCAAAACAATATCTCTTTATCTTATTGTAAATTGTATATTTATTGTGGAAATTTAATGATGAAATATTTATCCAGAATGAACCCACATAGGCATAAGGGTTTTTACAGGGTTCAATCACACTTGTTATCAGGTGGATAATCCATGGTGTGTACAAGTTGGGATCTAAATACTCTTGTTCTAATTTGTTATCAAATAAACAAGGAAAGAAAAATAGGATTAGGTTAAATAATAATTACAAGATAAATAATGATCTTTAACAAGTTGAATGATCTTATCTTCTAATACATCAAGTGCCTCTATAATTTGGACTTGGTATTCGTTATTTCTCTCATCAAAAATAACATATCAAACCCCCCTAGGAAAATTGTTTGTTTCTATTAGTGTCTTATATATATAAAACACACCATATATCTAGGTAGGTCACTTCACATTTAAATATATAATGTACATTACTGAGTGATTTCCCAAACTACATAGAGATCCTTATATTTAAAATATACATAAGAATAAATCACAATGACCTCAGAGTATCTCATAATATCATTAAATAGATTTTTTTATGAATGAAATTATTTATCATTAAATATTTGATTTCTATAGTATCCACATCCATATAACTTCTATAGTTATACTCATTCTGGCATGATATGCTCTAAATCCCTATAACATTCAAATCCTTAAAAAACAATCTCTCAGGTTGTAGTACTACTTACAATTCTAATATATAATTATCTTCTTCACTTCACCACACCTTGTGACATTAAACATTTTCTCATATCAAAGGTCCACTTTATCACAAAAAGTAAAACATTTAATTCTCCTAGGATTTTCTTCACAGCATATCCTATTCCTCAAAATTTCTTAGATGAATGATCGTGATACACTCATTCTAAATTAGAATCATTCCTTTCTGACATCAGATTAACTATGTGGAATAATTTTCAACACATTAATTACAAAACCTCCATAGAATGATCATTCTCTTGTCAAATTAATTCATTTTTATAAAATATTAACACAAAATTCCATAAGATATATTCCTTATCCTATAATATATATACACTTATATCCAAGATTATATCACCCATGTTGTGTTGTGATCACCACCAGTCACATTAAGGTTAATTTATTTTCATCAACTTTTCATTACTTTTATTCATGCACATATCTACTCAACTCTAGAGGGATTTCAAATCATACATGAAAATGTTTCCAATGAATAGAACATGAAAATACCCCAAACATATGAATAAATCATCTCAATAAATAATTCATAAAATGCCTCCAATACAAATGTAATTTAAACACCTCACCATATGATATAATGGTGTTTGTGAGAGACCTTTATCCCTTAGTTTAAGATAAATGACATTTAAAACATGTCTCGATTAAGATCAACTCGTCTATTGACTTTCCAATATAACTCTTAAGGGTTATTAAAAATATATTCTCTAAAAATTATTTTTTATGATGTGTTTATCTAGTAAGAAGAGGTGTATGTGATGTACTTATCCACTAGGGTGAATTTCATGTGATATGTTCATCCATATGATCAATCTATACCCAAATAACCAAAAATTAATAAGTATTCTATATGGTATTAACATATTGTTTGTTTTATGTCACTTTATATCTTAGATAATTGGATTATATAATAATTAATTCTTGTATATGAAAGAGTTCATAGATAAAGGTATAGAGATACATTTTTTTTATATTGGTCATGATATATTCCTTTATATACTGAGTATAATTTATCCATTACATGAGTTTTATCATTAATTACAATTATGGATTAGAGAAGTTTTTTTTAATGCCACATTGTCTTATAGGGTAACATTTTTTGGTTTTTTAATAAATACTATGTTTTTTAAAAATTATTTATAAAAAACATTCATATTTGACTCAAAAATATTTTGAAATATATACAAAATGGATAGATTTTAAAATATTGGTAAATATGACCAGTCATTTGGTTAAACTAAACTATAGATTTTCAGAATGAATTTTTGGAAGATATCATAAATATGTTTTTTGGATATGGTTTCACAACATTTTATATTTTAGGTGAAATATGATGAAATTATTCTATGTATATGATGCTTTTGTGTAAGTGATTGATTATTTTAAATGTGTAAAAAAATCACAACCATAGTGTGGTGGTTTACACCGTGTTAAGTTAAATTTTGTGATAGATTATTCCCTGGTTAATTCCACCACATCATATTGTTGTGAAAGGGGATATTATATATTATTAGACTCTCATAATCCATGATATCATGTTAAATTTTTTATAATTTGGTAAAATTTAATGGATTATTGATTATGAATATGAAATGTTTAAGATTTAAAAATTTAATCGTGAATGGATATGTTGTTACAAACCATTTTTAACATTCACATAAATTATCTAACTTTCATGAATCATTTTGGTGTCATGAGGAGATTCCTAAATGTAATTCCCCAAACCAGAAATCATTCATCAATTCATTTGATGGGAAAAATACCTTAGGTGTTGATCCATAAATTCCAAAGTCTTCCAATTAGTGGAAATATTTTGTGAAAAACATGAAGAGACTATACTCCAATTATTATTATGTATAATGATATGTAAATAAAATAAATAATATATAACATCAGAGTAAGGGAAATGTTTTATAGTGAATAATATTTCAGTAATACTATACAAAATCAGCATGTCATATACATTCATATTCACAGTCCACCTATGTACTTACATATATATATATACATCATTGGGATCTCCCACTAGGTCAAACGAATACAAAAGTAAACTAAATAAAAAATAAGGGAGACTCAAATATAAAATAATAGATCCCTTTTTGGACCATTATCCAAAATATCCATCCAAATACCTCAGTTGAGTCTCATGTATAACATACCACATAAAATTAAACCATGAAGAACACTGTGCACACTAGGTACCCATGAAATATGAGAGAAATAAATCCTAGAAGGGAACAACTAACATGGATCCTGGGATATTTCCAAACAAATGACATGTATATCAGTAGATAATAAATATTAAACACTAAAGAATGTGTGTCATGTCATAATATGATAACTAGGCCCCCATGACACATGGCCACACCTGTTCTGGCTAATACTTGTTGATGAAGTCATCACACATCACAACTTAGTTGCATGTTTCCCTTAGTGAGGAACTACCGCTATGTCTCTACTATTATAACACCACTCAAGGTCGGGTATAATTTTGGTTCTGATCCCATCTACCATCTCAAATTAAAACACTCTCACTCAGGGTGTTATATAATGACATGTATCAAACCACATATCATACAACCAGCATATCACATTGGGCGAGACATGGAACTATTTGTAAGGACCTAACCTTAAACTTGTTTTTTAGATGAATCATTATATAATTATTCAGTTTATTTCATTTCAAGGGTCATTTTAGGTTTTGTGATTTATATGATTATTTCATAACTCGTATATAAAAACCCATAAAATACACATTTGAAACTTCCTCCAAGTATCCTTTTTTTCATAATAAAACATTTATGATATAACATGTTTTCTTTCCATGACAAAAATTCACACTTTTCATCTTGAACTAATCCTTATCCATACTAATTCTCAAAACCCCAATGAAAAAATTTTAAAATGTGGGATGATAAAAACAATCTTGATAAGGGTCATATAAAAAAAGTAAGAAACTCAATAGTCCATTTCAAAACCATGAGATCATAAAAGATTTTTCATTTAAAATAATAAATTTTGAACTCAAATAATAATTCACTTACACATGCTATCAAATTTACTTCCCAATGTTTCACATAAAACACTTTATAAGGAAACATTATTTCAAAATAATAATCATGAGGGTTTCTTAGAAAACATGATTAACCATAAAAAATATTTTCATAAAAATACACCTTTTATCCAAAAATAGCATAATCATTCCATTAATATAAAATATCATTATCTTAACATTTAAAAAAATGATATCCATGAAATATCATTATAAATAATAGAAAAGTCATGTAGGTCAATTGGGATGTCATTTTCTATATGAATTTTTTAAATGTAATAACTGATATGCTCAACTTTTATCCTAATTCTCTAGAAAATATAATCAATACCTAATTTATAACTATAGCAGACCCACCCATCCTTGGTTTATATCATAACCACCCATCCTTGGTTTATAACATAACCACCCATCCTTATAATAGATCCACCCACCCTTTTTTTATAAAGTAACCAGCCATTATCATAAAAAATGACCCAGAACTATAAAATAATCACAAAATAAGGAATCCTTTGTTTTTAATCACTATAGTCATAAATTAATTTGGCATGCCAAAAACAAAAATATTTCAAGATATTGAAATACCCATTTAATTTAAAACCCTTTTTGAAAATACCCAAAAATTTGGAAGGACATTTTTTCTTTGAAGAAAGCATGAGATCCTATAAAGGAATACAAACATCAAAAAAACAGTTATGATAATGGTAAAAAACATTGTTGTTGTATACCTTAAAATTTAACATTCCTTTTGTCCTTCATAAACAAGGTCAAAAAACTCCATAAAAAGATTCCTTTTATAATAATTCACAAGAAAGAAACATAAATATACTTCATAATTTATTTATTTCTATATAAACACATACTTTATGATATGTACTTGGAAGGGATAAATTTATAAAATAAATATTTAAATATTTAAAATGGGTTTTTTTAAAGTAAATTTTCCATTACCTCAGGTCTGACTCATCATGTACATTAAATATTTTCTATAATAATAAATTTATTTTAATTATTTAATTTATTAAGAAATTTTTTCATGTATTTTATTCCTCTTAGAATATTACAAACAATTACTTAATCAATTAAGTTCATATCATATGTTTTGATGATATTCAACCCATATGTTCATAATGATTCTGGTAGATTAACTATGGTCAAAGTGATCATTATGACATCTTATCCAAAAAAAATCATGTCATAATTATATTTTCATATATCAATTATACTTTTAAAACCAAATCTTAAATATGGTTAATAAAAATGAAATATATTATACTTATACGGATGGTCGGTAGTATCCACGCATGAGTAACACTTCCATTTCTCAAAAATCATGTTGGAATGAAGGTGAGTGTTATTTTATCGTTCAAGACTGATCATTAACCTAATATTATATATTAAATTAAACTATATATGTCTTTCATAAGATGTGGTGTTGAGAAACAAATCCCTAGCCTCGTCAAGATTGTATTTCACATGTACGGATAAAAACATTACCATTTCTCAATAAAAAAAATGGTAAAAAATCGATGATATTTTTTCTTGGAGTCAAAAACTCAAGAGGAAGGTGAGTAGTTAAAAAAATTAAAACAAAAAATACCTCAATTAATTAAAAACACACAGTTATTCAAAATTGTGAAAATATAAAACTTTATTTTTCAGATAGCTTCTTAAAGAAGAATAAATAAAAACTAAAATAATATTTAGAATCACATTTTCTTTTTAAACTAAATTACATGATAAAAAACTTTATTTAAAACATTAATTAATATTTACTATCAAATTAATGTTTTGATATATATTTTAAAATATATATGGTTTTAAGTAATGAAATATAAAAAAAACTAATTAAAATAAAGGAATTCTAAAATGGGGATTAGTCTCAAGCTAAGACATAATCCCCTAAACTTGTAAATAACCCTATTATTGGAAGTTTATCAAACAATAAATATAATCCAAAACCTAAATTGGGTTTTATAGAAAATATCACACAAGTCTGCTTAGAAAAAAACCTCTTCCATGGTTATATGTGGGATAAAATCAAGTACATGTCACACACAATCTCTTCTATAGTTTTCATGGAAATAAAAATGAATAAACTTGATAGAGTGTTGATACATCTCAATTTAAGTATAGGTGAATATGTTTTAAAGACAAATAGATTAAAACTAGGAAAAACTCAAATATAAAGCATAAACCTAAAGACAAAATGAATAGCGATGGGAAAATTTTATGTCACTGTATCTGAATTGATTCATATGGCCATCGGTCCTCGAATGTATATTTTAAAGTAGATCAAATAGTTTTCATGAAATGTGCTATAAAATGGAGTGTCATATGGGTTTAGGTAGTCCTTTGGTTTTTAGTTGGGTTATTTCTAGAATTATTCCACACACTAGTGTATTAAATATTCTTATTCATCAATGAACATATAACTGCTTGTATCACTTATTTTGGATATACACTAGAATGGGAAAATTATTTTGATTTTATATAGACCCAGATCCAATTATCCTTTGGATCCTCATACAGAAAAAAAATTAATATATTATGAATTTTTATTTAATGTGTTTTTAGATTATTTTAGGAATAATGGTTCTTAAATCCACTGGCAACGGGATGAATTTAATTCCTTAAACTATTATTTGAATGAATTTAATCAAATAAGAGTCTGTAAAGTAATGTTGACACTCTGGATGTAGGTCTCTAGATGGTATAGCTATTCAGGTGTTGGATTCTCACAAGTAGCAGATGATTTCTGGCGGTAGATCATCCTGATGGTAGAATCAGTGAGTGGTAACATAGACAGGGGTAACATAGTCCAATAGTAGATTTATTCAGTGGTAGATCAGTTGGCAGTAGATGTTCAATTGTATATTTTTCAGTGGTTGATGTATTAAATTAATTGTAGATCAGTATAACCGGGGGTATATCTTTTTGAAGTAAGGTTATATCTTTTGAACTAGTGGTAGATCAACACTGGACCAATATTTCTCACAAAGTAACTTAGAAAATTATTTACTATCATAAACATCGATCTTTTTAGAATCATAATAAACATGATTTTGGATTATTAAAATATGTAGGTTCTAATAATATCCCTCTTTTTCATGATCCCAAATCAATGAATTTATGACTATATATTTTAAAAAAACTAGAAATAAGTATAAATGAAAGTGAAGAATGACTTGATTAACATTTAAAATTATAGAGGTTATAATTACAATCTTAAATTTCATTAAAATATTATCCCCATTTTTTGATGATAAAAAATATAAGGAAATAAAATAAAGTACAAATAAAGATATAAATATTAATAGTAGATAACATTCATTAGATATAAAATTAAAAATATTACACTTCAAAAACTAATAAATGGAAAAATAGAAATCCCTATCAAAGACTAATCGGATTAAAAACCAATCTCTTATCGATGAGAAGAAGGAACCACGATATCATATTGTTTCCCAATAATAGGAGGTACATAGGTGAAGATAGAGGGCGTAAGGGTTGGTGGTGGAGGATTCGTCATTATGATAGTCACGATATACTGAACTGTATCAATAGGAGTCATGCTAAAATGTTGAAATTATAGAGTCATAGGTTCTGAAGAAGGTGTAGAAGTGATGGAAGAAAAGGTATAGTATAAGGTGTTGCTACATTTATCCTAGAGTCATACCAAAATGGTGTATTCATGTTTAAAAAAATTTGTGATGATGTTACCACCGTGCTCCACTTCTTTAAAGAAATGCTTCATCTCTTCCATGAAAATCATGAAAAAACGGCTCAAAACCTTACATTGATTCACTTGACCCTTTAATTCCTTGGTCATATGAGGTATACTTGGATTCTTAGTAAGAAATATATAGTAATAATTTTAGTCATTCTTTGTATAAATCGTAGAAATTTAATCCTTAATTTCTTTAGTGATAGTCTCCCTATCCCTCCTAGCCTAATTAAAGCATCCATAACAAGATTATAAAAATATTCCCCATGTTTATTTATTATAAAAAGTTATTCTTGATGAGATGTAGAGAGATCACCAAGGAAAAGATTCATATCTTCTCTAATAATGGATTTAATATCATCTACATAAACTAAAGAAGCATGAGGTAGTGCATTATAAGTGAAAGCATCAGCTATATACAGAGATTTCAATATCTCTATAAGTAATAACTTCTCTTTTAAAATTATCCCTCTCATGTATTTTATGATGGATTTGACTTCTTCCATCTCACTATCCAATAGCTTGTTCTTAGTATCTAGTTATTTTATTTCCAAGATCATATTAGACTTCATATGATAGATCACTAACTCAAATATTTTCTTGTATTAGCTTCATTGGTCTTGGTCTTTGGAAGAGATGTGGATCTAAGGATCCCACTGATATTTGAAACCATCCTCACTCCAAAAGAATCTAGATCATATTTTGTTACATAACTAGAAGGTAAAGAATAAGAAGGTATAGGATATGGAATCCTCACTTGTCTAGGTCAATCAACCTCCATATTTATATATTCAGATGCATGACCACCAAAATGAAAATCTTCTTGCCTAGACTCATAAATTTTTTCAACTAGATATCCCTTAATATATTTATCATCAATACAGATATAAATACTACCGTGCTCAGGTGAACTTCCATAGACATCATCATCATCATCTTAATAGGAATTGTTAATCCATAGCTTACTAGCTCTTGTGTATTTCTCCCCTTAGTAGGTGATATCTTCTCATCTCTATTAGAGATAACATCCTCATATTAAATGTCATATGATTTAACCTTATCAATATTTCTATTTTTACATTTAGAAACAAGAACTTATGAAACAATTTGTTTATCTCTAGGAATAGATACTTGGATAATAGAAATCAATTGAGTTGAAGTTGGTCTAACGTCATCCTCAGACATACTTTAAGTAGAACCACCAAGAGAGTGATGTTACTATTCTTCCTTAGTAGAATTATCATCACTATTATAAGACCCATTAGATCTATAAAATAGTTCTAAAAATTCTCTTGGTCTCTCAGAAGAACTATTAGAATTTTTTTTCAACTGATACTTTAGTATAGTTAGATTCTTCAACTTAAATTAATAATATCTATTTAGAAGGGAGAAGAAGATATGGGATACCAAGTTTATAAGAAACATTTGGGATTTTGACCACAGGAAGGTTACTTTCTTACTCTACATAAACATTCACTGACTCTTCTTATTTAGATTCAGCTTATTGTTCCTCAACTTCCTCATCAATAGAATAAACAATAACATTATCTTTCCCTAATAATGGATCATCCAATTATGTATGTATATAAGGGGCTGCATAGAGTTCAAATTCTCATAGAGATTGTCATTTTAAACCACCCATTTCTTTAAGAAAAGGGTTACAATTCACCTTCATTCATTTTTAGGTAAACTGATTTAAATAGAAACCTCCAAAACTAATTACTACAACTTTATCCTTAGGCACCAGATTTTTGGATTCCAATTACCTGAAATAAACATAGAGTAGATTAAGAAATTAAATAAAGATGAGGTCTTACTCATTTCCATCATCTGTACCATCAAATATCTACATAGGTTTATCTAATCTCCACCATTCATAAGAAATATGTAAAACACATCCTGATGCCTCATGGTGCTAAACTCACCCATCCTAGGAAAAATCATGTGTGGGATGAATTTAAACAAAATTCATCATTCCCCATAAATATATACAAATGTGGGACTTCACAAAGTAGCTTTACTAGCCATCTCCAATAAGGAATCCACATATATGAAAAACACACTATTTTTGGGAATGGATCCCTAAAAATCATCAAAAATTCCATTATCAGGTACATTGAGACATATGGACCATTGTTTTGACACAAAGATTACATGTTTCCATTGATCACGGTCCTAATAACATCTATATTCTCACTGAATGAATAATCCACAAACTGATAAAACTAGTGGACCAACCTAATACTATTTGGTCTGTCGATCCCCAAAAACAATTCAGTCCATCCTTTGTACTTAATCACATTCTTCACTAGCCACTTGCTAAAAAATAACTGACCACCATCTATTTCCTTTTCTGTAACAACAAGTCAAGATAATGGTTGGGGGGTTCATCGCTTTGACAATAGTGTACCAGAAAGATTCACCTTATAAAGTTTTTTAGATACATAGTCCTTTGGGAAATGAAATATTAGAATGTTGTAATCTCGCCATTTTTCACTAGTATGAGGGAAGAAGGAGGAATGCAGTGAGGGTTATAAGTCAAGAGATAAATGATAAGGTATGGTTTGATGTATTATTGAGAGAGATGTTTAAAAAACCTAATTTTTGGTCAATTTTATCATTAGGGATTTATAATTGTCAAATATATATAAATAGATCTAATAAACATTTAATCATAGAAAATAGGAGCAGTAGAATATAATAGAAAACACACTAATGGTAGAACTCTAATGGTGGATCATCAATGGTATATTAACAACGGTAGATGGAAATTGTAGATCAATAATGTTATATCACCAATATTATATCACCAACAATAGATCACCAATATTAGATCACCCATTGTAGATCACCAACAATAGATCACTAATGGTATATCACTAATGGTAGATCACCAATGGTAGATCATCAACTGTGGGTTTTTTATAAAAATTATATCTTAATAAAAAAATTATTCAAAATTTATCATTCCTAGTTCATGTCTCATATATCATATTTTATAATAATTAAAATTCATTGTAAATATTTCAGTAATTTTAAGTTCAGTTCCAATGAATTAAATAGTTGTATGACCGTTTAGAAAATAACATCTCAAAAATTGATGTCTTAAATCACTATGTTTTTTTCTAGAATAAGATATATGAATCATTGAGATATTTATCAGACTTTTATAATCAAAATTTATAGGCACATGTTGAAAATTGGTTCCATATTCAAGAAAATTTTGTTTCCTCCATATAATATGTGCAAAGAAACTACTTGTGTCCACGTACTCAACCTTAGTAGAAGACAATGCAACAAAATTTTTATTTTTACTACACCATGAATGTAGAAAATTGACAAAAATGTGACATATTCCAATGTTTTTCTTTCCATCTTACGTGAAACAATGAAATTATGGATATTAATAACTCACTAAATCAAATTATTGTCCTCTAGGATAAAATTATCCTTACTTGGTTGTAAACTTGGGTTACTTGTTTTGATAGAAATAAAATGTGATTCTTTCGAATTTTCTTCCAAACGATCACATATACATATACTAGACATGATATCTATTTGGATAAAAAATAAATATAGAAATATTATAATCATACCTCTATAATTGGTTTGATCTACTAATTTTCCAGCTTCATCAAGATATGGTTTACAAGTTGTATCCATAGGAGTACCACCAATCTTTGTGGTATGCATACCAAAAGTATTTAAATGGTATTTTGTATACTTAATTTGATTTAAAATAATACCATCTTTATTATGAAAAATATGAAGACCAAGGAAGAATTTTAACTTTCCCATCAAACTCTTTTCAAATTCACTTTTAATCCTTTTTGAATAACCACTACACTAATAATTTCTAGAAGATCCAAAAATTCTATCATCAAAATAAATTTTTACTACTAAAACATATTTTTGAAAATATTTCTATAAATAATGTTGGTTTATATATGACTTTTGAAAAAACAATAGAAGTAAAAAATGAGTTGAACCTATCATACCTAGTTCTAAGACACTGGTTAATATAAAGATTTATTTAATTTTTAAAAAAATATTTAGAAATTGTGGATTTTTAAAGCCAGGGGTTATTTAACAAAAAAGTTCCCAACTATATAACCATTTATGAATAAACTCTTAACATCCATCTGATATAGTTTGAAATTCAAATGTTCTTCTTAGTAAATAAGCATTATAATGGAAACATGTCTATCCACTAGTGAAAAGGTTACCTTATAGTGAACACCTTCCTCTTGACTACATCCTTATACAACCAATATAGCTTGGCTTTAACTATTGATCCCAACACATAAAATTTATTCCTAAACACTCATTTATAGTCAATAGTTATAATTTATTTACATCTATCCACTAGTTTTCAGACATTATTTCTTTCTAATTTGGTATGTTCTTATTTAATTTCCATTACCCATAATTCATCATCAATTGCATCAATGATGTTCATAGGTTCATGTTGTGACAATAAATCTTGTTGTTGAACATGATTCTAAGGGAATACCTAGTTCATATTCCTCTATCTAGGTATCTAATGATATCATATAGAGGTCGATATATATTATTCCCAAAAATAATTGGAATAGAAGTTCTTGATATTTCATTATCCTCTACAGGTTCTGGTTCAAGTTGTTCATTAGAACTAGAATACTTTTTATATGTTTCACAGAACTATCAAAAGGGTTTGAATTTATATCAAGACTAGACATCTAATATTAAAGTATTTTTAATGATTTTTTATAATCATGTGGATGTATTTCATAAAATTTTATATGCAAAGATTCTTTCATCATCTTATAATTTTTTATTAATTACCTTATATGGTAAACTAGTTGTATAATTTCAAATGAAAATTCCTTCATCACTCAGGGTTATAAATTTTTTAAGATTGTCATTTGAATTGAGAATAAAAAAATTTCGACAAAAAATATGGTTTTCTTCCATTTTATAATTCATATAGTGTTTTATTGAAAATAATTATTATAAGAACTCTATTTATTATGTATTAGTTTGTATTCCCAACTTTTTCCCAAAAATAAATAGGGAAATCAAAGTCATTAATCATGGTATGGGAAATGTTTTGAATATTTATATTTCTCATTTATACAATACCATTCTACTATAGGGTTGTAGAAGCAGAAAATTTATGATTATATCCATGTTATGGGAATAATGATTCAATATCTTTATTTTTAAACATACTTCCATGATCACTTCTTATGGTTTTAATTCTAAGTCCACTAATATTTTATACATATTTAGAATATTATAAAAATAGGTAAATTCATCACTTTTTGAGGTAGAAAAAATACCCATGTCTATTTATAAAAGTCATCAACTGAAACATAAATATGGTTCTTACCATTTAAGCTACAACTTCTAGGGGGTCAAAACAAATCCTAATGAACCAACTCTAGGGGTTGAGAATTTTTAACTTCATTCATTGATTTGAAATAGATTTTTTGTTGTTAATATTTTTGACATGGGATACAAACATTTTATTTGGGAATTATAGATTAGGATTGTATTTAACATACTATTTCATAATTATATTTTTAGTATATTGTACATTTCAATAGACCAATATACTATGCTTAATCTAATACTCTTTGTGAAAGGAACTTAGACCAAAAAGGTTTTCAGAAAAAAGTGAATCTAAATTAACAAAATATACATGTACATTTCTCAAGGAAGTAAAAACAAAAACATTTTCATAATTAAAAACATTGTAGGTATTATTTTGATAACAAAACTGCTCTTTATTTCACACATAAACATAATTTATTACAAAAAATCTTCACTTTATAAAAATACAAGATCAAGAGGTCTATGTATTTGGGGATTTGGAACATTACATAACAACTTAAAACATGAAATACACATCCTTATTCAAAACTTCCTTTACATGACCACACATATACCTTCGTAATTAGCATTTCATAGGTAACCTGAAGACATGAATAAGAGAAGGGTGAGATACAAAGCCCAATAAGGGAGTAAATAAGGAAAAACCTGAATAATACAGTACATGTTTGGCAATAGTCATATCAATGGACCATCAGAGAAACATGAACATAAAGGCATGATATAACAAGATTATCATAAGATGGAAATGTAGAAACAACATTAACATGATATTAGAATGATCCAAGGCTCATTGAACATGGATCACGAGTAAACCCTCATTTCAAGTAAATTAGAATGAGTTAACCCTCGTTGCACTTGACTCATCATGATACCAATATTTACCCAATGCATTGGAGCGCTATCAGGGGGACCCTTCTTAATCATTTCATTTCATGCATAAGTGTGCCACATATATCATACAACAAGGATTCATTAAACATCATCATTTATTACATGATAAAGTAATGTGTGATTAATTCATGAAACTCTATAATCAACAAGTAAATGTGTATAAAGTTGAATATACTTGATAGATAAATAGACATGATATTCACTACACAATGACTTTGGCTTGAAAAATGGCGGTGCAATTTCGACAGCATAACAGCGTGACATAAGAATTCATAAAAATGGATGATGAGAGAGGAAGGGGTATCTCATCATATATACATGAAATTGAAAGTTATGGGGTCATATAGATACATGTCCCAACATATGTAATGGAATTTAGATTCATAATACAACTGAATTTATTGAATGTAAATGAGAAGAGATAAATTCTCTACGGGATTTCAGCATGGTAATAGGTGTACATGGGAGGAATTAATGAGAGATAAAGAGGACTCTCATAATTAAAAAATAAGTAGGGTAGTATGGGGTATGTGATAAATCATACCCCAAAATTTTTAATTTGAAAAATATGGTATAAAAATATAATGAAATTTGGAAAAAAATGAGAAAGGAAGAAATCCCTTACTTGGAAGTGTGACACCAAAGTCTAGGGAGAGGATTTAGAGTGGATTCTTTAGAGCTTGGGGTGCCTTGGTAGGTTTATAGAGATAGGAGGGTAGAGGCTGGTCGAGCACCAAAGTCTTTCAGTGAAGAGGAAGTGGTGGCTTGGGTGGGATTATATAGGAAAAGAGACTGAATTATTTATTATTTAGGTTTTGGATGGAATACATTAAACTAATAAAAACGACAGACCAACCCATGGTTTTTTCCCATGGGTTTTGAAAAAGGGGAGTGTAAAACAGTATTTTAAAAGTCCAATGGGAGAATTACATAAAATATTTTTCTTTCTTATGTGGAGGTAAGTCACACTCTCAAGGAAATCATTTTAAAAGTTTAAATGTTTTATTAATCTTGGATGGTCTACTAAGCCACCATAAAATTAACCAAACAAATATAAAATAACATTATTTTAAAAGTAAAACATATATTGTTTGAACAACCCATTTATACTTTTATATTACATCAACATCTCATTATGATGTCATAAAACACATTATATATTAAAACGATATTTAATTTTTTCCCAAAAGTCTGCCTTTACTAGAAAATTACGAAACAATTCACCATTGGATAATTTCAATATCCTGATTCCAAAATTAATATTCCCTTTATCTAAATAATTTTCTAAATAAGTAAATTTTTACTTTTAAAATAAAACCTGATATTTATCATGGGTTTTTTCAGAAAAAACTTTCGAACCTTAATAAAAATTAAAATTGTATTCACAAAAATTATATGATCATTTATATTTAATAAAATTTAATTTGTTAAAGATATTTTTTGAAAAAAAAAATTAATTCAAAAATTCATTAATTCCATAAAATAGATTTCTTAATTAAATATTAACTAAAAAATTGTTTGTTCTTTAAAAAATATTTACAATGTAACAATATTACAATGAATGTGTATTCTTTATTCTATAAAAAAATAATGCACATAATCATAGTGCTAGGGACTTAATACATAAACCCTTATAACATACGCATATGACTAAAGGGTATGGTGTGTTATGGTGACAGACGCTTGGGGTGGCTCAGAAAACATCGCGTGGGTGGTAATCTATACCAAATTCAACTAATCCCGTGGAAATTCTGTTCAAGATTAATGTTTTGAAGCTCAGCTTGTGTAGGTTCCGGGAGCAGCGGAAGTGTGTTGGTGGGATTGCCCAACTTTAATTTTAACGTTAAACAACATTCAATCTGAGATCTGTCACGATATAAAACTCCGAATCTTCGGAATAGAATGAAGAACGAAAAAAAAGAAGATTCCCAGAACCGTTGGGGGGATCATCATATGTTGATTATAATTAATTTAATTAATGCATAAGAATTACCTCGTTGGAATTATTTCTTTGTTGATTTGTCTGGTCACAATTCGGATATCCGTCATTGCGTCGTAGAATCCAAGTGTAGGATTCCCCTAGCGGTGATCCACACATGTGTCACGTATCTCTGGATGTCGCCGAAGGGATCTCCGAGTGCTAGCGCGGAAGAACCTTCGCTTGCAATGTCCGCCTTCGACCGCCTTGATCTTGTGGAGGATCTTGCTCTCATAACATGAGGGCGTTCTTGGTGGAAAGGGAATTCTCTCTTGGATTGAGAGTATTTCCAAATCCGTTGTGCACAATAATGGCTCTTTAAAATGTTGGCGTTGTGAGGATATTTATAATTGGGTTTGAGGTTAATAGAGTTATGAAAATAAATAAATGTGTTACGCGTTTTATTTATTTCATTTACTCTTATTGAAAACCCGCATATCGAATTATTAATTCCTTGACATGCGCCCACGCTGATTATAATAAATATCATTTAATAAAACAATATTAAATCCTCAAAATTCCAACTGGAAAAACTACACGGTTTGTAATAATTAATACATAGCGTGTACTTATTTTCCATAAAACTACACGGCGTGTACTTTTATTTTCCATTTTTCTCCACCACATTTATTAGACCTTGAGTAATGACTGTTTATTTCTTAAATAAATGTAACTGCATTACTCGCTAATAAATATATTATTTCTTCCACAATATATTCTCTCTAATAACTAGTGTCAAAATTAATGTGATCAGGCATCCTTAAATAATTATTAAACCACAGTCGGGAATAATATTTATTTAACTTGTTAAATTAATATTTAACTGAGATACATGGACACACTTAGTGTGGGACCCTCTAGGCCTCTTTCTCAGTGGAATTTGGCTGAGCCTGTCTAAAGTCCAAGGTTAGCATCTAGCAACACGCCAAGGCACCCATAGAGAAAGAATTTAATGCCACAATGACGTGTCACCTCCTACGAATGCTTACTGTGTAATATAATCCCTTTGTCTCGATATCTACAATCAAGCTGGTTGCATGCTAGTGCCATCAACCCTTGTGCTTGATTATTCTTTCTTTGACTTCCTGCAATTGAACTTTCCCATACCTTATGATGGCCATGGATTTATTTAGGCTATATCAATTCCATCAAAGGGCCTGAGATATCTACTTCCATTATGGAACGGAAGGGACATATCCTTTCTCGCATTATCTATTAATGCGGTATTACTCGTGACGCACCCAACGTATCCTACCTCGCTGGGAACAGTGTGTCATCACAATTTTCATCAATACATCTAAGTTAGTGAGTTTTAATACCCATTAATAATAATCTTAATGTCTAAGGATCAATACACACATCCGCAGATAGGAACATCCAATGACACTATGAAATGCGGATTTCCTACTGGCGGGTCTCGTTCTCATAATATCCTCCTGGATATTACCAAGGTTGCACATCATGAGAAGGTTCCTCAAAGTTTTATGAGTCCTCACCCCTAATAACCTGTATTATTTGTGTCCCTCAAATAATATCATCCGGCCATAGAACATACATTCAAGAACAATGTTTTATCACTTCCGGGTTCTCATCATAGCAGGGATCCGCTACGACCCTTTAATGCAACAGCTATCCGTTGGACATTATCACATGACATGTCATGCAGAAGAACAATCAAGACGTGATAAGGATTTTATTTAAATGAATAAATTACAAAGTAGTTGGTTCTAGACCACCAACTCCAACAGACTCCCACTTGGACTAGAGCCAACTGCTAACTGCCTTTAACCCGCTAGCTCTCACATGATATTCATGCTTCGGCTGAGATAGGACTTTAGTCATGGGGTCTGACACGTTCTCTTCTGTGGACACTCTGCGCACTGCAAATTCACCCCTTTGATAGAAATCCCTCAATAGGTGATACTTCCGGAGTATGGGCTTTGTCCGTTGATGTGACCTTGGTTCTTTTGCAAGATCCACCGCTGCAGTATTATCACAATACAATGTAATGGGATCTTTACTTCTAGGCACCACATCAATCTCCTGGACAAAGTTCTGAATCTAGACGGCTTCCATGGATGCATCAGAAGCCGCTATATACTCGGAATCCACTGTAGAATCGGCAACAACTGGCTGCTTTGAACTCTTCCTACTCACAGCTCCTCCATCGAGACAAAAAACATATCAAGATTGCGACTTCAGATCAGTCTAATCTGTTTGAAAACCAACATCAGCATACCCTCTGATGACAAGCTCCTCGTCTCCTCCATACACTAGGAACGTATCCTTAGTTCTTATCAGATACTTAAGGATAGTCTTAACAGCATTCCAATGTTGTTCTCCTAAATCTTCTTGATATCTGCCTACCATGATCAGTGCATAGGCAACATCATGCCTGGTACATATCATGGCATACATGATGGATCCTATAGCAGAAGCGTATGAGATCTTTCTCATCCTATCTTTCTCCTGTTGTGTCTGGGAACACATTTTCTTAGAAAGATGTAAGCCATGTGACACTGGAACCAATCCCCTCTTGGATTTTTCCATACTAAATCTTTTTAGTATCTGGTCAATGTATATACCCTGACATAGTCCAAAAAGCATCTTAGATCTGTCACGAATGATCTTGATCCCCAGAATGTAGGCTGCTTCTCCTAAGTCCTTCATGGAGAAACACTTGTTCAAACATTCCTTAACTGACTGTAAGGCTAGTACGTCGTTTCCAATAAGTAATATTTCATCAACATATACCACTAGGATGACGACCGCATTCCCATTAAACCACTTATAAACAGATGGCTCACATTCGTTCTTAATGAAACCAAATTCCTTTATGGCTTCATCAAATCGAATTTTCCATGACCTGGATGCTTTATTCAATCCATAAATGGATTTCTGCAACTTGCAAACCCGTTTGGCTTCACCTGGTGCAACAAAACCTTCTGGTTGTGTCATATAGACATCTTTCTGAACGTTCCCGTTAAGGAATGCTGTTTTGACATCCATCTTCCAAATCTCATAGTCATGATAAGCTTCTATGGAAAGTATGATTCTTATGGATTTAAACATGGAAACTGGTGAGAAGGTTTCATCATATTCAATTCCTTGACACTGTCTGAATCCTTTAGCAACTAGCCTTGCTTTATAGGTGCTAACTTGACCTTCCATGTCCAGCTTTCTTTTGAATACCCATTTGCATCCAATAGGATTTACATCAACTGGTTCATCGATCAGAACCCAAACTTGGTTCTAATGCATGGAATCAATCTCAGAATTCATAGCTTCTAGACATCTTGCATCTTCTGAGATTTCTACTGCTTTCGTGTAGGAGAGAGGTTCATCATTGTACAACAATAATGATTCACCATCCTCGGTGACTAGGAAACAAAATCTCTCTGGTTCCCTTACCTCTCTTGAGCTCCTACGCAGTACTTGTGTTTCTGGAACCTCTTCCATGGGGACCTGTGGAACTTGTTCCTGTACCAACTCCTGTGTTTCTTGAGCATCAACTTCTTCGAAGTCAATCTTGCTACCACTATCCTTTTTGAGGATGTGCTCCCTCCCAAGAATGATGACTTGTCTAGCGACAGTCACTTTCTTGTCTTGAGGGTTATATAGGTAATATCCTTTCGTTTCCTTAGGATATCCTATAAAGATACACTTCGTGCCCCTGGGTGCTATTTTGTTGCCTGAGAAGGCCTTAACAAACGCCTCACATCCCCATACACGTGTGTGCGACAAAGTGGGTTTCCTTCCATTCCATAACTCGGATGGAATTACATTTTCCTCCTTAGTTGGTACTCGGTTTAATGTGTATGCTGCAGTTTGTAATGCATATCCCCAAAAGGATAATAGAAGATCCGCATGACTCATCATTGACCTCACCGTGTCCAACAAGGTGTGGTTCCTACATTCACTAACACAATTCCACTGTGGTGTATAAGGAGTAGTGAGCTGAGATACAATCCCATACTCCTGTAGAAGATCGATGAACTCTTGGTTCAGATATTCTCCACCTCGATCTGATTGAAGCTTCCATATCTTCTTACCAAGCAGATTCTCTACTTCATTATTTAATTACTTAAATTTCTCTGAGGACTCTGACTTATACTTCATTATGTAGACATAGCCATATCTACTCAAATCATCATTAAAACTAATGAAGTAATAATATCCACCTCTAGCTTCTACTGGAAATGGTCCACACACATCCGTGTGTACCAATACTAGAAGCTTTGTGGCCCTTTCACATTGTCCACCAAAAGGCGGCTTGGTCATTTTTCCTTGTAAAAAATCATGACATCTATCAAGTGGTTTTAGCTCAGTAGAGTCTGAATAGCCATCTTGGCAGACCTTTGTTAAATGCTTTTCATTCACATTACCAAGGCGGTGATTCCATAACTTGGTGATGTATGAGTCATGTGAGTTTTTTTTGTTATCGATTTCCAACACTTGGTTTTTTTAATTCAATACATACAAACCATTATTTAAATGTGCCATACCATAACATACGTTGTTCTTATAAAAGAGACAACCCGTATTTCCAAATTTGAAAACAAATCCATCCATATCCAAACAAGATATATAAATTATTTTCATAGTAACACTAGGCACATAATAACAGTTACGTAAAACCAAAATCATCCCAGTCAGCAATGAGAGGTTGTAGTCGCCAATAGCTAACGCAGCTAGCCTTGCGCCATTTGCAGCTCGAAGATCCACCTCTCCTCTGGCGATATATCTAAATCTACTTGGTTCCTGCATTTGAATACAGATGTGATCCCCACAAGCTATATCTAATACCCAATGTGTAGAAATAGAAAGATTGCACTCGATAACAAACGCACCTTTAGCGTCCCCACGCTTCTGGGTGTAGTTCCTATTCCAGTGGCCCTGCTTGCCACATGCAAAAGACACTGCCTCTTGTTCCTTGCCCTACCTCTGGATCTTCCCCTTCTTGGAGGGATGGTGCTTGGGGGCTTCAGACCGTTTATAAGTCTTTATCCCCTTTGCCTTGTCATTCCTTTTCTTGTTCACCAGAAGGACCGCAGGTTTGTCACGCCCCATGTCCTTATCTACCTGGAGTGTAACAGCCCGAGATTATATGAAAAATATTCTTTTTTATTTCACTAATGTCTTGTGTCGTACGCAACACAAAAAGGAGCTTGCACAACACGCATCCTTGACTTGCCATGCATTACACGCAATCACGACCTTCCTCGATAGTGTGTGTAATACGCAATACCGAGTTTCACTAAACAACGATATGCTATAAAAATATTATTAAAACTAGCCGTTATGAATAGTAATAACCACTTTTTGAAATCCAGTAAATCTTATTTTTCAAAATGAACTTCATTTTTTGATTCGGAGTATCGAATTTAGCCTAAGGTGAAATTTTGGTACTTTTCGGATAACTTTCATATTCTGATGAATAGTGAAAATTACTAAATTATAATTAAAAACAACTTTTTTAATCGAAATAATTAATAGTGATAAATTATTAATTTGAGTGGTTTTAATGTATATTTATAATATATTTTTTACAATTTAGTACAATGTTGGTCATTGGTTGTAATTTCACATTTAAACCAGGCATAATCAAGTGTCAATCTTTTGATAGATATTGTTTCTTAAAAACACGCTATTTGTTTTAACAGCGGGATTTAATTATAAAATTAATTAATGCAACTTTTATGTTTTGAATTTGGTAAAATAGACATCATTTTTGAGTTCATAATATCAAATATAGCTTAGGCCTAATTTTTGGTATTTTTCTGAAAACTTTCAATTTTTGATGAATAGTGAAACCACTAAGTGGTAGGTTAAAAACTGAATTTTTGCATAAAATTTAATTTTACCGCTTCTGTGAATGGAATTTCGAAAATCAGAGAGACACGGTTAATATCAAGGACTAAAATGTGGTTCAATGAGATGAAAATAATTTTTGGTGAATAGTAACTTTTTACTTTTATCTACCACGGTTAAAAGTAAATAGGGTAATTAAGGGTAAGAATGATATTAATATTACCCTAACACATGTCCTAATTCTATTGGACAAGTGTATCTCGACCAAAAATAACCTTAAGTGTAAAATATTATCATTTAGGTCCACTTGGATTAGATTAGGACATTTATTATTATTTAATTCAAAGAAGAGTTAAAAGAGTTAAAATCAAAGTATATTTACTAAAACATTTTTAATATAGGGTTGTACATAAGATAAATTCGATTTTAAATATTAATTAGAAAGCTAAAAAGATTTCCTACATAATGATATTTTATTTATAATTTTTAGACTTTAAATAATTTAATTTATTTATGACACAACGATGATGCAGTAATTACCCTTTTAAGGAAATATTAACATAATTGATGTTATAAATGCTCAAATGAATGTAATTTGAGACTTTTTATGAATTCCACTAATTTTATAGGTTACTATGATATATTAGTGTTGGTTTAATCAACTTTGTTCGAACATATAATTCTATTATGACTTTCACAAAAATCATATATCAAATAGTGTCAAAATTGACACAAAATAGTTTTTAAATCAAATATTATATTATTAATTGTTATTTTATTCCTAAAAATCTAAGGTTCTGCCAAATGACTTAGATAAGGATATATTTATTAATAATAAACAATTTGGGGTTCTTTTGGCATGTTATAGTAAGTATATTAACCATATAGTGAAAGAAAACAAAAAGACACGGTAAAAGTTAAATTATTTAACTTAGAGTTAAATCTAATTGATAAGGTTAAAATAATACCCTAAACTTGTCTAAATCCTATTGGTTGATATGATTTCGACCCATACCCACTTTAGCTTCAAAATAAGACCCTTTGGAACCATTATAAACCGATTTTGACTTTAATATAAAATAATATTTTGAGATATTCCTAAGGTGCCCCTCTCCTCCCCTATAGAAGGACACCTCCTCCCCCTCCTCCTCACACCTATTTGAGCACTCAAGCTCGGCCAACCCCTGCCAATTTCTCCTCTCCACTTCCCTAGAAACATCCTAGAGGTTCTGGTCTTCCTCAAAGACCAATTTTAGTGCCCTAAGAGGAGGTCTCAAAGAGGCACTTCAAAGAAGAGGTAATTACCGTTACCAATTCTTTCATCTTTATTTCTTCTTCCACTTATTCTTCTTAGGTTGTTTCATTATGAAGTAATAACATCAGTATCACTCATATACTGATATGTTATTATAAGTATGAAACAACCCTATTTCACCATCTATCCATCCTATGGAAAAAGAAATCACCGCGCGTGCGTACGTACGGAATACCGTCTCCACGCCGTGGTGTAATCTATTTTCCACCATCACCTTACAAGGATGGGTATAATGGTGTAATGAGTAACTATATATGATTATTATGAAGTAATATTGATACTGGAATAATATATATATACTCCAATACAATTCCATGATCATAGGAACGATATCATCACTCGTGCGTACGTACGGAATACCGTCTCCACGATGTGATGCGACTCGTTCTACATGATCTTCATTTCATAATGATTATATAAATGAATTGAATGAATTGAATGAATGAATATGGTATATAATACACTAATACCATTCTGGAAATGAAGTATCTATAACCTAATGATAAGAATAAGAATTTATTCGACAAAACACGCATAAGAACAAAAAGTTATAAAGACCCGAGTAACAAGTAACAATGAAATATTACTAACAAGAAGATAATAATATGACCATATATGATATCATATCAATATGTATGATTCTGGAATAAGTCAATAACATTATTTAAACCATTATACAGGAGCTTCGGACACGAACAAAGCAAATCGGACTTAAGGTAAGGGAAAATACCACAATCTCATTTTTATCCGAGATTGTTTATTCGTAAGTATTTACTGGGGTGTATTTTATCATCCACATCCATGTTCCCTCAATATGTAATATTGTTTCCATACAATTACAATAGTTTAAATCCAATTTTACCCTTAGGTGAGTTTTTAGTAAAGAATATGAAAGGAATCTTTTGTTTTTTTTGTACGAGGTACTTTTTGACTTTTCCGACAAAAGTACGAAGAATGTTTTTTTAACTTATACGGCATGAATGGATTTTTAAAACATTATTTCCAAGAAACTTCCTTTACAAGTTTTCAAGTTTATTTTTAATCAACTTCTTTTATTTTAAAGTTGTACGACATGTTATGAAAGGAAAAAATGTTTTTGAAGAAGAAAGGATATTTTCCTCAAGAATGAAGTTCAAGTATTTTATCAAAATTATTTTCCATCTAAGATAATAAAAGGGTTCTGTTTTTATCCCTATTATTACATTGAGTTGATCATGTTGTGATGGAATTATTTTTATGAATTCCTTTATCTTATATGAATTGATTTATGATGTCATGATGTTTCAAGAATCCCATTTCTGTTACATGTGTTATGCGATGATGTATGATTTATGATTATGTGGCACACATAAGAAAGGATTCATTATAAGATGGGTGGGACCTATATCTCCCTCCAATGCATTGGGTAAAGATTTTATATCTCATGAGATAGACATGGCTGGAACGGAAGGTTATTTCGGTTCCGTGATACATGACTGAAACGAGGAGTGAACTCGGTTCAGAAAGGGACTTTGTCCACTAAGATAGTCTTGGCAATGAGTCATGACTAACAAGAAATGATTTTCCATGATTATGTGTGCATTCCACAAAGTTTCAAGTTTTATGTTATGATTATGGGGATCTCATTTTCACTTCTATGATTTATTCCATGTTAAGATATTATGATCTCTTTTGCAGGTTTTTGATTTTCAAAAAGATATGATATGATTTTTATTTCCTTTATTTTCCCTTGATGAGCATTTGAGATCACCCTTTTATGTTTTCTTTTCCCCAGGATATAAAGAAAGGTTTTAGGTAAAAAAAAGAGAAAGATCTTTATGGGAGATGTTGAAGATCTTTCACCACGATTAGAAGATTACGTTCCGAGTTTCCAAAGACACGAAACTGTTACGATCCTTGTGTGTGTGTTTTTGTTATGTACTAAGTATTCCGCAAAAGTAATGTAATGTCCATGTAAGTCAAGATACGGGTCTCTACAGTTGGTATCAGAGGAAAGGTTTAGTCAACCTTTGGAAACTAGGATGCGAGAACTTTAGTGAGATCCCTAGAGATATTTCTAAGGTATGTCTAGGGATGTCTCTAAGGTTAAGTATACATATAGGTTATAGTCCTAGAATTGCGCTAACGATCTTCGAATTTAACCTAAGATGCTAGATATTGAGGGCACTAACCCTTTATTATGTTGTTTTCCCTAGCATGATTTTTGCCTCTCACACAATTCTTTTGGGGTTTTAGACGATGGCTGGAACCCGAAGGAACCGTGTTAATGCGGAATGTGATGGGAAATGCAATGATTGTACCCCTGAGCAACCAAACGATATAGGAGCTGGAATGCAAAATCTTGTAGCCATGCTCACACAACTTTCTCAAGCTATGAATCATGCAGGACTTCCAAACGAGCAAAGGAAGGAGCAACATTCTGTTGAATCCTTCATGAGGCAGCGTCCACCTTCTTTCAGTGGGTCTACTGATCCATTAGTTGCTGAACAATGGATTAGTACTACTGAAAAGATATTTTCAGTTCTTCAATGTTCTGAACATGATAAAGTCATCCTAGCAGTGTATCGTTTGGAAGGAGATGCTGATCAATGGTGGAATCTTATTAAGAATACAAGGCAAAGGGATGAAATTGAGTCTATGGAATGGGACGAGTTCAAGAACTTATTTTTCAATAAGTACTTCCCTCGTATTCTTCGAACAAAGATGGAGAAAGAGTTTCTTGAACCGAAGCAAAGGGACGATGAATCTTTTGGTACCTATGAAGCAAATTTTACAAGACTTGCAAGGTATGCTTCTGGAATTATCATCCAACCTGAAAGTAAAGTTGATCGATTTTTCAGTGGCTTAAAACCAAGTCTTCGAAGGGCATTAGCTATAAGAGACTTCAGTAGCTATGAAGAAATTGTGTGTTGTGCTATCAAGGTAGAAATGGAAGTTGGTGTTACATATCCATCTCATGGTTTTGACAAGAAACGAAAGATGGAGTTCAAGGAGAAATCTCAGAATAATGGTGAAAAGAAGATGAATGTTTCCTTATGCACAAAGTGTGGAAAGAAGCATGGTGGAGATTGTCTTAAAGGGACTAGAAAATGTTTTAAGTGTGGAAAAGAAGGTCATCGAGCAGCTGAGTGTTGAAGTAATGGAAAAAGGGTTTCTAATGATGTGAATAAAGCAAACACTGTAGAGAACGCACCGCCAACACTTCAATGCTTCAAGTGCAAGGAAATGGGGCATTATGCTAATAATTGCCCTAATCCAAGGGTTATTGATGATCAACATGAGAAACCACTGAAGGCAAAGGACAAAGGGAAATCACATGCGATCACTATTGGCAATGTTGAATATGACAACGATGTGGTGGAATGATTAAGTGTTTATGTAATGGGATTCCAAAATAATGTTGTATCATTGAGTATTGCAATATTTATTGATGTGGTATTCAAAGTGATTGAGATATTTTTTGGAAATAAGATGATATTCGCATAATGAAGACGAGAAAATGAAATGTTTAATAGTATTCATGAGCTCATGATTGATATAAGGACTAAGTGATATCATGGTTTGAGTATATAGAATTTTGAGGATTTTGGTAACTTTTAACTGCACTCATGTTTTCACTAAGGTATTCAAGAGAATACACGATTAAGGACTTTGAATGATTGGAATGTGACCAACAAGACATATCTTATGATATGTGGGGATCAACGACAGTATTAAATCTCTAGTAATCGTTGTCACTATATTATGAGAGTGGACTGCAGTATTATGTATAAGCCTAAAGATTAGACTGGATTATGTTGGACATAAGTTAGTATTGTTTAAGGATTGAATATTTTCGATATTATTGATGGGATGTTATAGTAACGTAGTTTTAGAAAAAGGGACAACCTGCAGGACGGGCGACAGCCCATCGCTTCGGACAAGGCTGTAGGAATCGAACCCACAACCGAAGTGCGACTGGCCTTTATCGCCTACCACTAGCCTACAGGAAGTCCCTGTTTAGTAGAAACTAGTTTTATTATATTAAGCATTATGATATATGAAGTATAAGTCCATTTTAGGAACCATATGTGATTAATCTCACTATAGAATGACTTATGTATATTTAATAACTTTTTCTAACCTTTTGTTTGAGACAGATGGAATGACCCATCATTCTATCACATAATCTGCTAACACTTCACAAATAACAAATTCAACTTCATTTATTTAAGATATGAAGTAGAAATTGTTCAAGGCACGAACAAAAGTGAGATTGTACCAAAATAAAGTAAGTATTTATTTTAAGCAAATTTTCAACTTTAGGGAAATGATCTTGAAAACCAAAAATGTTGTCCTAGTGATCTTATACCTGATGAATCAGATGGTACCTTATAGCATCACAAATCTATGGATTTGTGATTACTGGCTTTTCCATAGCCATGTTCTCTACCACTCTCCATCAGAACATGATGGTTAGATTTCTCTTCCATATCCATATTTTCACCTATGTGGAAACCCAGTGATTAGTTTATTTGGGTAATCGTTACATTTCATACTTTAGTTTTTAAAGCCAAGTTTTGGTATTCCCTTTTACGATGTGGGTTTCTATTAAATAAACTTTCTAATAGTAAACCACTTATAACCCCGACGAATTTCGAGGGCGAAATTCATTTTAAGGGGGGTAGAATGTAACAGCCCGAGATTTTATGAAAAATATTCTTTTTTATTTCACTAATGTCTTGTGTTGTACGCAACACAAAAAGGATCTTTCACAACACGCATCCTTGACTTGCCTTGCATTACACGCAATAACGACCTTCCTCGATAGTGTGTGTAATACGCAATACCGAGTTTCACTAAACAACGATATGCTATAAAAATATTATTAAAACTAGCCGTTATGAATAGTAATAACCACTTTTTGAAATCCAGTAAATCTTATTTTTCAAAATGAACTTCATTTTTTGATTCGGAGTATCGAATTTAGCCTAAGGTGAAATTTTGGTACTTTTCGGATAACTTTCATATTCTGATGAATAGTGAAAATTACTAAATTATAATTAAAAACAACTTTTTTAATCGAAATAATTAATAGTGATAAATTATTAATTTGAGTGGTTTTAATGTATATTTAGAATATATTTTTACAATTTAATACAATGTTGGTCATTGGTTGTAATTTCACATTTAAACCAGACATAATCAAGTGTCAATCTTTTGATAGATATTGTTTCTTAAAAACACGCTATTTGTTTTAACAGCGGGATTTAATTATAAAATTAATTAATGCAACTTTTATGTTTTGAATTTGGTAAAATAGACATCATTTTTGAGTTCATAATATCAAATATAGCTTAGGCCTAATTTTTCGTATTTTTCTGAAAACTTTCAATTTTTGATGAATAGTGAAACCACTAAGTGGAAGGTTAAAAACTGAATTTTTGCATAAAACTTAATTTTACCGCTTCTGTGAATGGAATTTCGAAAATCCGAGAGACACGGTTAATATCAAGGACTAAAATGTGGTTCAATGAGATGAAAATAATTTTTGGTGAATAGTAACTTTTTACTTTTATCTACCACGGTTAAAAGTAAATAGGGTAATTAAGGGTAAGAATGATATTAATATTACCCTAACACATGTCCTAATTCTATTGGACAAGTGTATCTCGACCAAAAATAACCTTAAGTGTAAAATATTATCATTTAGGTCCACTTGGATTAGATTAGGACATTTATTATTATTTAATTCAAAGAAGAGTTAAAAGAGTTAAAATCAAAGTATATTTACTAAAACATTTTTAATATAGGGTTGTAAATAAGATAAATTCGATTGTAAATATTCATTAGAAAGATAAAAATATTTCCTACATAATGATATTTTATTTATAATTTTTAGACTTTAAATACTTTAATTTATTTATGACACAACGATGATGCAGTAATTACCCTTTTAAAGAAATATTAACATAATTGATGTTATAAATGCTCAAATGAATGTAATTTGAGACTTTTTATGAATTCCACTAATTTTCTAGGTTACTATGATATATTAGTGTTGATTTAAGCAACTTGGTTCGAACATATAATTCTATTATGACTTTCACAAAAATCATATATCAAATAGTGTCAAAATTGACACAAAATAGTTTTTAAATCAAATATTATATTATTAATTGTTATTTTATTCCTAAAAATTTAAGGTTCGGCCAAATGACTTAGATAAGGATATATTTATTAATAATAAACAATTTGGGGTTCTTTTGGCATGTTATAGTAAGTATATTAACCATATAGTGAAAGAAAACAAAAAGACACGGTAAAAGTTAAATTATTTAACTTAGAGTTAAATCTAATTGATAAGGTTAAAATAATACCCTAAACTTGTCTAAATCCTATTGGTTGATATGATTTCGACCCATACCCACTTTAGCTTCGAAATAAGACCCTTTGGAACCATTATAAACCGATTTTGACTTTAATATAAAATAATATTTTGAGATATTCCTAAGGTGCCCCTCTCCTCCCCTATAAAAGGACACCTCCTCCCCCTCCTCCTCACACCAATTTGAGCACTCAAGCTCGGCCAACCCCTGCCAATTTCTCCTCTCCACTTCCCTAGAAACATCCTAGAGGTTCTGGTCTTCCTCAAAGACCAATTTTAGTGCCCTAAGAGGAGGTCTCAAAGAGGCACTTCAAAGAAGAGGTAATTACCGTTACCAATTCTTTCATCTTTATTTCTTCTTCCACTTCTTCTTCTTAGGTTGTTTCATTATGAAGTAATAACATCAGTATCACTCATATACTGATATGTTATTATAAGTATGAAACAACCCTATTTCACCATCTATCCATCCTACGGAAAAAGAAATCACCGCACGTGCGTACGTACGGAATACCGTCTCCACGCCGTGGTGTAATCTATTTTCCACCATCACCTTACAAGGATGGGTATAATGGTGTAATGAGTAACTATATATGATTATTATGAAGTAATATTGATACTGAAATAATATATATATACTCCAATACAATTCCACGATCATAGGAACGATATCATCACTCGTGCGTACGTACGGAATACCATCTCCACGATGTGATGCGACTCGTTCTACATGATATTCATTTCATAATGATTATATAAATGAATTGAATGAATTGAATGAATGAATATGGTATATAATACACTAATACCATTCTGGAAATGAAGTATCTATAACCTAATGATAAGAATAAGAATTTATTTGACAAAACACGCATAAGAACAAAAAGTTATAAAGACCCGAGTAACAAGTAACAATGAAATATTACTAACAAGAAGCTAATAATATGACCATATATGATATCATATCAATATGTATGATTCTGGAATAAGTCAATAACATTATTTAAACCATTATACAGGAGCTTCGGACACGAACAAAGCAAATCGGACTTAAGGTAAGGGAAAATACCACAATCTCATTTTTATCCGAGATTGTTTATTCGTAAGTATTTACTAGGGTGTATTTTATCATCCACATCCATGTTCCCTCAATATGTAATATTGTTTCCATACACTTACAATAGTTTAAATCCAATTTTACCCTTAGGTGAGTTTTTAGTAAAGAATATGAAAGGAATCTTTTGTTTTTTTTTGTACGAGGTACTTTTTGACTTTTCCGACAAAAGTACGAAGAATGTTTTTTTAACTTATACGGCATGAATGGATTTTTAAAACATTATTTCCAAGAAACTTCCTTTACAAGTTTTCAAGTTTATTTTTAATCAACTTCTTTTATTTTAAAGTTGTACGACATGTTATGAAAGGAAAAAATGTTTTTGAAGAAGAAAGGATATTTTCCTCAAGAATGAAGTTCAAGTATTTTATCAAAATTATTTTCCATCTAAGATAATAAAAGGGTTCTGTTTTTATCCCTATTATTACATTGAGTTGATCATGTTGTGATGGAATTATTTTTATGAATTCCTTTATCTTATATGAATTGATTTATGATGTCATGATGTTTCAAGAATCCCATTTCTGTTACATGTGTTATGCGATGATGTATGATTTATGATTATGTGGCACACATAAGAAAGGATTCATTATAAGATGGGTGGGACCTATATCTCCCTCCAATGCATTGGGTAAAGATTTTATATCTCATGAGATAGACATGGCTGGAACGGAAGGTTATTTCGGTTCCGTGATACATGACTGAAACGAGGAGTGAACTCGGTTCAGAAAGGGACTTTGTCCACTAAGATAGTCTTGGCAATGAGTCATGACTAACAAGAAATGATTTTCCATGATTATGTGTGCATTCCACAAAGTTTCAAGTTTTATGTTATGATTATGGGGATCTCATTTTCACTTCTATGATTTCTTCCATGTTAAGATATTATGATCTCTTTTGCAGGTTTTTGATTTTCAAAAAGATATGATATGATTTTTATTTCCTTTATTTTCCCTTGATGAGCATTTGAGATCACCCTTTTATGTTTTCTTTTCCCCAGGATATAAAGAAAGGTTTTAGGTAAAAAAAAGAGAAAAATCTTTATGGGAGATGTTGAAGATCTTTCACCACGATTAGAAGATTACGTTCCGAGTTTCCAAAGACACTAAACTGTTACGATCCTTGTGTGTGTGTTTTTGTTATGTACTAAGTATTCCGCTAATGTAATGTAATGTCAATGTACGTCAGGCTTAGGGTCTCTACATGGAGAATCAAGGTCAGAAGCTCTGATATACTCTTCTCATTGTCGCTCATGTTATAGTTGACAATGAAGCTAGAGAAGGTCTTGGGCAGTGATGATAGGATGAGATATGTACGCAACTCATCTGGGAATTTAATCCCCAAGATGTCCAGGTGTTCAATGTAGCCCATAAGCTTGACTACATGAGGCCCAGCTAGCGCAGACTATCCAAGCTTCGTGGTAAACAAAGAATTAGAGATCTCATACCTCTCCTGTCTCTCCTTCTCTTGGTAGAGATCTTTAAGGTGAGATGTCTTGTTATACACGTCCATGTATTCATGTTGCTCCAAGAGCTCATTAGACATGGCCGATATCATGAAACACGGGACATCTGTGGCATCATCCATGTGTTTCACGTAGAGAGATAATCCTCATCACTAGCCTCTATCCTAGGCGCAACTGGAATAGGCTCTGCCAGCACATATAATTTCCTTTCGTGGTGAAGGACGACGCGTAAACGCCTCTACCATTCTTGGAAATTGGTGCTGGTGAGAAGGTTTTCTTTTTCGAGTATGGTGTGCAATTATATGTTTGAAGTCATTTTCTTGTCGTTTCTACAAATTAAGATTAGCAAAGGTTTAGTACTTTATTACAAAAATTGAGACAAATAAATAAATTAATACTTTTTAGTATCCCACTATTTTATCAAAATCCAATAGCCCTCACCATTGACTTCAGAATATTCTGTTGTGTGAATATTCTAGTGGAAAGGATCCATATTTCCCTTATCATTACCCCAACTGGGGTTTTCAAAGCAACTTTAAGGGTTTTAGGAAGGAATTCCATATGCCAAATGCATTATGTCAAAACTCCTTGATCCGCTGAGTGGAATCCCCAATACTGAAATCCTTTTTGGATTTCCTCAACCTTTGCCTCTTGGTCACACCACGTCCTACTGTGGTAGTCATCCCTTGATGCGAACCAAGTCAAGTCAACCCAAAACCTTGAATTAGAATTCCCAAATAATTGAAAGCACCCCAACTAGGGTTGGTCAAGCACTTTTAACTATGGTTTGATTCTAACCAGGATTATGGAAGGTTATGCCGACTTAATATTTATTTTGAGGGATTTTATCCTTATATGTAAATTTCCATTTTATTATCATTAATTACATGCTTGTTAATATTAAGTGGGATATACTTAAGTGATTAACCATGTCTAAGATAATATTTACGTATAAGCTGGTTTTATTTTAGATCCATCTTGCATGATCATGTAATTCATTAATTGTTTGGACGTGATAACACACCCACAATAAATAAACCATGAAACTGACAGAAAAAAAATAAATAGTATGATTAGGAGATTTTCTATTAGTTAGTTTATCCAGTGGTTGATAAACTAACCCAATACCTAGGGGAGAAACACCTTGAACCTTTCAGGTTTGTGTTTATAGCTTTCCACCTATCCACCTTTGTATCTCCTTGGATTGGTTTCACCTTGGCTCCTGACTTGAGCCGCCTCCACTAACTTCGGAGCTCCATCCATTACATATGCATTTATCTGACACGCAGGTGATGGGTAAAATGGGTTTTACATAAAATAATCCTTGGACGCGCTTGACCTACATATTAATGAGGAGATGGCTCGCAGGCCAACAAATTTAATTTAAATAAATAAATTAAAAGAAACCATTCACATACAAATGTCTCGGTATAGCTAATGATCATCCATACATGCAACGATATTTACGCATAAATAAAACTAGTATTCAATTATTTAATCGTTCTTGTTTAAGATAAATCACCCTTGAATTAATTAATTTTCTTTAATTAATCAATCCTTTTATCTTAAACCCCTTTTCTGAATTTCCTGGAGATTCTCATCCATCATAATTTTAAACAAATAAATTCCTTTAAAATTATCCTTGTACGTAACTTGTACCTTGGAGGAAACCTGGTGAATTCCCATTTATTACGCAGATGTTAAATTAAACACATATATATAAAACACCTATAATGTGTTGTGCCTCAGCTTTACTCCTGCACCATGGTACACATCTCAAGGGTTTGTATAATATAATAATAAATTTTAATAAATCTGCATAATAGGGGTGATTTCACGGCGTTTAGTTCCGACTACACGGCGTGTACTTTTCTTCACCGTCCATCCGAAGTACACGCCTGGGGACAAGGCGTGTTAATGTACTTTGGATATTTTCGGAGTACATGGCGTGTACAGTGGGACACACGCCGTCTAGTTTCTGCGTTACACGGTTTCCATCCGGGCAGGCCATGTACGGAGTACACGACCCAACCCTAACCCGAAGGGACTACACGCCATGTTCATTGGACCACACGACGTGTATTCCAGAAACCGTGTGCCACCTGTTTCTTGTCAACACACGGTTTCTTAAATTCTTAGAAGGAATCTAATACACGGCCTGATTTGGCGGATCATTCAATGCATTGAACCTAAACTACATGTCGTGTACTTCCGAATACACGCCGTGTATTCTGGTGTTATACAGCCAGAAACATTTGGATCCTCCATATGAGTTACTCTATTTTATTTTAATCAAATTTAAAATAAAAAACCATTTTTGTGAGGTGAATGAGAAACGAGGGAGGAGGAATAGATCTCGATATTCAGATTTCCATAATGATTAAACTTTAATTGAAATAACTAAATTATTAAATGCATAAATTACCAATGAAAAACTAAATAATTATAATCAATGATATGACACGTTCTAATACCACTTATAGGTTCCGGGCGCAGTGGAAGCGCATTGGTGGGTTTTCCCAACTTTAATTTTAACGTTAAACAACGTTCAATCCGAGATCCGTCACGATATAAAATGACGAATCTTTGGAATAGAACTAAGAACGAAAAGAAAAGAGGAGTCCCGGAACCCTTGAGGAGGATCATCATATGTTGATTATAATTAATTTAATTAATGCATAAGAATAACCTCGTTGGAATTCATTCTTTGTTGATGTGTCTGGTCACGATTCGGTGATCCGTCGCTACGTCGTAGAATCCAAGTGTAGGATTCCTCTAGCGGTGATCCATACGTGTGTCACGTATCTCCGGACGTCACCGAACGGATCTCTTGGTGCTAGCACGGAAGAGCCTTCGCTTGCGATGTCCACCTTCGACCGCCTAGATCTGGTGGAGGATCTTTCTCTCGTAACTTGAGGTCATTATGGGTGGGAAGGTAATTCTCTCTTGGATTGAGAGTATTTCCAAATCCGTTGTGCAAAACAATGACTCTTTAAAATTTGGGGTTGTTAGGATATTTATAATCGGGTTTGAGGTTAATAGAGTTATGACAATAAATAAACACATTACGTGTTTTATTTATTTCATTAACTCTTATTGAAAACCCCCATGTCGAATTATTAATTTCTTGACACACTACGAGAAAACCGCCGTTTAGCGGCGGTTTTTTCACGGCAGATTTAAAAACCGCCGCAAAATGCATTTCGGGCCAGTATTTCACAGCGGTTTTTAAAACCGCTGCTAAATGGAAAAAAAAATTATTTTTTATTTTATTTTATTTTATTTTTTAATTTTATTCGATGATTAGAGGCGGTTTTTTTAAAAAACGCCGCGAAATAGCGGCGGTTTCAGTAAAACTGCCGCGAAATGAAAAGAAAAAAAACACGAGAAACCCCGAAATCACTAAAACGACCATAACTTTTCATTCGGGCGTCCGTTGAAGCACCAAGACTAGTAAAATCGAAGCTCAGGAAGAGATCTAGAGGCACATATAATCAAAACCATGAGACGGTCTAAGGTACAAAAGATATTAAAGTTATAAGAAAGTTGAAAAAAGTTATCCAACTTCAAACGGCCATAACTTTCACTCCGGGGGTCCGTTTTGGCTCTACCACATATCAAATCGAAGCCAGCGAAGAGAGCTACGCACCAAGGTGAGACAAGATTTCTTTTGTTGTGTTTTTCGACTCCAAAAACCCCTCTGAAGGCCTCCAAAACCCTGTTTCTGTCACCGGTATCCCGTCGAACTTGTCTTCAAACGGACCTAACTTTCGATCCGCGTGTCAGTTCGGCCTCCTCCACCTGCCAGATCATAGCTCGTTCCATGAGATTCAGTTTGACTAGTTGCGGCACCCACATGCACTCCTAGATCATATGTTATGGCCTTTTTAGTGGGTGTCGGGTTTGTTATGTTTTTCAATGCCTCGTTTCTAGCACCCGTTCCCCGTCAGATTTTTTTTAAATGGTCGTAACTTCTGATCCGCCTGTCTATTCAGACGCTTTCACCTTTCAGGTTGAAGATTGTATCAGGATCTTTGATTTGACAGGTCGCGGATCTAAAACGGACTCTCGGATCATAAGTTATCTCCATTAATGTGAGTCCAATGTTTTTGTCTCTTTATGGCCGTTTTGATGGGTTTTAACTGTAGATCCATTTATTACTGTTTATTTGGGTTTCCATGACTTGTTATCTTTATCAATGGTTTTTTTTGGGTTATTAAGATGATTATGTTGAATTATTAAGGAGTTTTCCAGAGTTGTCACGAGTTTTCATGCGTTCTCATTCTTTCTAATGCCTCATTCTTCATATGCTTTTCCATCCTTTTTCATTCGTTTTCATGCTTTTTCATCCCTTATCACGTCTTTTCATACTTTTTCACGTGTTTCCTTTATTATTTATTATTTATTATTTATAATATACTTTAATTTGTTTATTATCTATTATTTGTAACTGGTTATTTATTATTTATTATTTATTATTTATTATTTATTATTTATTATTTATTATTTATTATTTATTATTTATTCTTTATATTTATTAATTATTTATGTTTATTTATTATTTATTATTTATTATTTATTATTTATATTTATTTATTAGTTATTAGTTATTATTTATTATTTATTATTTATTATATATTATTTATATTTATTTATTATTTATTATTTATAATTTATAATTTATAATTTATAATTTATATTTATTTATCATTTATATTTATTTATTATTTATTATTTTTATTTATTATTTATTATTTATATTTATATTTATTTCTTATTTCTTATTTCTTATTTCTTATTTATATTTAGATTTATTTATTATTTATTATTTATTATTTATATTTATTTATTATTTATTATTTATATTTATTTATTATTTATTATTTATTATTTATTATTTATTATTTATTATTTATTATTTATATTTATTTATTATTTATTATTTATTATTTATTATTTATTATTTATTATTTATTATTTATTTATTATTTATTTATTTATTTATTATTTAATATTTATTATTTATTATTTATTATTGATTATTTATTATTGATTATTGATTATTGATTATTGATTATTTATTATTTATTATTTATTATTTATTATTTATTATTTATTATTTATTATTTATTATTTAATATTTAATATTTAATATTTAATATTTATTATTTATCTTTATTTATTATTTATTATTTATTACTGATTATTTATCTTTATTTATTATATATTATATATTATATATTATTTATTATTTATTATTTAATATTTAATATTTAATATTTATCTTTATTTATTATTTATTATTTATTATTTATATTTATTTATTATTTATTACTTATTATTAATTACTTATTATTTATTATTTAAACCGCCGTGAAATGAAAAAAAACCACCGCTAAATGCCTTTTTTGCCGTAGTGAAATACGCCAACGCTGATTATAATAAATATCATTTAATAAGACAATATTAAATCCTCAAAATCCCAACTGGAAAAACTACACGGCGTGTAATAATTAATACACAGCGTGTATATTTAATATACACGGCGTGTACTTTTATTTTCCATTTTTCTCCACCACATTTATTAGACCTTGAGTAATGACTATTTATTTCCTAAATAAATGTAACTACATTACTTGCTAATAAATATATTATTTCGTCCACAATATATTCTCTCGAATAACTAGTGTCAAAATAAATGCGATTAGACATCCTTAAATAATTATTAAACCACAGTCAAAAATAAAATTTATTTATCTTGTTAAATTAATATTTAACTTAGATATGTTGACACACTTAGTGTTTGACCCACTAGGCCTCTTTTTCAGTGGAATTAGGCTGAGCCTGCCTAAATACCAAAGTTAGCATCTAGCAACATGCCAAGGAACCCGTAGAGAATGAAGTTAACGCTGCAATGACGTGTCACCTCATACAAACGCTTACCGTGTAATATAATCTCTTTGTCTCGATATCTCCAATCAAGTGGGTTGCATGCTAGTGACATCAACCCATGTGCTTGATTATTCTTTCTTTGACTTCCCAGAATTGAACTTTCCCATACCATACCATGGCCATGGATTTATTTAGGCTATATCAATTCCATCAAAGGTCCTGAGATATCTACTTCCATTATGGAACGAAAGGGACAAATCCTTTCTCGCATTATCTATTAATGCGGTATTACTCGTGACGCACCCAACGTATCCTACCTCGCTGCGAACAGTGTGTCATCACGGTTTTTGTCAATACATCTAAGAGCGTGAGTTGTAATACCCATTAATAATAATCTTAAAGTCTAATGATCAATATATGCGTCCGCATATAGGAACATCCAATGACACTATGAAATGTGGATTTCCTACTGGCGGGTCTTGTTCTCATAATATCCTCTGGGATATTACCAAGGGCGCACACCATGAGAAGGTGCCTCAAAGTTTTATGGGTCCTCACCCCTAATGACCTTTATTATTGGTGTCCCTCAAATAATATCATCCGGCCATAGAACATACATTCATGAATAGTGTTATGACACTTCTGGGTTCTCATCATAACAGGGATCCGCTACGACCCTTTAATGAAACAGTTGTCCTTAGGACATTATCACATGACATGTCACGCAGAAGAACAATCAAGATTTTATAAGGCTTTTATTTAAATGAATAAAGTACAAAGTAGTTGGTTCTAGACCACCAAATCCAACAGCTTGGGCTTGGTCAAGAGTGAATCCCAGCGACACCAGCTCCTTTCCGAGCTCTGAAAAATGGGCTTTATATGGAGCAATTCTATAGGATGAGGCCATTGCTTCCTTTGACTGAGTATATTGGATTTTTTAAAACATTGTATTTATAATAATCAATTGATCAATTTTCAATGGCTATATTAGCAATGATAACAATTATTAACGTTATTTTTAAATCCAAAAACATAAAACTAAAGAATTTCATGTGTTATATGACCAATTTACATAAAAATATATTTAATTAGATCAAGAATAATTTTCATTGATAAAAGTTTGGGTCGTTAAAATCTTCCCCCCTTACGAAATTTTAATTTCAAAATTTCCTTTTCCCACACTAAAACAAATGTGGGTATCTCTACGTCATATCCTCCTCTGATTCCCATATTTCTTCTCCAAACTTGTGGTTTCTCCACAACACCTTGATGAGGGGCATTGTCTTATTTTGTAGAACTTTTTCCCTATAATTGAAGATCTTCACTGGATTATCATCATAAGAGAGGTCATTATACAATGGAACCACCTTTGGATTAAGTACATGCGATGAGTCAGGTATTTACTTCATCCACAGTGATACATGAAATAAATCATGTACTTGAGATAGGTTAGGTGGTAGTGTTTTTCGATAGGCCGCTGATCTAATGTGATCGAGGATCTCAAAAGCTCTGATGTACCATGGACTTAGAATTCCCTTATATCCAAATATCCTAACACTCTTCCATGGTGATATTCATAGGAATACCATGCCTCTGACACCAAACTATAGGTATTTTCGAAGATTATCAGCGTAGCACTTGTGTTGACTCTAAGCAGTGTTAATGTTCTATTGGATTATCTTAACCCACTCCCCCATTTCTTTGACCATTTCTAGACCTAGGATTTTTTACTCCCCAACTTCATCCCAACAAGTCACTGTTCTTCACCTCTTCCCATAAAAGTGTTCATATGTATCCATTTGGATGCTTGAGTGGAAATTGTTATTGTAAGAGAACTCAACTAGAGGAAGATGTTAATTCTATCCTTCTTTGAAGTCCATTGACCATTCTATCAACATTTACTCAAGTGTTTGGATATTCCGATCAGATTGGACATTAGTTTGATGATGATAAGTCGTACTAATGTTTAGTTCATTATTCAAAGCATGTTGAAGACTCTTCCAGTACATAGAGGTGAATCTTGGATCTCAATCAGATAAAATAGATAATGGAACTCCGTGTATCCATACCCCTTCTCTAATGTATATCTGTTCTAGTTGATAGAATGAGAAATCCTATCAAATTATAATGAAGTGTGAGGTATTTGTAGGATGATCTATAATAACCTAGATAACATTGTTCCCATTGTATGTCCTCATAGGTTCAGTGACAAAGTCTATGGTGATGTTCTCCCATTTCCATGCTAGTATGGGTAATGATTGCTTCATCCCATTAGAATTGTTCCTCTTAGGCTTCACCTACTAACATACTAGGAACATTTATGTATACTCACCGATATCCTTATTCATGTTATCCCACCAACGATTATCTTGAATATCTCGATATATCTTTGTGTTTCTTGGGTGAATAGAGAAATTCAAGCTATGAGCATCATCCAAAAGATCATTCATTAACTCTATACTTGATGGAACACATAGTCTTGACGAAAATCTCACAATTCATTCTTCATTAACATTGACCTCTGAGTATTTCCCTTTTATGGTTGTTTCCACTTTCTTCAAAATTCCAACATCATCCTTTTGATCATCCTTTATCCATTCAAAAAGAGATGGTTAAGCCATCATTTGTGAAAGGTTTTATGATTTTATTTTCTTTATGATTCCCATGTCCATCTTCATCAAATCTAAGAAGATGGGATCCTTTTCAATTCTCATCAATGATAGAGTTGTTGGGTCCTTTCTTGTTAGAGCATCCACCACTTTGTTCGCGTTCCCAGGGTTGTAATGGATTGATCAGTCATAGAATTTGATCATCTCTAACCATCTTTATTGGTGCGTGTCCAAATATTTCTGTGTGAATATATACTTGAGGATTTTGGAATCCGTATATATTTCAAACTTCTCTCAAAAGTGGTAATGTTTCCAAATTTTTAAAGTGAATATTACTATAGCCAACTCCAGGTCATGTATTCGAAATTTTGTCTCTTGAAAATTTAATTTCCTTGAATCATAGGTAATGAATCTGTCATTTTTCATCAAAACATAGCCCATGACCTTCTTCGAAGCATCACTGCATACCACAAAAATTTCTCTACTTATGGGTAGTGTGAGAACAGGGTCAATGATGAGCCTCCTTTTCATCTCCTTCAAACTATCTTCACATTAATCACTCCATGAAACCATTACTCCCACATGAGTTATAATGGTAAGACGGTTGGACAATCATGAGAAATTTCTCACAAATTAGCAATAATATCTAGCTAACCCCGGAGTCTACAGATATCTGTTACCGATGTTGGCCTCAGTCATCCTTCAATTGAAGTTGTCTTGGAGGGATCAACAGATATCCCATTGCTTGTGATGATATGACCCAAGAATGAGACCTAATTCAACCAAAACTAACACTTTTTATACTTTGCACAGGGCTAGTCCTTTTTCAAGTTGTCTAGCACAATTCTTAGATTATTATTATGATCCTCATTGGTTTTGGAGTATATTAGAATATTTTCTATAAATACAACCAAAAAATTGTCGAGGTAATCTCAAAAGACGCTATTAATCTAGTCTATAAAGATTTCTGGAGCATTATTGAGTCCGAAAGGCATTGATATGAATTCATAGTGCCCGTATCTTGTACGAAAATTAGTCTTTGGGACATCCTTCTTCATCACCCTTACTTGATAATATCCCGACTGAAGATCCACCTTTGAGAATTATTGGGCTCCACGTAGATGATTTAATAAGTCATAAATTATTTATGGAGGATACTTGTTCTTTATTGTGATTTTTTTATCTCATGATAATGAATTCAAGGGCACATTGACCCATCCTTCGTCTTGATGAAGGGGACTGGTGCACCCAATGGTGAAGCACTTGGGCGTATGAACCCTTTATCCATATTCTCATGTAGTTGTTTCATTAGATACTTAATCTCCTCAACATCCATTGTATATAGAGTCTCGAATATTGAAAATTACCCAGGTATGAGATCAATTAAGAATTCAACATCTCTTCTAGGTGGAAGACCAGTCAATTCCTTGGGAAACACTTTAGAAAATTCTATCACAATAGGCATGTCTTCCAGGATGGTTTCTTCCTTAGACTCAATCTTATGAACCAGATATGTGTGCTCATAGAGTAGTAATATCCATGCTCGAGATGATGGTGATAAATAAGATTCATCCTTCTCCATCAACTTTTACAGAATCAGGGGTCGATTCACCATATAGAGAGTGATTTCCCTCTCACAACAATTTATGTTGTCTCTATATAAGGGAAACCAATTCATGCCCAAAATGGAATCAAATTCCACCAAAGAGACTATGATTGGGTTTTTCTAGGATTTTCCATCCACAAATTATGATAGGGGAGGAGTTATATTCATTGGATTCAATGATTTCCCCATTTTCTGTTCTCACCGACATCCTTACTTCCATGACATATTGTGGTGTTGAGATTCTTCTACTAATGTTTTGTGATATAAAAGAATGTGTAGAACTAGAATCAAAAAATAAATTCACTATTATTGAATGAATAACTAGCGTACCTATCACCACATCATTGTCAGGGTTCACTTTGGTGGTTGTTATGAAAAAGCTCACCCTTTCGGCCTTGGAGGTTGTTAGTTGCCTCTAAAAACTCTTGTCTTAGGGAACAAGTTTGCAAAGTTCCCTGTTTCTTTGAAGTTGAATTAATGAACAAAGAATTGAGGTTAAAAAAAGAGTGTTTCCCTCATATGTTGCATCCATAGGGTTTTCTTGTCGTTAGTTAATGTCTAAGTTCCCCTTTCCTCCACACCTAATGCATTTCCTCATCCCCTTCAGCCAAATTTTGGGGTTCTTCTTTTCACACCTTTAGAAAGTGGGGTGATACGTTTTCTTTACCACCATTCGATTTATCCATTAGACCATCAGAATTTAAGTCCACATTATGATTCTTATCCCCATGATACCCCTGATATTCTATGTTCTCCATTTCGACTTTTTGGTCACATCAGATAATTTCCTCATAGCTCTCAAGGTCACAGATGGCTAGGGCTTTTTGTAGGCTAGGTTTTGGCCCACTAAACAAGCGGTAAACCTTATATTCTAGGGTAACAACCAAGCCAAAGGCATATTGTGAAATCCTTTTGAGGTTTTCCTCATATGCTCCAAAGGATTCATCACCTTTTTCATGAGGGAAATAAAGTCCCTTTCCATATTAAGTCGGAGGGTGCGGGAAAAATTATGTCAATTTTTTTTCTAGAAATCCTTCCATTCTATCAACTCAATCTACTCCTCAAGCTTCTTATTTTTTATCAATGTCCACTATTGATCAGAATCACCCTCTATGCAAAAAGAGTACAAAAGTACCTTCTCTTGTTCAGAACACTGAAGTATGGAGAAGATATTCTCAATAGAGTTGATCCATTATTCGGTGATTGAGGGATCAGATGATCCATTAAATGTAGGATTTATTTGTCTCATGAAGCTCTCTATTGAAAATTTTTCTTTCTTAGGGGATTGAATGTTCCTCTTAAACCATTTTTTTATTTAAAACATGAGTTAACTGAGATATTATCATGACAAAGTTATTGATTCCCACTCCCATTAGATTGGTCATACCATTAGAATAGTCGTCACAATGATATTTTCATCAATTGTTATCCTGAGTCCTACAATTACCAGCCATTGGATGGAATAAAAGAAAATTTAGGGGTACCACATAAAGGATAGTCCAAATAAAAATAATCATATGACTTATAAATAACTTTTATTTTCTTAACTTATTAATTTATAGGCTTCAATCTATGTTATCCATGATCAACATCCCAACATATATTATTCAGGGTATTTTTTATTCCGTTAATAATAGTTCATAAAAATATTATGAATTTGACAAATCATACCCCTCAGGAGTGTCATAACCAAGGGTGCATGAAGGTCCATTGTTGTGCACCGGTTCCCATTCGGGTCTAGTTCAAAGCGGTGTTTTCACGTTTTATCCTTAGATACATCTGTTCTAGAGCCACCTCTACCTACTTGTATCCAGGAAAGGATGTATTTTCTTGATAAAAAACATAATAAATATTTACCAAAATTTAAGAATGTTTTTATTATGCTTAGTCTTATCCCTACAGCTTTCACTTGGGTTTTCTAATCCTAAAACCAAAAATAACTAAACCCATCCTCTCATGCCAACTATAACAACCCTGGTCTTTATTTCACACATAAGCATATTTTATTACATAAAATATTCACTTGATGAAACATAGAAGATCAATATTTATAGTTTTTTTGGGTCTTTGGAACATTACATAATAACTTAAAACATGAAATACACATCTTTATTGAAAACTTCTTTTACACGACCACACATATTCCTTCATACTTAGCATTGCAGGGGATAACCTGAGGACATGCATAAGAAAAGGGTGTTCTATAAAGCCCAGAAAGGGATTAAACAAGGAAAAACATGAATAATATAGTACATTTTTTCAAATAGGCATATCAATGGAGCATCATAGAAACATGAACATAAAGGCATGATATTTCTTGATTATCGTAACATAAAAATGTGGAAACAACATTTACATAATATTTTCATGATCCAAGATTCTTTTCACATGGAGAATGAGTAAACCCACATTTTAATTTAATTATCATGAGTGAAACTTCATTTCACTTGATTTATCATGATACTAATATTTACCCATTGCATTGGAGTGCTATCAGGGCTCACCCTTCTTAATCATTTCATTTCATGCATAAGTGTGCCCCAAAGATCATACCGCATGGATTCATTAAACATAATCATTTATTCCAAGATAAAGGAATGTTGAATTCATAAATGATACTCTATATAAATAGGTAAATGTGCATAAAGTTGAATACCCTTGATAGAGAAATGGGCATGGTATTCACTACACAATGTCTTTGGCCTTGAAAATCGTGGTACAATTTCAGTAGCATAACGGTGTGACATAAGAATTCATAAAAATGTTTGATGAGAGAGAATGGGGTATCTCATAATATGTACATGAAATTTAATGTAATTTTTTCATATAAATACATGTCCCATCATATGTAATGGAATTTTGATTCATAATACAAAAGAATTGCTTGAATATAAATGAGAAGAAAGAAATTCCTTATGGAATTTCGGCTTGGTAATAGGTGTACATGGGAGAAATTAATGGGAGATAAAGAGGTTTATAATCATTAAAACATAATTAAATAAGTATTTTGGAGGTTTTAAATTATACCATAAATTTTTTAATTTAAAACAGAAGGGTGTAACAATATAAATAATTTTGGAAAAAAATGATAGAGGAAGAAATCCCTTACTTGGAAGTGTAATCACAAAGGCTTGGGAGTGGCTTGAGAGAGGATTATTGAGATCTTGGACGCCCTTGGGAGGATTCTAGAGAGTATAGGGAATAGTTTGGTTGAGCTCCAAAGGATTTGAGTGGAGAGGAAATGGGAACTTGGTTAGGTTTATATGGGAAAAGAGAGTGAATTCATTATTATCTAGGTTTTGGACACCCCACATTAAAAAAATCAAAACCAAAAACCAACACATTGATTTTTCCAAGGGTATTTTTCAAAGGGGAGTTTATAAAATTATTTTATTAGGACAATGGATGAAAGTGTTAAAATATTTGGCTTTATTATATAGAGCTGGCTCACACTCTCGAAGAAATTATTCTAAAAGTTAAAATGTTTTATAATCCTTGGACGGTCCACTAGGGAACTATAAAATTAACACAACAAATAAAAAATACATTTAAATTAAAGGTAAAACATATATTATATTCACAAACCATTTAAATTAATCTATTAAATCACTATTGGGACATTATGATGTCCTAAACACATTGTATATCAATACAGTATTTTATTTGTACACAAAAATTCGACGGTCTCAGAAAACTATGAAAAATTCACCACTTAACAATTTCTATGTCTTGATTCCAAAAATAATATTCATCTTATATAAAAAAGTTTCAAAATATGGGAATTTTTAATTTTAAAATAAAAACTGACATTTGTCGAAAATTCATGGGTTTTGTCAAAAAAGAGCTTTCAAACCTTAATAAAAATTTAAATTTTATTCATAAAAGTTATATGATCAATTATATTTAGTAAAAATTAATTTAGTAATAATATTTTATAAAATTTTTATCTAATTCAAAAATCCATTAATTCATCAAAATAGTTTTTTAATTGAATATTAACTAAAACTCTTATTTGTTCTTTAAAAACTATTTACAATTTAACAATAATTTAATGAATATATTTTCCTTATTCTATAAAATAATAATGCACATAACAATAGTACAAGGGTCTTTTTAAATAACCCCTTATAACACTGACATATGACCTAACGATAAAGTGTGTGATAGTGACAGACTCTTTGGGTTTCTCGGATAACGTCACTTGGGTGGTAATCTCTATCAACTAATACTTCTCCCGTAGTCATTTCTATTCGAGAATAATGTATTAATTCTCGGCTTAGGCTTGGTCAAGAGCAAAGCCCAATGATTCCATCTCTTTTCTGAGCTCCAACAAGTGGGAATTGTATGGAGAAATTCTACTGGATGAGGCCATCAATTCCACTGTGTGGGTAAATTATATTTGTTAAGGCCCTATATTTAAACTAATAAATTGATCATTGTTCAAAGGATATATTATAAATGATAAAAATTATTAATGGAATTTTGATATCAAAAAACATTAAACCAAAGAAGTTCATATGTTATATAACCATTTTACATAGTAATACATTTAATTTGATCATGTGGAATTTTCATTGGGAAAATTTTGGTTTATTACAATTTTCATAAGTAACATGGAAACCATCGTCACATAATTATGATATTATAATAAGATTATACATTAATCCATTTATAAATAAAATATTTAAAATTAAAATAGTATTAGAGATACTGATTTGACTAAGTCCAATTATTTTTCCTTTGGAATCGTCACCGAAGGTGACATGTACACCATTAACCTTGATTAGGTTATTGAAACTTGAGTAGTCTCCAATCATGTGTTTGGTGCACCCACTATCCAAATATCATATGTTAATAATGAGCTACTTAAGAAAGTTTTCTACCAAATATATTTAAACTCAAAATGACTTTGGTACCAATATCTTTATAGGTTTCGCGATTTTAGATATAAGGGATTTTAGAATCCATAATGGTTTAATAGGATTTTAATTGGAATATATAAGACTTTTATAATTAAAAACATTATTAAGTCCATAATAATAACAAGTAACCAATAGACTTATATACCTAAAACAAGAAATAAATTTTTCCTTATTGATTTTAAAAAAAATTCTTTTATAAATAAAATTCCACTTGTGATTTAATTATATGAATAATTATATATTATGGATATAGAAAACATGTGAAATTATTTGTTTTCGTTAAATAATATTATATTTAAAATAACATTATGTAAAATTCAAATTTATAATATAGAAATTGAACAATGATTATATGATTAGTATAAATATAGTCTTTCAATAAATCTAATTGATATAGTTAAAGTAGGTGATGGAATCAACCGGTAGTATCCTACCCTATGAATCCCTTTTATTTGAGATTATGAGGTAGATAACATCATTGGTATTTTCCCTTGGCCAAGACCAAGGTGATAACCAATAACTAAAGCCTAAAAAAAGTTGTTTTCGGGAGAAGTTCAATCTCATTGAGATCACATCCCAAAAAATGTACGTCGAACCACCCCATTAAAGTATCATCATAGCGCACCACACCCTTATGGTGTTTTATAGTGTATTAAATGGATATGTATAAATTCCCTAAAAATATTAAAAATATATTAAACAAAAAAATTAATATATTTTCATCTTATTATTGTCACATTATCAATTATTTATTATTTTTATAAAATAAGACTCAAATTAAATTTTTGGGTAATATTTAAATTCAATTAAGGTGTTTATTTTGATGAAATAATGGATTTTTCAAATAAATAAACTTTTAGTAAAATATTATTATCAAATAATTTTTAATAAATATAAGCCATCATATATTTTTTATGAAGTAAAATGTAAGCTTTATGATGGTTCAAAAACTATTATTGTGAAAAACCCAATCATTTCTGAACAAATGTCAATTATTATTTTAAAATTAAAAAACAACACATTTATAGAATTATATGGATAAAATTAATATTATTTTTGAAATCATAATGTCATAATTATCCAACAGATAAATTTTTATAATTTTTTGATGTAGTCGAATTTTTAGCTAAAATTTAAATTCTGTATAAATATACAATGTCTATTATGGATTTGTAATGGACCAAAGGTGATGTAATAAATACTATAAATGTAATACATTACCAAATATTTATTTCCCCTTTAAAATAATTTAATAATGAGTTTATTTTATTAATTCTATAATGCGTTTTTGAATCCTCGAAATATTATAATATATTTTTATGTTTTAAAATCATTTCTTTAGGAGTATGATTAGTTACACATCCTAAATGGTAATATTTGAATATTTTTGGACCATGGACTTATAAAATAATTAAAACCAATCCTTTTTTGTATAAAACATTTACAGAAACAATGTTAAGGTTTTTCTTTTTGGTTATTTTATTACATAGAGTCTGAAACCTAAGTTTGAGAAACAATAAATAATTCCTTACTCATTTCCAATATAAACCCATAAAAGATCCTATTTATATTTTCTAAAAACAATTTTATAACATACTTACTCTACCCTTCCAACTCTATAGTCCCCCCAATGTTCCTCCAATCTCTCAATAAGCTCATCCCAAGAATTTGGAATCACACTCTCAAGGTAAGGGTTCTTTTTTCCTAATGCTCTTTATTCAATAATCATCATTTTCGTTTGTCTTTTGATCCAATTTCTAATTTTTAGATATGTTATTTTATATCTTCATTACACCCTTAATCAGGTATAAATGATTAGATACCCCTTTATCTCTTATTAATCCCTCCCATTAATATTTATATTCCCTCATTATGCTACTAAAATTTCACCGTGATTTTCCATGCCAAACAAATGTGTAGTGAATACCAATATCCATTTTCTATCAAGAGTGTTAACCTTTATAAACTCATAATTCCTTTATTGGGGACTTAAATGTATTTATTCCACACTAATTCATCTTGGAACAAAATTTTATGATGAATGATTCGATTTTTTATGATCTATGTGGCACACTTAAGAATGAGAATGAAATAAATGTGATGGGTATACCCAGAATTATATAGTAGTCCAATGCATTGGGTAATGTTTTATTCTTATGAGATGTCATGAAAGGGGTTAGGGATTGAAACTAATATATCATGAGACTTTATCTATCATGATTCCTTGGCATTTATCCTTGATCTATGTTTATGATGCCATTTTTTAAGTTGTTTCCACATTTTCCAAGTTATCATTATGATTTCCATTCTATGTCATGCATTATTATTCATGTATATGATTATAAATTCTCTTATAACCCATTGATATGCCTATTATCTAACATGTATTGCATTCTTCATGTTATTCCATATGTATTCCCCTACCGGGCTTTATAGCTCGCCCCTTACTTATGTATATCCCCGGGTTATCCCATACAGTATTAAGTACGTTGGAATAATATAATAATGTCATGGAATTTTTAAATAATGTTGTTGTATCCCAGGTTATGATTATTATTTAATGTATTTCATTCACAGAGACACTAGACTTCTCAGTCTTTCAGGTTGTATTATGTGTAATCTTTTGTAATAAATCATGAATTAATGTGTAATAAAAAGTAGGGTTGTTAAAGTTGTTATCAAAGGAAAGGTTTAGTTATTTTTTGTATTTGGATTATAAAAACTATAGAAAAAGCCTTTGGGATAAGAATAAGTATAATAAAAAATCCCTAAACTCTGGAAAGTGTATAGTAATTGGTTTACCAAGAAAACTCATCCATGTCTGGATACTACAATTTTATGTGGCTCTGGGACAAATGTATATAGGGGTAAGACCTAAAAACACTATGTTGAGCTAGACTCGACCAGGAACTAGTTCATGAAAAAATGACTTACTGGACAACTTGTTTGAAAGTATCAAGGTATATGATTTTGTAAATTCAAAATATCATTACGAACCATTATTAATGGAGCAAAAAATACGATAATATTATATGTTAGGAAATAGATCATGGATAACATAGATTAAAGCCTAGAAATTAATAAGATAAAGAAAGAAAAGTAATTTATATGTTATAACATTAATGTTAATGGATTACTATTTATATGTTTAATAGTTTAAAACTAATCATCCTTAATTTATCCTTTATTCTAGAAAATATACAAAAACCGGAACAACTATGTAAACAACAAATATAAAGGGACATGTAATGACTACTCAAATGAGATGTCCAACCCAATAAGAGAAGGAATAGAGAACTTTATGACGATACTCTCATATCCGAAAGAGGTTGTGAATAGAAACCTAGATCATTAGGAGTTCCCAAATCACTATAAAACATAAAAAAATATGCAATTGACACCATTATTTGACAAAGGACTCCGACTATCAATGGATCATCTAATACCTTAATCCTGGAACAATGGATTAACTTCATTGATATTATCTTCTCTATACGACAATGTTTTGAGAAATAAATTGTTCAACTTACTTTTTATCATATAGAGGAATAATATGATCAGTGGTGGATATTTATCAAGAATAAAAATCCTTAGAAATATATCGAAGTGATGGGGTGGAAGTAATTCTTGAAAAAAATTGATAAATATTTTTCTCACACTCTATGACTTAAAATGTAAAGGTATTTCCATTATCTCAAAAAACACATGATATATCTATCAGTGAATACTAAGAAAACCTCACAATACTTACACAATATTCCTTTGTATTTTCCATTTCCCCTGAATTCAAGGTTGACTAATTCTTTTGTGGGCTAAAACTTTTTCTATGAAATGCCATAACGACCAGAGATATTGATATCTATAATGAAATTGTACTTTTTAACCTCAAAGAAAAAATTGATATCAATGAATCTCAAGGGTATCATGGAGATAATAAGTCGAAATTTGAATTTAATTTGGGAATTATAATGGAGAAATCTATGATTTCTATGAAATTTAAATATCCATCTTATCAAAAGTGCAGAAAGAATAACCCCAGAAATTAACTAAGGTGAATGAAGAAATTCATTATGTGTGGGAAGGAAAGACACCTAGATAGTGATTAATAATGGGAGAATCCCAATAATGCGATGGAGGAAAGGAATTATCCAAGAAACCCTCATCAAATTTTTCATTGTTTCAACTATAATGAACCAGGACCCTTTCCAAACCAATGCATGAAACCAAGGGTTTTCAGAGAAATCATTCAACATTCAAGGTAGAAAGGGTGAGATTTTTTCATCACAACCTATAAGGTTGATCCTAATAATTATGTGGTGAATTTTATGCTAGTTATTCACTCAAGAATAGTTAACATACTTTTTTATTTTTCTTCCATAAATTCCTTCATATAATGGATGTTTACATTAACTATTCAAACATCACTTTAGAGCATGGAAGCATAAATTTTAGTAAAAATGGAAAATGGAAAAATTATTACATCCCAAATATATAAATCCTCCCCGGTCACAATTTGTGGTTTGAACTTCCCAAAAAAACTTGTGCTACTCCCTTTGGTGTAATTTGATAAAATTCTTGTAGGTATTGGATTTCCCTATATAGAGCCAATATAAATTTACATGAGAAGGAAATCACTTTCTATATCATGAATCATCATCTGATTATGTACAAATGAAAGGATATGTATGAATATTCATTTGAACCAACATCAAAAAAATATATGTTATTTCCCTATGAGAAACAATATCTAGCTCAAATGATTGATTCTAAGGAAAAGACCATCCATGAGGACATTCCCATTACAAGGGAATACATTGGAGTGTTTTCCAAAGAATTTTATAGTCTTTCTCCTAGTTGAGAAGTCGAATTTTGAATCGAGATTATACCTTGGGTGTTTCCATTATGCAAGTCTCATTATAGAATGGTTGTTTTAGAACATGAGAATCTAAAAAAACAATAGGAGAATCTAGAAAAAGGGTTCATACGACCAGGTAATTCACACTGGGGTGCACCAGTCCTCTTTGATAGGAAGAAGGATGGGCCAATGATCATTTTCAGTGATTATTGTGTGCTAAAATAGATCATGATAAATAACAAGTATCCTAGTAAATGGATTAATGAGTTGTTCAATCAGTTACATGGATCGTAATACTTCTCCAAGGTGGATCTATAGTTGGGTTATTACCATGTTAGGGTGTATAAGGAGGTTATCCCCAAGATTGATTTGCGTACAAGGTATGCGCCCTATGAGTTCATAGTAAGCCATTAAACACACTAATGCTCCAACAATATTTATGGTCTTTATGAATGGATTATTTATATATTACCTAATGAAATTTTTAGTATTATTTATAGATTATATACTAATATACTCCCAAAATAAAGAGTAACATGTGGAGAAACTGTGCATTATTCTAAAAACCTTAAAAAGGATAAGATTTATGAAAAGTGAAGAAAATGTGAATTCTGGTTAAAGTAAGTCTCTTTATTGGGTAATATAATCACCATAAATGGGATATCTATAGACCCTTCAAAACAATTGAAGGATGGACGATGCTAACATCTACTAAATAAATCTGTTGTTTCCTTCTATCGGTTGGGTACTATCATCGATTTGAAAGAAATTTCTCATGATTTTCAAACCCTCTATCCACTATAACTCCGAAGGGAGCCAACTATTTTTTAATAATGAATTCGAAAAGACATTTAGTGATTTTAAGAAGAGACTTATCACTACACCTATACATACACTACCCATAAGTCTCGAACTTTTCATGGTATTCAATGATGCTTTGAAAAAGGGATTGGGTTTTGTGTTAATGCAGAATAAAAAATTTAAAGTTTATGCTTTAAGGCATTTGAAATTTCATGAATAGAACTACCCAACATATGATCTTGAGTTAGGTGCAATGATCTTTTCTTTGAAAATATGGAATTATTATCTCATTGGGGAGAAGTCAGAAACATATAAAGATCATAATAGACTCATGTATATATTCACATAGAAATATTGGAATATGAACCAATGAAAATGGTTAGAGTTGATCAAGGACAATGAATTCTAAATCCACTACCATCTTGGGAAATCAAATAAGTTGGATGAATATCTAATTAGAAAGGATCCTAAAATTTTATCATTGATGAGATTTTAGAAGGATCTGATCTTCATGGAATTGAAAAGGATGAACATGGGAATCATAAAAGAAAGAAAATCATCAATACTTTTACAAATGATTTCTCAACCATCTCTTATAGAAAGGATAAAGGATGCTTAATGAGATGATGTGGGAATTAAAAATAAATTGTAATAAATAAAGAAATGGAAATCCATGGAGTTCAATGTTAATATAGGAGTTTTAATATCTAGTTCATGACTATGTATACCATCAAACCCTATGTTAAAGAAGGATATTATGGATAATGAAAATAGGTAGACCTTCTTCTTCCTTCCAAGGAGCACAATTATGTATCATGATCTCCGAGAGTATTATTGGTGGGACAATATAAATAAAGGTATTGTAGAATATACATCAAGATGTATTTTATGTTAGTAAGTAAAGGAGGAAAGGAGAAAATATAAGGTGATGATGAAACCATTACCCATAACTACATGGAATGGGGAAAACATCATCATTAATTTTTCACTGGCATTCAGAAGACATTAATAGTTAAAAATGTTATATGGGTTTTGGTACATCATCTTACAAATACTAATCACTTCATTACAATTTATGTGGACTTCTAACTTGATCAAATTTCATGGATATACATTAGAGATGTGGTGAGGATACATGGAACACCACTACTGATTTTATCTGATCAAGATCGAAGTTTTACTAGCATGCTCTGGAAGAGTCTCTAATAATCTCAAAACAATGAGTTAAAATTCAGTACATCTTATTACCCCCAAACTGATGGTTAATCTGAGGGGACTATCCATACAATTAAGGAAATGTTGAGAACATTCTTAATTGACTTCATAGATGTATGGGATCAACATCTACCTATATTAGAGTTCTCATAAAATAATAGTTTCCACTCAAGCATCCAAATGGATCCCTATGAATCCCTTTATGGGAATAGGTGAAGAACACTTGCATTCTAGGATGAAGTTGGGGAATGAAAATAGGTAGGTCCGAAAATGGATGAGGAAATTGTGGAAAAGACCAAGACAATTCATCAGCATAGGAAGGCTGATTAAAGTCGACAAAAGAGTTATGCTTACAATCATTTAAGAGACCTACAGTTTTGAGCTACAGATAGGGTATTCCTCCTTATATATCAAGTGAATAAAAACAAAATATTTGGGAATAAGGGAAATCTTAGTCCAAGATAAATCAGTCCCTTTGAGATCCTTAATTGTACTAAAATGGTGGCCTATCAACTAGAACTCCCAACAAACGTATCTCAAGTAAATGTTTTTTTTCATGTTCCCCTATTGATAAAATACATACAAGAACCCTCACATGTTCTCAATTGATAGGTGGTATCGTTGGAGAATGATCTCTCAGATAAGGAGCAACCAATGAATACCTTAGATCACATAGACAATATTCTACGGAATAATATAATGTGCATATCCAAGTGTTGTGGAGAAACCACAAGTTGGAAAATAAGGCATGGGAACTGAATAAAGTGATGAAATAGAATTACCCTCATCGATTTTACTTTTTGAAATGAAAATTTCAAGGGTGGAAGTTAAGAAGGGGGAAGATGGTAACAACTTACACATTTGTAAATAAAATTCCCCTCGTGATTTAAATAATTCATTATTATATATAATGATTATAGAAAAAACATGCACTTCTTTTGTTTCATTATATCCTATCTTATTCAAAAGATCGTTATGTATCATTATTGTTAATAATAAATTCATTGAATTGTATTCATATGATTTGTATAAATATAGAGTTTGGATAAATCTAATTTACACATATAAAGGAAGAGATGGCCTCAACCAGTTGTATCATACCATATGAACCTATTTTATCAGAGATTCCTAAGAAGATTTAATCACTAATATTTTCCCTTGACTAATCCCAAGATGAGATAAAATATTTAATGTAGGAGAGAAACCATTTATAGGATAAGTTCAAGCTCATCAAGATCATGGCCCAAATCATATATGTCGAACCACCCCGTGAAAGTCTCACCATCGCACACCTTACCCTTATGGAATTTGCTGGAGTATTAAAAGGATATGTGTTTTTGACACTTTCGCCAAGGCACGCGTGTCCGTCTCATTTAGGGATGAGAGGTGCAGTGTTTTTTTTTGCCCTGCATTCCCACTTTCCAAAGATGGGTGGCATCTGCTCCTTATTAAGGAACGTCTGCTCCTTGATCGAAATAGGATGATGGGATGTCGATTCTTAATTTCTTGGATTCATCCTCAGAACTTGTCACCTAGTTTGGGTCTCCCTCATAGACTTAAGATGTTTTTTATGAAACTCTTTCTCACGCCATATCTTCATGGACACCAGTTAATTACACTTCTTTTGTCATGACATTCCAAGGGGTCCGTTCAGGGAAGCAACCTTCGGTTAGGGGAGTAGTGAAATTGGGCATCACTGGCATGTCTGGACACTGGGGTATTGGCATGTTTATCTTCTGTCCATTATTATAGGGCTTCTCGAGGGTGCAGAAGCCTGAGGCATCCCATATCGAATATGGGGAATCATATGACATGGGCATGTATCTGAGGTTTTCCTCAGATTCCCATGTTTAAAACAGGGTATGCCACAAGTTTAACGTATATTAGAGATGGATCGGACTGATCAGAACACTGACTAGAGTGGATTATATGGACGAACCCCCTAGAGGGAACGCTGATATTGGGACCAACATGTGGGTTGCTTCTAGAATGCAGTTAAATGGAACGGGGAATGGGGTGACATGATCCCACTAGGATGTGCTGGCCCGGGTAAGGATCAAGATGGATTATGGAAGGTTTCGTGAAGGGGATGGTGATTGGGATGGACACATCATTAGGATGACGATAATTTTGGGATTGATCCTCGAAGAGGCTTCCTATTTATCCTCGTGGTAGGGAATCAAAGTCCATGTAGTTCATTTGACGTTGCCTTACCACCGATTGGGGTTCAACGATTTTCCATTTGGATGGGGTTGCAATGGCTTTCTGTTGGATGGGGCCATAAAGACTTACCGTGAACTGAGGCCCATAGTTTAACATCTTTCCGGACTTGGGAGGACCGACATGAAGGTGGACCTGGGATCCAATGGTTGTGGGCTTGAACCTCAGGGGGGCATCCTATGTACCTCACCTTGGAATGATTCAAAGACCTCGTAGTTCATGGTTTTAGTGAACTAACGTTAATGGGGTTGGAGCAACTGGGTGGTGGGATTGAACCTCTGGGATACTTCCTACGTACCTTGCCTTATAAAAGATCAAAGTCCTCGTATTCATGTATGGGGAATATGGCTTACACTCTTGGCTGCCCAAAGTGTGACTGAACCGACGTGAATGGGGTTGGAGCGACCGGGTGGTGGGATTGAACCTCTGGGAGTATTTCTACATACCTTGCCTTAACAAAGATCAGAGACCTCATAGTTCATGTATGGGGCATGGGGCTTACACTCTAGGCTGCACAGAGTGTTGGTGAAATGACATGAATGGGGTCAGAGAGACCAGGTGGTGGGCTTGAACCTCAAGGAGGCTTCCTACGTACCTTGCCTTAGCAAAGATCAAAGACCTCGTAGTTCATGTATGGGTCATGGGGATTATACTCTAGTCTTCCCAAAGTGTTGGTGAAATGACGTGAATGAGGTCAGAGTGACCGGGTGGTGGGCTTGAACCTCGAGAAGGCTTCCTACGTACCTTGCCTTAGAAAAGATCAATGACCTCATAGTTCATGTATGTGGTATGGGGCTTACACTCTAGGATGTCCTGGGAAAATTTTTGTGTCAGTTCTTACTATAAGCCCATGTGAGTCATTCTCGGTGTGATAAACAAGAGGCAGGAGAGACTTAACGATCACATCGTGAAAGGTGCGTCCGTGGGGAGTGGAGTGGGGCTTACATGTGATCGTTGTCCAAATAGGAAACATGGGCCTATGCTTGGTTAGCAGCCCAAAGAGGTTGGTACTTACTCTTTGAGGGAGGCCCGATGGAGAAAATGAACAGCGAGAGAGGGATTTGGCATTGAATAAAGGAGAATCACCATTCCCCATAATGCCCTTTACTGTCCCCTGGGACCGAAGAAGAAAGGAGGAGTAAGGATGCTGCCTCCTACAAGAAATATAAGGGCTTACACCGAGATGGTTGCCCTTTCCCCACGAAAAAACACCCCTCCCATAAAAAGGATATCATCCTATGTGGAGACCAGTGGGTGTGGAGAATGTCCAGGGTGGGAGTACCCCACGTGTGAGGCACAGGGCGAGGTCATAGTTTAACGTCATGTGCTGAGGAAGAAGGTGCTCGACAGTTTAACGTCCTGTAGCTCAGATGAAGTGGGTTTTCACCACAGCCCTAAGACTTACATAACCAGTACCCTCTACTCCTTGGTATAGAGAGGGGACAAGCCAAGCCGTGGCTAGGGGGTTTTATAGATCGAACCATTGGAGCTTCCATGATATCATAGCTATTCAAAAAAGAAATAGCCATTAGCGTGCCTATGCGTAGAATCATGTGGTGAAGAAACGCAATTGCGGTATCGTCCAAGGGTCATTGAAGTTACTTCATGCATACCTAGGAGGTTGCACATGAAATGAATATATGGGGAAGGTGTTGTGGGTATGGGAGGTGCCCAAAAATTATGCCTAGAAGAGGGACATCACTGTCAAACAAGGGGGGAGGCATTCACAAAAAATGAACCATTGCACGAAAAAGGGGTCAGGATGGCGCACAAAAGGGATTGCATGCGCGAAAAATTCCATGCTGGCACACAATTGAGTGATGGGAGTGAAAAAGGCCGGGTGCGACACACTAATGGTTAACTGGTGTGCAAAAAGATAGACCGACACGCAAAAGGAATTGCACTCCGAAGAACTGATTGCGTGCAATTGGATGGAATTGAGCGCAGGGGGAAGGGGCTCAATGGGACTTTGAAGAAGATCAAGCCCGAGGGGTCTCGCGCAAAGGCAGACCCCCAGGAGACCTGGCGTGAAAACTTTAGTACCAGAAATCCATATTTTTCATGCATGAGAGGTGAATTTCAAGTAGGGGAGATAGTACAGATTCATTGGGGTGAAGTCAAATGGGTCACCTTCTATTTATAGGTGCTCGGGATCGTGGGTCTTTGTGGAAAACAAGCCGGCGTGAAATATTGCACTCCGGGGCATCGACAGCGCGTCCACCGACCTCGTGGTGCGGTGCCATGAAAACTTTTCTTGCCTGCATGGAAAACTCTCAAAAAACACGGAGTTTTTCACACGAGGTATATTTTTTCATGCAAATCGTTATTTTTTTCACCGCCCCTCCGGGCCCCATGGAATGGATCGCCATTTCTGAATATGCCTACGATGTGTCGCACCCGATTCTTCATTATCCCTGGAGTGCTTTTCGGCATCTAAAAACGCCCCCCCCCCCCTCGGAATCGGATTGGCGAGAGGCCGCAAAAGTCATATTCTGAGGGAAATGTCGAGATACAGGACACCCTTGGGTCGTTGCGTGCTTAAAACCGGAGCAAAGCGAAAAACCGGTCCATAACACACAATCCACTTTTCTCGTGCGTGTGGAAACCACTCATCATGCCTATAAAAAAACATCACGGGTCCCCCATTCTAAATGGATTTTCTCACGCAATAAGCCCGGAGCTCTCACCTGTGAAAAATTATTCCGCCTTTGTGAAAAAACGTTGTGTTTGCACATAATTCACCTCGATCAGTTGTCTGTTTGCACGCCAACCCGAGATTTTCCACTCCAGCCCTGATTGTTTTGCACCGGTTGTTTATTTTTCGTGTTGGTCATTGATTTTTCACGTCGGTTCCTGATTTTTCACGCCAACTCCTACTTTTTAATGTCGACTCATTAAAATCATGCCAGCAGGAGATGGCTGCCAATCGGGCTAACGGTGAGAGGAAATCCACATCTTCTGCTCTAAGGGATGACATGGTCTCCAACCCTGAGGATTATGGTTCTCGAAGGATCGTATCCAACCACCATACTCTCTTCAACATGTTCACCCTAGCGCAGAAGGAGTATGCATTGTCTTCCTATCTACCGATCTGGGACATCGAAATCTTGGAGGAGGAACCTGTGCCAAGGTTTGTGGTCAACACACCGCGGTCATGGGCGACCCGCGAGGATGACCTAACCTGGTATAACATCCCCTTCAATGTCCATCCTATTAGAGAACTAGACACCTGGACGTTTACGTCCTGAATCCTAGGACCTGGACCATCTCGGGGAGTGAGCCTGTCGCGAAGAGTTCTCTAGCCCTTTATGCTAGTACGTTCCATCAGAGTGTTACTAAAGAGACCAAAGTCTAGCTGTAGTATTGGGATATGTGGTCCAGAGGCAATTTCACCAGTTAATGGGCTAGGGTGTATTGGGTTCGCCATACATGCAACAAGTTTGGGGCCAAACTTCCGCACATCGATTTGTTTGTGGTAGTGTGGATGTCGTAGTTTCATTTCTATCGCCAACCTGATCTCGGGCCAGAGTTGTTTACTTGATGGTCTCCTGACACCAATACATTCCACCTTCATCATGGTGAATTCGGAAACAGCATGTGGGACATCCATTGTATTGAGGGTATCCCTTGTGATGGGCATCAGTACGATGAATTCCTCCCGACGAGGAACACCTGGGGTTCCAGATCATGAACTCTAATGCTGACAAGGCACCTGCTGGAGCTAGAAAAAGAGAGGATGGGGGTCAAGGATTTATTGAAGTACATTTCTTATAGAAAATGGTTCAACTTATTCCTAGAAAAAATTTCGGAAGTCAAGATGTCAGGGTGAGGGAGACAGTGTCCAACCGCGGCACAGAGGAGCAAGATCGGATCGTACTGAAGGATCCTGGAGGTGGAAGACTATCAGTCATGGGGCTTCACCATAAATGAGTTTTGGGACCCAAATATCTGATATGCTATATTTCTTGCCACATTTCTGAGTGGGTGGATTTTTCCATTAAGGGACTCTAGGATGGGAGTTTGCCCAGCGACCCTAGTGATGGCAGACATCATGGCTGCCAATCAAAGATTCAGTCTGGGAGTCCCTGTGTTGGCTCATCTATACTCCATTTTGGGATGCATTTCGAGAGGAGGGCCACTGAGGAGGATCTGTGGCCCCTTCCGAATCTTTTATGGCTTTGTTGCAACCCATTATGGTGGGTATACCTTCTCGAACACCATTCGTCCTCCGGTTAATGGCATGAGACCTTCCTTGATGAACATCTCCAAGGTCATGTCGTTGACGCTCAATGAAGAGAGAGTAAGGATCAGAATCAGATATCATGCCAATTTCACTTTCAACCCATTCCTCACCCCAACAGGCCAGATAATAGATGATGGGAAAGGCCCACTGGAGCAGAGGGAATACTTTCAGAGAAACGGAGGTGGGGTGCTCGTGGCCCTGATTGAAGGGAATATCTTTTGTGATCCCTACGTGCCATCCAGGTTTTCTTGTAATTTATAATGCCTTCAGCGGATGCTGAAGAAGGTTTCCACAGATGTTCGAGATGAGAGTCACCTTTGTGATCTTTTCCAAATGTGGTTGATGTTCATAGCCCTGGGCTCTGGAGATGTCATTACCTTTCCCCCCGCCGGAGTTGACGCTGTCCTCTCAACAAAATATGCCAAACATTGGGCTATAGCTTACCCAGAGTGACTTTTGCGGAAGCTAGTTCGTCAACTCAAGGTATCCAGTGTATAACCTAGGCGGTGAGAGAGGAGACAGGGGGTTGTTGAGGGGTAGAAGTCGGAAGCATGTTAGGAAACCTAGACCACATAGGCTGGGATTTCAGTAGTCGGGACGTCGCATGGTGCAGCTGGGCCATCATCGGCTTGGGGGAGTAGGGATCTTGTAGCGGCCATGGAACTCCTAGGGAATCAGATAAGGTATCTTCTCCAACCCTCTAGGGATGCAATCTTCTCGGATCCTTGGTCAGCCTGGATAACCCTATGACAGTCGATGGGTACTGATGATCTTTGGAAAAATATAATGTGAGGCAGAATCCAGCTGTCGGAGGTCCGACTCATTCAGGTTGTTTACAGGGTCAAATTTCATCTTCGGCATGTGTACCTGACGACCATGGATGCATATGCATGTCAATGTGGTCGGCATGCGGAGCCACCCTTCTTGGGGAAAGTAATACTCGGACAAGAGAATGATCCAAAACAAAAGTCTTTAGAGGATGATGACAACGACAATGAGCCGGACGGTGCTGAGATGGAAGAGGAAGAAGGAGAAGTTGAAGGAGGAGGCGAAGAAGAAGAGGATCTTAAAGGTAGAGGGTCTCAGGGAGCGTCCCACCAAGGTAGTATCCAGGAGAGCGGCGAGATCATTGGCTCTGATGTGGATATAACTAAGCTACTTGAGGTACGTATCAGCCCTTATCTATCCTTTACACTCATCATATTTTTTAACCCTCAGTTATATCTCCTTATCCTATTCAGAATCATATGGCCGCTGGCAAAGGGTCTCCATTCGAAGGGGAGGTGGCACCTGTAGAAAAAGGTGGGGAGACGACGCTAATCATTGAGCTGACGAGCGCTGAGGGATCCCCCATAATGGCAGCTCTTGTTGAATATAGAACACCAGAGGTTGATGCTTTGGGATCATGTAACTTCATTACTTCAACGTTGGTTAATTTTCGTTGGAGAGTTCAATTTATTAGGGTGTTCCTTGTTTGTGCAGTAATCATAGCCCTGGAGGCTCATCGGGCTTCCGAACCCGGGTCGTCCGTGATTAATTCAACTGCAAACGTGTCATCCCATTTAGGGCACATTTCTCAAACTAAGCCGGCCCCAACACACAGTGAGAAGAGAGTGGTGGAAATCAGCGGTACTCATGTCGGGGCTGGGCCGGAAGTCGGCGACGGAGCTACCGAGACTGAGGTGAGGTGGGACGATCGCCCAGGCATTGAAGAGCCCAACCCCTTAGGAGGGGCACCCGAAGAAGACCTTGTTGCTGGTCTGTTGGATTCTTTCCCTAACTATCGTCCCACAAACCCTAAGGATATTGATGATTCAGACTCGTAGGCAGTTGAGGAGAGTCAAATGACATGGTGCAGAGGGTGGAAGTGTATCAAGATCTTTCTCGGTCATCCTCATACAGAATGGCTGAAACAGATGGGATCACTCCAAAAATGACTGTGCTTTCTCTATGCTAGAGGGGTGGTTGCTCAGCACTTTCATTCGATGGTCCATGACTACATGGATGAGAGGCTGCACAAGAGCATCTGACACTACAATGTTTCCAAGTGTCAGGATGAGTCAGAAAGTACCCAAGCGTTCATCCAGGCAGAACAGGAGGCCAGATGCCTTGACGAACAGGTGAAAGAAAAGGAGATATTCATCACAAAATATTTTCAGCTTATGGAGTAGTTAAGGGCCCAGATGGTAGATGCCCAAGAGAAACTAGTGGAGTCGGGTCACCAAATATCTGCACTTCACACTGAACAGGCGCAAGAATGGGATAGAGTCATTAGACAATGATATGTGTCCACTGATGAAGAGAGAGTCCTCAGGGGGCGGGAAGCAATCCTAGAGGCCACCAGTTAAAAGGTATCGGTGCTGGAACGGTCCATCCAAGAAGCTGACCCTTAAGGGCCCTGTTTTTGTCGAACTCATAAACTCATTTATCCTTACTACTTTCTATTCTGGACTGCATGTATGGATAATTTTATTTACTTGTTATTTTGTTTTAATGGATTCAAACACAATCCTGGAATAAATAGCAATCCATTTCTATGCTCACGCGGGTCGCACCCAATGTGAGAAACAATGGATGTTCATATTATTACTTCTCTTGATCGTGGGAGAGTCAACCAAGCTTCGGGCATCCGGGGTTTGAATAACCGGACCAGATTTGTGGGAATAAATGGTAGATACCTGACTGTAGAATGAAACTCTCGGAATAGCCGAATTACTATTTTTCCTAGTGTGCTTTTTTGCACGAATGGGATAATGACAAGGGTGATGGAATAAATCCGAAACAGATGGGAATGGAAGGTGTGAATCACGATACCTAGGATTAGGAACACTGTTGGGGTGGCGTGACAATGAAGAATAACAGTTGAACACATTTAAAACACAATATCCTTATTGTGTTAGCCTGAAAATGGGATAGAAAATGAGGGCTGACCGCTGACCATGTTCGAAAGACGGGGCTTGACTAAAAATGTCATCCATTAGACTTCCAGATCATTGGCCCGGGACAATAGGCGGTCCAAAGGCTGAGCATCTATACTTTTAGGGGGTTCCCTTAGACATGAAAGAGGACGAGGGTCTGAATAAGGGGCACACAAATCATGGAATGTGGAGTGATGGTTTGTTCAAACAAAATCCAACACTCTTGAAATTATGCCACCATGGTGGAAGCATGTTCGAGGGGTGCATGAGTTTGATCATGGATCATTCCTTCTTTTAGAAAGGACCTCTCTGGCGAGGGGGCCATCGCTTCCCAACGTCATTCTGGGTCATCCCGAACTTGTTTAGGGCACAACTTTAGTTGTGTGGTTCCCCACAAGGGGTCAGGCCAAGGGGTCGAGAATGAGGAGGAATAGGGTTTACGATTCCGAGGGCTGGACCCAAGGAAAAATGCCTGGGTGTCTCTACATATCTCATGAGGATGGGAATGAATCCATACATAGTTTTATAGGTGGAACTGTAAGGTACTAGTTCCAAGGATAAAATGGTCGTGCAGGCATGGCCCTCGCACCGAAAGAAGCGGTATATGATGTATCTTGTTTGTCCTATAAGGTGGACAATTTTTTTGTAAAGCGACAGGCCCAGGGTAGAATGTCTCGGCATCGCCACAAGAATCAAGCCATGTACAGGCATTGAAAAATGGTATGTTGTGTGATCAATACCAAACATGGTGTCCCCTTGAGTGAGGACATCGTGATGTAGTGTCGTTTTTCTTCATGCGGCTAAGACGATAATGTCGTAGATTAGGGTCATGTGATGGGACCAGGCATGCATTTTAACATCATGTGGCACAGACTCAGTAGAGACGAGGCTAGAGGAAGAATGTACATCGTTCAATAAAGCATACCCGACATGAACGAGGGCATAATCCCATACCACACCGTTCACGATTCCGTCGAAGAGACCTCGAGCCAAGGGGCCAAAATAGAGGTAATGGGTTAAAGGGGGAAGAGAAACTACATCCCAATTGATATGAACCCGAACATGAGGCATCGGGTTGCTCCTACGTATCCCATGAGGATGGGAATCAAGTTTTATTAGTTTTAAAAGAGATCTTAGTTTATGGTCTTAGAGCTCAGACCTTAAAGAAGTGAAACCCTTTCAATTAAGCGCAGACCTTAACCCGATCCCTATGCCCACATGAGTCAAACTTGGTGTGGGAAACAAGGGTGGAAGAGGTTTTTTACAATACCTGGTACGCACATCAAAGGGAAGTCGGTGCGGATCCCTGAATGATACCTTTACCTCGACTTTGTCCTCCTAATGTGCAAATGCGCACTAAGGGATTGTGTTAGGAGTGATAATATTCCACTTGGCCATTATGGGGTGGACAATGATGTGAATCAAGTAACCAAAATTCAAGGCTTAAAGGGTCCAGCATGACGATGGTGGATAACTGTTGACTGTGTTCGAAACACAACATCCCTATCACATTATCCTAAAATGGGGACAAAAAAATGAGCATAGACTGCTGACCAAATTCGCAATGTGGGACTTGTATCGATTTTTTGTCTAAAACCCTCAAGGATGTTGGCCCACGATGTTAGGATATACCTTAGTCCTTGAATCCATGACATTTGTGGGTCCCCTCAGGTGTGTAAGATTATGGAAGCCCAAATGAAGGGGAACATGAAGCCTGAAAAATTGGTGAAAGCATTTCCACGTAAAATATGTCACTCCACACACTGAACCAAATTACTCTTAAACAAATTAGTGCATCACCGACGAGGGTCGAGGGGGGTTCTAAACTAGAGATTAACCAATTTTAAGGGATGAGTATAGTGTAATCGGATAGACAACTCTTAGTAGGGACCGGTATGTGGCGTGGTTTTCACAAACCCGGCGTGAATGAGGACATAGTCCCATGCCACACCATATACTCCCCTCCCCAGGAAAGGGTAGGCCAAGGGGCCAAGGTGAAAGGGATATTTCTAAGAGATGGGGCTGGACCCAAATTCTAGACGTTCGGGCGGTCCTACGTATCCAATGAGGATGGGAATCAAACCATAGGTATTTCTAGAATCGCACATAGGAGTAAGATACCCAAATGAGGGGGGTGTATAGCATGACGAGTAACCAGACGTGAATGAGGACATAATCTCCTACCACACCGTACATCCCTAAATAAGATCTTGGGCTAAGGGCTCGAAAAGTCCAAGGGGCCTGAGGTTGGGCCTCGATCGAAAAGGGCCAACCAGTTTGCAGTTTAATGTCTTGCAGTGTGGACTAAGAGAGGATTAGGATACACCATACAAGGGATGCGTATGCTATGGTGAATAACCCGATGTGAATGAGGACATAATCCAATACCACACCATACACTCTGGGTAAGAACTTTTTCCAGGGCCCGAGAAGGCCAAGGGGCCTGAGGCTAGGCCTCGATCGGAAAGGCCTGACGAGTTTGCATTTTAACATCTTACAGTGAGGACGAAGAGAGGATAAGGTATCTCATCCATGGATGTGTATGGCATGGTGAGTACCCCGACGTGAATGAGTACGTAATCCCATTTCACACCATATAATACTAAATAGTAACATTGGTCGGGGCCCGAAAAGGCCAAGGGGCCTGAGGCTGAGCTTCGTAAAGGAATCCATACATCCTCTTGTGTGGTTACCACCTCATCACAGCTCCAATTCCCACGTGAGCAGTGCTCAGTGTTGGAAAAACGGAGCCGACTAGGCTCTCCCCATCATATGGTGTCTAATAGCTGGCATTTACTGAAGAGAGTTCAATGCTTGGATATATAACGGGGTAGAATGAACTATTACACTCAATGTTTGGGACATCTTGGGGTGGTTCTAACGAAGCAGGATAACTGTTGACCATGTTCGAAAAACTGCATCCCCATAGTGACCTAAAATGGGAACAACGAATTTGCATCGACCGCACACCATATTCGCAACGTGGGACTTGTATAAGCTTGTTCCTTAACATCCTCAAGGGCATTGGACCAAAGAGGTAGGAGATCCCTTGGGCCTAGAATTCATGCCATTCGAGGACCCTCCTGTATGGGAAGGATGATAAAGTCCCAATCAAATGAGTGGGTTAAGAATATTTGTACCCATACATTTTAAAGTCAAGCAGGGCAGGGAAAGAGGTGGACACCTCAGGTGAGGGAGTCGTATGGAGAAATCAAGATGATCTCACTATGTATTGAGGAAAAAACCTATACCACACCATGTGTCCTAACCCGAGGGGAGATTTCGGTGTTTGGGTTGGGATAACAGATGAAGTTTCCATGAGTTCCTACGTATCCCATGAGGATGGGAATTAAACTTTATGTAGTTCAACAAGGCCATGCAGTTTAACGTCATGTGGTGAGGACGTGAGAGGATAGAAGAACTGGAATGGGCACATGGTGCGACCGTTATAATCCTGGCATAGAGGGGGGGATAAGGAATCGTACACCATATCATGTAAGGACCCTCCGAGAGAACTATCCCCAGTGGGGATAGTCACAGGGGAGAGTTTGGGGCTGGGCTCAAGATGAGGCATCTGAGCATTCCTACGTATCCCATGGGGATGGGAATCAAACCATACATATTTCTCAAGATGCAGTTTAATGTCATGCAGGACGATGCACAGTTTAAAGTCCTATCGGACCAGAGATTTTAAGGTCATGCTGGACCAGTTTGCAGTTTAGGGTCATGTGGGACCATCCAATTTAAGGTCGTGCATGACCATCGTGCTGTTTAGGGTCATGCAGTACCTTCCAGCTTAAGTTCATGCAGGACCATCCTGATGTTTAGGGTCATGCAGGGCCATCCAGTTTAAGGTCGTGTAGGACCATCGTGCAATTTAGGGTCATGAAGGACCATCCAGTTTAAGGTCGTGCAGGACCATTGTGCAGTTTAGGGTCATCTGGGACCATCCAGTTTAAGGTCCTGCAGGACCATCGTGTTGTTTAGGGCCATGCGGGACCATCTAGTTTAAGGTCGTGCAGGACCATCGTTCTTAGCAAAAGTATTTCATTAGGAACTTGTCATTGGTGGGAGGAGTTATACTCTCACCATCCATGGTCACCAGGGAGTATGCTCCATTGGGGTAAACCTGGTGAATTATGTAAGCTCCTTCCCATTTGGGCTCCAACATGGGTGGTTTCATGTCGGGGATCATTGGAACCCTGAGGGCCAATAGAAGGTCGCCTTGTAGGAATGAGTGGAGGTGAAGCTTCTTGTTGAAGGTTCTAGCTATCTTATCCTGATGCCTTTCCAGATTGTGCAGAGAACGAAGCCTATTCTAGTCAAGTGCTTCCAATTCAGCCAGATGAATTTCGGCTACCTTATCTGGTGCCTGTTGGTCATAGAACATTGTGTGCAACAAAGGTAGCTGGATCTCAATGGACAGGATAGCGTTATCTCTGTACACCAAGGAATATGGGGTCACTTGGGTGGAATTACGAGTCGTCGTCCGATAGTCCCAGAGGGAATTGGGGAGCTTTTTCGGCCAACTTTTCTTGTTCTGACCAACCATTTTCTACATAATGTTAGAGAGGGACTTGTTGAATGCCTTGATCTATCCATTTTCCTATGCGTGATATCGGGAGGTATGGTTCGAACAGATGTTTTACTTAGCATACAATTTCATTATCTCGACTTATCATAAGTTGGTGATGTTATGTGTGAGGACATCATGAGGGACTCTAAACAAGTGGATGATGTTGGAGCTCACGAAGTCAACGATAGAAATATCCTTGACCTCCTTGAGCAGAACTACTTCTGCCCACATAGAAAAGAAATCTATGGCTGTAATGATATACCTACACTGGCAAGTTATCACCGGTGGGTATGGTCCCCCGACATCGAGTCCCCACACTGCAAACGTCCAAGAGTACTTGGTGGAGTGGAGAGGTTATGGCAGCTGATGCATGAAGTTAGCATGAAGTTGGCATGCATGACATCTCTTGGCGAACTCGATACAATAATGGATCATGGAGGGCCATAACCACCCCAGTCTCAAGAACTAATGGGACAGCTTTGGCCTAGCCTGGAGAGCCCCATAGGAACCAGTGTGAACCTTGTGCATGACCTGAGAAAACTCAATTCCTTGGATGCAACGGAGGAGGAAACCATCAAACCTATTCTTTTAGAGGATCTTCTCAAGACTAGGACCACTATAGAGGGTAAACTGTAGTGCGTGGTGTCGTATTTTCTCGCTCTCGGCCCAATCAGTCGGGAGTTAACCATTTCAGAGATACTCAACAAAAGGGGATCTCCAGTCGGGGGTCGCTTCAACAATTGCATCTAAAGAAACTGGGGGTCCTGATTTGGAGTCTATCGTAGTAATATGGCTTACTCATAGTCCATCTTCATCATCTGAGGTTAAAGGAGCAATGACTCTCTGATGTGCCATGTGTATATTCAGATCATCCTGCTCGGGTTCTACAAGAGATGTAGCTAGGCCGGCCAGGGCATCTGCTTGACTGTTCTAAGATTGAGGTACATGAGTAACTTTCAACCAAGATGTAAACTAGGACATTAGCTGGAGGGTGCGCTCCAAAAATGGTATGAGCTCTGGCTTTCTGACGATATAGTCACTGTTTACTTACTGGATGACTAATTTGGAATCTCCTTTTACATGTAAATGGGGTACATCGATCTTAAGGGCCAGCTCAAGGCCAGTGATAAGAGCCTGATACTCTGCCATGTTGTTGGTGCAGCCTTCCGAAAATAGGAATGAATATGGAAGAATGGCTTGCATAGAGGTAATGAAGAAAATACCCATGCCTACTCTGTTGAGTCTGGGATCATTGAGCCTCCTACTGGTGGGGCTCCGGGAGGCATCATAAAAGTGCATCTACCAACATGGGATGGCAGGATCTACCAAGAGGATTGCCTCATTGGGAAAATCTAGGTCCAGGGACTGGTCTGCGGGGGTTGGATGGAAAGTAATAAAATCTATCAATGCATGTCCCTTGATAGTCGTTTGAGGCATAAACCCCATGTAGAACTACTGGAGGATTACTTCCCACCATTCTAGATAGCGGGTCAGCATGGGGCGGTTTAATATGTACTTAAGTGGGTCTACCCGAGACACCATGCATACCTTGTGGTGTTGTAGGTAATGTCGCAACTTCTACACAGCTAATACGAGTGCAAGGCAGATTCTTTCAATGAGGGAGTATCTGGTCTCCATATCGATGAGCATATGACTGATATAGTAAAGGATGTTTTAAATCCCCTCATTGTTCTTCTGGGTGAGAAGGGCGCTGATAGATCATTCCTGGGCTATCACGTATAGGATCAGTGGTTTTCCGTAGATGGGTGGCATCCAGACCGGAGGCTGGAGTAGATAGTGCTTCATTTCCTTGAACACGGTCTGGCACCCTTTTTCCCATTCGTAGCCAGAGCCTTTCTTCGTGAGCTAGGAAAAGGGCTTACACTTGCCGGCCAGATTCTCAATGAATCTGTGTATGTAGGCTATGTGCCTTTGAAAATCTGGATGCTCCCAGATATTGCTCGAGAGTGGAATCTGACTGATGGAATTGATCTTCTCTAGGCTGATCTTGATGCCCCGGTACGTGACAAAAAAGCAAAGGAACTTCCCAGAGGTGACCTCGAAGGCACATTTCAGCGGGTTCATCTTCAGATGGCAAGAAAGGAGGAAGCCGAACACTTTCTCAAGGTCTTTTAGATGGTCATGGCACTGGCGAGATTTGACCACCAGATCGTCCACATAGCATTCCACCAATGTCTGGAGGATTATTTTGAATATGCGGTGCATGGACCGCTGATAGGTGGAACCTTCATTCTTCAGGCCGAAGGGCATAACATGGTAACAGAAAGTACCTTGGGGAACCCTGAAAGAGGAGGACTCTTCATCCTCAGGGGCCATCCAGATCTGATTATATACAGAGTACCCATCCATAAAGGAGAGGGTCTGAAACCCAGCTATATCATCGATCATAAATTCTATCACTGGAAGGGGAAAATAAACCTTTAGACAGTGAAAGTTGAGATCCTAGAAGTCAATGCATACTCTGATATGTCTGTTCTTCTTCCTGACTAACACAATGTTGGATATCCACTTGGGATACTGGACCACCTTGACGAAGTTGTCTCTGATGAGCTTGTTAACTTCAGCCTGGACCACGGAACTGCGGGAAGGGTGCATCTTTCTGGGAGGCTTCCTAAACCTGTGATGATTTACAGGGAGACCAAGGTGGTGGATGGCTACCTGAGTATCTAGTCCTGGAATCTGGTCGTAACTTCAGGAAAATACATCATGATGCTGTTTCAGGAAGTCCACGTACCATTTCTTCTCCTTGAGGGGCATGGAAGCACTGTTCAATGTGGGTCTCGAATCTGCCTCCCTACTAAGGTTCACATGTACCAGTTCATCAACTATGGATGAGACACCTTCTTCAAAGGTGAGGGGGAGAATCCTCCAGATCCTCTTCATCAATTTCAGAGGGATCCCCAGCAGGAGCAGCTTCCTCTGGGTCAGATGATCCTGATGGGGGGCTGGTACTAGCTTGGATAGCAGCAGACAACATATCGAGAGATTCACATGCTACTGAGACCATAGAGATGAATTCAATCGATCCGTTCCCATCGGGTCTTTGGAACAAGGGGCCACACTTGATGATATCAAAGCAATACTGGCTTGTCGGCTTGATCCAGTTAATCCCAGATCGGAAAAACAGACACGTATGACGTACTGTCGTTGCCATGGGGCGGACATTCCGATATCGTATGGGGGTAGGAGGCTCCGGGATCACCTGAGCCTACTTTTTGTATGAGTACGAGGTGATTTTCTGACGTCGCTTGGACTTGGGAACATGATTTCCTTTTGTACCAGATACAAAAAAAACATTTCTCCATGTCAGGGTTTGTGGCCTCCAATTGATGGATTTGGAAGATGTAGGCATCATCCAGACCTACCCAGGGGTCATTTGTGACCATGACGGGCTCAAGCTCACTTGCCTGAATCTGTTTATCCTTGCTCATGTAATAGTAATCATCTAGATAGCGGGATTCACAAATGGCTAAAGAAGATATATCGCCTTAGAGTATGCCTACTCGACCATTTAGGGAGTATTTGAGGCACTAGTGATACGACGAGGGGACCGCCACATGCAGGTGGATCCATGGTCTTCCCATCAATGAATTGTACACGGTGTCCTGGGAGACAACCATAAACTCGGTACAAGAAACTAAGCCTCCTAAATGGGTCTTCAAACTGATATTACCGACTAGGATCTGTTCGATCCTTTCATATCCCTGGATTCTTAATTTAGAGGGAGTCAATTAATATTTGGATAACCCCATCTTCTGCAGCGTCCGCGTTGGGATAAGTCTAATCCTGGAGTCGGTGTCAATGAGACAGTGGATAACCTCCAAGCCATTAAATTGGCCAGTGATATATAGCGGGTTGATGTTCCCCTGTATGGGGGAGCCTTCATCCTCTCTAGAGAATGAAATGATGGCTTGGTATTCAGCATTCTCGACTACTTCATGATTAAAGGCTTTTGCAGCTGCTACCTCAGTCTCAAATAGGAGGGGGCTTCCAAAGCCTCAGCGAGGGCCTCACGCATATCTGGAGACAAGTGAATGGCTTCTAGGATGGAAATCCTCACTGGGATGCTGGAGAGGTGCTTCAGAACATCATACATCCGCGCTAGGTGTGAACTTCTACTTGTAATAAGTCGCTCTGTGATAGAAGGCATGGCGGGCCCTACCGGCCAGACCAACTGCTGACTAGTGCTGGGTATATCATGATGTTCACTAGTCGAAGCCCGGAGTGTACCTACCTAATGAATACCAGACGACTGAGATTGACCTGTATTAGGGCGAGGATGGTCGTGGCCTAGTCGAGGTAGTTCTTCCTGATCCAATAGTACAAACGGTGGTGGAGGCAGGCCTGACAAAACCAGATGAAGAGGTTGCGTGTGATGAGTTCTATGTTGGGCCTTCTATTTAGTCTTAGTGGCATGCACGGCCTAGATGGAGGTGTCAACTGATGCACCTATATGACCCATAGGTCCATGGATCCACCAACGACGGCATCGACTATGGACGTTTGGGAGGTTTGTCGGGCACTCCCCATCGTCGGGAGTCATATATGGGTTTACCAAATCCACGTTATTAACCGAAGCATGCCCTTGAATATCACTGGAAGAGTCATCCACTACTGGGAATGTTCTGGGAGGGATCCCCATCTCCGAGGGAATAAAGTCACCGGGAGTGCAGGACGACAATGACATTGGTAGGGCGCATTGCATTCCCTTGCGCTGCTGATGCTTTCTCTTCTCGGAAGAGGTCGGATGAGCTGATGATGCAGAAGTGGTGGCTGCAAATTCTGAAGGATCCAACTAATTTAGGTGTTCCCAGATGATACCATGGGCACATGAAACCGTTTTTTGAGACATCCGGTCATTATACTTCTAGGACCCATGGTTGGAAACCTGCGGCCACTCGCTTTCACTGTCGCTACCACTGTATTGCCTTACAAAGTCACCTGCCACTTGTGTCGGGGCTGGGCCTAGCCTGACTATGTATTTATCAACCTAGTCCTGGAGCCAGTCTTTAAACACATAGCACTACTTGAGGGTGTGCCCTAGAATTTGATGATATGGGTAGTAGTTGGGGCGATTAGTGAGATTCACCTCTTCTTGCCTTCTACACTCTAGAAAGCGCACAATCCCTTGTTCCAAGGAACTTCTGAAATAGCCAGGGACCTGATTTTCATTGAACGAGTAGGTCTGGTTTCTTCTGTCCGTGAAGGGGGACTTCGAGCCTGGCCTTGATGAGGAGTTGGATGGGCTTGTCGAGGAGGCGGACCCTAATTTTCTCGTCTGGGCGGTGGCGGTGCATTCCGCGGGGGCACCTGCCCATTCTGAGGAGGACGCTGCTGAGCCAGAGGCTAAGCCTGAGGTGGAGGGACTCTGTGAGGCTGAAGGACCAGTGCCACTAGTAGCAATTCTAATAGCCTGGGGGATTCTATTTGGGCCACCGTAGCGGGCTCGGCTCTATCAGCCCTCCTCACTAGGATTAAAGGGGGCAATAAATGTGTCTGGATGGCTTGTTGTAGGGCTTCCTCCAAAAACTGGGCCTTATCGGAGAAGTCTCAGAATCCTCCAGGTTAGTTTTGGGTGATCGGGGAGGGAACCAGTTACGTCTTGATGTTCCCTACCGACATCGTCAGTAGTTTCTCCTAAGTCAGTGGCATGTCAAGGGAGTATGTGAGCCCCTTCCACCGGGCGATAAAGTCCACGACTAAATCATCGGGCCTTTGTTTTCACTTGTAGATGTATGAGATGATCATTTTCAAGGTGGTGGAACAGAACTGGTAGAGTAATTTCCTGTGAATGTCCTCCCATCTAGTTACGCATCTGACGGGGAGGTGGTTGTACCAGACAAATGTCGGCCCCTCCAATGTCTGAACAAAATAGCGGAGCATGGCGGCCTCCTATTGCACGGGAGTCCCTAAGATGGACCCACTCCATGAGTTAAAGTGGGTCAGGTGCTGTGTTGGGTCCCCCGTCTCTTCAAAGTGGGAGAAGGTGGGATTCCTGAAACTCGGAAGTGCCAGAATATCATCCACCCATGCCGATTATGGCTTACCATAAGGTGGTATTACCACCTATCATGTTTACAATTCCTCAAGGAAGTCTATGAGCACTACCATAGGATCATCTGGGAAGGGGTCCCTGTCTTAACAGGTATCCCTAACCACGAGCGCGTTGTCGGGTACTTCAACATGGTAGACAGGCTCAGCAGCTCGTAGAGCGACTGGTGGAGCGACCCTTGGGGCGATCGGAGGAGCCCGAGAAGGATTCGTTGGATTGACGAACTATTCATGGGGGTTTGATTATACATACCGCACCCTCATTTCATGAGATTCAGATTCAGCACTATCTGAAGGAGCGGCATGATCAGGGTTTCTTGGAGGTAGCTCGATGAGTGGAAGCTGTTCCTGCCCCTGCTGTGCCGGCCTAGGATTTTCGTAGTCAGGTCGTCGCTCTGCAGCTTGTTCAGCCAGGGGTTCAACAGCCAACTTCTTCTGCTCAGCATGTTTCTAGTGCAATGTGGCCTTCTCAGGATCCTCCTTCGTGTTCTGCAGTGAAACGGATGGGTTGGAGTGCTTGACAGCTCCGACGTGCTCTTTTCCCTTACCGGAATTCCGACAGAGTACCAATGCCTCGGTGGGCATAGGGAGACCTAGGAGGTGCTTCTGCTGATGATTAATCCTCCAAGATGGATCGAATAGTGGTGGAACACCCTCAAGGGGTAAGCCTCCATTGAGAAGCTTTAGCTCATCTTCCTCATCCACTGTGTCGGCCATGTTGACCGTGACCCTTCCTGGGGGAATGTCCGTAATATCGCATAGCGAGTCGGGATACAGCCAGATAGGACTGAATAGGAGGGAAGAATACTTCCCCTAGCCATGTACTTGCCCATGGGGGGAGGCCTCCTTGATGATCCTACGGATTACCTTAAAACTCTGAACGCATTTCTCTTCGAGGGCCTTCCAACAGCCTAGCGACTCGGGGTGCTGGGCTACAGGGAGCACAGCCAGATCAACCAGACGATATTGTTCACCGATGTCTTCAAGGTGAGCTTGGCTCCTGGGATAAGACACTCACTGGTGGCGAAGCTGAAAGTGGGTCACCCAGAGTTTCTAGCGGAAACATTCAAACACCTCTGGGGAGAGGGATTCTAGTATGTGAATGTTTGGCGCTGCCATGGGGCATAACTTTTCGGGGAATTAGTTTTCTACAAGAATGTTCCATATTCTCCTCAGATCGGATTAAGGGTATGGCCATTGTTTTCCACACTCGTCAACTGGGGTGGATGAGAAACTGGAAGCGGTACTGAGGCAGACCTCTGGGATTGTCGGTCAGCCAGTGGAGAATATGGCAAAATAGTTGACCAGCCCCCGAATCCCAGGTTGTCTTCCAAAGAGTGTAGTGACCTGCTCACTACATCGCGATAAGAGGGGCTGACCGTTTCCATTCCTAGCTCAGGGGTTAGGTCTACTGGTAATAGGCTACAATGCTGCTTTCCTTCCATTGGTCCCCAGAATAGCTCTCTGTGATCTCTTGTGGAGGTAGAGAGCGCTTCTGGTGACCATGATGGTGATTGTACAACTATAACCTATGGGGTTTCCATATTTTAATCCTCCTAGATATACATGTGGAGGGAGGTGGAAATCCTGTGGACCTTACATTCTGGGAGAACTAGAATGATGTGCCTCTTCCCTTCCCCAGCCCTTGACTCGGATGAGCAAGGGGAGGGTTCCCGAGCTGAGTCGTACTCTGATTCAGAATCTTAGAAGCGGACCAGTTTGATTTCCATTCGGACCTTCTCAGAATTCTTCTTATGTTGTCGATGGTTCTCCTTCTTGCCACTGGGTTTCTCCTTGGGACAGGGCAAATTTCTGACACGGGGTCCTTCGACCGCACTGTTATTGGGGCAGAGATGGTTTCCACCCGAGAAAGCTAGGGTGCGAGGAGCCCCAGTACAAATGTCGAAGGGTACATGGGGAGGACCTCCATGGATAACACTAGAGAGGGAAAAAACCTCTACTGAAACTGGAAGGAGCGTGGGAAGGACCTCCATGCTTGTTTTCCCGGGCATCTTCAATGTGAGGAGGGCCCTTGCACTGGTCTAGCTACTCGCGGGTAGGACCTCCATGCTGGGTGCAGGTGGAGCAAGGCTGGCCTTCAGCCCTCTGGTTACCGAGGTGAGGAGGACCTTCACCAGCTACAGAGAGGATGTATGGAAGATTCCCACTTTGACGAGAGACCAGATGCATAACTTCCCCACACTGGTGGTCAGGAGTAGGTGGAACGACTCCATATCTAGTAAAATGGGCGTGGGATAGGATTTTGTGTCGAGTATCACTACTGCGGGGATGACCTTCATTCGGATTGGGGGTGGCACGAGGCGGACCTCCATGCCGAGCCCTGAAGTGGGGAAGGCACATGATCTCTGTGATTGTGGTACGAGGGGGGGGGCACCGTACAGGGTGGCATCACTGCAGGTTGATTCGTGGCGACCACTGCTCGTGCCAACGTCCAAGAGAGTCAACCCAGCCTGCCCGTGGGGCGGTAGGGGCCTCGATCCCGGTCGGGCGTATAGGCACCCTTGCTCAGTGTATGCAGTGACCTGATGATATGCGTCGGAGGTGGCTCGGGCCACAGTAGCTGTCAACATTGACTCCCCTTAGCTGGTATCCTCCTCATCTTGGGCCCAACACTAGTGTCGGGTCGGACAAACCGAGGTCGGTGGCGCAGGTATGTACCTTACCTGCTCTTCTTCCAGCAAGACTGGGTGGTGACGCTGATGTGGCTGGGTGGGAGCCCTTAGTAGGAACCCCTATATTAGGACTCTGACTGGGCTGGGCTAGACATCACCTGCCTCATTAGCATAAGGTAGGGAGTCATCAAAGCGCTCCTAGGACAGGATCTCGAAGAGGTTTTACATCAGGGTGGGGAGAAATGGATAACTGCGTGGCCCTTAGGGGCGGAGTTGGTGATGAGGCGCAGATGCCTCTAGGTCTAGGAAGTCCATATCCCAGGTTTGGATTATTCCCTCCTCCTCGTAACGATGCATGAGGTCGTTAATTAACCTCCATTGGATAACTTCCAATAGGGATATGGGGAGTGGGTTCCCCACGGTCGTAGACGCATAGGTCTTCGCAGAAGAAGTGAAGCCACGCGTAGTAGTTGTGCTAGCGCTACACCTGCCCCTGCGTAGACGGGCAAGCGGTGATCGCGTTCCTGAGGTAGTAACATGATTCCTGAAAATCAGGGAGATTAACTCAGTAGTGCTATAAGAAAAAGAAATTTATGACCAATTCCCCCATTCCATCCCATCTTCGGTGATCGGTAAGAGAGATCCCCACTGACAACTTCGCAGAACGGGATGTCCAACATTCTACTACCCCAACTTCTAGTGAGTTTCACGCCAGGCCTGCTATTTTCTTGATGGGACCCAGTGCCAGATAACTGGATCCAGTGACACATCAATCCATTGATGCCTCGAGCACTACTAATCTCCATATTGAAGAGAAGAAAATCATGTTGGGTTCACCATTTCCATTTCTGACACTTTCGCACGGGCACGCGCGTCCGTCTCGTTCAAGGACAAGAGGTGCGGTTTTTTTGTTGCCCTACATTCCCTATTTCCAAAGGCGAACGACATCTGCTTATTATTCAGAGATGTATACGCCTTGATCGAATGGGATGATGGGATGTCATATCTTCCTTCCATGGATTCCTCCTCAGAACTTTTCACCTAGTCTGGGTCTCCCTCATAGACTTAAAGCGTTTTTTAGGAAACTCTTCCTGACACCATATTTTTATGGACACCAGTTAATTACACTACTTTTTTCAGGACATTCCAAGGGGTCCAGTCAGGGAAGAAACCATCGGTTAGGGGAGTAGTCACATTGGGCATCATTGGTGTGTCTGGACACTGGGGGATTAGTATGTCTGTCTTCTGTCCGTTATTATAGGTCTTCCTGGGGGTGTAGAAGCCCGAGGAATCCCACATCAAATGTGGGGAATCATATTCCATGGGCATGTATCTGAGGTTTTCCTCAGCTTCACATGTTTAACATAGGGTATTCCACAAGTTTAACATCCAACAGAGATGGATCAGACTGATCAGAACACTGACCAGAGTGGATCAGATAGAGGAACCCCCTGGAGGGAACACCGAAATTGGGACCAACATGTCGGTGGCTTCCCAAATTCTGTTAGATGGAATGGGGAATGGGGTGGCATGATCCCAACGAGATGTGGTGGCCCATGTAAGGATCTAGATGGTTGATGGAAGGCTCCATGAAGGGGATGGTGATTGGGATGGACCTGTCATGAGGATGATGATGGTTTTGGGATTAAGCCTTGAAGATGCTTCTTATGTATCCCTGTGGTAGGGAATCAAAGTCCACGTAGTTCATCTGATGTTGTTTTACAGCTGATTGGGGTTCAAAGGTTTTCCACTTGATGGGGTCGCAACAGCTTACCACTGGATGGGGTCATAACGTCTTACTGCTAACTGAGGCCCATAGTTTAATGTCATTCAGGACAGGGGAAAACCAACGTGAAGATGGACTTGGGATTTGATGGTTGTGGGTTTGATCCTCAGGTGGGCTTCCTATGTACCTTGCCTTGGAAAGGATCAAAGACCTTGTAGTTCATGGTTTTGGTGAACTGATGTGAATGGGGTCAGAGCGATCAGGTGGTGGGCTTGAACCTTAGGGAGGCTTCCTACATTGCCTTAGCAAAGATCATTGACCTCGTATATCATGTATAGGGCATGGGGATTTAACTCTAGGCTTCCCAAAGTGTTGGTGAATTGACATGAAAGGGGTCGGAGCGACCGGTTGGTGGGATTGAACCTCAGGGAGGCTTCCTACATACCTTTCCTTAGCAAATATCAAAGACCTCAAATTTCATTTATGGGGCATAGGGCTTACACTCTAGGCTACACAAAGTGTTGGTGAACTGACGCGAATGGGGTCGGATCGACTGGGTGGTGGGCATGAACCTCAGAGAGGCTTCCTAAGTACCTTGCCTTAACAAATATTAAAGACCTCATAGTTCATGTATGGGGCATGGAGATTACACTCTATGCTGCCCAAAGTGTTGGTGAACCGATGTGAATGGGGTCGGAGCGACCGGGTGGTGGGCTTGAACCTCAGGGAGGCATCCTACGTACCATTCATTAGAAATGAAAAAAGACCTCATAGTTCATTTATGGGGAATGGGGCTTACACTCTAGGCTACCCAGGGAGGATGTTAGGGACGGTTCTTACTCTAAGACCATGTGAGTCATGCTCAATATGAGAAACAAGAGGAAGTAGAGACCTGACGATCACGTCGTGAAAGGTGTGTCCATGGGAAGTGGAGTGAAGCATACACGTGATCGCATCCCAAAGAGGAAACAAGGGCCTATGCGTGGTTAGCATCCCAAAGAGGTTGGGACTTACTTCAGGAGGGAGGCCCGATAGAGACAAAGTGCAGTGGGAGAGGGATTTGGCATCGAAGGAAGGAGAATCACCGTTCCCCATCATGCCCTTTGCTAGCCCCGGGGAATGAAGAAGAAAGGAAGAGCAGGGATGATGCTTCCTACAAGAATGCTAGGTGCTTACACTGAGATGGTTTCCCTTTCCCCGCAGACAAACGCTGCTCCCATAAGGAGTATATCATCCCCAGTGGAGACCAGTGGGTGTGGAGAATGTCCAAGGTGGGTGTACCCCGCGTGCGAGGCACGGGGTGTGGTCACAGTTTAATGTCATGTGATGAGGACGAAGGTGATTGGAAGTTTAACATCATGTAGATCGGAAGAAGTGGGTTTTCTCTACACCCCTAGGACTTATATAACTAGTACCCACTACTCCTTGGTGTAGAGAGGGGATAGGAAAAGTCGTGGCTAGGGGGTTTCATAGAGTGAACCATCGGTGGGTCCACGTTATTGTGGCTATGTGAAGAAATACCCATTAGTGTGCCTATGAGAAGGAGCAAGAGGTGAAGCAATCCAACATGTGGTATCTTCCATGGGACTTCGAAGTTACTTCGTGCAAACTTAATAGGTTTCACGAGAAATGATCATATGGCGAAGGTGTTGTGGGCGTGGGAGCCACTCAAAAATGATGCCCAGAAGAGGGACATCATGGTCTTACAAGGCGGGAGGCTTGCACGCAAAAGGGAGCGTTGCGTGAAAAAGGGATTGGGCCAGCGTGCAAAAGGGATTGCGCGTGTGAAAAAGTCTGGGCCGGCGCACAATTGAGCGCCAGGCACGAAAAAGGCTAGGTGCGACATGCTAATGGTTAGCAGGCACACAAAAAGATGGACCGAAACACAAAAGGAATTACGGTCCAAAGAACATATTTCGCGAAATTGGAAGGAATTGCATGAGGGGGAAAGGGATCAATTGGACTTAGAAGAAGATCACGCCTGAGGGTTCTCGCGCAAAGGTGGACCTCCGGGCGACCTGGCATGAAAAGTTTAGTATCTAAAATCCATCTTTTACACGCACTAGATGTGAATTTCACATAGGGGAGATGGTTCATATTCTTTGGGGTGAAGTCGAAGGGGTGGCCTTCTATTTATAGGTGCTCAGCATCGCGGGTCCACACAGAAAAAAAGACGACGTAAAATATTGTACGTCGAGGTGTCGGCAGCGTGTCAACCAACCGCACGGGGCGGTGCTGTGAAAACGTTTCGTGCCTGTGGGTAAAACTCTCGCGAAACTCGAAGTTTTTCATGCGGGGTATATTTTTTCGCACTACTCATTATTTTTTTGGCGCCGCCCCTATAGGCCCCCCAGAATGGATCGTTGGTTCAAAATACGGCTTCACTTTGTCAACCTGAACCGTCCTCAGCCCTAGAGTTCTTTTTGGCATCTACAATATGTATCAAGACCCTAATAATATGAATATGTATATTTTATATAATAATAAATATATTTTTATCTTATTATTGTTACATAATAAATGGTTTTTTATTTTTATACAATAAAACACAAATTGTATTTTTGGGTAATATTCAAACTCAATTAAGGCCTTTATTTTGAGGAATTAGTGGATTTTTTAAATAAAAAAATTTAAATAAAATATTATTATCAAATAATTTTTATCAAATATAAACAATCATATAACTTTTTTGAAGTCAAATATAATTTTTATACGGGTTCAAAAATTTATATTATCAAAAAAACCCAACATTTTTCAATAAATTGCGATTCATATTTTAAAAAGAAAAAATAAAATATTTAGAAATTATTTGGTTGAAATTAATATTATGTTGTAATAGAATTAATGAAATTATTTAATACGGAATTTTTCATAATTTTATGAGATAAATGAATTATTAGGTAAAAATTAAATATTGTAAAAATATACGGTGTGTATTATGATATCATAATGACCAAAACGTGATTTAATAAATACTATAAATTGAATAAATGACCAAATATATGTTTTCCATTTGAAATAATTTAATATTAAGTTTATTTGATTAATTTATTAAAGTAATTATGAATCCTCCAAAACCTATAATATATTTTAATGTTTTAAAAAAAATTCATTACGAGTATGGATCATTTCCACATCCCCAAGGGTAATATTTTAAAATGTTTGGAATTTCTCCAAGTAATGTAATTAAAACCCCTCCTATATTTAGAAATAATGGGAATAAAACATGATAAGGTTTGTGATTTTGGTTTTTTTATTATATAGATTCCAAAACCTATGTTTGGGAAATAATAAACAATTCCCCACTAATTCCCCATATAAATCTAGAAAATATCTCATTTATATTCACTCAAAATCCTTGTATCACATCCTTAATCTTACCTCCCATTTCTATTTTCTTCCCATGGTGCTTCTAATATCTTAATAATATCCTCCCATGTATTGGGAATCACACTCTCAAGGTAAGGGCTCTTCTTCTTCTCCACATTAATCAAACATCCTCATTTTCTTGTGCATTTTTATCTAATACATAATGATTTAATTTGCTATTACATATCCCAATTACATCACTTTTGATTTATAAATTATGAGATACTCATTTCTCTCACATTAATCTCTCCCATGAAAATTTATGCGTGCCTATTATGATGTGGAACTTTCACTGTGATTTTCCATGCCAAACAAATGTGTAGTGAAGACCCATACCCATTTTCTATCAAGGGAGTTTACAATTATGAACTCATAATTATTTTATTAGGGGAATAAATTTATTTATTCTATACTAATTTATCATTGATTAAAATTTTATGATAAATGATTCCATGTTTTATGATCTGTCAAAAACACTTAATCGTGAGAATGAAATGAAAGTGACGGTTGTTCCTAGAATTATATTGTTCTCCAATTAATTGGGTAGTGTTTTAGTATCATGATATATCATGTATGGAAATAGTTAGTGAACCTAATCCATAAGGGGACCTTTAATATCTTGATTTATTGGCATTTATCCTCGATCTATTGATCGCACCGTGATTCACTATTTTATTTTCACCCATGCACCATTGTTTTAAACAGAATTTGTATTGTAATTTTAAAATATAATAACAATTTTAAATTCATGTTTTATTAATTTATTTGGTGTTAGTAATTGTTAAAAATGGAAATGTAACTTCTTTTGATGATTCTATTGTAGGAGGAGGTGATTTAATGGCCCTAGAGATGATCCAGAAGGAAAATGGGCCAAAACTGCATGGGTTCCACGAACATAAGTCCACTATTTTGATCATTAAGATAATTCAGTGAATCAAAATGGGAGAAAAAATTATGGTCACTCCAAAACATACTGGCCTACAACTCTTATCAAGGAACTGAAGCCCAATTCTGCCATCTGGTGGCCTGTCTGAACCATTCTATCCAGGGGAAAGAATCTGCCCGAATTCAAAGGTATTGTTCGTTCTTTTGACCCTATATCCCAATAGAGGTGTCTAATAGACTATAAATTTAATATGGAGACATTAAAGAGTCTATAAAACAAATTTTCTCTTTTTTTTAAGTCGTGATATGGCTTTATACTATTCCAAAACCGAGACAAAAGTGGTATCTCAAAAACAGGGTGCTCAAAACCATCTTCCATTTTGGCTATAAAAAGGAACCGTGGGTACCTCATTTGTAAGTTCGACCAGAAGGAAAAGATCTGCCATTTTGGACTCCTAGGGGAGTCTCCTCCTCATATTAGATGTTTTGAAGGCCCCTATCCCCATAGGGGGGTCGGGAACGAAGAAATAATTCCACCCAAGCTTCCTCTTCTTCCCGATGTCGAGCTAAGCGGTGGGTGATCATTACGGGGGAGCTACAGACTAGAATATGGAATTCCGAAACATAATTATATATTGTATTGGTGTATATTTTGGTTTTATGTGTTCTTTAATATGTATCTTAACTTGTTTTATTTTATTTAATAGAAACAATTTTTATTTCATAACCGATTTGTGTGCGATTTTATGTCTGCGTCTTCTGTTGTTTCGATTGGACAACATAAGGACCCTTTTCTTTCCCAGCCATTTGATATTTCAATGTTCCTTTATAGTCAAAAAATATTGATAAAGGGCTATAACTTTACATAATGACTATCATGTCATGGTTTAGTTCTAATCACATCATTTAAAGAGGCTTGTGGGTACCCAAGATCTTGGTTAACCCTCAAGTAAAGGATTACACTAAAACATAATAATCAATTAAGAATGGGGAAATCTTCATGTTCTATAGTTACTTGGAAATAATCACTTATTAATCTCATATTTTTCATAATCCAATTGGTCTTGAAAATTTATAACTCTTTAAATTAAGTTACTTTCTTGAAAAAAATTCAAAACCACCCCCATTTTCTGTTATTCTTATTAAAAATACACACTCAAAACCTATCAACGCTCCTTGAGAGACGACCTACAGTATTCCCTAGACAATAAATAAACCTTAAAAATATAATCAATTTATCATGTCATTACAGAGCATTCACCTATGTTTATGATGAAGTGTTTTAAGTTGTTTCCACATTTCTCATGTTGTCTTTATGATTATCATGTTAAATCATGCATCGTTTTTTATTTTTATGATTACCACTTCTTTTAGTCCTCATTGATATCCCAATTTATAACATGTATTAAATTTTACATGTTATAATATTTTTATTCCCTTAATAGTATTTATATATCACCCTTTTCTTATGTATATCCCCAGGTTATCTCATCTAGTTTTATGTATGATGGAGTAATATGAGAATGTTAAAGAAGTTTTCAATAATGTTATCGTACCCATGATATTAGTTGTTATTTAATGTAACTAATTCACAAATATAATATAATTATCTATCTTCTATGTTCTATTATGTGTACTATTTTGTGACAAATCATTAATTAATCTGTAATAAAGAGAAGGGTTTCCATATTGATATTTCTCTATTCAAGTTGATGTTCAATTTATGTGGTTTACAGAGTTGTAGTTTTCATTCCTAGAATTTGTTTTGAAGTATTTTTTCTATTTTTTCATCTCTCAAAAAACATTTTTAATTTCTCATTGGATAATTTTAGCTCATTATTTAATTTTAGTAATTTATCATTTTTATCCTCTTCTATACAAAATTAGGCTTTAATGTGGGAAAGAAATGCATGTTTCCTCTTGAAACTTTTATATTTATCTGTTTGGTCATTGAAGGATTCCTATCACATATTAAAATATTAAAACATTTATTCAATGGACATGTTTTCTTCACCATTTTCATTTTAGGAATGGATATAATTATGAATAAGAGATATATATAAAAATATTAGATACCTTAGATTTTTTTTATAAAATACATACTATCCCTATCCTGATTTCCCTCTCTTCTTAAGTCTAAATCACTTTAACTATCTTCTAAATCACTCCATGTTTCTTTAATATCCTTATTATACCTCTCATTTTTTCCTTCCATCTTTTTCTTAAACTTTAACTTAGTATAGCCTATGTTGATGTGAACTTTTCTCTTATACGCATAGAAAATTTTTTCGTTGATTGAATAATACTTCTTTCAATCATTCCTCTAATTTACTTTTTGATACTTACCTTGATAATTTGGTTTCCTGAATAAAGTCTTATTTTTTGTAGAATGTTTTTTAAGTGTATAGATAGATGTTCCATTTCATCATCACTTTCGGAAGGTGATCCTTCATCACTTGAGCTTTTAGTTTTTACCTTCTCTTTTTTGTTTTGAAGTAGTAGTTTTGAAAGATAAATACTTCCACTTTAGTTCATCTAATTATAGTTTTTACATTTTATTAAACTGGATACATAATGATCTTTCCTGTTATCTATTTAATTTAAAAATTACGTATATCACATGATTATGAAATTGAAACTGACGTTCCTCTCCATCTACCTAGTAAACAACTCAGTAGGTGGATCACTTGATCTTTATCAGTAATGGGATTCCTAAGAGAATGCATCATTTTCACAATATCATTGAACATATGTTTCTTATCAAAAATTGATTCATCAGGTATCATCTTTAGCATATCATATTTAATAGTATAAGTACTGAAATTCATTTATTTAACATTTTATGTTCCTTCATGAGAAATTCCCAAGGTATCCCAAATCAAAAATACAATTGTATAGGAAGATATTATATTAAATTATTAATCACCTAAATTAAAATATTAATCATTTATAGATTTATAGTTATTGTTATAATATTATTTATTAGGATAACTCCATTTAATTCTAGCTATTTTGGGTAGTTCATGTTTATCCTTAATGACAGTCTGATTATCAAAACACATGATTTATATATTCATTCTCATTTTAACATAATAATGAGAATAATTAGTACGCTTAAAATAGTTAGGTTTATTAGTGTAATTTCCTTCTATCCCATTATTATACATAAAGATATAAATTTAAAATAAATAAAAAATTAAGATCTTTAATTTGAAACATAATAAAATTAAAAGTGTATTTTGAAAAATTCATCTAATGCCAATTTTTTTTAGATTGGAAAAATCAAGAGGGGGTGAATTGAGTTCCAAATAGAAAATTTTTTAAAAACAATTTAAAACTGAAATATCCAAATTTAATAAAAACATCCAATTAATAAAAATAGTATAAATATATAATTTGATTTTTCAAATAGATTCTCAAAGTGGGGTCAATGCTCAGTTAAATTAATCATTAAAATTAAATTACCTTTTGAAACTAAATTACTTGATCAAACACATTATATAGAACACAAATTAATAATAACTAACATATTATAGTGTAGATGTATATCTTAAAACAGATACTTTTTTAATCATTGAAATACAAAAAACAAAACTAATAACACGTAGTAGAATTATAGAAAGGGGTTCTATCTAAATCAATTAATTAATCCCCTCTACATGTAAATCCCCCGATGTAAGTCTATTTTTTAAAAATTAAACTTTACCCACAACCTAGATCAGGTTTTACATACAATAGATGAAATTCAGTCTAAGCCAAAAGCCTCTTCCATAGTTATACATGGGATGAAATTATATAAAGGTCATATATGTATTATTCTATAGTTTTTGTGGGTATAAAAATGATGAAATTTGTGAGTTAATGTCGATCACTCTCTAGTTAAGTATAACAGACTATGTTTTATAAATAGAAATATTAAAACTAAACACATATCAAATATAAATCATTAACAAAAATTAAAATTATTAAAGATGGGAAAAGGTGATGTCACTCTATCTAAATAGATTTATATGTTTAAAATTCCATGAATCTTTCTTTTAATAGAGCTGGAATAGGTTTCATGAAATGTGTAGCAAAGGAGAGTGCAATAAGGGTCTTGAAAGTCCTTCTATTTTTAGTCAATCAATGTCCAGAATCCTTCCACACATGGGTGTTTTCATTATTCTTCTTTATATGTGAATGTATCACTGGATGTATCACTTCTATTGTATACACACATGAATGAATAAATTCATATTATTTTATATCACTATGGGTATAATTATCCATTGTATCCTAATATAGAACAAAAAAATCAGGAAATTTTGATTTTTTATTTAATGCATCTATGGAGTAGTTTAAAAATAATGATTTTTAAATTGATATTTGTCTAACGGAATTTAATTCCTTAAACAATATATGGGAAGAATTAAATTTGAATTTGATTCTAGAAATTAATTTTATCTCTCTATCTATAAATCTTTGACCAGTAGATCTCTTCTGGCGGTGGATGCTCACTAGTGGTAGATCAGTTCTAGAGGAATCTCATCCTGACAATCACATTAGTGAATGGAATCATATATTGGTGGTAGAACCACAAAGTGGTAGATATGTTCTAACAGAAGAATTAACAATGTAGATCTGACTAGTGGTAGATCTATATGATGGTAGATCTCTTCAGTGGTAGATTTATTTAGTGGTAGTTCTGTCAGTGATAGATATTTGGTGGTAGATGTTCAATGGTAGATATATCAGCAATATATGTTTAGTAGTAGATGTGTTGAAATGATTGATTATTATCATAGATAGTGATATAATATCTTGAACTAATGGAAGATTCATTGAACTAAAATTATATCATTACATAACCATGTTTTTTCAAAAAGTTACTTACAAAATTATTTAGAGTCATAAAACATCAAGCTTGTTAGAATCACAACAAACATGATTTGTGATCATTAAATAAAAGAGGTGATAAAATATATATTATATCTAAATTGTTATAAATATTTCATGAATATCATATATATATATACCTATACATTAAATTCATCATTATATCCAATCATGAGAGGTAGTGATGGAAAATGAATTACATAGGTTAGTGATGTCGTAGCCTGTTGTATGCACGATCGAGATTTTTTTCCCACTTGATGGAAGTAACAAATGCATATAAATTATTACATTAACATAATTACATATTATTATATGGTATATATGGATAATAATATATCATCTTAGTTTAAATATTATTTATGTTGGTGGAATAATAAGTAAAACTAAAATATTCAGTAAAAAACTATAACTATTCTTTGGACAATAACATTTTCAATACACTTTAATCCCTATAATTTCGGTATTATTTATAAAATCGTAAAAATTTAATTAGAGAAGGGATTATAGAAATATATGTTTTTGGTCTTTTTATAACTAAAATGATTTTCAGGTGTGAATAAAAGAGGAGAGAAGGTGCCCTTTTCTAAGGGAGCAGAGGGGAACTATTGATATTATTTAAAGTATTAAATTACTATAAATTAAATTTCATGGAGAAATAGAAAAAAATAAATTTTTTAGAATATAGAATAAGTATAGGAATTTATACACTTATAAAATGAAAATTTGACTAGTTTTTACTATGTTTTCACCCTTAAATTTTGGTTTTAATCGCCTGTTAAACATTTTGACCGTTATAGTGGTAACAAATTTTTTACTCTTTAGGGGTTAAAATAGGTAATATAAAAGGATAATTTTATAATAAATGGACAATAGATGAAATTTTCAACCATATACCAATCCCTTGGTCTATTATAAGATTTAAATAAATTTTAAATCACTTAAAAAAATATTATTTATTATAAAATATCATTAATGATATTTTCAGAACTATTCATTTAACTTAAAATTGAAAACAACATGACGGTTGTGGAATTAAAATATAATACTTCCACACATCTCTAAAAAAAATTATATAAAAATTCATGGAACACTATAATTAATTAAAAATTTATTACTTTAAAATAATTAAATTATTTATTTTATTGTTTTATTAATTGAATACTTTTTTTCAGCATTGTGTAAGAATTTAAAGTAATTATTCATTTTTTAAAATTACAAAAAAATTACCATGACAAAAAAACCTTGAAATTTAAAATAACAAATTAGTCTAACATGATTCTTTTAATCCCTATCACAATATATATATATATAAGAGTGACATTTTTTACTTTATCCTTTAATTAAATATTATAAAGGATAAATCAAGGATAAATTTGAAACAAAAGGTCATATTTTAAAATTTTGGATGTAAATGGAAAAACTCCTCTCATCCAATAAAACAAATGAACTTATTAGGGTCATTTTTTTGTCTTTATCATACAATTTTAAAGCTTAGTTACCTTACAAACCCTTACCTTGGTGATAATTATTTACAATAGTTAATATTCAGAATTAAAAAAAAATAAAAGGGGTCAATTTAGAAAAATTTTATATCTTATTTAAAAATATATAATAAAATTTTCAAGGTTCAGTTCATAGAAGTGGAAAAAATAATTTAATAATAAAATGCAAAATGCAATGAAAATTATTTTTCCAAAAAAATGCCTTTTTAAGCAAAAAAATGTTTTTATACTAATTTAACCATAAAATTGGTTTATGTAATATTAATTATATTATAAATAAAAAAATATTACTAATTTTAATATTAAACCATTTTAAAAATTATGTAACATCATAAATGTTTCAATCAAAACTACAATTTTCAATAAAAATCAATGTTTTTCACTATTTTGTAGAAAATAAATATTTTTAGGAAAACACCAAAATATCACCATTATTTATTTTTGATATTAATGTTTCAAAAATTATATATTTTTTATAAAAATAAATTTATAAAATTTCCATAAGTTAAATATTACATTTAGACACAAAATTAAATAAAAACCATTTTTGATGAAAACTTATTTTTGAAGAATAAAATGACTTTACTAAAAAATTTGTAATTATTTAATAGGAATTATTCAATACATTTTTATTAATTAGTATGTTTATATATTTTTTATAATTTTTTTAATCCTATTTATACTCATCAATTCAATGGAAATGTTATAATACTTATATTTTAATAATAATATTTGGAAGTTCTTTTAAGATCAGTGTTGTCTATCTTTTTTGCTATCAAACATAGTATTTTATTAAAATAAATAGATATTACATTCTACCCCCTACCCTCAATAAATTTCATCCTCCAAATTTTACATTTAAAAAAATGATTCTTTTAAAATCCCATGTCATAAAAAGGGTTAAAAAAACATCCTCTTGAATTGATTGAAAAGGTAAATGTGAATATCATCCAGAATAACACATATCATATTACCAAATTGGATACCATTAGTGGGAAGTGAAATTTTTACATGGAGGAAAACATAATTTAAAAAAATTATTTAGAATGATAGATAACATTGATCAAAAGAAAGTGAAGGATCATGAGAAATTTAATAACCACAAAACCATAATTTCTCAAAAGGATGACAAGATATTCCTCTTTTCTTTATAAATGAAACAAAACTAAAACTGTTAACATAAGGTGATTTAATTTCCTAAATTGATAAACATCCATACAATTAAATACAGTATTAATATCTAAACCAAAAACAATAACACTCAAATTTCATCTTAAATTATTTTATACATAAATAACCATGAAATTCATCAAAACATTCTTGAATAATATTAAAACCCCATGAATAGAATGATATGATCACATATTCTTCCATGATAAATTTAAAATTTATCTACAAATAACATCAATCTCTATAAAAGTATCATACGAAACATTTATATTTCCTAATCATTTAATCCCAATGATAAGATAATTATCTCCATAATTAAACTAAATCACCATAAATCCATATCAAAATCATATATTAATCAAAAAGGATAATTCAAACTTTATTCCTTAAATAAAATACCATAATATTCCATTTACCTTAATGATATAATGTTCCGAAAATAAAATTAATCGCTTAATAATAAAATCAATTTTCATTCCCATGGTTATCAAAACGATAAAATATATGTTCCCAAAAATAAAATTAATCATTATCTATAAAATAATTTAAGTAAAATAATTTCATACTAACCAGTAAATGACATTGAAAACTGGTAGATGGTGCACCTTTATTTCCATTTGCTTGTCGGTTTACCCCAGCAACCTTCCCAGATTCAATGTGTTATCACTTACTCGGTACTATTAAATTTAAATAAAAAAATACATTAATAAAATTCATATAAAGTTCCAAAATATTTGATAAAAATCCTCAAAAGTAACCATAATAACTTCAATATTATATAATTTTATGACCTAAATATTTATCATATACCCTTAAGCTTAAATTCCAAAAATAAATATTCATTCATCTAAAAAAATATTTCATTAAAAATAATTGTTTAATATACCTCAATCCAATAAAACATAACCCAAAATATCATTAATCAACTTAAAATCCCATCACTTAAAACCTATAAATGGGTGTCAAAGACTTAAACTTATGAATATTGGCATCAAAAAAAATCATTCATGCCATGCACATTTTCACATAACCCATGATCTTATCCTCACTTACACAATACATGTCTAGTATGAGTATAATTTTTTCCATATACTGAAAGAAGAAGAAGATTGTATTTCCATGTGTCCTAAGACTCCACACACCCTAGGGGTGTAGGTTGTGGATTTTTCAAGTTTCTAATAAAAATGAGTTGGTTTATTAAAATTTATTTATAGTTACTTGAGATAAATTATTATAATAAAAAAAATTCCAAGGAATAATTCACTTCACAATATTTTATTTGGTTGTTCATAGAGCCCAAAAAGACAAGAGGATAAAAATTATGATCATTGGATGTTAAACTTATGCAACAAACCTATGTTGAGCAGCTTGTGTGGAGAATCCTATGTGGGTCGCCTATGTGGATCTCCTTCACAGGGAACCTACACTAAGTAACTAAGATGAGGAGGACCTATGAAAATATCTTTCATAGACTCCCTCTTTTTTTCATGGTCTAACGTTTTCCCTTAAATATTCCACTTGGGATCCTCATTTGAATAGGTTGGAAGATGTATAGACAATTTAAAGATCTTCTCACCCAAGTCATCCAGACCCTAAGGTAACTTATAAGGATTTAAAACTTGATTTAATAAATCATAATTATGGGTAATTTAGTTTTCATAGGTCTATAACATTGATGCCATTGTGAAGAACCACTTCTAGCATGTGTAAAGAAATCGTGTGGAGGACTTGCATTGAACACCTGCATGAAGAACCTGCACCAAGAACCTAAGTGAAGAACCTCCATAGATATACTACATGTATATCTTAAATTAATCTGATTTTTATAGAACATATATATTTTACCTATATAGAAGACACGCATGGAGTATCTCTAAATCGCACCTCTGTAGAGCACCTTTGTGGAGCACTTTCACGGAGCACCTACATGGAGTAGCTGGCCCTCATTTGGGATTAGCACCTTTTCTATACATATAGCTTATTATAAGCCCAATTTCTATATCTCTCTTGGGATAATCAACTATTATATCCCTATGATTTTTTGCTATGAACCTTTATATCCCTCAATTGGGAGAAGAACCTATGATAGCTCTCTAATGTGGGAAAGGCACCATTGCTAGCCCTCTCGTGGGCTAAGAATTGGTGTTAAACTTATAACATGGGATAAGAACCTTTTCTATCACTCTCACTTGATCTAAGAACATTTTATATCCCATTCTATAGCTAATCACCACAATTATCCCTCTCACATGGGCTTAAAAACTTCGCTAGCCCTCCCACATGGGATAAGCTCACTTGTTAGCCCTTAATATGTCTAAACACCTCCATTAGCCCTCTAACATGGGATAATATCCTTTTCTAGCCCTCATTATTTCTAAGATCCTATGTTATCCAAATCACATGGGCTAATAACCTATTCTAACCCCCTAACATGGTATAATCTCCATTGTTATCCCTCACATGTGGATAATATTCTTTGATGAACCTCACTAGGGATATGGACCAATTCACCAAGGTCGCATATCTGGGAATACATTCATTCCATATAAACCTAGGGTTGAAAAAATTCTATAGTTTTAGGAATCATAATATATGTAAGCCCAAATCTTAACTATCACACTTCCTCATATTTTTTTCAAACGGTGGGGATAAATAAACATGTGCATCCTCCTAGGTGTAATAACCAACCAATCCTTAAAATATATATGATTCATGATACTCCTCAGGGATTTAGAAGAATGGGAATCATCTAGTGTATAGGGCCAATTCAAAACAAAATCCCTATGAGTTTATATTATCCTCATGGTTTTAAAAACATGTTCCTCCTAATATGTTTAATCCTGAATCTTAATAATATCCCTTCCTCATCATGTCTTGAACATATGGGTGGGGTGAAGTGAATTACAAACATGGGAATCCTCCTGGGTGTAAATCCCAAATAAACCATAATATCCATGATTTGAAATTCTCCTCATGGTTACAAAAATATGGTATTCCTTCTATGTATAAGACCCAAAACACACCCTTACCCGACCCACCTACTACATCAAGTGCCTTCGGTCATCCTATCTATAAGCCCACCTTATTTCATGTTGTCATTCCTTTCACAGAATTTGAATATTATAAAAGTATCTGGATATCTTAATTTCTTCTTTCAAATGTAATGGTACACTCTCATGCAATGTGACTAATCTTCTACTCTAACTTGTTTCCCAAATCGATCATGAATCACATGGGCTTATAGATATGTAACGATCATTCCATTATCTCGGTGAAAGTGCCTCCATTGTGGGACTGATTGTAACTCCAAATCATTCCATAGAACTGTGTGGGATCTGGTTCCTATTCATGGTAGGATACGTAGGATGTATCTTTAAAGTAAAAAAACCCAATTCCATTTCCCCTTCACACATTCCAACAAACTATATGGGTTTTCATTCCTACTTTCACAGGATACATAAGATGCCTCTTTGAGGATCAATTATTACTCCAAAACACAAAACCCCTACCTAGATGTCAATAAACTCAAAAAATACAAACTATCCAAACATAAAAAAATAAACGTAAAATTAATAAGATAATGATAGGGAACCTCTAGAGGTTTACATCATACACATGGTCTCGATCAAATCATTGGGACATTGGTAACAAATATCACATTGTGATTTGAGAAGGATTCATGAATAGAGATTAAATCAATAATATAGTCCCATATTAGAAAACAAATTCCCCGTCAAAGTGTGTGATGAGTCCATACATCCATCTTCTTGACCAATGTGTTTTGTTATATGTCACAGGAGAAGACCCAATGACCAACTACCTTTGGAAAGCGGGTTTATATTAACTCAAAACGAGTGCAGGCATGAAATCTACCATAGTTTTCCATAAAGAAAAAATGATCAACTAAAACATATAAAACCATGATGGTATACATAACTCTAAATATAACATATCAATAAAACATCATAATCTACAATGTTACTCAATCCTTTCCCCTGATACCATCTATAAAGACCCAACCTTAAACAATCCATAAAGTGAATATTTATAAAACAATTCACTTTTTTCATTTAGAGGATATTTTATAGTATAGGGTGTTAGATAATTAGGCCATAACTATTACATATAAAATATAAAAAATACATGTTATAAACATACTCTTGGTATCCATTTTTTCTATAAACAAAACTATTATGATATAACACATTTTCTTTCCCTGACAAGGATCACAATTTTTATCTTGACCACAACCTAGTCCCTAATCACCCATAAATCCCTATAGATAACATTTTAAAACAAAGTATGAGAACAATTATCTTAGTAAGTGACATAGAAAAATAATGAAGAAACTTATTAGTCTATTTTAAAACCATGAGATCATGAATATTTTTTTCATAACATAATAAAATTTGAGATCAAATTATGATTCAATTACACATGATATCAGCTTTATTGCCCAATGTTTTTCATAGAACACATTATAATAAAACAAAATTTTAAAATCATAATCATGAGGGTTTCTTATAAAACATGAGTACCCATAAAAAATTCATAAAAATACCTTTTTATTAAAAATATCATAATCATTCCCCTAAAACATGAAAAATACTTAACATAACTTTAAAACAAATGGTTTCCATGAAAATCACTAGAAATCGTTGAAAATTAATATAGGTAACTTGGGAAATTATTTTCCATATCATCATTACAAATGTAATAACTGATATATTCAACACACATTATAATTCATCAGAGAACATAATGATTACTCAATTAATTAAAGAGCTATAATGGACCCACCCATCCATAGTTTATAATAGAACCACCCATATTTGGTTTATAATGAACTACCCATCCTTTGTTTATAACAGATACAACCATCATCATAAAAAATTCCCAATTACCATAAAATGATCATAATATTTGAAATCTCAAATTTTTATTCATTACAGTCATAAAAATATTCTTCACACCCATAATAAAAAATTTCCAGATATTGAAATATCATCTTCATTTAAAAAAGGGATGGTGGGTTTTTATTATAAGAAAAAATTAACTCTTTTAAAGGAATCCAAACATTTAATAATATTTATAGTAGTGGTAAAAACCATTGACATCATATACATTAAAATAAAATATTTTTTTTATATTTTTTTTTTAAAAGTCAAAATATACCCTAAAAATTTTTCTTTTGAAATCATTTATAATAAAGGGGAATAAAAGTTTTCTTATAATTTATTTATGTGTATATAAATTCATATAAAAATTAATTTCAAGAATATATACATGGAATGGAAATATTTTCATAGTAAATCTTTAAATCCTTTGAAACAAGGTTTTCAAAATAAAGTGTCCCTTACCTAAACTCTGGATCATCATATATATTCCTTATTTTCATCCATAATAAACTTATTTTAATTATTTAATTTATTAATAACATTTTTCAATTATTTTATTACTTTTAATATGTTGTAATCAATTACTTAATCAATCAATTTCATGTCATGCATTTTGATGATATTCGACTCATATGTCAATAATGAATTTAATAGGATGAATATGGTCAAATTGGTCCTTATTCCATCATCTTAAAAATAATAATTATGAGATAATTATAATTTTTATATATAATTTATACTTATAAAAACTAATATTATGGATTTTTAAGAAAAATAATCTATTTTCCAAGCATAGAGATGGTAGGTCATATGTACGCTTGAGTAACACTTACATTTTTAACGATCATTATAGAAAGAAGTTAATTGTTATTTTTTACTTTAAAAATGATATTTAATGTCATATTACATATTTAATAAAACTTATATAAGTCATTCATATGATTTTGTGATGAAAAATTAATCACATCGCATCATGGAGGTGGTAGTTCACATGTACACACGAATGACTTTTCCATTTTTCAATAGAAGAAAAGGTAAGTAAGTAGATGATATATTATCATTATAGAATTATAAATATATCATTAATTTATATATAGATATATATACTAAATATCTCATTATATCTATCCATAAAAGTTGATGATGGAAAACAAATTACATCGGTTCGTAATGCGATAGTCTGCCATACACATGATCGACGATTTTTTACCACATAATGGAATAAGATGAATATATGTTATTATAGTAACATAATAAAATATAAATATATGGGATATTATAATTGTATTATATTATCACAGTTGAATAATATTTTACATAGGTGGAAGAAGAAATAAAACTAAAACATTTTTTTAAAAGTTATGCCTCATCTTCAGACAATATCTATTTCTTTAAACCTTATGCCCTATAAGGTTATAATTATGCCTAAAAAGACCACTAAAATGAGTTTAGGTAATCTAGTAAGGTATTTTTTAGTTATTGGTATAAATAAATGGATTTCTAAGTGTCAATTAATGAGGTGATTAGGTACCCTTTTAGAAGAGAGGGGAGCGGCCTTCTTGGCATTACATAAATTATTAAATTAGTATAAACTAATTTTCATTCAAAATGGATCCAAAATGATAAATTTTTAATATATAATGATTGTGGGTCTAAATAATTTCATAAAATAAAATATTATAACGCATTATAATCATATCTATTTACCCAAATAATGGTTCAACGGTATACTAAGTAAAATAACTAAGCATTTGATATATATGATTCATTTCCAGAAAGAAAATCTTACATATTTAAAACATAATTATTGATATTTATAGAAATAATCAATACCAACAAATTTTAACCCATTATATGAGGTTGGTGGATATGGAAAACACAAATGGGTATAATGATAGAAGAGAAAAAACTACTACACAACCCCACAAGATCAACAAGACTAATTAAAAAACATAAAACATATCTAGTAATAATCACAATCACCCTTAAAAAAATACCAGGGATACCAAGACCTACTATAGGTCTCCCTAAAATTTAGAATTTATCCAAAATAGTGACATAAATTACAAACACTCCTATAATAGAGGAATCATTAAATATAAATACAACTTCATAAAATAACCATGTAAATAAAAAAAACCTCAATAAATTACAAAAACCATTTGAGAAACTAGTTCAAAATATAAAAGATATAACAAACATAAAATGGTATCTAAAATATCATTAGAGAGGATTAAAAATACACCAACATCCCATAAAATAATAATGTAAAAGATACATCATCCAAAATCATGCCAAAATATATAATATCATGGGATTTATCCTTACATTATAATCTAAAGGAATGATAACATGGGATCTCACTTAAGGAACATTAGACCATAAAAACCTAAGAGGACCCAAAACTGGGCACCATGTAGAGTACAATATAAACTACTATAACACTCATCACAGTTTCCCAATAATGTAACTAAGGATTACCATGAGTGAATCACTAAAATATAAATCTAATCACATGACAAATGTCAAACATAAACATGAAGAGGCATAAAGAATCAATAAAAAATGAGAATACCTATAAATAAAAAACATAAAACTCTATCACTCGGATAATTAATCATGTCCAGAAAAATGGTAAAATAAGTTTAACAAAAATTGAAATTCCAATGAATTCAATAATAAATAATAACCACAAAATCTCAAGCTTATCTAAACTCATCGAGTAAGGATAAAATGATTGGATTATCACATGTGTTATATTTACATGTGATGATCCGTATATAGTTAATAATTAAGATTTCAAAATTATTAAAGATGAACTAAATGTAAACACTAAAAACATATCCTAAAAACACATAAGATAAATATTCTTCACATGAGAATTAGAAACCCTTTTTAGAATACTATCCTTCGTCAACCCAACTTGGTAAGGCATCACCCATCATAGGTCGTCTGATTTAATCAACCTCCATTTATAAGTCCTTTCTATACAATTATTAATAATATTTCAATAAAAAATTAAATAAAAATAATTTATATTTAGGTGAGTACTTCTATATAAAAAAATTAGATTTCAAACATTCATCAGTTAGTATCTCGATTAAAAGAATACAAACTTGGAAAACCAATTGACAGACTCATTTACCTCTCACTCAGCTAAAAGAAGGATCGTGAATTATATGTATTTACCCAAATTTAAATTCTAATAATAATACCACTGAATAAAAATATCATGAATAATTTCAATGAAATTTAATCATATAGGTGAGATGAGGTGATAGTCTTCACCTTTAAGGCATTAGGAGTTTCTGCAGTATTGAAGATTCACTAAATCCTTTCTAACCACTCCATAACCTAATGAATAAATTTATCACCATAGAAATAATATTAAAAAGGTTTCAAAATTTATTATATGGGGTCTAATAAAAAAGACTATTTGACCCCTAATACTCCATTTAAATTCATTGAAGAGTGAACACCTGGAAGGTTCACACCTAGATGAAAAGACTAATCACTATAGTGAATATACTTAATGATAGAGTTTTCACATTACATTAAGAACTTTCTAGTAAGAATATTATAAATAAAAATAAACCTAGAATCAATCTAGGCAATATTAAAAAACCAAATCAAACCATCCCTAAAAAACCAATATATTGAACCAAAAATCAAAATTTCACAAAATAAGAAAACACAACAAAACATTTTCAATTATTTTAAATCATAATATTTGAAAAAGAGTATAAAACCCCATTTAGAAAACTCACACACACTTTAAAAGCATTACAAATAATTTAGAAAATAATTGAAAATCCAAATTTGATACAGAAACTTCATTCAAACTCTTTCATCTATGGGATCCAAAACATTGAAACCAAATCCACTTTCATTTCAAAAAACATACTAAATTTCAATATAAAATCAACCAATTTTTGAAAGTACATCACACGAGTAAAAATCAATTAAAAACCCCACAAATGGTACTAAACGTAAAAAAATCCTTAAAATGCATTTTCCCACAAAACAACCATTTATAACATTATCCTAGAAAATCATAATAAAATTAATTAAACAAAATGCACTCCAAAATCCTCAAAACACTCTTATAAACATCTCGAATAGGAGGAATCAACATTAAGATCAATTAAAACCAAAATGGGTTATAAATTAAAAACACATAAGGGATAAAAAATAATGTATGGTTTATCCACTTAACAAAAACCCTACACAGGGCATGTGATTCCACTTATAAATATAACAAACCCATATTCACTAACTTTACATGGTGTCCCATAAAATATGATCTAACCATGCATCTCTGTTTCTTCTTCTATTTACACCAAAAAAATCCATGGGACCCCCCAATGTATCTTATATAAATCAATAAGAATAATAGAACCATAAATTCACATCAAAATACATAAAAAATAATCAATAACTATGCACAAATTCATGACTCAAGTCATTAATACCATAGGTAAATCAATTTTCATCATGAATGATTATGATCAGAAACCTACTTGTGACTTTGTCTTGAGTTCCAATTGTATTATCTACATCTACCAGGCTCACCCAAAAAACAATATGGAACTATGATATAATGGTTTAATGAAAAAACTCAATTTAATCAACCACATCAAGTGAACTAATTCATCAAAATGCTCTAAGAGAATTTCTAATCACCTCAGTAACCTGAAAAGAACTTGAGAATCACACTATACACAAGTGGGGATAGTTACACCCTCAAATAATAATAAACATGTCATAGAATCAAATAATAAATGGTAATGATGAATCAATACATTATACTTCAGTTCATATAAAATAAAATATTGAAAATAAATATCCAATCCAAACATGTCATAACATAATAAATGTCCCAACAATACATAATCCATATAATTAACTAAACTTTCTTTTAAAAATATATAACAACAACAGAATACATCACATAAACCAAAAAAGTAATATAATAAAAATACCATTCACTGAATTGGAAAATACATATACATCCCTAAATTAACCACAAAACAAAAAATAGATATAACACAAGAAATATCTAGGTGACCCTTAGTCACTCACAACATCCATCAGCGGGCTACACCAATAACATCCAATCTAATATTAAAACCTAGAGACTTGTATAAATAAAGAGATTTACATACACACATACATGTATATATGTAGATTATAAGATAAAATAGCCCATTAGTATTCCAACAACGAGTTCATGAAATTCCTTTTATAAAACATTTCATAAATTCATGTTTGAGTGTCATTTGGAAAATGGGGTTTTTGAATGAAAAGTGTTAAGGAAATTAAGTATCACAATTTTTATTCAAATCCAGTGATAAAACCATTTTGGGAAAAGAAGATTTTCATTACTTGAAAATGATTCCTTTGAAATTATAAATATAAAACAAACTATCTTTTTTAAACTTCCTTCCAAAATCTATTTTTATAAAACAACCACCCATTTTTCACAAAAATTAAATATAAAACCAACACTACAAAGCAAAGTGATTTAAACCATGAAATGGGGAAATTTTTTACTTCTAGGAAAACAAAAAAAATCCTTTACTCATTTTAAAACCCTTCTAAAAACCTATATATAAATAAAAACTATTTCGATTTCCATTAAAATCATTTTTTCATTAAAATTTATTTTTTAAAAAGTATTTAAAAAGTAAACCAACTAAGAAAGAATATATAACTCAATCAACACCCATAATATCATGTAAATAAAACAACATTATAAAATTATAATATAAATGGTTACACAAAACATAAATTAGAACGTTGAGAAAAGAAGTCATGAAGTAATAAAACATCGAATTTAATCATAATTAATAATTAAGTGGTATGGGAAACTCACTATGTCCTAATGTTAGATGATCATAGAAACATTAAAGTTGAAAAAAAAATTAGTGTCTGTTGATTTCATAAATGTGATACTTAACAAAGTGAATCTTCTTAGCAACCTCATCTAGCCAAATTAAAATCTATACTATGATACAAGTTAAAAAATCAAAACATTTAGACATAAATCATATCCCCCCAATTATTTACCCTGGGTTCCCATGACATGATTGAAGTTGAGGTGAGCCTTCACTTAGAATATAAGCATTCCAATACCCTCCCACTCATAGTGATTCACTCTACCAAGTCTCATCATCAACTTTAGTATCATAGTTATGGTGAAATGCATAGTTAAAATCATGGAAATAAATATTTAGTCCTATACCACAGCTAGAACTTCTCTACACATAGAATACCACTATAGTATACTCCAACAATTTCTCATTATCAATAACCCTAACTCATCCCATTGTACTAGATAACCTCCAGAATAACCCATAGTCATATAACATCCCAACAGGATTTCTAAATACACTATGCAATAGGAAATCCAAAATATAAATGTTCTATCCCACTTGGGTACACCCATGAAAAGAATCCTTGGAATCACACAACCCTTAAGGTAATAAAGAACTAACAAAGTCATCCACATATACATCAACAGTGTCCAAAACATCGCATTAAGTCATACTTAACCCCTATGACACTTCCCAAATTTTCCATGCACTATTCCTATTAGAGCTCTGAGGTGTTGGCACAATTTAAACTACTTAGAGCTATCACGTCCCAATGACTATGTGAGTCAATCCATGAAACCACCATACTACAGGAAGAATGAATCCATGATGTATCTCACACATAAACCCACCTAAGGGTCATACCATAATCAAATCCTCTCAAGAATACACCAACCAACCTATAACAAAATTCCTTCTAACGTTATAATCCTTACAACAACCAATAAATATCCTAAAAGAGATACTTTAAATTGAGGGGAATCATATCACCATTAATAAACCCCTAACAAGAAGTTTCGAGGTCCAAAAACACAAACTCGACTAACTTCTCATATGATACGTGAAGCACTTCCTCTAATGAAGTCCCTTTTTACACAATATTCCATAAACCCTCTCGTGTGGCCTAATCCTAGACCATTAAAACATAATTACATGATTCCCAAATACTATAGGGAATTTTAAAATTAATTAAATGTCACTCCCCATGGTGGAATAACCGTTGGGCTACTCTAAAATCACCCAATCTAGCATTGTATACTTAATTCACACCAAGAATTCTCTTCCCTAGCCTATCTCATGCCTCAGAACTCGTCAATCCACTTTCAAGAAATCTCAAACCTAGGACTCATCTCACACACTTTCTTTCCAAATAAAAACACATGGAATATGGTGAAATTTGAATAAGACACCAACCTCGTCCTTGTAAGAGTTAACCCATTCGATATATTGGAATGTTGTATCCAAATTTTCCTAATGTCAAACAAATAGGAATAAAAATATGGATTTTGTCAAAACAATAGAAAAATGAACCAAAAATGAGGAAGGTATTAGGGATCACCTTAGAGTCATCAGGAGGAACCTCTTTCTTTAAAATGAACATTCAATCATTTTGATATGGTAATATGGGAGTTCTTTTAAGGGAAATTAGAGAAAGGGAAACATGGGAATGAGAGGGGAGAAGGTTTGAGTCGATTTTTTCTCAAAAGGGAGGGGGATCCCACTTTAAAAAATAAATACTAAAACAAAAAAAAATTATTTTATAAGAATATAAAACATCCAATGTGTACCTTGTTAGATGCCATAAATTATATGGTTTCCTACAAGGGGTTCCTGGATTCTTGGGTTCTTTATGGGTACCTAGTGCAACCATATCGATTGACTAGTGGTTCTTTTACTTTAGAATGTAGGAAAAGAACTCCTCTGACCCAAGTCCAATTCCTCTAAGAACCTACCAAGAATATAAACCCATGTAAAACACCTCATAGATATATCAGAACTATTGGATTTCTTATTTGAATCCAAAATTTTCATATGGCCCTACTCTGGGGAAAATTTTAAAATTTCCCCTTAAATATCTAACCTATAACAATGCAAGTTATTAAAACACTCCACCAAGGAGATTATCGTACTTGAAAATAGACTAGGATAATCCATTGATACTAAATCCATCCATCAGAACTCGATTCCATCACTCATTTTTTTATTCTAAACAAGATTCTATCAATCATCTACCAACCTGATCCTACCAAATAAGTTTTCCCAAAAAAAATCCAAGTCTAAACCTTAAAACAAATTATTTATTTCATGAATTAATCATACAAAATGAAACCCATTTCTCCATGTAAAAAACACACAAAATCACTAGATGGATCTCTCAGGCACTTACTTTCCTAAAAACACAATGGTCTGCCATGATATCAACTCTTATACGAAACATGATTCCTCAACCAAAGGGACATTATTTAAACACATGTGATGAACCAATCCCATTCATCACCACATATTCCAATAAATTTGATCACATGAACCTACAAAAGCCATCCTAAAACAGCTAATTTCTACAAAATTGAGCCAAATCAAGTCTTACAATTGGTTCTCTGGTCAAGGATCCATTATATAAATCCACTACAGTATTTTCCTAAGTACCCTGGAACACAACATGTAGGCACACATGACCTCAATACCAAACCAAAATACTCCTCAGTTTATAAATTATCTTGCTACATCAAGCACTAATGATGAATCATCAAATTTATTATACTCATATCACTAAATTTGACACATCCTTACACTCCCAAATGATCAAAGTTCATCTTCCTACAAATCAGTTTCAGCATTATATATCCCTAATACTAACCACCATCCATCTATAATGGGTAACCATCCATGATTAGTTGTATTATCCCCACCATGGGATTTTTCATACCATCATATCACTGATTCCCTCCTACTTGAAAATAAAATTTAAAAAAAATCTCCATTAAGACTTTATCATCAAAACTATAAAACCTTGACCCATGAACCAACTTCTAGGTGTCATGAGGTAAAAAATTTCTTAACAACCCTTTCCTGTTCTAACCAAACTTTTCTCATCATCTCAAAAAACAATATCCTCCATCCCCCAAAAAAAACATCCCACATCATCTAACTAATCTGTGATCATCCTAGTATTCCATGGTTATTGTCTGCTATTTTTCAAGCATGATCAATGCCACATCACATTTATCTCCCTGGGATCCTAGAGATATCTATCAATATATCATCTCTCTCTAGCTGAGACATACCCTTCCTTAACCAGCTTATGAAACTGCCATAGGGAAACCTGGATCCACCATGGGATGACACACCAATACATCATGGGAATCCCATAACCCTCCAAGAATTTTGAAACATTTCCATTGGAACCCGAATAACACACTACCATCTAACCAACCATGATCTTACTCACAGAGTATTCATGTTAATAACTACCCATGGTAGATGTTCCCAAAGAAAATATTCATCGATCATCACTTACTTATACCCAACTACACACAAAATAGTCAAACTTTAATGACCCTTACATCTTATCAAGGTTCCTTTAACCCTTACGACCAAATTCCAAAATTAATTTCAAAACATACCTCACTAGCACGTAGCATCACCCAACTCCTCAAAACAATCATACCACACATGTAATTGCAATTTATAGGCATAAAAAGATGAATGATCAATTCATATTTTCAAATTTGGTTTAGATACCAAGCCCACAAACCAAACCCTTCAATTTATCAATTCCAAGGATGCTAGTATATCCCCAAAAAAGAAAAAATGATGACTACATTCTAAAATAGTCAAAGAATTCCTAACAAAATCATATAATAAATCCCATACCACTAAATAATTACTCATATATCAAGCACACATCAATGATTCCATTAAAATAGGTTGCAACCTCCCATTAACCTTACTCCCTAGATAACTCCACTCACTTTCCCCTGGGGTAAGGATAAACAATAAAGTCATTAACCTCCAAGGTAGGTCAGACCCAACTATCCCACATTCTAGATATTTCCAACCTTTCTTCCAATAATTCAACCATCATCTACTCATGGAAACTAACATGAAAACCACACTTAGAGTCATATATCATAATAACATGGTAACAATAAATAGAAAATAATCTCACTAAAGGGTTTCTACCTAGTATGCCACTATGTTGTTATAACCACTAGATGTTTAACATACACCTCAACAATTTTGACAAACCAAACAATAGGCATGTCACCCCATGTATAAAATCAATATTACTAACTTACCCAAATACCTATATACTCACTTTAGAGAGAGCTAAATATCTATTATAATGTGGAATCACACACTACCATGATACTTTTATAGAATCCTAGACTCTGATCACCCTACTATAACCAATGAAAAAGTGTCACTAACCACTGGTATGCCTCCCCATATTCAAAAGGTATCCAAATAGTATCAAGGTTCTATGAGGTTATATTGGGGAGATTATACACTTTTATATAAACCAGAAGAAATAGTGGAAGGAAAAATCAATAGTTAATATATAAAATTGAAACATAGAACATGGTATAAAAAATAAACATCTATAATTTCACACAAGTTATACATATGTAAATTGGATCTCCCAATGGTCAATCATACTTAAAATTCCTAAAATATCTAAAATAAAACTTAATACAACATTGAGGATGTAAATTTCCCAACTATAAAGTAAAAACACAACCCACTCATGCCTCTATTGTACCCCAATCTAGCGACGTATAGGTCCCAGGAACTTTATCTTTTCATGTATCATCTGTCATGAAGTCTATTAACATCTCATAAGGCCCATGCAATGTATGAGAATGAACTCATTAGGCCACCACCAATGATTACCCTAAAAAATAACCAAATATATATGAGTTCATAATAAGATTAATAAAAGGCTACCAAAATTGATCACACAACTATATTCACCCAATGCTCAACTATACATGGGTGAGAAATGGACCTTATTTGGCTAAAAATGAAGTGGGACAAAAAATCCATGGTCTATCACACTACAAACATCCTTGGCCATCCAATATCACATGATGATTAATTTCCATTTATAACATTCCCAATTTCTCTAAGACATTAACAAAGACACCCCAATGTGATTCCTTTATATTGAACCATAATTCAATTATCAAACAATTCATATTCCAACCAAAGACTCAATATCTTGATAAAACATGATATTGGTTAGAACCCACTAGAATATGGTGATCTTAATTGCCACATGTTTTATATTTCAATATTTTTGGTGTTTCCCTCCTCCAAACGGATGATAAATGTCATCCAACCCAAGATTCTCATCTATGGGGGACACTTCAATATAACCAGTGGTCAACACCACCTCTTGAGATCTATCTTGTGTGCAAACAACCCAAAAATCATCATCCCCAAGGTGAGAACCAACACCACCAACCTATGATCACAACTTTATGGACTAAATTCACATTGTAAAATGGTCCTCAACACCCATTTCACACAGATTATCCAATATTTTCCCATGGTCATAGAAGACACATGCATTACATTCCAAATGAACCATATCTTTTGATACATCAAAAGAACTAGCAATTTACATGAATAGTTATTTTTTAGGCAATATCCAAATCCATAAAGTGAGAATATTCCACCTGAAATACATAGCCTACCATTCCCCACATGATACTGCCCCAATTAATCTCACACAAATAAAAGAAATCATAATTTTCATTATGTTAGATCATACACATAGAACCCCCCACCCACCCATAAATTATCTGATGCATAAACACAAGTATAAAGCATGCAAAATAATGGGAGCACCTACCTAATACAAGTAGGGGAATGTGTATTGAATCTTATACCTTTATTTAACCCAGGAAATAAAAGATTGATAAATAAATGAAAAATCCATAAAATAGTGGTTTTAGTCAGAACTCACTATAATGGAATCAAAACAATAAATATATAATGGAGGATATAAAGTGTTAATTATAGGGACTCTCATGACCAACCACTTAAAGAGCCAATAAGGAACGTGTGATATCACCTCATAGGATGAAAAGGAGTGAAGAGAGGGAGGTAGATGAGATTCCTTGTAAAACAATATTAAATGAGGTAAACACCAACATTAATTAATTAATTAATTAATTAATTGAAAATTAAAAAAAACAAATAAAATGGAACTAAGTGCCTATTACAGTATTGGGTTTCCATCATTAGGTCACCAGTGGCCCAATAAAGCCTATTTTCTCTTGTACCTAGAACATTGGTTACTAAGTTCACTTTATCTAAAAATGACACAACCCAACACCTATGGGCCTTCTCCAAACCCTATAAAACTCAAATACACCCAATAACTCAGGTTTAAATATGTTTTAGAACCTAAATTCCTCACTAAAACATTGGTTTATCCAAAAATCCCCATGTCACGTACCTAACCTATTTTAGGGTTATTTTAAATTTATTTTCCACTCATGATTTGTTTTGGTGGTTTCCAAAGGTTTTATTGAGAATAGGTGTGTTTTCATGAATTGGGCCAAACTGCGAGCCCAATTCCAGATTTAAAAATAAATTTTGTTTCATTTATAAGTTTATAAATTTTTAATATTTTTGAATCATTCCAACTCCTAATTGTTCTCCCCTGATATATTAACCCCAAATTAAAATTTGCGGCCTTTATAAATCCATAAGAATGGGGGAGTTTTGTTTTTATTTGAGAATTGGGCCAACCCGAAGGCCCATTTTCCAGTTTTAAATTGTTTCATTAATTTATTAATATCTTATTCATTAAAATGGATTTTTTGGTGATTCCACCTCCCTATCGACCCTAAGAATCCCAGTCGCGACCCCATGCCCTCCTCACACAATTTGGAGCTCGATAGAGTCGCACAAATAGTCGAAACCATCTGGATTTCAGAAATCGCCCAGATTTTGCAGAGGTAAATTGATCCTTTCATAACTACTTCTATTATTAATCCTTTTCCCCCCATTCCAATTCCTAAATGACCTAATAATTCTTGTGAGACCATACCCTGAGTTTTGGACGTTTTAAATTTCAGATACTAGTGTTTTGGGGAGATTCATTCTAGATTTCTCAAGTAAGTTTGTCCATTTCTTTTCCCCTTTCAAATTGATTAGGGTTTCATTCTATTTTTTTAGGGTTTCCTCCCTTTTTATTGAAGTGAACAATGACCAGTGGGTAGGGGTTCGAACCTAAGGTTTAAACTTGGGTTTTATTGGTCCAATTTTCTATTCTTAGGTTTGATCAACCCTTCTTGAGGTGCGGCGGTGGTGCGTTTGTGTTTTCGCACAAAGGATTCAATGGTTTCATTTGATTTGGTAGGTGATTCCATTATTGATGAAATATTTGTGTATTAGCATGCTGTATGTATCATATTTTCAGATTTATATAATTTTATTATTGCTAAAAAAATTGGTTCTAATGATGTTTCCATTGCAATTGAATTTAAAATGCCAATTTGGTGTGAAATTGGGGGTTTTCCAAAGAAGTGTTTTGTTTGTTTATTTGGGGATGCCCTATAAATACTTAGTTGTTTTTATTGATCTGTAATAAGGCATAAAATACTGTTTGTAATGTTTATTCCCTTTGGTAATTGCTGCAAATAATGAGTTTTAATTGTGCTTGTAAAGAAAGTGAAGTTTTGGTTCCACTTTTGTGTGAAAATGAAGGTTTTACAAAGAGAACACTTCTTGTTTAACATGAGGATGCCCAAAAATTGATTTTTTGTTTTAATTGATATTTATTGGGATGCCTTTACTGTTTTGGTAACTTACAATTGTGAACATCGTGTACAAGTGGGTTTCTTAAGGGGTTTTGTGTGCAAAACTACATGAGATTTTGTGAAATTGATTTATTCAAATTCAAAGTGTTTGTTGTGTGTTTTAAGCGGTATAAAATGAGATAGATACTGTATTTGGTGTATGTGACCCGTAGTGGTGTTTTACATTAAAATGGATGTGTGTTAAATCCTGAAATTGTTTGAGCACAAAGGGGGAAGCCCGGGTACCTAGGTGGGGCAGATTTGTACTAGTACGGCTAGTGGACCGGATGGGTTTTGTCCCTGTTTCACTTAGCATTTGGATAACGACACCTCTAACTAAACTATGTGGATGATGGTTGGGGACCACTAGGTTATGGGTATGTTCCCTACTAGTGGCTCGTGCACGAGAAAGGATTTTACTATGGTTACATTACACTGAGGTACGAGGTACATGGGGCCTGAGACTATCTAGTGCCTAGGGGTGTTCCCGGTTTTGTTGATCAGTGGATTTGTGGTATTTGCCCTTGTTTTTGGGTGTCTTTGGAATTATAATGCAGTATCTAATATTCCTATTTAAATGTGTTAACATTCTGAAAGTTTTATCTTGAAAAATGTTTTCAATTTAAAGTTTCATTTTGTGGAATTTTTCACCGCTTTTAATTGCATATTAAAACTGCTTGCTTTTTCACCTTGTATTGCATGCACCTTGGAATCATAGGGTGGTATCCTATTGGGCTTAGGATCACACCCTACCTACACCCCTTGGGTGTAAGTAGACCTTTTTTTGACCCAGGTAAAGGAAAGGCTAAGGGTGATGGCGGTTCAGGGTGTTATTCCTCATCCTTGGGGCGGAGTAGTGGAGACGACTTGGGGGTGATGACCCCTTGTCATGTGGAGTCCATGGGGCTATTTTGTTTCTGTTCCATTGTGTCTTTGGACCTTTTTTATTGACTCTAAACCTATTTATTCAGTTCTGGTTTTTGTTTAAACATCATTTGGTATAAATTTTCAGATTCAGTTTATTGATTGTTTTTAATGGTTTATGACTTCATATTCGGGTAAATCGTTCCCAAACCTAAATAAATGATACCCGGGCACTTGTGCCAGCCCGTGGGGATAGGGAATGCCCTTCGGGTCATGTCACGGGATGGGTTTGGTGCCAGTTTGGGCGGCGACCCGATTTGGTTCGTGACAAAATGGTATCAGAGGAGGTTCTGGTTAACTCTTTGGGTCACGTTATTTGGGGAACAGTCAGGATAGTATAAAGTTACGATTGTTGGGACTTGGTAGTTCGGTTATGGGTAGTGTGCCTGATCACCAAACCTCATGATAGGATTCGAGTCGCCATGGGAAGTCGGGATTTATCTAATTCCTTTAGTTTTCATGGTTTGATGATGATTAGGGGAAATGAAAAGAGAGTTGGGTTAATGGTCTCAGTGAGCTCGCAGGGCCTGGAAAGCCATGTGAAGCTGGGGAAATTCCCTAAAACACTCTCTGTGACAGTGAAGTGATTGGAATATGGCTTCCAACCATATTTCCAAGTCACCCATTGAAACTAGTTTCCTCTCGGATTGTTTTGTGCTTTAGTTTTGAAATCCTGGCACTTTGGTTTTCTGGTGACTTGGTTTTAATAAGCTTAAAGTTTTTATGAAATGATTTTCAAATAAAGAGGGAATGGTTCGGTTTATGAAATTGAGGAATTGAATTTTCAGAATTGTTTTGAAATGTAAAATGGTGTGCATACACCTCTTTTGAAAGAAGGAACTATATTAAAGTTGGTTTTGAAAAGTGTTTCCAATAGAGTTTTCTAAACAATTAGAGTGTGTTTTAATGGGATGATATGTTTCGAAATTGATGTGAATAACTTGAAAGTGAGTTCCTTTCTAAATGGTTGTGTCCTTATGAAATGTTTTGTAAGATGTGAATTGGGATTTCGATCTCATTGTTAGCAGTTTTGAGAAAAAGGTTGGGTTGGTTGGCCATTTTGTTTTTGAAAAGTGGAAGGAAGTTTTGTTGTACCCTTTGGTATTTCCATGAGTGAACACATGAATGGGGTTATATGGGATGATGGATGGTTGATGGAATGACTGGATGAGTGCTGGGATGGATATGAGGAGGGTGCCCGGTGTGGCACAAAAACATGCATGTGTGAGGCCCATGGGGTACCATTGGTGGATACGCTTACTGCTAAAACGTTTGTTTTCAAAGAATTGGTTTTAAAGAAAAACATTATGTCTTGATGAACCCATCGGGGTATGAGGTGTAGTTGTTTGTGGCACCGAAAGAAGAAGTTCCACATAGGGGTTTCAACAGCCTAACTGTGTGGCCGAAGATGCTTCAATATTTTGAGCTCCAGCCATAGGTCCTGGAGAGAAGCTGGCACGTAGTCAGGGGAAACACCATTGTTGTTTAAGCCATTGTACAATTTAATATCCTCAGTGTGAAGGATAGAAAGTGTTTAAACCTATGGTTTCATCATCTTACTTCTGTTGTTCTCATTCGGTGTAAATAGGTAGAGGGCCTTGTACCCATGTCATTGCCTAATGTCTTTCCCTCCCATGTTGGTTTCCATTGGGTCATTGGAGAATGGTTGGAAATTTGGCTAGAAAGTTTGAGCACACATTTTGTGCACGATTAGTAGTGACAGTGTGCTAGGAATCCACGTGGAAAGAATTATCAGCATAGTTGGTGCATGGTTTCCCAAACCATGCAGACTAATCATGCGCCCTTCCTAAATCTTTGATTTCTTTTTGGGTCTTTCTGTGTCGGCCCATGCTGGTCGGTTAAGATGGTCAGTTATTATGGTGGGGAGACCCACTATGATTCTCATGAATATTACTTCATAAACATTTAATGGAATTATATCCCTTTTTCTAGAGAGTATGTTTGGGCCTCCCACTATTAGTGTCTTGATTCTGTCTCGGGAAAACAATTTAAGTTGTCTCTTATGGTGCGGAGCCCATTTGTGTCTCTTCATACGAGTAACTCATTTTTTTTTCATTGGACTTGTATGGGAAGTAGGTATTATCATTCGAAGATATCTAACTACATACATATTCATTGGGTAAACATTGATATTGGAGAGTTTCCAATGGTTTAGTTATAGTAGGTAAGTGTAACCTTGTTCAATGTTGTTGTTGTTTTTGGGGTAAATTGATTGAATATTGTTCAGATTGTATTTGAGGAGTTTTCATTTGGGATAAATCCTAAATGTACTTTATTGTTTCAGGAAAGTGGTGTAAGTTTGTTTTGTGATAGTATTCCTTCCATCATTGATCACTGGAGGTGTTTTGACCTTTGGGGGTGAAACCTGGCAAGGGTGTACCTATTGGTTTCTCAGTTGGGTTTGGTTGTTGCTTTGACCTTGTTGTGACTTTCCGGGGCGGAAAGTTTTCAAGGTGGGGAGAATTGTCACGTACGTAACCTATTTTAGGGTTATTTTAAATTTATTTTCCACTCATGATTTGTTTTGGTGGTTTCCAAAGGTTTTATTGAGAATAGGTGAGTTTTCATGAATTGGGCCAAACTACGAGCCCAATTCCAGATTTAAAAATAAAATTTGATTCATTTATAGCTTTTTCAATTTTTAATATTTTTGACTCATTCCAACTCCTAATTGTTCTCCCCTGATATATTAACCCCAAATTTAAATTTGGGGCCTTTATAAATCCATAATCATGGGGGAGTTTTGTTTTTATTTGAGAATTGGGCCAACCCGAAGGCCCATTTTCCAGTTTTAAATTGTTTCATTAATTTATTAATCTCTTATTCATTAAAATGGATTTTTCTGTGATTCCACCTCCCTATCGACCCTTAGAAGCCCAGGCCCAACCCCATGCCCTCCTCACACAATTTGGAGCTCGATAGAGTCGCGAAAATAGTCGAAACTTTCTGGATTTCAGAAATCGTCCAGATTTTGGAGAGGTAAATTGATCCTTTCATAACTACTTCTATTCTTAATCCTTTCCCTCAATTCCAATTCCTAAATGACCTAATAATTCTTTTGAGACCATCCCCTGAGTTTTGGACGTTTTAAATTTCAGATACTAGTGTTTTGGGGAGATTCATTCTAGATTTCTCAAGTAAGTTTGTCCATTTCTTTTCTGCTTTCAAATTGATTAGGGTTTCATTCTATTTTTTTAGGGTTTCCTCCCTTTTTATTGAAGTGAACAATGACCAGTGGGTAGGGGTTCGAACCTAAGGTTTAAACTTGGGTTTTATTGGTCCAATTTTATATTTTTAGGTTTGATCTACCCTTCTTGAGGTGCGGCGGTGGTGCGTTTGTGTTTTCGCACAAAGGATTCAATGGTTTCATTTGATTTGGTAGGTGATTCCATTGTTGATGAAATCTTTGTGTATTAGCATGCTGTATTTATCATATTTTCAGATTTATATAATTTTATTATTGCTAAAAAAATTGGTTCTAATGATGTTTCCATTGAAATTGAATTTAAAAAACCAATTTGGTGTGAAATTGGGGGTTTTCCAAAGAAGTGTTTTGTTTGTTTATTTGGGGATGCCCTATAAATACTTAGTTGTTTTTATTGATCTGTAATAAGGCATAAAATACTGTTTGTAATGTTTATTCCCTTTGGTAATTGCTGCAAATAATGAGTTTTAATTGTGCTTGTAAAGAAAGTGAAGTTTTGGTTCCACTTTTGTGTGAAAATGAAGGTTTTACAAAGAGAACACTTCTTGTTTAACATGAGGATGCCCAAAAATTGATTTTTTGTTTTAATTGATATTTATTGGGCTGCCTTTACTGTTTTGGTAACTTACAATTGTGAACATCGTGTACAAGTGGGTTTCTTAAGGGGTTTTGTGTGCAAAACTACATGAGATTTTGTGAAATTGATTTATTCAAATTCAAAGAGTTTGTTGTGTGTTTTAAGTGGTATAAAATGAGATAGCTACTGTATTTGGTGTATGTGACCCGTAGTGGTGTTTTACATTAAAATGGATGTGTGTTAAATCCTGAAATTTTTTGAGCACAAAGGGGGAAGCCCGGGTACCTAGGTGGGGCAGATTTGTACTAGTACGGCTAGTGGACCGGATGGGTTTTGTCCCTGTTTCACTTAGCATTTGGATAACGACAACTCTAACTAAACTATGTAGATGATGGTTGGGGACCACTAGGTTATGGGTAAGTTCCCTACTAGTGGCTCGTGCACGAGAAAGGATTTTACTATGGTTACATTACACTGAGGTACGAGGTACATGGGGCCTGAGACTATCTAGTTCCTAGGGGTGTTCCCGGTTTTGTTGCTCAGTGGATTTGTGGTATTTGCCCTTGTTTTTGGGTGTCTTTGGAATTATAATGCAGTATCTAATATTCCTATTTAAATGTGTTAACATTCTGAAAGTTTTATCTTGAAAAATGTTTTCAATTTAAAGTTTCATTTTGTGGAATTTTTCACCGCTTTTAATTGCATATTAAAACTGCTTGCTTTTTCACCTTGTATTGCATGCACCTTGGAATCATAGGGTTGTATCCTATTGGGCTTAGGCTCACACCCTAGCTACACCCCTTGGGTGTAAGTAGACCTTTTTTTTGACCCAGGTAAAGGAAAGGCTAAGGGTGATGGCGGTTCAGGGTGTTATTCCTCATCCTTGGGGTGGAGTAGTGGAGACGACTTGGGGGTGATGACCCCTTGTCATGTGGAGTCCATGGGGCTATTTTGTTTCTGTTCCATTGTGTCTTTGGACCTTTTGTATTGACTCTAAACCTATGTATTCAGTTCTGGTTTTTGTTTAAACATCATTTGGTATAAATTTTCAGATTCAGTTTATTGATTTTTTTAATGGTTTATGACTTCATATTCGGGTAAATCGTTCCCAAACCTAAATAAATGATACCCGGGCACTTGTTCCAGCCCGTGGGGATAGGGAACGCCCTTCGGGTCATGTCACGGGCTGGGTTTGGTGCCAGTTTGGGCGGCGACCCGATTTGGTTCGTGACAAAATGGTATCAGAGGAGGTTCTGGTTAACTCTTTGGGTCACGTTATTTGGGGAACAGTCAGGATAGTATAAAGTTACGATTGTTGGGACTTGGTAGTTCGGTTATGGGTAGTGTGCCTGATCACCACACCTCATGACAGGATTCGAGTCGCCATGGGAAGTCGGGATTTATCTAATTCCTTTGGTTTTCTTGGTTTGATGATGATTATGGGAAATGAAAAGAGAGTTGGGTTAATGGTCTCAGTGAGCTCGCAGGGCCTGGCAAGCCATGTGAAGCTGGGGATATTCCCTAAAACACTCTCTGTGATAGTGAAGTGATTGGAATATGGCTGCCAACCATATTTCCAAGTCACCCATTGAAACTAGTTTCCTCTCGGATTTTTTTGTGCTTTAGTTTTGAAATCCTGGCACTTTGGTTTTCTGGTGACTTGGTTTTAATAAGCTTAAAGTTTTTATGAAATGATTTTCAAATAAAGAGGGAATGGTTCGGTTTATGAAATTGAGGAATTGAATTTTCAGAATTGTTTTGAAATGTAAAATGGTGTGCTTACACCTCTTTTGAAAGAAGGAACTATATTAAAGTTGGTTTTGAAAAGTGTTTCCAATAGAGTTTTCTAAACAATTAGAGTGTGTTTTAATGGGATGATATGTTTCGAAATTGATGTAAATAACTTGAAAGTGAGTTCCTTTCTAAATGGTTGTGTCCTTATGAAATTTTTTGTAAGATGTGAATTGGGATTTCGATCTCATTGTTAGCAGTTTTGAGAAAAAGGTTGGGTTGGTTGGCCATTTTGTTTTTGAAAAGTGGAAGGAAGTTTTGTTGTACCCTTTGGTATTTCCATGAGTGAACACATGCATGGGGTTATATGGGATGATGGATGGTTGATGGAACGACTGGATGAGTGCTGGGATGAATATGAGGAGGGTGCCCGGTGTGGCACAAAAACATGCATGTGTGAGGCCCATGGGGTACCATTGGTGGATACGCTTACTGCTAAAACGTTTGTTTTCAAAGAATTGGTTTTAAAGAAAAACATTATGTCTTGATGAACCCATCGGGGTATGACTTGTAGTTGTTTGTGGCACCGAAAGAAGAAGTTCCACATAGGGGTTTCAACAGCCTAACTGCGTGGCCGAAGATGCTTCAATATTTTGAGCTCCAGCCATAGGTCCTGGAGAGAAGCTGGCACGTAGTCAGGGGAAACACCATTGTTGTTTAAGCCATTGTACAATTTCATATCCTCAGTGTGAAGGATAGAAAGTGTTTAAACCTATGGTTTCATCATCTTCCTTCTGTTTTTCTCATTCGGTGGAAATAGGTAGAGGGCCTTGTACCCATGTCATCGCCTAATGTCTTTCCCTCCCACGTTGGTTTCCATTGGGTCATTGGAGAATGGTTGGAAATTTGGCTAGAAAGTTTGAGCACACATTTTGTGCACGATTAGTAGTGACAGTGTGCTAGGAATCCACGTGGAAAGAATTATCCGCACAGTTGGTGCATGGTTTCCCAAACCATGCAGACTAATCATGCGCCCTTCCTAAATCTTTGATTTCTTTTTGGGTCTTTCTGTGTCGGCCCATGCTGGTCGGTTAAGATGGTCAGTTCTTATGGTGGGGAGACCCACTATGATTCTCATGAATATTACTTCATAAACATTTAATGGAAGTATATCCATTTTTCTAGAGACTATGTTTGGGCCTCCCACTATTAGTGTCTTGATTCTGTCTCGGGAAAACAATTTAAGTTGTCTCTTATGGTGGGGAGCCCATTTGTGTCTCTTCATATGAGTAACTCATTTTTTTTCATTGGACTTGTATAGGAAGTAGGTATTATCATTCGAAGATATCTAACTACATACATATTCATTGGGTAAACATTGATATTGGAGAGTTTCCAATGGTTTAGTTATAGTAGGTAAGTGTAACCTTGTTCAATGTTGTTGTTGTTTTTTGGGTAAATTGATTGAGTATTGTTCAGATTGTATTTGAGGAGTTTTCATTTGGGATAAATCCTAAATGTACTTTATTGTTTCAGGAAAGTGGTGTAAGTTTGTTTTGTGATAGTATTACTTCCATCATTGATCACTGGAGGTGTTTTGACCTTTGGGGGTGAAACCTGGCAAGGGTGTACCTATTGGTTTCTCAGTTGGGTTTGGTTGTTACTTTGACCTTGCTGTGACTTTCCGGGGTGGAAAGTTTTCAAGGTGGGGATAATTGTCACGTACGTAACCTATTTTAGGGTTATTTTAAATTTATTTTCCACTCATGATTTGTTTTGGTGGTTTCCAAAGGTTTTATTGAGAATAGGTGAGTTTTCATGAATTGGGCCAAACTGCGAGCCCAATTCCAGATTTAAAAATAAATTTTGTTTCATTTATAAATTTTTCAATTTTTAATATTTTTGACTCATTCCAACTCCTAATTGTTCTCCCCTGATATATTAACCCCAAATTTAAATTTGGGGCCTTTATAAATCCATAAGCATGGGGGAGTTTTGTTTTTATTTGAGAATTGGGCCAACCCGAAGGCCCATTTTCCAGTTTTAAATTGTTTCATTAATTTATTAATATCTTATTCATTAAAATGGATTTTTCTGTGATGCCACCTCCCTATCGACCCTAAGAATCCCGGTCGCGACCCCATGCCCTCCTCACACAATTTGGAGCTCCATAGAGTCGCGAAAATAGTCGAAACTGTCTGGATTTCAGAAATCGTCCAGATTTTGAAGAGGTAAATTGATCCTTTCATAACTACTTCTATTCTTAATCTGTTCCCTCCATTACAATTCCTAAATGACCTAATAATTCTTGTGAGACCATCCCCTGAGTTTTGGACGTTTTAAATTTCAGATACTAGTATTTTGGGGAGATTCATTCTAGATTTCTCAAGTAAGTTTGTCCATTTCTTTTCCCCTTTCAAATTGATTAGGGTTTCATTCTATTTTTTTAGGGTTTCCACCCTTTTTATTGAAGTGAACAATGACCCGTGGGTAGGGGTTCGAACCTAAGGTTTAAAATTGGGTTTTATTGGTCTAATTTTCTATTTTTAGGTTTGATCTACCCTTCTTGAGGTGCGGCGGTGGTGCGTTTGTGTTTTCGCACAAAGGATTCAATGGTTTCATTTGATTTGGTAGGTGATTCCATTGTTGATGAAATCTTTGTGTATTAGCATGCTGTATTTATCATATTTTCAGATTTATATAATTTTATTATTGCTAAAAAATTGGTTCTAATGATGTTTCCATTGCAATTGAATTTAAAATGCCAATTTGGTGTGAAATTGGGGGTTTTCCAAAGAAGTGTTTTGTTTGTTTATTTGGGGATGCCCTATAAATACTTAGTTGTTTTTATTGATCTGTAATAAGGCATAAAATACTGTTTGTATTGTTTATCCCCTTTGGTAATTGCTGCAAATAATGAGTTTTAATTGTGCTTGTAAAGAAAGTGAAGTTTTGGTTCCACTTTTGTGTGAAAATGAAGGTTTTACAAAGAGAACACTTCTTGTTTAACATGAGGATGCCCAAAAATTGATTTTTTGTTTTAATTGATATTTATTGGGCTGCCTTTACTGTTTTGGTAACTTACAATTGTGAACATCGTGTACAAGTGGGTTTCTTAAGGGGTTTTGTGTGCAAAACTACATGAGATTTTGTGAAATTGATTTATTCAAATTCAAAGAGTTTGTCGTGTGTTTTAAGTGGTATAAAATGAGATAGCTACTGTATTTGGTGTATGTGACCCGTAGTGGTGTTTCACATTAAAATGGATGTGTGTTAAATCCTGAAATTGTTTGAGCACAAAGGGGGAAGCCCGGGTACCTAGGTGGGGCAGATTTGTACTAGTACGGCTAGTGGACCGGATGGGTTTTGTCCCTGTTTCACTTAGCATTTGGATAATGACAACTCTAACTAAACTATGTGGATGATGGTTGGGGGACACTAGGTTATGGGTATGTTACCTACTAGTGGCTCGTGCACGAGAAAGGATTTTACTATGGTTACATTACACTGAGGTACGAGGTACATGGGGCCTGAGACTATCTAGTGCCTAGGGGTGTTCCCGGTTTTGTTGCTCAGTGGATTTGTGGTATTTGCCCTTGTTTTTGGGTGTCTTTGGAATTATAATTCAGTATCTAATATTCCTATTTAAATGTGTTAACATTCTGAAAGTTTTATCTTGAAAAATGTTTTCAATTTAAAGTTTCATTTTGTGGAATTTTTCACCGCTTTTAATTGCATATTAAAACTGCTTGCTTTTTCACCTTGTATTGCATGCACCTTGGAATCATAGGGTGGTATCCTATTGGGCTTAGGCTCACACCCTATCTACACCCCTTGGGTGTAAGTAGACCTTTTTTTTGACCCAGGTAAAGGAAAGGCTAAGGGTGATGGCGGTTCAGGGTGTTATTCCTCATCCTTGGGGCGGAGTAGTGGAGACGACTTGGGGGTGATGACCCCTTGTCATGTGGAGTCCATGGGGCTATATTGTTTCTGTTCCATTGTGTCTTTGGACCTTTTGTATTGACTCTAAACCTATGTATTCAGTTCTGGTTTTTGTTTAAACATCATTTGGTATAAATTTTCAGATTCAGTTTATTGATTGTTTTTAATGGTTTATGACTTCATATTCGGGTAAATCGTTCCCAAACCTAAATAAATGATACCCGGGCACTTGTGCCAGCCCGTGGGGATAGGGAACGCCCTTCGGGTCATGTCACGGGCTGGGTTTGGTGTCAGTTTGGGCGGCGACCCAATTTGGTTCGTGACACCCCAACATATGAAAAATAATCCCTAAGATATCTCTAGACATGACAAAGATCAATCAATACCAAAACATAATTGTAATGCTCACTATATTCCCAAAACACTGAGATGATGTTGAACACATCTGGATACTCTTGATAACTAGGAAAAATAGACTCATAAATACTAATTCCAACTATGGGAGATCCCAACTATAAGAGTCACACAACTGGTCACTCGACATTCTAGATACCCAAAAACCTAATCGTAATGTACTTGGAAATCTCTTAAATTCAACATTCACTAGAAATTACACATAATAACACATTATACAAAATGATAATACATAAAATAGAAATTGGATGATCTAGATACAAATAACAAATATATTTCACCAGTACCCATCATTCAAAAACAAAAATAATCATTCTTACAATATACCTCTAACTATCAATATATCTACAGCCTACTCTCCAAATATAGAATCATTCACATGTTACTAACCTAAATCGTCACTTCCAAATTCCTTATCTCTTTGTAGACTTACATTCAGTGTCAACCACTAACCTCACTACTAGATTTCTTATCTAATTCCATGACTTGCACGTACAAATGATTCTCAACTACTACCTCATAATATAACATTATACTCATGAGTCTACCTCAGTCCCTAACATCCTACTTGCTATGAGAACATTCATAAAAACCTCTCCAGGTGGCTTATCTCCCTGCATACCAAGTTATCCATTGGTGGATGATCACACTAGGCCTTAACATGTCCTATAAATCTATTCTAGTAACACTTCATTTAATACCCATTTCAAGGTGGAAACATAGATTATCTACCAAGAAAATTATGTTGGGTCTTCTCATATTCCCACATCAATATACCTAAATCTCCATTACCCATACCACTAGACTATGTTTACTAACTAGGTGCATTCTCATACTTTAAGTTCATCTTATCTATCTTTGTTTGGTTCAATAACCCAAAACATAATTTCAACCCGAAAATATTTACCAATACCATGATAGCATTTCAAATACCATCCTTGAATCACTTCACCTTATAGATCTCTTCTCCCACTAACATCAACTAAAAATGGAACGTCTCTACAAACCGGTCTATATAATCCATGATTGATGCCTCTAGTTAAGGAAAGTTCATAAATTCCATGTCTTTATATTCTCTTAATGTATTATAAGACAATTTCTCTAATAACCTCTCATAAATATACTTCCAAGACATTCTGTCATGTTTCCCTTATAGTACATTCATATCTCACAAGCATTTCATTGGACCCTTGAGCATATACATCATCATAATTACTCTCTATCATTATGTGATCTCAATATAATAAAATATGGTTTGACTAACTTGATCTAGTACTCGGATACCTAGGGTTAACTATCACCCTAAAATAATAGAGGTTTTTTAGCTAAAAAACCCCAATCAAATATCCCATAGATGGCTCATCTACCTAATATCCCTAATCAATACTCTAAATAACCCATACTGGACACACCCTAATCATCAAAATAATCATCTATCCATTGGTGCATTCCTTCCTACCTTGGATCTACCAAAGAATCCTGATCGTCTTTTTCCGCAAGGGGAATCATATGTATTACTTAGTGGAACCACATCCTTTCCTTCCTAATTCTCTAGTAGAGGCCACCAAGGTAGTGTACTGTTGAGAAATAAATATCATGATAAATACATATGTAAAAGTATATATCAAAACTAAGAAAATTTGTTAAATGAAATTTAACCCCTAGAACCATAAACCTCCCTATTTACACCCATGGCCCATAACATCTACCCTCATAGACCAAACTAACCATGTCAAGGTCCGATAAAACATACACCACACACACGGGGTATCTACATATATGATAGCATTATGTGTCACAAAACAATTTATCTATGTAGAATGCCACCAAGATGTTATACGGAAAGGCACTATATAGGTTGTTTATAACACTTTAGAAAGTTTAACAATCCTAATTTAATCATAGTAGTTCCCAAAAGAAATATGCACATGTCATGTGAGTCTTATATGCCTTTTAGGTTGTACAAATACTGCCTATTTCCCTTTGGGGCCAGAAATCCAAAATAATAAACCAATAACACCAAAACATCACATTTGACCAAATTAAATATCTAAACATTAATCACAAAAATAAAAATATAAATCCCAATTACACTAGAAACATAGAATTCAACACATACATATGATATCTATACATACAACATGACATCCATCATAAGTCCCAAAACATTACAAACATGTATCTACAATAACATAAATAAGAAAAACCAACTCAATAACATTTTATACGAACTGTTATCTAACCCACTCTAATACCACTTTATAGCATCCCTATCTTATATTTTCTGAACAACACTTAATTTGGAGTTCCCCTGACCTAATACAAGACTCTATATGAACCATAGGTTTTAAAATAGGAGAGAGGGTCTAGGAGGTGCTTGTAGGGAGACTATACAAATTGATAAAAACTACAAACAATAGTGAAAGTAAAACATCAATATCAGGCATGTCACAATGGAACATATCACATGATATGAATGATAAAAAACAATAATGTCACAAATTTCATATGAAACTAAGATAGGATGTCCATATTTTGATCATAAATAGATAAGTTTAAAAACAACCCAAAATAATGCATTGTAGCCTTGTGAATATATCTGGACCCACTCCAAAAGCCAATGATAACTTGATTATACATTTATTACACCACCAACCAACTACCCACTGGTTATTGGAACTTTAAACTTTCCTACATAATAAAACATAATGTTTTCACACGTCTTGGAGGGATTATGAGGTGTGTGATTAAAACTCAGTATTCCACCACTAACAGTTTCCCAAGATAATATTTATGGATAAATGAGTGTATGAAAATTGTAATAAACTATAATAAAAATAGTCCACGAAACCCACTCTACTCTATGAATGACCAGTCATGATTGATCACTTTATATGATACTGAAAGTAATGGAGTTGGATAATGTACCCAGGGTATATCACATTAGTAATTCCATTGGCTCTCCAATAAATTTTACATCACAATGTGATACTTGCCCATTTTTAACTCATCAAGCTATTCCAATACATTAGAAATTATCCCTTAAAGTCTTATCAACATATCATACTCTATTTACACCATCAACTAATTCGCATTCCAGTTAATGACTCAATAACTTAATGAAACCCAACCTCATGGATAACCCACTCTCATCTCGTAATCTCAATAACCACCTATATCCTATTACCATATCTATGACATATCCCTACTCCAAACTAATTATTATCAACATAAAACATAACACTTTCCTCTATGGGGGTGTCTCTAGATAACATGTGGTTAAAACTACCCCTTTTTCATTTCAAATTTGTAGATAACCCCCAAAGACTTGTCATTATGGTAAGATGAACCACCACCAACATATATCCAATATTTGGAGAACCACGATCACCACCCATTAAAATGGTCATCACAATACATATGAAATTGAGGATCCTGCATTATCCCACATCCACACAAACCACATCCATTACATTCTAAGGAACCACATCATGTGACACATCAAAAAACCAATAAGCAAATGATGATTTTCTATACAACACCTAAACTTATCAAGAGAAAAAAATGTGCCTAAATGGTTTTGTACATAGTATCACACATGACCCTACCCATACTCATATATGACATGATGTAGAAACACATGTACAACCCAAGAAAAAATTAAAAACCAACAAATAAATACTAATAGATGAATGCACATCAAATATAATAGCCTAATGTGACCCAATGAAGAAAACATTGAAAAACCAGAGAAAAATAAATAAAATAGTAGTTTTGGTGGAAACTCGCAACAATGGAATTAAAACTATAAAAAATTTAATGTGATGAAAAGACTTACCATTAGTGGATAACTATAACCCACTACATGATGAACTAGTAAAGAATGGGAGAGGGGACCTCTTTGGATGAAGAGGGATAAAACTTTTCTTAGACAAACTCCCAGATCGAATGAGGTGAAATGAGGTCCAATAATATTTTTAATCATTTAAATTAATTAATAAATTTATTTTAAAAAATAAGAATAAGGGAACTGGGTACCCAATATCCTAACATCGAGTACCCAGTGCTTCATTAGGAACCTACTCTGGGGCCATCAGCCACCCGGTGGCCCTCCAGGGGATCTATACACCTCCTTCTAGCACACCATGTACCTGGTGTCCTGTATTTTCAAATGGTTTTTCATAAAACCAAGGCTAACATATGAAACCCAACATATGGGACTTCTTTGACCACTTTAACTACTCAAATAAGCTAAATTCCACATGTCTAGTCCAGTCATAAACTAAAAATATCTCACATGAATACTAAAGTTGTCACACCTTTCAAGGATCTCTCATCAACTCGATAACCCATATTAAAACAAGAAACATTACAGGAATACACCTATATTATCCATGTAAGGAAACTAATAACCAAGCCTATCCACTAAGGAGTGGTCATACTTCAAACCATCCAAACTAAAACGTCATCACATGAAGGAAAAATATGAAAGTACACCATGTTAATTTCAATTAATTAATTTTTTAGAAATATTTTTTTAAACACCTATTATGTTATTGGTGGAATTTTAATTAATTGAACCCTTATTTTTGACCATTTAATACCATTGTTTATTGTAAATCATTTTCCCAAAACTTTTTTTTACTTTTGAAAAGTGTTTCAAATAAACAAGAAGTCATGCACATGTTTAGATATGCTTGTGTGCCTCATATGATTCATGAACTCATAATATCTTCCCACCATAGTCCAATAGTAAAATATAAATAAGAAATAAAACCTAAAAAATCATAATTTAATAATACCTAAATTAGGATATTAAAATGAGAGAACAACGATCTCATACCCCTACCAACCTGGATATTTCAAAAGGAATGGTGTTCATGATGCATTAGTTCGGTGTCTCTCCATGTTTCAATACATTCCTATTTCTGAAAACCAAGCCCCAAATATTAAAATAGTTAAAAAAAATTTATACTATTTTGTAACACCTAGTCTTGGAAACTGTCCATCGACCTGAGCTGAGGTCACCATAAGACATTATGAATTCCTTTACATAACCAATAGGAAACCAATTAGCAAAAAGAGTCCATTAATAATAATGGGAGACTGTACTCTCGATATTATAACATATAAGGAAAATAATAGAAAAAATATATAACATCTTAGTAAGAATATGGATTTACACTAAATAGATAACAACCAATAGTATACAACATCAAAATTCTATAGAATAATCATATGCATGCCTCGCATACATATATACATGTATTCATACATGAATCACATGGATCTCCCATGGGTATGAAAAGAAAAATTAAAGAAAAAAATTAGGGGAGAGACAACTATAAAACCATAGCTACTTCAATGGACCAGTCTCCCAAATATCCATCTAGCTACACCATACAAATACCTTGTAAGATCTATCGCATGAAAGTGAAATATAAGCATTTACATATACACCAGGGTGATCATGTAGGGTGTGAGAAATCAATATTATTAGGGAACTACCAATGGGTTTCCTCTTATATAATATATATTTAGTATGTGTGAGACTGTACACAGGAAAATAAATAGTTAACACCCAACCATATGTGTTAGATTTTCACGTGATAACTAGAAAACCAAGGCTTCTATACTCACCTATTTCTTCCAATGTTGGTTTCGAGAAGTCATATCACAATAGAAGTTGGCCCCATGTCCCATTGCCCTGTGTGAGGACTTAATAATGAGCCTTGACCACTACCCACCCACTCAAGTTTGGGACTCATACATGTTCTAATTCCATTCTATATCTCAAACCTATACTCCTTCAATCAGGTAGTAGTCTCATACCACATCTCATACAACCTATCCTACCAACACCCACTCACTTAAGGTTAGATCTCATACCTATTCTTATAAAAAATCTTGTACCACCACCCATTCACTTATGGTGAGATATCATAACCACATCATGTATCATCACACTCTCACTCAGGGTAAGGACTCTTTATCACATTTTTCACTAAAAAAATTCCTATTTAGGGTTATCTATGAGAATACCCTCTCACTTAGGTTTAGGACCATCACATATCTTAGATTAAGAATCTATTACTTAGGGTTACCCATGTCTGCACCCTGTCCCTTAGGGTGAGTCCTCATGTCAAGTCTCTTCATTAACTATATGATCATAGTTGGGGACATGCACCCAGTAATAAAAATAGAATCAAATCCCAATACCAAGCCTAGACTACCCACTAATTTGGATTTATAATACCTCTAGAGGATACTCCATAACACAACTCATCAATAATCTCTCTAATATGTCTTACTAAATAATCACTGTAACCATAAACCAAAGTCATTCTAAATCTCGTGATGATTTCTAAATAACAAAGGCCATAAACCATCCACATCTGAACTCATCAGTTGTACATGGATACACCCACGAACAACATACTACATGGTGTCACACAACTCCAAATTCCAAAACTAACTCACATCATCATCCCCATATATATCACCCACATCAATAAAATCACTCTGAGGAATACTTTTCCCATATTCAATTTCCCATATTTTCTGTCCACAATTCCTATAAAGGCTTCAAGGGGTTTTCAAACTCTAAAATACATAAAAAAGTACTTTTTGAAGGCTACCTGAGTAATGAATAGAACAAACTATTTCCTAAGAAAAATGAATTTCAATCATATCTCACACATCAACCCACTCGAGCATCATACCATAATTTGAAACTATCAATCATACACAAACTGCCCTATCAATGGAAACCCTCTTAATTACTAAGCCCTATAAAAACTAATACCACTCTTAGAAGAGATACATGAAACCCAATGGAACTACACCACGATTACTCAATCCCAAAAAAGGTATTTAGGTCCACAAAGAACACCCAACTCACTTCCCATCTGATACATAAAGTACATCACTCACTGTAACCTTTAATCCAGGACCTCATCATACAAGAGTATAAAAACTATATAATAAAACCTCAACCAAAGACATTTGTAACTATTTATATGATTCATAACACTATGAAGTCTGTTAGACAAAACTATATGTTTTTACCCTTAGTGTAATAGCCAATAAGTCGTTCTAAAATCACCCAACCATGAATGAAACACTCTATTCACTATAAGAGGTATTGAGCCTAACCTATATCACACCCTAGGACTCATTTTACAACATTACAGAAATATTAAACCTATAAACCATATCATGGGATTTCATGTTACATATATATTGGAGGTATGTGGACAAATAGGATATGAACCACCTACCACAACTTCATAAGATTTAACCTATTCAAAATCGTTTTCTAGTTCATCCTTAATCACCATAAATTGAAAGATAAATAAAATAAAAACTAAAATTATTTTTTAACTGAAACAATGAAAAAACCCATAAAACAAGGAGGTATTTATTAAGGATGACCATATAATCACTATGATGAGACTCCAACTTTAGGTTGATGTTTGATATGTGTAGAGATTATGATCCAAGAGATCATTTAAGGAGAAGATGAGAGGGGGTCCATTTTGAATATGTCTTAAAGGTGAAGGGGTATCCAACTTAAATTAATTTAAAATTTATATAATAATATATAAAAATCCAAGAAATCCATCATGTTATTGATTAGAGGCCAATGGTTAGCCAGTGGCTCTCTAAGAGCTACTAGATTCAAGGGGTCACACTGGGTACTCATTGTAGCCATACCAGGTACCCATGGGTATTCTACTTAAGTAAACAAGAGATATACTCTTTTTGCTCAAGTAAAATTCCTTTTATCACCATTATTATATCCAAACTCATGTTAAAACCTACTAGAGTTTTTCCAACTCAAATACTTTGTTATCTGAATCCCAATTCTCATAATTCCCTTATAATAAGACTAAAATTTAAAATTCTCCCTATATTATTTGAATTCTAATGAACTTGATCATTAAACTCCCAATTGATTCCATTTTTTTATTATTTTCAAAAATAACATTGATAATTGGTTAGAACCAAGTATAACCAAAGCCACAACCAATATTAAAAATATAAAAAAGGTTAAAAAATTTCCTTAGAAAATTAATAAGGAAGGACATACCTTTATTTCTATGATAAATCATGAATATCCATATTTTTATTAGATTATATATAGTATTCATGGTTTTTGGATATATAATAAAATAATATAATATGTTATTCATAGCTGAAGAGTTTAGGTTCAATTTATATAAATATACTCAACTTTCAGGTCAAAATAATCTGATATAGCATCACATGGTTCCTTAGTAAAACTTTTTCACTGAAGATCCTCTAGTGGGATTAAAAATTTAGTTTTATTATACTTTTATTCCTCACATTCTTCATTTTTGGACCGTAAAAAATTTTCCGAAATAAATTTCATTCTTTCAGAAAAATGTGGGGGATAAGTGGGATTAAAGGGGGATTTATATTATAATACATTTATGACTCTTTCTTTCACTATCTATTTAGAGTACATGATCACATCGAATAATTCAACCTATTTTTTCTATTCTCCCTCCATATTTCCTATTCTAGTTTCATTTCCATGATGGTCTTGAACTTTCTTGTCCTCCAAAATTTTCAAAGAACCCTCCTTCCAAACTGAGTGTCCCTATAAGTTAGTGGAGTCCAAATTAATATTGTTTATATGTGAATCCTTAATTACCATAGACATATCTATTTATACGATCAATATGATATTAGGTAAATAGGAATATTCCTAACACCATCTAGATTTATTCCTTGAATTCACTGACTAATCTCCCATGTTAGGCTTTGTTTTTTTACCATTTTTTCCTTCATGGAAAATATTTTTATTCTACCATTAAATGCACTCCATATTTTTAAGAGTCATTATAGGTGAAATTATCAGTTAAACCTTCCTCTAAAGGGGTATAATTATATTTTATCCCTTCATTTTATAGTGTATGAAGCCGAATAAACCCTATTGGACCCTTGGTTACCCTAAATAATTGAATCCAACCATGGGAAAATTCATTCATTGTATAAGGGCCCACTTTCATGATAGTATTTTCCAGTAGTTTAGGTTACATCAATACCCAAATAATCCCATATTGGGATAAAAATATTAAATACTAAATAGATGAAAGATCATTAGTTTGTTCTTTATAATCAGGATAAATGCATGTTGTTCCACCATCTGGAGAATCTAAAACCATGGATGCATAAGATTGAATATCATATCTTGAATCCCTAATCATATTTATTTCAATCATCCAATACAACACAGGTATTATCCTGAGTAGTTTATAAATGATTGATTCATTTTAAAAACTGTAAAACCAAATCTATTTTACTCTATATATATATATACCTCTGTCTCTTATATTTGAATAGTTTTGTAAAATCATTAGGAAGAAAGAATCATTCCCAAGAATTAAATGATTCAGAGAGTCTATAGACACCCTTTGAGGAAGGATTCTATTTTTTTATACTCAGTAATAACAATCAAGCTCATGTGGAAGAGCTTAGAATGATTTTAATCAAGAATGAGAAAAGATTCTTCATTCTTTATCCCATTTATTTTAATACAAAAAATGGAAAATCATGTGGATTTATTGGCATAGGAAGATGGTTTTTCATATTATTTAGATATGTATTTTTCTCTCAAAATCCTTCACTAAAATAATTAAATAATCGTATCATTAGAATAAATCATTTCATAACTATAAAAAGTTCAATTCAACATCATCACAAGACTACTTCACCAATATGATAATTTCATAAAAGGCCAATATAAGAACAATATAAAATAGGATTATGAGTATTTTTATATAATATTTATCCAAATAAAACAATTAAACTTCTTTAAAATGATCCTAATAGTGTTGTACTAGTTTTTAAATGTTTAAAGGAGTCCAATTAATTTTTTATTATGGAAACAGATCTTGCACACACTCCAACATGTATAGGGATAATATTATCAATTATGGGTACCAAATTATACACATACACACCTAAAATAATTCCCATTATCATGTTGAGCCCCCCTATATCTTATCTATTATATCATTGATCAAACTAAGGGGACTTGAGTATAATAGAAAAAAATATTACATCATTTTTATGAATATTCATTACATATCATAATAAATAACATCGTAAAACCTATAGTTTTAATGTCTTCATATATTATATACATAAACTTAATTTTTTCAAAACTATAAAGATTTACTAAAAATATTTTTCTCACATGATATAGACACACCATACATAATAATATTATTTATAAACTTTGGAAAGAAAACATATGAAAGTGGTGAGAACATATTCTCAGGTTGGGTAAACATAAGAGATAACAATAAAAGATCATAAGTGATCATAAAATAATAATCTTGTTATTATAACTTTATCAAAAAATTTGAATATATATTAATGTAATCATAATAAATAAAACATTGATAAAAAAATCATGATTCTTAGAACAAAGTTTTTGGTATAATATATGAAATTAGGCATATAAATGTGGATACATGAGTAAATAATCACGGTCATAACGTAGTCATGAGGCATAAAATAAAAATATGGTACAAGTATAGCCATATAAAATCATAACCATGTGAGAAAACCAAGTCATTATTATGTTCTTGGTTGTAAGAAAACACAATAATTCATACATATTATATTGTGATAAAACCCAATGATTTCCCATGTGTTAACTTGTGAGGAAACCCAATGATTATCATGAATTGAGTTAAGAACAAACACAACCATTCCCATGAATTATCTTAAGAGATATAAAACTTTACCCATGCATTAGAGAGATATAATGGACTCACCCATCTAATAATGATAAACCTTAAATATTTGTTCTACTTGAATATAAAATACTTCATAATTCCTTCATGGGATATTTACCTATGAGAAAGAAAAGGGTTTCATGTATATTTTAACAAGACATGATTATAGGCCATCCATAAGAAGAGAAGGGAAGGTATCAGTAGATAATATCCCTAGAAAATCATAAGAAACGTTAAAGGATATTGAAAAAAAGTAAGAATAGTTTAAAAGAGCATTAAAACATTTATTTTACAAATAATTAGAAATACCCTTTACATTTGATATCATTTATTTTAAAAGAAAATAATCTATCGAACACTAGAAATGGAAATTTATTTGATAACCCATGAAAACATTGAAAGGATGATGTCTAAATAAAATTGGGGGAGAATAATTGAAATGGAATTATTTTAGAAAACATTAAAAATAATGTTATTTTCAAACATTTCTAAATCAAGCTAAGGTAACTAAAAATTAACCTTACGATAAATGTTTAAAAATATTCCTTTATAACATTAGTAAATAAATCTTGAGTTAATATTAAATTTCCACAATATATCATGGAATTAAGGATAGGTACATACATAAAACAATATATAGAACATATACTTCAAGGAAAAATGATTCATGGCTAAAAATAAGAGATAAGGTCGATCCATCTTACAAGAAACCTTTCTAGTTAATTGTGAAACAAAGAGAGTTGGAATGGTAAGAAGGCATGAAAACACTATAAATAACTAGTGGAGAATAAAATAAATGGGGTATTAGAGAAAATAACATTCAATTTATCTATATTGTAACATATTTAAAAACAATCTCAAATTTGAAGTGAGCTTATAAAATAAATCAATACGATTTTGATAACATTTATGTCCAAAGAAATTAAAATAAATACCATGGTATGGAATTTTAAATCCTAATTATTATAAAATAAATATGTTATAATTAATTCATGGGGTAGTATATACACCACATAAAGAATTATTTTGGTAAATATAAAACATATCTCAATGAGATAAAATAGAGAAGTGACAACTCTTACATTTACTCTTGACTTCCTCAAAAGCAATTTAAAATCATATATAATAAAAATAACAATATTACGAAATTATTTAAGAATCATATTCATATAAATTACCTTTTATACATTTCAATTAAACTCATCCATTACGCATGTATTTTGTAGTTAGTTATTATTTATTATCAAAATAGTATGTTAGAAATTTTTATTGTTTCATATAAGTTTTTCAATAGTGGTGTTGGTCCTTATAATTTTATACCGAGTTATGAATTCCAAGATTATTAGATTTAGTTGAATAATGATTTTGAAATAATTTATTTGCTACCATGTTCATTTGACATAATTTATGGGTATAATTCATAAGAATGGAATCCACAGTGAGTATACTTTGGGTAATTTATTGATAATAACATGTTACTTTATAATGACCATTATTTTTTTATTTCATCATTCCAAAATTATATTCATTACATAAATTACTCATTAATATCATATAGCACTGTTATTAATGTTTTGATACATATTAATGATGGAAATATTGATGTTGGTATAAAATCGTTCATATAGGTTGTTGAACCAACCAAAACAATAATATGTTATACAAATGAAATGAGTAAGAATTTGGAGTAGTATAATAGTAATATCATTTTATAAGAAGTATAATTTTATTAACATAACATCGTTATAGTGAATAATGAGATATGTAAAGAGTAAATATAAGAAGTTATTTGAATAATATTGTGATGAACTAGGTACTTTGATGAATTCTCTCCTTCTTGACATGTGTTTCTTTAGAATAAAGGATTTAGGATTCCATACTGTAAAAAATGATATAAAATTAGAAAAGGGTTATATATGAGATAAAATTGGTAGGTATTAAATAGATAAATAAATTTTAATATATGTTTATTGGTTTAGAGAATGGGTACTTCTATAGGTGTTATTTGAGTGCTATTTCTTTAAAAATTCATTCTTAAATGTATAAGTTGCCATTTTGAAAGGAAAGTGGATAAAAAGTGAAAAATAATGGATATGGTTCATTAATCCTATCATCCAACAAATATAAAGATAATGTTTCATGATATTTAAAATTTTCCCACTTAGTTTAACTCTTTTTACCATATTTTACCTTTACTGTGGTAACTCTGGTTTTACCATGGTAACTTATTTTTATGCCTAAAAATGAGATTGATCTTATTAACCAATATTGATTTAATGAATAAAAAAATTAATTCCATTTAAAATAATTCAATTTCTAAATAGTATAAATTTAACTTTTAAATGGAATATAAAATATTTAGAAGAAATTATTTTTAGAGAGAAAATGATTTTTAAAACCTAAAGTATTCTTGATACAATTTCATATAAATTTATAATTAAATGAGTTTCAATATATATTATTTACAAATTAAAACAAATATATAAATATATTTTTAAAAATTATGGATTTATTTTATTGAGAAAATATATAAACAAAATTTTAAAAAAGGTCTTTGAAAAATATCATTTTTAATGTTAAATGATTTTAACCATATTCCATTAAAATTAATTATTTATATTCGTACCATTTTATTTTATCAATAATTGATATTGAAACCTTTATTTAAAAATTTTAAATATATCAAATCAATATTTAATTATAATATCTTTAATTAACTTGAAAATTTTGAATATAAAGTATTTAAATGAAATGTTATATTTTTGGTACATTATTTATTATTTTAGAATTATATTATTTTCATTTTTTTATTAAAAGTTATAAAAAATATATATATATATATATTATATTCATACCCAACTTCCATATATCCAATGAACATATTTCAAATGACTACATATCCAATGACCATAATTCCAATGACCATATATATAATGATTATATTTTATTCATGTATATAGCCTTATATATATCACTATAAATATTCATCCAATTAATTGACATATCTCCCTACATTTATATTATATTTATAATTCTTTTTTTTATTTCAATAGTTTTAATCATTATTTTTATCTTCATGGAAAACCATTGGGATATTTTTTTTATTCATTGTATTTTTATTTATTTATGAATTTATTGCACCTATACATCTATTAGTTATGTTAAATATTGTATTCTCATAATGTATTAGTTTCTTTATTTAATTTCAATATTTTATCTCAACAAAATGTATCTTAGTTTCTTTTATTTTGGTTTTTTTGTTTGAAATAATCTATTTTTCACTATTTATTTAAAGAAAAATACAAATTGAAATCATGGGGTGTTACATTATAGCCCCCCTCAAATAATTTCACCCTCATAATATAATCACTCTGATGAAAACAAATGAGTGTAAATATTCATCCTTATATCTTAGGGTTCTCATTTTTCTTCCTTAAATGTATGATTTATCCATAGAACATTAACTGTGTGAGTGGTCTTATTTCATAGTAATTTATCTCTACAATCCAATATTTAAACCATTAATTCATCATAATAGATATCATGTTTCAGTGGTTTAATTTATGTGCTAAGTGCATGTGATATATATGTACATCCTCAAAAGAGATACGTTGAACCCATAAAGGATTTGAGTGAGGTTTAGTGGAAGTGTGAGATGATATGTTACTATCCCCACATGATCCAGGATTTTATAATGCAAATGTATCTGTGGCTTAATCTTTCCTTCTTCCAAAATATCATGCCCCACTTCCATCTTTTTATTTTAAGGAATGCATTATATCAAAACTAAAACTCCAAATCTCACTACTGATTAATATTATAGCTCAATAGTTTACTTTGTGAATTTTTAATGTGATGTTGAATGGTTTGAATGCACATTATCATTTCTTAAACAAGGTTCGGTTTCATCAACTTACGCACTCTAAATTTATCCCAACATCTTACAGAGACTCATATAGTTCCATATAGAATATAGAATTTAAATTATTTTTATATGAGAAAAATAATTGAGGATAGTGAGGATCAATACCTACTTTTAAATACATTTCACAATATATATATATATATCCTCTAGAGTTTGAATTGTTATTTTAGATTTTCCATCAGTATGAGGATGATAATAAGTGTTTAAGCTCTTATTTATATGTAATGATTAGTAAAAAAATATCTAAAACATCAATGTAATCCTTGGATCTCGGTCAGATAAAATTGATAGTGGTACTCTATGAATCCTTACCACTTCTTTTATGTGTATCCTAGAAAGGTTATCCAGTGAGAAATCATATCCAATAGCAATGACATGTGATTACATTATAAGGCAATATACTATAACCTAAATTCCATTATGGGATTTATCAGTATTTGGAAGACCTAAAATAAAATCAATGGTTACTTTCTCCTTTTTATATATTGGTATGGGTAATGGTGGCATCATCTTCTTAGACTTATATCATTTTAACTTAACTCGTTAGTAGACCAAGCATCAAGATATATAATCTACAACATCCTCTTAATTTTCCCCATATAAATGCTTCTTAATATCACTATACATCTTCAATATTCATGTATTTACATATAATGAAGACAAATATGGATCACATAGAGGGATGGTTGAGCAGTCATTTTGAAAAGATGAGGTTTCTCCCCTTAAATTATTCTTTTAAAGTTTATCCTTTCGAAATCCATGAGTATTATGTCTTTTTAAATCCTTATAATTGATAATTTATATTGATCATTTCTTCTTAAATCATTAACCATATTATTTTACTTCCTATGGTGGTAATATATTGAGTAGTCATAGTCATTTATCAACTTCAATTTTCTCCTTTGGTGAATGTTCAACTCATTTTATGTGAATAAATACTTTAATCTCTTATAATCACTATATATATAAATATATATATCACACTTTTTACCCTAGTTATAATTCTTATATATATTTAATGAAAATATTTTCTTCATTATCTATATGTCGTGTTGGGTAGCTTTTTCCAAGAACCATTAATTGATACGAGGCATAAGAAATTACCATTACATTTTTCATGAGAAAAGATCCCAATCCCTTATTTTATGAAACAATATATATCAAAAATCCTTCCCCATAATAAGGTTGCGTGATTATAGTTTCAATTAATAACCTTATATTTATATTCATTAAAGTTTTTTCTCATTCGTATTTTAAAAGGAACTTAACTCCATTTGGAATTAAATTGTTTAGTGCATTTGATTGTAAGGATAAATTTCGCACAAAACATTCAAAGAATCCAAATAATCAAATAAAACTATGGATATATATTATAGTGGTTGGTTTGGTTCATTATTTAATTACCAGTTTCTTTTATGGATGTAACAATATAACCACAATTATAATTATATGACCTAATACTGATACTATCTATAGTCATAATTCAAACTTTCTAAATTTGGTATATAGTTTCGCCTTTATATTGGTATTTAGAAAAATAAACTAATAGTATCCATTATTTTTTAGGCTCTTGGAATATGGAATATAATATATAAATAATACCACAAATTTATCATGGAGTTGTTTCTTATATTCTTCCAATTAAATTGTTTTCATTTAATATAGACTCTTCAATATGGTAATAGAACCCGAAATGAGTTTAGTTAAAAAGTCAACCACAATTTCTTGGGGAAGATAATGTTATTTGGTAGGAAATACTTATACATATTCCCACAAATTAGGTACTTATTCAGAATTTAGTTCCTAACTTGTCATTTGATCCAAGCATCCCATATTCTTGGGTATCAAGACCCATATAAATAAATTTATTTACAAAGGGATTCCATCATTATACTTATATTAATATTAGATCATAGGGTGATTTAGGATAATAAATGAGATTACCTTGTCCTATAAATTGATATGATCTTTTTATAGGGAGAGATAATACATTCCTAATATCATAATGAATTCCAATAAGGGAAAAATAACAACATTTGTAGGAATTATATTACTACATACATTAATTGGAGAAGTGTTATATACCTTGGATGAAATCATCACATCATCGAGTGTTTTCAGCATCAATTCCATATACAGTGTTAAAGGTGTTGAATAGACATTCCATGAAAATATAAATTATATAATGAAATATTAATAACCATAATAAAATAATACATTCATAGCTCACGAGTTAATAATAATTGTACCATTCTCCACTTATTTTTACCATGGTCCACTACAACAACAGTGCTTTCATAGGATCTTCCTTATTCCCATGGTTTCATAAGTTTTTCATTGATATTATCCTCACTAGTCCTTAAATTGGGTAATATATTTTCATAATGATTGTACTCTTTTCATTGTAAGCATTGAAGTATGGGTGGTTCATTATTTAGGACCTTCTTGTCCTTAATAGTGTTAATTGGCCTTTTCTCATTTTTTCTCGGACTTATTTTCTTTCTGTCCCACTTTAATACATATAAATAATTTTCATGGTACTTTGAGGAAATTTACAAGGTACTTACTCCCACATTTGTGTCATATAGAAAGTGGAATTTTATTTCCTCCATGTGATTTATCATTTTTTATCAAGAAAATATATATTCATTTTACTTTTTCCAAATATGAGAGAATAATGAATGTCTATAGTTTCCATTTCCACCTTAAGTGTACATAAAACAATTTATACATAGCTAAAAATTATTTAATTGATAATTCAATCCAAATTATTTTTTTAGGCCATTAAAGAAATAATAAATCTTGATTTTAGTGTTAAAAAAGAAAGTTTTACATGTACCATGAAAGTCTCGTGATGTCTTCATCACAAGTAATAACACATTTATTATCATTGTGTTTTGGCCCTGGAAATTCTATCTCCATTTTAGTGAAAATATTTTGGGGAAACTATTTATTGACAAATAACTTATTAAAATATTCTCATTAAATTGAGTTAATTTTTTCCAATTTTCTTGTATTATTGATTGGGTTCCACCATTGATATGCCTCAAAATCTATGTTTTAATGAGATAAAACAACTTTTTCATGATCTATGTACTATTGAATAGAAAATATCATTTCAATTTTATTGATCCAATGCTTGGAAATTAATGGATTGGAATACCCATAAAATGAAGGTTGATGTTGCCTCATGAAGGACTTAATGGTGAGTTGTTCCCTATTGGGAACATTTATGATTTCAACATGATTCATGTTATTATTTATATCTTGAAATAGTTTGGTGAGTATATCCATAATACCTTTCACCCTATATCATATCCCATCAATTTTTTAATTTGGACAATTGTTTCATTTTCTATCACATTTGTTGTTAACTTAATTTCTCTTGGTTATTTCCTTTGATTAATAAGAAAAAAAGATTAATGTAACCATTAAGCATTAATAATCTAAGTAAGTAATTATATTCTGGGAAATATCATTCCTAATATTTCCACAATTATTACACCTTCATTTCAACCTATGAAATTTTAATTTCCTCCCACGTTATTTTTAGTTTAATATATGGTGTTTTTTGTTTTATCCTATTATTCATCATGGCCTATTCCCCAAAAATAACTGAACCTTTTTTAGATAAAAATAGATGAAACATATAAATAAAATACATACACATTAAATCATTATATATTAATATTATTTAACTCTCATAATAAATCACACCTTTGAACCTATAGGTTTAGTTTCGTTGAATACTAGATATAGAAACGATATATTTTTGGAAAATTTTCAAAATCTATTAGAATATTTTTTCTAAAATAATACCCTTTTAGAAACATCATACATAACACACTTCTTCATAAACAAGGGAATGGAAACATAATAAAGGATGATCTTAGAGGCTTATTAAGGGTAAATATATGAGATAATAATTTAATATCATATGTGAGCATAAAATAAACATGTGGGTATGGGAACATAATCCCTGTATATGAACATAACATAAGATATTCATACCAAATATAATAGATATTATAAAATTATGAATCGATGGAAAATTATTTCAACATGACATAAGAAATTATACATATAAATGTGGATACATTAGCCATAATTATGACCATAACATAGTCATGAAGAATAACATAGTGATGTACTAAAAATAGAAGCCTAGAAAATCATAACTTTTTGAACAAAAAAATCATGCCCATACATTTAGTTGTGAGAAAACCCAATGATTATCAATTTTTAATTTATGATAAAACACAATGATACATAAGAATTTAGTTTTTAGATTACAAAATAATTCCCACATGTTAGGTTTTGAGAAAACATAACCATGCCCGTGCATTATCTTATGAGATATAGAACTTTACCCAATTCATTTTAGGGTTATAATGGACCCACCCATTTCTTAATGATAAACCAAATATATTTATTACAATTTAAAATAAAAAATATAAAAATTTCTTTAAGAAATATTAAAATTTGTTAAATATATAGGATCATGAATATTTATACAAGATATGATAATAATATATCTAGAGAAAGAGGGTGGAAGGTATCATTAGAGAATATCCCCCATTAAGAATAAGAAATATTAATGGATACTCCCATAGAGGGAAAATAATTTTCTAAGTGAATTAGAATTTTTCTTCGAAAAATAACATGAAATATCCATTACATTTTATGAAATTTATTTTAAATGAAAATATTTTCAAAGAAAATGAAAATTCAAGTTTCAGTGGAAAACCCTAAAAATATGGGAATGAATATTTTTAATGAAAATTAAAGAAGAGGTCAAGAAAAATTGTTCATATTTAAGATATTGAAAATAATATTTGTTTCATAATTTTCTAAAGAAAGTTGAGAAAATTGAAAATTACCCATATGAAAGGTTTTTTTAAAATATTTCTTTTAATATTTTTAAAGAAGGATAAGGTTAATAGAGAATTAAGTTAAAACATCATTAAATTCTAGATGTGAACATTCCTAAAATAATATAGATAATGTGGACATAGATGAAAAATGATTATTGTTTGAAATGATTAGATATGGTTTTTCACCTTATAAGTAACCTTTCAATTGAATAATAAAGACTTCTATTTTTATAGGTTGTTAGATGCATAGTAAATTTGAATTTTCAATCTAGGATCAAGGGTAATTTTGAGAACTATGATTCATGTTTATAATTCTAAGATTTGGAGTATTTTGAGGATATTTTATTGGATATATATTTAGACCTATGTGGTTTCTGAAGTTCTTTGGTAGATATGAATAACTTATACAGGAAATTTGTTATTTTAGAAAGGGTTTTCCTTATCATGTGATTACCAAATGTTTAGGGAAAACCATGTGAGTAAACTATTATGGTTATTCTTTCATGGTTTGTTGGTGCATTGATGGAAAAAAATTATATAAAAATCATTAAAATATATAATTTGAGTTTTAGAGGAATATTTCAGGGATGGTTTATAGTTTGAAAAATATAGTGGTCAAACCATGCATGGAGTTGTGCATCAAGATAGTACCAATCGAACAGTCAGTTCATTATTTAGAAAACCAAGTGGCCAAACTGTTCAGCTACCCATATTTCATTGAAATGGAAAAAATTACCATTTTTCCTATTTAATTATAAATCCATCTCCTCCATTCTTCTCTCTATCATGTGATAAAATAAACCCCCCTCTTCTTCACTACCTTCTATATCCATTGAAATGTGGTGTTTTCTCAGTGTTTCTTCAGTGGATTATGATTAATGATTCCCACTTATTTATTTTATTATTATTAATCTATATAGTTATTGATAATATTTATCTTTGGATTGGGTTTCATTGATGATTTCATTGGAGCATTTTGAATATTCTTGATATGATGGGGAATTTCTTTGGTGTGGCTATAAGATTTATTAATGAAATAAATTCACATTGTTGCATGTAATTTTGATGAATTTATTACACCATATGGATTTTTAGGAGTTTTAGTATGGAACCTGGTTTAACTAGTTGTGGAATAAGGTTACTGAATTGGGTATTTTTTGTGTCCTGTGTTTGAGTGTGTGTTGGAAGAGGATAGAACCCTTTTGATCTAGGTTTTAGCCAGCATATGTTGTCGGGTGAGTTTTTATGAAATTATTACTATTTATATTAAATTATAAAATTAAGTTTACATTTTTATAATTAATTATTTTGGGTGTTATGGATTTTTATTGGAGCTTTGGGGTCATATGAGCATGGAAGCATTTGGCTAAGAATATTTGTAGTAGCCTAAGGATGTTAACTCTTTGAATAAGGAATGTGGTCCCTATAAATTTCCCTATGATTTATTCATTTATTATATAAAATGTTGTGTGGAATATTACCACAATGGTAAATTGATATTTTTAATTAAATAAATTGTTTTATTAAAGTAAAATTCATATGTATTGATGAAGTACCAAGGGCCATGAGGGACCATTGACACTAGAACGAATCCTCGACCACTAATGTCTGAATCTTGATTTAAAATGTGTGTTACTAGATACTTGAATTCCATGAGGGGTATAAATTATATGTAATGTATATATATAGTGTAACATGATATAGATAACCATATCTTCCATGAGTAGGGAGTAGGGGTGGGAAAGGTGGGGTGATTGTTTCCTCCCCGATTAGTATGAGAGTACCAGGTGGGTATATCATAGGTACATTTTATATAGTTTTGGTTTATGGAATAGCCTAGTATATATTGTTGAGTGATATGAGAAATGTAATATATCTCTAATGTTGAATTGGTATGGATTTTTCCTAGAAGGCTAATGAGGTCTTGATGTGATTGTAGTGATGGTGAGGGTTTTTATGCCCCCTGAGTGATGGGTATGGTTCTAAGATATTAGAATGATATTGATAAACTAAAGTAGGATTTTCTGATAATGACATGGCTCTAGGGGAATTTGTGGCTACCCCATTATTATTTTAACAATGTAGTATAGTAGTGTAGATGATTTTTCGTCATTGAATACAGGTGGATCCTTAGAACTCATGAATTGAAAGAAATGGACTAGGATGTGAAATATAGTTTCCAACCTAAATTATGTGGGACATAATTAGTGTGTGGTCCTCCATTATATATATAATATCATGAGATGTTATCAGGTGTATTTCTGGTCTGAGTATATCATATGATATTCCTATTCTTAAGGTGCCTCATATGATCTAGTAATTGAACCTAATGATAATTGAGAAGCATAAAATGTGCGTGGGATCTGGATATTGAGACTATGATGATATTAGATACCTAGTACACCACGGATATATAAGGATTATTGGTAAAAAAATATATAAGATTCCTTCAATTCCTAGGATCTAGTTGGTACACATGATGATATCAGATTCCTAGGAAGCATAGGATATGGTGTATTTCCAAAGGATATTTTATGATATCCATGATATTATAAGATATTATGGGATACATGAGGATTCCATATTATATTCCTAGGATGTAACTAGGATCTGGTCATTGCACTTGATGATATATGATATGTCTACGATTTCTAGGATCTAGTTATTGCATCTGATATTATAAAAGATTTTTGGGGTGTTTATGGGATCATGTAATGATATAATATATTATATAAGATTCCTATGATGGTTTTCAGGATCTTTTGTTAATAAATAAAAATTAATTAATTAATTAAATGATATGGATAAAAGGGATTCACTACCCCCAATAATAAATGAATGTAATAAAATCATATTGTCAAGTAGGACACCCCCCCCACCGATGAGATGTATACATGATATTATCTAATAAGAATATTTAGTGGTCATATAATATTATTATGATATTATGTATGAGTGTTTATTAATTCCTTGGAATGTTATTTGTTATTCTAAGAGGCAATACTTCTTTGGATGAAGCGGGTATGGTTGATCATAACTGTAACCTCAAAAGTCAACGATCGATAGGATTATTTATTTACACCCCTAAAATTCATTTTTTTTAATTATATAAATTTCCCATTTTGGTATATTGTACTAATGTTTATGTGAGGGACTCCATTCGTGGTGTCCTACTAAGTTTTACTTCCCCCGGATTGGGTAGCCATGACACTTCAGTGCCTGAGAATACATCATTGTTCATAGGTTTAGTTAGGGTAAAAGATCAGTTTTCTACGATCGGGATGCATCATCTTAATGGGGATTTTGAGAATGGGATGAGGTGAGGTTAGGGGATGGTAGTGTCACCTCATTTTATTTTATTTTCCTTTTCTTGTTAGTATATTTTAGCATCCCGCTGATTAATCAGTTTGGGTTTTATGACTATATAAAACATTTTGATTATTATATCATTGATGTTTAGTTATTTATTGTACTCTAACTATTTTTTATATATGTTTCTGGGTTATTTATACAACCATTTTAATATGATATGAGGATATAGTATCCCCACGCTTACAACCTAAATTTTTACTGCTAGTCAGTAGCCTACAACGTATGGGGAGGTGTGTTTGAGGTACTCTGATCCACCAGTCTAGACAGTGGGTAAGTGGTCATGGTCTGGATTATTAAAAAGTGTTATAAGATACTCTTTTTCTTTTCCATACTATTTTGGGATATGGTATATGGGGAGTAGGGACATCTCTATGCTTTGATAGACCTCATATTAGTACTTCATGATGACTTTTTTTCATTGGGTAGTCCTGGTTAACCATGATATGGGATTATTATTCTTAGTTTCTAATGTTATAATTGAGATATTTATTAAAGATGACATGTTTATTAGATATTTTTATTATGGTTTTGTATTTTTTCATGTTTTCAAGAGGCATGTGTACTTATATCATTCTCTAAAAAATTATTCACATTACATTCATGTGATTATGTGTTATTTATATCACTGATTATGAGGTTTATCTATTTAATGTGTCAACAATAACCTATACGGTTAATTCCAATAAAATTTATTGGTTGAATTATATTTAACTAAACCATTGTATATTTTATCTGATAATAAGTAATATGGATCTTATAGAGGTATTTTCATCAAAGAAAACTAGACAGTCTCTTCATGTAATGGATTTACAGTGACCCTTGGTAAGTCAGTATAGGCATATAATGCCTTGATACTGGTTTTAAAATTTAAATGGGTTTTAATTACATAATGTTTTAAAGAAAAAATATATAGTGTTTTCCCTTATAGATTAATGGAAGCATTCTACTTAATTGAACCATATGAGGAGGGTTTTATTCGATATGAGAAATCATTGGACGATGTCATTACCTAGTGATAGATGAAATCGTGGTCATTGAGGGGGTAGTATAGTATGTAGATTCCTAAAGAGGATTAGTTGCCTGGAGTGGGTTAATGAATCAACATGTGATTCTTTATGTGTATATGAATATGAGAACCCTATAGTGTATGTTTTGGCATGTGATATTACTTGTGAAATTTGAAATGGGAGGAAAAGTTTTCCAATTAGTAGTGATCTATATGGAATATGATTTGTGGGCTAGATGGGATAGCCTAGTGCCTTTGAGATGTGGATCAGAATGTTGGTGATTTTAGTTTCTTTATTGATTAGCAAGGCAATTTCCTTCTTTTATTGAGATAGTTTCAATATATGAGGTTAAACTAAGAGAGGGGTTATCCAAGACATTTGAGTGTATTAGATATGGGAAGCATGGGTGGATGATTTAGGATATGATGTCTATTCATAAGAGTTATTATCATTTATATGTTATAAGCATGGATATTCCTTGAGTTTTGTGATGGAAACTACTTGAGGTTATTTGGTATTAAGGTATAGTTTCGATGGAAAGGATTGATAATATTCCAAGACCTATTAATTTTGAGTGTGGGTATCAATGAAGTTTTGTATCATAATCCTAGATGGATGGATCCTGGGTTTTCAGAGAGATGGTAGATGTTTTTGGTTGTGGGGATAATTCTTAAGTGGTGGGTGACTATGTTATCTGTCATGGAATGAGTGAAGCTTGTGGTAAAAAACATAGAGGTGATTCTAGATAGATTAAATTTATATATTTGAAGATAATTTTAAATTGGATTAGTTGTAACTCATGGGACTTTGAGTTGAGTTGTGTAGTATGGTTGTATGACAACATACCCCAAGTTGCCTTTGGATAAGACCGAGTTAGATAGCAGATAAGATCCTATGAAAGATTTCCTTATAAGATAACTTTGAATCGTGTGATAAGAGTATGGGTGGGGATATATTTTTTTTGGGAAATCCTACTTGAGTGAGTGGGATTTCATGCAGGATATTTGATATTCTATTTTTCTTGTGAATTAGTATGTAGTCATGTTCATTCTAAGGACAAATGATTTCAATGATATTCTTGTGGGAATTATTACTCAGGGTTTTAATGAGAATGGTAAATATCCTTATATTGTGAGAGGTGACATTGGAAATGAATCAGGGTACAATGTCATGGTAAATTTGTGTTTGATCCGTGGAAAGTGTTTCTTAAGATGGGTTAACAATAACTCAAAAGGAATGAAAAGAATTTAATGATAGGAACAAGTTGATTTAGTGTTATAGGAGTGATGTAAGAGAATCTATATGATTCGGATTTTTCAATAGTATGTCATAGGTTTTGACCATAGTTATGTTTATAAATTAAAAGGATGATAAGAATAACATTATTAGTGATTTAGGAATGGTTAGTGATTGATGTTTCTCATTGGTGCTTGGGTATGATTGAGACAACCATGTCCAGTCATTACATGTGTTAATGGATAGAGTTTGGGTAGTGTGGATTGATATCTTAGTTTAGGGGAGTGACAATGATGATACTCTAATGGTGGGAAGAATCATATGATTTGTTTATGTATGATCTTCATGTTAGTGTAGTCTTGGGTGTGATGATATTGGTCGATGGAAAATCGAGATAGAATTGGTATTCCATTGTGTAAGTGGATTTAATTTATTTATTTCATAGATTTATACCATATTTTGGAGTTTAAGGTGGTGTAGAATGACTTTTTCTGTGATATCATGATCTAGATACATTGGATGTGATATAGGAAGGAGTCAAAGTAGTTGTATGTCGGTGGACATGAAAAATGATTTTGGAGAATAATGGGAGGTGGTTGATATTTTGATTTGTTTCCACCACCACCCCCAGGTGGTCCACACTAGGCTCAAGAGGATGGTTGTTAGAGATAAGGGAAATTTTTATATGTGGAAGCTTATAAACCAGAGGCTCCAGGAATTATTTGATTTATGGTATCATTATTTTCTACTTTATCATTATTATTTATCGGAACATTTGTGATCTACTATTTACTTGGCACAACCCTTTTTTGAGATCTAGATTTTCTAGTGGAGCCTTTGGATTGACCCTTGCGATTTGATACTCCTACCGGAGGAGATTCAGTGATGAAAAACTTCTAACAATAGTGTAACCTAACTCTTCAATGATAAAACTTCTTGTAGATTCTTTTAAAGGATGTAATGAGGCCTTATTAAGTCATTCTTGTTATGGGGTGGATATATATAGTTTATGAATATATTAACTATTTCACAGGGAGAATTTTGTGTATCTGAGTTTATGAGATGATTTTTTCATTTATTAGTGAGAATGAAAACCAGGAAGCGTGGAATGGGATCACATAGAGGATGATATAGTTGATTACTCATTAGTTAAATATTATTACCCTTAGAGGAATATGTATTATGAGCTTTCAGCTTTGTACAATGGTGGGGGATTATGATGAAGTTATCATTGGGGATGTTTCAATATCACCTCCCCACTGAGAGGTCTACTATTGTATAGACCTACACCTAGGGACTACCCTAATATCTTCATCATCATTTTGGATGGACCCTGCAGAGCTTTGATAGGTGATGATGTAGCTTTTAGAATCACAAATGAAGGGCTTTATTAGGCCTAATATATCTCCTTGGGAATCCCCAGTTTTGATCACTAAGAAGGATGATGGGAGTTTGAGGTTATGTGTGGATCATCATTTCCTAAATCATATGACCATCATGAATAAGTTTCTGATTTAATGAATTTATAATCTCTTTAACCAATTGAAAAGGGTGAGGTGGTTCTCAAAGATTGACCTCGTTTTAGGCTATCATTAACCTTGATTTCGAGATGAGAATACACCTAAGACAACATTTTTATGTTGATATAGTCAATATGAATACTTTGGGATGTCTTTTGGCGTGGAGAATTCCCCAACGATGTTCATGGGACTTATGAATTGGATATTTTATCCCTTCTCAGAATGGCTTGTAGTAGTCTTCACTATTGACATCCATTTATTCTCAACATTAGAGGTGGAGCACATGATACATATTCGGATATTCATGGCCATACTTCAAAAGCACCATAATTATGGAAAACTATTGAAGTGTTAGTTCTAGATTCGATAGATCCACTTCTAATGACAGTTCATCTCATAATTGGGAGTTGTTGTAGACCTAGAAAAGGTTGAGGTAGTGTTATCCGGTGAGCCGTCTCAGATCATGGATGGGGTGTGGATCATCTTTGGGTTGGCAGGCTACTATCAGGTATTTGTGCCTAATTTTTCTAAGATTTTGGAACGCTTGACTATTTTTATCTGAAAGGGGCACCCTTTAATGTGTTTAAAGAGGGTTTATTTGGATTATATAAGTTAATTTATATGTTAATGAGATTCCCCATATTGATACTTATAGATGTTGTTGTTGAGTATGTGGTGTTCCTAGATTCCATGAAACATGGCTTGGTTGTGTTCTGATGTAGTGGTGGGCGATGAATGATTCTGGTTCATGGTAGCTATAACCCCATGAGGAGAACAATGTGACCCATGATGTAGAGCTAGTAATAGTGTTCTTCACTCTAATTATGTGGTCATACGACCTTATAGAAGAGATGTTTATTTTCTTTTCTAATAAAAAGATTCTAATATATATCGTTTTTAGATAGATATTAAAATGAGGAAAAAGATATGGATATATTTCATCAAGGACTATAGCTTTGAGATAATTTATACTCCCAAAAAGAAGAATGTTGTGGAAAATTATCATATTAGGAGATCGTTTTCATAGTTCATGAGCAAGGAATCAGAGTTATTAGACACATTACATTTGTACTTAGTGGATGAGGATGGTGAATCTTACCACTAGTTGATGGTTATTACCCCACAACTTCTACAATGTGTTTAGGAGGCTCTTTTCAGAGATATCGATTATGATACCATTCATTACCATATATCCACTAAACGTGCTATTGATGGATTTTATGAAGGTGGGTAGAACATTATCCTTTTCTAAGGATGGACCATGGTACCAGTGGCACTACGAGGGGTGTCAATGATACAATTTTATATATCCCCTTATAAATACTTATAATAGTGTAAAATGTATACCAAGACCATTTCCATTAGTTGTGGTGTCATGGGATGAATAATTTTATATCTGATTTTGTCTCTAAATGCCTCACATTTTAGCAAGGGAAGGCTAAGAATCAAGTTCCAACTAGTTTGGACTAACCCCATGAGGTGTTGGAGTGGAAGTGGGATGGTATATCCATGGACTTCCTAATAGGAATCCCAAATTCATGTAGTGGTTAGGAGACTATCTGGGTGGTCATAGAACAACTCACCAATTCATCCCACGTACTAGCCATTTGAGATTAGATTTTTGTAGAGAACTTGGGATACCTTTATGTGAAAGATATTTTTCATCTCCAGAGAGTTCCCCTGATGATAATTTTTTATTGTGGTGATTGATTCACATCATGATTATGGAGAGAATCACAGGAATCCATTGAGTCTCTGTTGTGGTTGACAATGGTTTTCCACCACAAGATAAATGGAAAGACTTATAAAACTATTCTAATTAAGGATTACATGCTTTGGGATTTTGTATTAGACCTTTGACATAGTTGGAAGGATCACCTACCCTTTTGGAGTTCTTGCACAATAACCGATACCACTCTACCATTAGTATTTCACCATTCGATGCCATGTATGGGAGACCCTACTGGTCAAGATTGTGGTGGAATAATCCATGGGAGTTAGTACTCACGTGGATAGAGTTTATTTGAGTGACAGAAGATACATTCTAGATCATACAGAAGTGGATGAATAGTACCAAGAGCTAGATCCATCATAAGTATTAAGAGAACTGACAATGGAGGCCTTTGACTGGTGGTAATTTATCTATAAGGAAAATTTTCCCTTTCTATATTCAAGAATGTTTTGTTCTGGTCGTGTACTACTTAGACCTACAATAGTATTAGATTGGGTACATGATGTCTTCCATGTGTCTCATTTGAAGAGGTATGTGCACGACCTGACGCATGTTCTCAAATGGGGTGAGTTGGACATCAATGATAGATCTAACTTCAAAGAGTACTAAGATAAGATTGAGGATTGGTAGGAGAAGATCCTTTTAGGGTGAAGGATTCCATTGGTGTGTGTCTGATGGCAGCATGAGAATATTTTTCAGAGCACCTGGGAGTTGGAAAACCATATGAAAGCTCAATATATTCAAATTTTTTGTGTTATATTTTTTCTTTTTAGGATTAAAATCTCTGAGGAGGGGATAAATTAATGAATTTTATTTTTCCTTGTAACAATTGGGAATATTTTAAAAAATATTTTTGTAGCAATAATGGGAGTAAGTATGGGATTTTGGGGATCGTGGATCATCAATGTTGATAGAATAAATATAATAAATATATTATATCATGTGAACATAGTTTTTCTATTTTAATGTTGTATCCCTCAAACTATGTTTCAAAAGTGAAATATGATTCCGGTATTAAATATAAAATGAAGGTTTTATTCAAAGATTGACATAATCTTTGTACACATTGGGAAATTGTTTAAGAGTGGTCATGGGCAGAATGATATTTTAATTAATTAATTAGTTAATTAATTGGTTATTAAATTGGCCCATCCCTCTCCATTTTAACATAGTTATTGTCAAATCCTGGGGTTCGATACATGACCCTAGATATTTTAGAGGAATGAGGAGTAGGTATTTGAAGAATGTCAGCGATATTAGGTTTTGACAATTTGTTTTCAAAGTAGTTTTTTTCAATAAAGGTTTTCTTGGAAAAAACCAATGAAAATGGTACGGAATCATTCTTTATTAGTGATCGATCTAATATTGAGGATGGATTTTGTTTTTTCAATATTATTCCATTTTTTTATTATCTCCCATCAAACATGAATTAATCCCTTTAGTAGGTTAACTCACAGGTCAATGTTTTGATTTATGGTAGATTTTTATCTTCCTAAAATTCAGAATTTATAATGTTTTATGGATCCTTATATAATAGTTTTTGGTCATAATTTACTCCATCATTGGATCAAATACAATCCAAACAATAGATGATGTCTATTACCCAATGTTGTGTATTCTACAATTCTCCCCTTATTATTCAGGCATTCATCATTAGTGTTCTGTTTGATCGGTAGTTGGGAAATACCCATAAATTGACAATTACACAAATAATATTTAGTAAAATGGATCAAATTTTTGAATTCAGGTTCAGGATCAAGATTAATACTGAGTTATTGTAATTAATATTGAAGATTCATTGTTTGGATTGGGTGTTCTTCCTTTTTGGATTAGCCTTTCTGTGTTGTGGTGCCACAGGAATTGAATTTCAAATGGATGGGTGGTTGAAATCTTACCAACATAGGTGGATCTAGCTCAATCAATTTTAGATCTTATCACTATGGGCATGACTCTTAATGGATCCATAAGATATTGTGGAATGGCTGAGTTACATTAGCAAATTTAGATTTTTCTATAAAAACTCGACATAGACAGCATGTAGTTCAGAAGAAAACACGTCATGTGGATACCATCAATAGAGGATAGGGTTTACAAGTAAAATAATAGAACCCACACAATGGGGCATCTCACATGTTTTTTGAGCCTTGATCGGTGACCCCATGTGTACCCATGGTACCTAAGCATGGGAACGTCCAATGTACATAGGTACAGACACATCCAACGTGAAAAGGCATGACCAATGGGAAATAACATGACCATTGTACATAGACACAACCAGTGAACATGTTTGTAAAGTCCCAGACCTCTATGGACCCTTTATTTGATGAAATATGGTGTTTCAGTTGTTCTGGGAGGTTAAGTGACTTATCCCCAACACTTTTAAAAATTTCAAAAATGATTATGGAAATTGTGTAATGAAATGGTGTCCCTTCCTTTCCCAATTTTCCAAACTGTTTCATGAAACTATTTCATGAAATAGTGTCACATAAATTTCCAAATTTCTAAACTATTTCATGAAACTGTGTTAAGAAACAGTGTCACGTACTTTTCCAAATTTCCAAATTTTTTCATGAAATGGTGTCACGAAACGGTGGCCCTAAAACTGTAGCACAGAAACAGTGGTACAAAAATGGTAGCACAGACACGGTGCCATAGAAATGGTGGAATTGAAATGGTGGAACTGAAATTGTTGAATACAAATGGTGTCAAAGAAATGGCTGCATAGAAATGGTGGCACATAAATGGTGGCAAAAAAATGGTCACACAAAAATGGTGGCACGGAAACAGTGGCATAGAAATGGTAGCAGAGAAATGGTGGCACAGAAATGGTCACACAAAAATTGTAGCATAGAAATGGTAGCACATAAATAGTAGCACAAAAATTGTGGCATTGAAACTGTGTCATGAATAGTGTTTCCAGAACTGTTTAATTTCCTTTGTCAAATTTCTATATTTTTTCCAAATATCTTACAATGTCACCAATTTGACATTTCCATTGATGAAAAATGCATTAAAACCTTGTTTTAAGTTATTTAAGGTTGATTCAAAGCCCATAACTCCGATAATAATTTTTCATAATAGTCATTAATCCATTACTCATTCAAAATTCATGGTCATTGATAGAATAGATCTTAATGAGAAATCCAGCATATCTTAAACTAATACTCTGTAAAAGCTTCTAAATGGACGAGATATCTTCCTCCATTGTTCTTCATTCCTGTTCCCTGGTGAAATATGCGTGAACCTTTCCTTTTTCCCATAAGATTCATGCAATCATACTTTCATCCTTGTATTGGTTCCCCATGAAGTTCTTTCTACTATAAGTGCACCCCTATTTTGGTGAAAACAATAAGTATCGATAATTCATCGACATAAGGTATGATTACCATCATTATTTTAGGTTCCTATCCTTATGTTTCTCCTTTTCCTGTTATGTCATTCGATATCCATGTTCCTAAGGGTCTTTTCCTAGGTGTTGGTAGGTGTGGTTGGGTCCATGAATCCTCAGGTGGATGAAGTCCTCCGGGAGAGGTAATCGTGAAATGTATTGTGGGGATATTCTTGTGCAAGGAGTATCAGAAACATTTTGAGTTAGGGAATTTATAGCTTCACTATTCTTTTACATGCATCTATAGTGTTTTCAGGTTGTATCCCATTATATCACAATGGAATTGACATAATAATTATTTGAACTAGATAAATAAATTGGTATCGATTGTATTTTATTGCCTCTTGTTTTTCTAGATAGTGGTATATATATGATTTCCTTATTTATCATTTCGTTCTTGAGGGAAATTGGTTAAAAAGATAAACTAAGATTAATTGTAATTATTTTTCAAGATAAAGAGCCATGTAAATGAATCTAGTTGTTGTTTCCATAAGCATGTCTGATTGAACTAATTGATGATCCAGAGGCTTCCTGATGCTTATTTATAATGAATTAAAGGCTTGTCAATTAATTTTTTAGTTAATTTGTGATATCTCACTATTTAGGTTGTCCATAGATGGAACCTTCAAATAATAAATTGGTTAAATCCATATGTCTTAAAGAATCAGTTGTTTGAGAAAATATAATGTCTGGTAGTGTTCTTAGTTACCCTCTATCTTTTAAGGCTGAGTGCCTTGTGCTTTGGAGCCATGAGTTCTCATTATGTATGAAGGTCAAATACCTTGTTTGAGGTCTAAAATCCCAAGTTATATGATGTTTTTTTCCTGTTACAAGTGTTTTGATGTGATCCTAGAATATCTATTATGATATATGGGGTCATGGAGGCCCATTGTTTGTGGCAGCATTCCATGCCTAAAGAGGTGAGATGCATCGTTTTATGCAATTTTATGTCGGTGAGGACACTATAAATGATGAAACGGGTCAATTATTGAATGATTGGATGCTTTCTGAATCTTATTGGTTATTTATCTACTTTAATTTCCCCATAACTCAAGGAAGGTGGTCTTTCACACCCTCCATACAAAAGGGGAGAACATGCACGAGGTATGCCAGATGCTTTCAGTGTTTATATTCTTTAGATATGATGGGTATACGCTCCTGCTATAGGTGGGGAAGTTATTATGGGTAGTTCATCTACTCACTGTGTTGAGCCCCGTTATGTTTAGCATTGTAGAATATTTTTCTAGAATGACTAGGAATATAGAAATGTAATAATTGAATTAATAAATTATTGAATAAATGATGTCAACCCATGGGGTTGGATCTTACTGGGATGCAATGTTGAGGTAATATTTCTGAGAAGTTTTGGACATTGTTTGGTTATGCCTAGAGGGAAAGAACTTTCGGTGTGATGCTAATGAAATTTAATGTGGAATTAATAATGGTTAATTAATTGTTAAATAATTTAAAATGTTTAATTAATGGTTAAATAATTAATTAATGTAAAGTGGCACTGATAAAAAGAGATAATGTAATATAATTTATCTGTTTAAATGGTTGGGTGCTTATAGGATACCTTGTCTTAGCAGTAGCAGTCGGGAGTATGAGAGACGTTAGCTGCAGTTGAGTCTAAGACTTGGTTATGCCCGTAGTTTGGTAGTTAGGTATATTATATTCTATGGTCTTTGTATTTCTATACACTAATCCACCCCGTCTGTTAGGGAAAAAGACCCCTCGAGGATTCTAAGCCTTGAGGGTGTTTTCCCTAATATTCTGGTGGGAGGATGGATGGATGACTACCCCCTTTGGCCCCACTCCATTCTCTTTGTGGTTATTTGTGATAGTAGGCACATTGATTATTTTTTCCCCATATATGTGTGTAGTGGGATGTAATAAATTGCAGTTATTCAAAAGCATATGTTTTGGATATAGTGTTTTATGGACTACTATAGGTGTAACGTATATAGGTTGTGATGGCTTGAGGATCCTTACTAGGTGTACGGGCTAGAATGGCTTGAGGTATAATTCCTGACGTATGATACATGTTACGTGAACTATGGTGGTTCCCAAAAACTACCTTGTTGTGTTGGTTATGTAGACGTAGTGGTTGTGTTTCATGAGGTTCATGATGTGATGCTTCACCCAGGTGTATGCGAGCAAGTATTTTGGAGAGAGATTCTTAGGACGTACGACGTTAGGGAAAGCAGAAAACTAGTGGGGAAGTGGTAGAGGGGTACCCTTAATATTCCTTATTATATTATATACTCTCATATGCAATACTAGGTTAGAGTATCCATAGTGAGGATGGGAATATAGTATATATGTTTAGGTGACGAGTTAGTTTCACTGGTTGTTCATTCTGCTTTAGCATGCTTTATTTAATTTTTCACAATAAGATATAGGTAAGATCCTACTCAGTATAGTGTTATACTCACCCTACATATGTTTATAAACTATTTTTAGGTCCCATGGATCATTTTGGATATCAGGCTTGTTACCACTTGCATGGGGTTGCAGGAGCTTTTCCGGCTTCATGGTCACTATTGTTTTTAATTTCTTTTGGTACTTGTTGTTTTCCCTTTAAGTTGTAGTTATTATTACATGCCATTACATATTTTTACTTGGTAATTATTTTATATTGTAGTCTAACATGTGTTTGGTTGGTTTCTATCTTATCTCTATCTTCTACATGTGTTCTCTAAGAGGGTAAATCCTCTAATTTGTGTGTTTACAATACCCTCAGTGCTACTCTCCAACTCGGGGCCTACTAGAGGTGGGACATAGGGTTCACTATCTCCCTTTTCACAATGTCGAACAAGGAGGGGTTCACATTGTGGGGAGGGGTCCTGACAAAGTGGTATCAGAGGGAGGTTGAGGGATATGATGGAGTTTGGTGTTAGGAATAGGTGAGGTTGCATGGGTTGGTAGGGCAATGGTGTCAGACAAGTATAGAAAGTGATGAAAACACTAGAGACAAACTGAGACATAGGCATTTATGGGCACATGTGATCTGATGCATGAACTTTTATGTTTATAGTGGCTACAAAACAAGGTGATGCTGCTTTCAAGGTAGAGACCTAAGAAAGGATTATGCATCATTCTTCATTGTGGCTACGTTTGAATTGGTAGACCTTGGGATAGATTAACCTAAAATTAATAAAAGAAGACTATTAATTAATTAATGTCGAGTATTCCATATTCCAGGTTTATGAGCTCTAAATATTTGTTATTTTGTATGTATGGCTCTAGGTCGACATCCTACTTAGGATCGTGTAGAAGATGTCCAACAATCTACACCAGCAGATCATCGTAGGGTAGAGGTTGACGACAAAGAAACTTAGAGGAGGACACTCGGAGAGTTTCAGCACCAGATTCTGTAGATGTAAGATGTATTTGTTTTAGTTCTAGTCATGGAATACTGGTTGGAGGTGGTTGAGATAGCCTTTAGTTTGATCTGTGCTCAGAAACATCATTGGGTGTATTTGGTTGTAATGATACTGCATGGGGCAATGAGGTAGTGGTGGTTCTTGTTCCTCAGGGATCGTGAGGAGTCAGCGATCTCATGGGAGAAGTTCTAAGACAAGTTTAGATCTGAGTTTATTTCTTTGACCATGAAGGTTTCAAGTTTCTAGGAGATGCTTACCCTTCGATAAGGAAGATCCAGTGTGAGATATTTTGGAATCTGATTCAGGAACCTTTTATAATATTCTTCAGACCTATTTCTAGAGGAGGAGGTCGGGGTGTGGCATTTTGAGGAGGCTTTACATCCAAAGATCCAGATCCATGTCACCTCATTTATGTTGAAGACATATCTTGAGGTGTTGGTGAGGGAATAGGTTATCGAGATGAAGTTATCCTAAACTAGATCATTATGATAGGGGAGTCGGCAGGATTCCTCACGATGCAGAGTGGTTGTCTGGGGTTCTTTTTTTTAGTGCAGAAGCTTTTCGGTTCGGTCAGGGGTAGGTCCCATCCATCAATTTCTCGTTTCCCAAGGTGTGGTTTCTCTCAATCTTATGCCAAGGGATCAGGTTTTTTTTATTTTGGAGGTTGAGATCCTCATTTGTGAGAGTTTCCAACCTTTCATTGAATTCAACATGTATCATGTGTTCCGCTTGAGGTCCCTCTGTTGAGGTAGTTTCAACTGAGGATACAGTAGTAGTTTGCACCAGCTTTGGATCAGCAGAGTGAAAATGGGGTATGTAGAGGATAGACTTGGGAAGATCTCCATCATTAGAGACAAGATCATGGCCATGGTGGGGTTTTTCATCTGGGGAAGAGAGGCTATAAAGTAGATTTTTATCAGCTTTATGCTTTAGCGTTGCCAGTGCCAGGAAAGTCAGACATCATTTGAGATACCCTTTGCTTCTTATCTACTCAAGTGTTTTCGTAGTTTGATTTATGAGTGACGCACTCCTTTATATCACCTTCCCTTTTCCATTATTTGGGAGTTCAGGTAGAGTGGCTTCTAGTTCCCTTGGTGTTTACTACAGCAGTTGGAGGTCAAGATGCCTTGTTTAAAGTATGTAGAGATTGTGAGAAAATGCTGGGGCAACACCGCTCTTGGAGCGATTTCCTATGTTTATGGATACAACTCTATGATGTCATTCTCAGCCTAGATTTTTTGTATTCAGTGTAGGCTATCATGGATTTATTCAAGAGGTAGGTGGTGTTATTCGATGATGATAGAGACCTAGCGGTGTTTGTTGGTCAGCGAGACCCTCAGATGTGTTAGAGGTGTGCTCCATTCTTGTCATCCAGGATGGATGAGCTGATGATAAGTTATTTATAGGTTTATCAGTTGTCTAGTCCTAGGGTTTTAGAATTGTAGAGACCCGAAGCCTGACGTACATGGACATTACATTACTTTTGCGGAATACTTAGTACATAACAAAAACACACACACAAGGATCGTAATAGTTTAGTGTCTTTGGAAACTCGGAACGTAATCTTCTAATCGTGGTGAAAGTTCTTCAATATCTCCCATAAAGGTCATCCCTTTTTTTTACCTAAAACCTATATTTATATCCTGGGGAAAAGAAAACATAAAAGGGTGAGCTCAAATGCTCAGTAAGGGTAAACAAAAGAAATATCAATCACATAATTTTCATAAGAACATAACTTTTTTTGGAAATCTTAACCTGCAAAAGAGAGCATAATTTCATAACATGGGATAAATCATAGTAGTGAAATGAAATCATAACTTAAAACATTACTCATTGTGGCATACACACATAATCATAGAGAATCATTTCTTGTTAGTCAAGACTCATTGCCAAGACTATCTTAGTGGACAAAGTCCCTTTCTGAATCGAGTAATCCTCGTTTCAGTCCTGTTTCACTGAACCGGTATAACCTACCATTCCAGCCATGTCTATCTCATGAGATATAAAATCTTTACCCAATGCATTGGAGGGAGATATAGGTCCCACCCATCTCATAATGATACCATTCTTATGTGTGCCACAAAATCATAAATCTTACATCATTTCATAACCCATGTAATAAAAATGGGATTCTTAAAACAACATGACATCATAAAACCATTCATATAAGATAATGGAATTCATAAACATAATTCCATCACAACATAGTCAAATCAATGTAAAAATATGGATAGAAACAGAACCCTTTATTATCTTAGATGGAAAATAATTTTGATAAAACACTTGAAATGAATTCTTGAGGAAAATATCCTTTCTTCTTCAAAATCAATTTCTTTTCACAAAACATCATGCAATTTTAAAAGAAAGAGATTTTATTAAAAATAGTCATGAAATCTTTTTGAGGAAGCTTCATGAAAATAAGGCTTTATAAAACCGTAAAAATACGTTCGTTCCGTTTAAGTTAAAAAAACATTCTTCGTTCTTTTGTCGGAAAAATCAAAAAATACCTCGTACGGAAAACGACAAAAGACTCCTTTCATTTCCTTTACTAAAAACTCACCGAAGGGTAAAATTGGATTTAAAAAATTGTAGTTGGATGGAAATAATATTACATATTTATGAAACATGGATGTGGATGATAAAATACACCCCAGTAAATGCCAAAGTAAAAACAATCTCGGATAAAAATTAGATTGTGATATTTCCCTTACCTTAGGTCCGATTTGCTTCGTATGTGTCCGAACCTCCTGTATAATGATTTAATTAATGTCATTGACTTATTACAGAATCATATTCATTGTTATGATATCATATATGGTTCACTTATGACATTATATTACCCGTTCTTTTGTAAATTCCATGTTAAAGAAGCGTTTTGGGTAAAATCATTTCATTTATCGTAGGTGTTTTGACTTGTTGTTCTTGACATCATTATTACTTATATCATGATTTACTTACTTCAAGAATATAAAATATGATTTATATATCATATATATTCAGTATATATATATATAATAGGTAGATAAATAAAATGAAAAACACCGTTCATGGAGACGGTAGTCCGTACGTACGCATGAACGTTGTTTTCCTTTCCTTATTGTCTTGAAATGGAAGTAAGTAGATGACATACATATGTATATATATACATAAATCCAGTAGCTTTATAATGTCATATATTTCATTATTATTTCTTATATATACTTTATAATCATTCTTAAATGGTTAATATGGAGAATGAATCTCATCGCGTCGTGGTGACGGTAGTCCGTACGTACGCACGAGCGATGATATCATTTCTATAAGTATTGAATTGAATTGGAGTGAATTATACAATATATCAGAATCAATATGATGTTGTAATAACTATGTATATTTATTCTTTACACCATTATACCCATCCATGTAAGGTGGTGGTGGAAAATAGATTACACCACGGCGTGGAGACGGTATTCCGTACGTACGCACGCGCGGTGATTTCTTTTTCCATAGGATGGATAGATGGTGAAATAGGGTTGTTTCATACTTATAATAACATATCAGTATATGAGTGATACTGATGTTATTACTTCATAATGAAACAACCTAAGAAGAAGAAGTGGAAGAAGAAATAAATATGAAAGAATTGGTAACGGTAATTACCTCTTCTTTGAAGTGCCTCTTTGAGACCTCCTCTTAGGGCACTAGAATTGGTCTTTGAGGAAGACCAGAACCTCTAGGATGTTGCTAGGGAAGTGGAGAAGAGATTTTGTCAGGGGTTGGCCGAGCTTGAGTGCTCAAATTGGTGTGAGGAGGAGGGGGAGGAGGTGTCCTTTTATAAGGGAGGAGAGGGGCACCTTAGGAATACCTCAAAATATTATTTTATATTAAAGTCAAAATCGGTTTATAATGGTTCCAAAGGGTCTTATTTCTAAGCTAAAGTGGGGATGGGTCGAAATCCTATCAACCAATAGGATTTAGACAAGTTTGGGGTATTATTTTAACCTTATCAATTAGATTTAACTCTAAGTTAATTAATTTAACTTTTACCGTGTCTTTTTGTTTTTCTTTCACTATATGGTTAATACACTTACTATAACATGCCAAACGAACCCCAAATTGTTTATTATTAATATATATATCCTTATCTAAGTCATTTGTCCTAACCTTAGATTTTTAGGAATACAATAACAATTAATAATATAATATTTGTTTTAAAAACTATTTTGTGTCAATTTTGACACTATTTGATATATGATTTTTGTGAAAGTCATATCAGAATTATATGTTCGAACCAAGTTTATTAAATCAACACTAATATATCATAGTAACCTAGAAAATTAGTGGAATTCATAAAAAGTCTTAAAGTACATTTATTTTGGTATTTATATTATCAATTATGTGAATATTTCATTAATAAGATAATTACTGCATCATCTTTGTGTCATACATAAATTATATTATTTGATGTCTAAAAATTACAAATAAAATACCATCATGTAGGAAATATTTCTAGCTTTCTAATGAATATTTATAGTCGAATATATCTTATGTAAAACCCTATATTAAAAATGTTTTAGTAAATATACTTTGATTTTAACTCTTTTAACTCTTCTTTGAATTAAATAATAATAAATGTCCTAATCTAATCCAAGTGGACCTAAATGATAATATTTTACACTTAAGGTTATTTTTGGTCGAGATACACTTGTCCAATTGAATTAGGACATGTGTTAGGGTAATATTAATATCATATTTACCCTTAGTTACCCTATTTACTATTAACCGTGGTAAAAAAAGTAAAAAGTTACTATTCACCAAAAAATTATTTTCATCTCATTGAACCACATTTTAGTCCTTGATATTAACCGTGTCTCTCGGATTTTCGAAATTCAATTCACAGAAGCGGTAAAATTAAGTTTTATGCAAAATTCAGTTTTTAACCTACCACTTAGTAGTTTCACTATTCATCAAAAATTGATGTTTTTCAGAACAATGCCAAAATTTCATCCCAAGCTATATTTCATATTCCGAATTCAAAAATGAAGTCTATTTTACCAAATTCATAACATAAAAGTTGCATTAATTAATTTTATAATTAAATCCCGCTGTTAAAACAAATAGCGTGTTTTTTAAGAAACAATATCTATCAAAAGTTTGACACTTGTTTATGTCTAGTTTAAATGTGAAATTACATCCAACGACCAACATTGTATTAAATTGTAAAAATATATTCTAAATATACTTTAAAACCACTCAAATTAATGATTTATCACTATTAATTATTTCGATTAAAAAAGTTGTTTTTAATTATAATTTAGTAATTTTCACTATTCATCAAAATATGAAAGTTATCCGAAAATCACCAAAATTTCAACCTAAGCTAATTTCGATATTCCGAATCCAAAAATGAAGTTCATTTTGAAAAATAAGATTTATAGAATTTTAAAAAGTGGTTATTACTATTCATAACGGGTAGTTTTAATAATATTTTAATAGCATATCGTTGTTTAGTGAAACTCGGTATTGCGTATTACACACGCTATCGAGGAAGGTCGCGATTGCGTGTAATTCAAGGCAAGTCAAGGATGCGTGTTGTGCAAGCTCCTTTTGGTGTAGCGTACAACACAAGACATTAGTGAATAAAAAAGAATATTTTTCATAAAATCTCGGGCTGTTACATTCTACCCCCCTTAAAATGAATTTCGCCCTCGAAATTCGTCGGGGTTATAAATGGTTTACTATTCGAAAGTTTCTTTAATAGAAACCCACATCGTAAAAGGGAATACCAAAACTTGGCTTTAAAAACTAAAGTATGAAATGTAACGATTACCCAAATAAACTAATCACTGGGTTTCCACATAGGTGAAAATATGGATATGGAAGAAAAATCTAACCATCATGTTCTGATGGAGAGTGGTAGAGAACATGGCTATGGAAAAGGCAGTAATCACAAATCCATAGATTTGTGATGATATAAGGTACCATCTTATTCATCAGGTATAAGATCACTAGGACGACATTTTTGGTTTTCAAGATCATATCCCTAAAGTTGAAAATTTGAATTAGAATAAATACTTACTTTATTTTGGTACAATCTCACTGTTGTTCGTGCCTTGAACAATTTCCACTTCATCTCTTAAATAAATGAAGTTGAATTTGTCATTCATGAAGTGTTAGCAGATCATGTGATAGAATGACGGGTCATTCCATCTGTCTCAAACAAAAGATTAGCAAAAATTATATGCATAAGTCGATCTATAGTGAGATTAATCATATATGGTTCCTAAAATGGACTTATACTTCATATATCATACTGCTTAATATAATAAAACTAGTTTCTACTAAACAGGGACTTCCTGTAGGTCAGTGGTAGGCGATAAAGGTCAGTTGCACTTCGGTTGTGGGTTCGATTCCTACAGCCTTGTCCGAAGCGATGGGCTGTCGCCCGTCCTGCAGGTTGTCCTTTTTCTAAAACTACGTCACTATAACATCCCATCAATAATATCGAAAATCTTCTATGCTTAAACAAAACTAACTTATGTCCAACATAATCCAGTCTAATCTTTAGGCTTATACATAATACTGCAGTCCACTCTCATAATATAGTGACAACGATTACTAGAGATTTAATACTGTCGTTGATCCCCACATATCATAAGATATGTCTTGTTGGTCACATTCCAAACATTCAAAGTCCTTAATCGTGTATTCTCTTGAATACCTTAGTGAAAACATGAGTGCAGTTAAAAGTTAACACTTTCCACATACCAAAATCCTCAAAATTATTTATACTCAAACCATGATATCAATTAGTCCTTATATCAATCATGAGCTCATGAATACTATTAAACATTTCATTTTCTCGTCTTCATTATGCGCATATCATCTTATTTCCAAAAAATATCTCAATAACCTTTCATGGATACTAGTAACATTAATCATACACTTTCAAAACACAAGGAAAGACAACAGTGTAACAATCCATAGATGTCTCTTTATTCCAAAATTACACATGATAAACATGTAATCATTCCACTACATTCTCAAACCATTGACCGAGCTTCAAAAATTCTTTCATCTCACATATCATTTGTAGTCTCTTCATCATCATCCACATAAATACTACCCATATGACCATACTGATTCTCTTCATGAGTCTTTCCCTTAGGGCATTTGTTTGCATAATGCCCATACATTCCACATTTAAAACACTTAACCATTTTTGATGTCGTAGCAATACCATTATCCTCATCCATGGTGTTAACCGACCCTTTTCCTTTGCACTTACTTGCTTTGTGTCCTTCTTTTCCACACCCAAAGCATCTTCCAGTTCCCTTAAAACATTCTCCTTGATGCCTCTTCCCACATGATTTACATAGGGGAAATTGAACTTTCTTTCCTCTATGATCATCATGGAACTCCATCTTTCTCTTATTAGTCGAGTCAGGAAACTTACCAAATTTTACTTTATTGATCATGTTGTGAGATTGCTGATTCGGTGTAATAATGATGTTTGGACATCCAAATCCCATTTCATTTTGTTTCTCATGAAGAATATCATTCCATTGTCCATCATATCCTCCATTATTGTGAATCATCTTGTTTCCAGCCATTTTCTAAAACCCAAACAGAATAGTGTTAGATGCAAAAATCGTAATAAAGGGGGAGTAACTTAAATATCTATCATCTTTGGTTTAATCTAATATCGTTACCATAGTTCTAGAACTATATCCTATACGTATACTTATCCTTAGGGGCATCCCTAGACATACCTTAGAAATATCTCTAGGGATCTCACTAACGTTTTCGCATCCTAGTTTCCAAAGGTTGACTAAACCTTTCCTCTGATACCAACTGTAGAGACCTGAAGCCTGACGTACATGGACATTACATTACTTTTGCGGAATACTTAGTACATAACAAAAACACACACACAAGGATCGTAATAGTTTAGTGTCTTTGGAAACTTGGAACGTAATCTTCTAATCGTGGTGAAAGCTCTTCAATATCTCCCATAAAGGTCATCCCTTTTTTTTTACCTAAAACCTTTCTTTATATCCTGGGGAAAAGAAAACATAAAAGGGTGAGCTCAAATGCTCAGTAAGGGTAAACAAAAGAAATATCAATCACATAATTTTCATAAGAACATAACTTTTTTTGGAAATCTTAACCTGCAAAAGAGAGCATAATTTCATAACATGGGATAAATCATAGTAGTGAAATGAAATCATAACTTAAAACATTACTCATTGTGGAATACACACATAATCATAGAGAATCATTTCTTGTTAGTCAAGACTCATTGCCAAGACTATCTTAGTGGACAAAGTCCCTTTCTGAATCGAGTAATCCTCGTTTCAGTCCTGTTTCACTGAACCGGTATAACCTACCATTCCAGCCATGTCTATCTCATGAGATATAAAATCTTTACCCAATGCATTGGAGGGAGATATAGGTCCCACCCATCTCATAATGATACCATTCTTATGTGTGCCACAAAATCATAAATCTTACATCATTTCATAACCCATGTAATAAAAATGGGATTCTTAAAACAACATGACATCATAAAACCATTCATATAAGATAATGGAATTCATAAACATAATTCCATCACAACATAGTCAAATCAATGTAAAAATATGGATAGAAACAGAACCCTTTATTATCTTAGATGGAAAATAATTTTGATAAAACACTTGAAATGAATTCTTGAGGAAAATATCCTTTCTTCTTCAAAATCAATTTCTTTTCACAAAACATCATGCAATTTTAAAAGAAATAGATTTTATTAAAAATAGTCATGAAATCTTTTTGAGGAAGCTTCATGAAAATAAGGCTTTATAAAACCGTAAAAATCCATTCGTTCCGTTTAAGTTAAAAAAAACATTCTTCGTTCTTTTGTCGGAAAAATCAAAAAATACCTCGTACGGAAAACGACAAAAGACTCCTTTCATTTCCTTTACTAAAAACTCACCGAAGGGTAAAATTGGATTTAAAAAATTGTAGTTGGATGGAAATAATATTACATATTTATGAAACATGGATGTGGATGATAAAATACACCCCAGTAAATGCCAAAGTAAAAACAATCTCGGATAAAAATGAGATTGTGATATTTCCCTTACCTTAGGTCCGATTTGCTTCGTATGTGTCCGAACCTCCTGTATAATGATTTAAATAATGTCATTGACTTATTACAGAATCATATTCATTGTTATGATATCATATATGGTTCACTTATGACATTATATTACCCGTTCCTTTGTAAATTCCATGTTAAAGAAGCGTTTTGGGTAAAATCATTTCATTTATCGTAGGTGTTTTGACTTGTTGTTCTTGACATCATTATTACTTATATCATGATTTACTTACTTCCAGAATATAAAATATGATTTATATATCATATATATTCAGTATATATATATATAATAGGTAGATAAATAAAATGAAAAACACCGTTCATGGAGACGGTAGTCCGTACGTACGCATGAACGTTGTTTTCCTTTCCTTATTGTCTTGAAATGGAAGTAAGTAGATGACATACATATGTATATATATACATAAATCCAGTAGCTTTATAATGTCATATATTTCATTATTATTTCTTATATATACTTTATAATCATTCTTAAATGGTTAATATGGAGAATGAATCTCATCGCGTCGTGGAGACGGTAGTCCGTACGTACGCACGAGCGATGATATCATTTCTATAAGTATTGAATTGAATTGGAGTGAATTATACAATATATCAGAATCAATATGATGTTGTAATAAATATGTATAGTTATTCTTTACACCATTATACCCATCCATGTAAGGTGGTGGTGGAAAATACATTACACCACGGCGTGGAGACGGTATTCCGTACGTACGCACGCGCGGTGATTTCTTTTTCCGTAGGATGGATAGATGGTGAAATAGGGTTGTTTCATACTTATAATAACATATCAGTATATGAGTGATACTGATGTTATTACTTCATAATGAAACAACCTAAGAAGAAGAAGTGGAAGAAGAAATAAAGATGAAAGAATTGGTAACGGTAATTACCTCTTCTTTGAAGTGCCTCTTTGAGACCTCCTCTTAGGGCACTAGAATTGGTCTTTGAGGAAGACCAGAACCTCTAGGATGTTGCTAGGGAAGTGGAGAAGAGATTTTGGCAGGGGTTGGCCGAGCTTGAGTGCTCCAATTGGTGTGAGGAGGAGGGGGAGGAGGTGTCCTTTTATAAGGGAGGAGAGGGGCACCTTAGGAATACCTCAAAATATTATTTTATATTAAAGTCAAAATCGGTTTATAATGGTTCCAAAGGGTCTTATTTCTAAGCTAAAGTGGGGATGGGTCGAAATCCTATCAACCAATAGGATTTAGACAAGTTTGGGGCATTATTTTAACCTTATCAATTAGATTTAACTCTAAGTTAATTAATTTAACTTTTACCGTGTCTTTTTGTTTTTCTTTCACTATATGGTTAATACACTTACTATAACATGCCAAAAGAACCCCAAATTGTTTATTATTAATATATATATCCTTATCTAAGTCATTTGGCCGATCCTTAGATTTTTAGGAATAAAATAACAATTAATAATATAATATTTGATTTAAAAACTATTTTGTGTCAATTTTGACACTATTTGATATATGATTTTTGTGAAAGTCATATCAGAATTATATGTTCGAACAAAGTTGATTAAATCAACACTAATATATCATAGTAACCTAGAAAATTAGTGGAATTCATAAAAAGTCTTAAATTACATTTATTTTGGTATTTATATTATCAATTATGTGAATATTTCATTAATAAGATAATTACTGCATCATCTTTGTGTCATAAATAAATTATATTATTTGATGTCTAAAAATTACAAATAAAATACCATCATGTAGGAAATCTTTCTATATTTCTAATGAATATTTATAGTCGAATTTATCTTATGTACAACCCTATATTAAAAATGTTTTAGTAAATATACTTTGATTTTAACTCTTTTAACTCTTCTTTGAATTAAATAATAATAAATGTCCTAATCTAATCCAAGTGGACCTAAATGATAATATTTTACACTTAAGGTTATTTTTGGTCGTGATACACTTGTCCAATTGAATTAGGACATGTGTTAGGGTAATATTAATATCATATTTACCCTTAGTTACCCTATTTACTATTAACCGTGGTAAAAAAAGTAAAAAGTTACTATTCACCAAAAAATTATTTTCATCTCATTGAACCACATTTTAGTCCTTGATATTAACCGTGTCTCTCGGATTTTCGAAATTCAATTCACAGAAGCGGTAAAATTAAGTTTTATGCAAAATTCAGTTTTTAACCTACCACTTAGTAGTTTCACTATTCATCAAAAATTGATGTTTTTCAGAACAATGCCAAAATTTCATCCCAAGCTATATTTCATATTCCGAATTCAAAAATGAAGTCTATTTTACCAAATTCATAACATAAAAGTTTCATTAATTAATTTTATAATTAAATCCCGCTGTTAAAACAAATAGCGTGTTTTTTAAGAAACAATATCTATCAAAAGATTGACACTTGTTTATGTCTAGTTTAAATGTGAAATTACATCCAATGACCAACATTGTATTAAATTGTAAAAATATATTCTAAATATACTTTAAAACCACTCAAATTAATGATTTATCACTATTAATTATTTCGATTAAAAAAGTTGTTTTTAATTAGAATTTAGTAATTTTCACTATTCATCAAAATATGAAAGTTATCCGAAAATCACCAAAATTTCAACCTAAGCTAATTTCGATATTCCGAATCCAAAAATGAAGTTAATTTTGAAAAATAAGATTTATAGAATTTTAAAAAGTGGTTATTACTATTCATAACGGGTAGTTTTAATAATATTTTAATAGCATATCGTTGTTTAGTGAAACTCGGTATTGCGTATTACACACGCTATCGAGGAAGGTCGCGATTGCGTGTAATGCAAGGCAAGTCAAGGATGCGTGTTGTGCAAGCTCCTTTTGGTGTAGCATACAACACAAGACATTAGTGAATAAAAAAGAATATTTTTCATAAAATCTCGGGCTGTTACAAGAATAGTACCCTGATGTCTTTCCAGAAGATGTTCTAACATTACCCTCTTTATGAGAGATCAAGTCTGGGATCAAGCTATAGCTAGGAGCATGTCTTATATATGTGTATCCATATAGGATGGTCCCTTATGAGTTATGGGATCTGTGTATATAGATCTATTGTCTTTTAGAGTGCGGTTGTTTTTGTTGAGTGTGTCACCATGGAGTGCACCTGTTTTGTTCATGAAGAAGACATATGGTATTTTATGGTTGTGTATCGATTTTTGTCACTTAAACTTAGTGATTGTGAAGAATTGATATCATCTTTCACAGATTTATGATTTATTTGGTAAACTGAAGGGTGAAAGTTTGTTCTTGAAGATCTACATGTGGTGAGGATATCATCATATGTGTGTAAAGGATGAGGATATTCCAAAGACTACATTTCGTTGTCGTTATGGGCATTGCGAGTTCATTGTAATGTTCATTTGTATGATGAATGCTTCATCTCTGTTCATGGTATTGATGAATGCCATGTTTTGTGAGTTCTTAAATAAGTTCATGGTTGTTTTCATTGATGAAATCCTTATATACTTTTCATCTAAGGAGGATCATTCAGCGCATCTAAAATCCATTTTCGGAGTTCATCACCAAAATAAGATGTTTTGGAAGTTGTTAGAGTTTGAGTTTTGGGCTCGAGAAGTCTGTTTCGTGGGTCATGTTGTATCCCAGTAGGGGGTATATTTGGATCCATAAAATATGAAATAAGTTGTGTCTTGGGAAGTCCCCAAGGTAGTGGGAGGACATATCAATGGACTTTGTTACTAGTTTACCTTGATCTCAGGGAGTCCATGGTATTGTATGGTTGTTACTAGATCATTTGACAAAATCAACCCACTTTATATATTTCAAGGAATCAAGCTTAGTGGATGTTTTTTTGAGGTAGTATCTTGAATAGGTGGTGAGACTTCATGGAGTCATGAGGATGATAATTTCTGATCGGGATCCTCATTTTACCTCTATGGTATGGAGAGGTCTCCAACATGCTTTTGGTTCATAGTTTTTTCTTATCACTTCTTTTCATCCACAGACGGATGGTCAGACAAAGCCGACCATTTAGACTCTGGAAGACATATTACACACTTGAGTTCTATATTTTTGAGGTTTGTGGATGAGGAACTTACCATTGGTGGAGTTTTATTACAAAAATATTGTTCACTCTGCCATCAGTATGACACTGTTTCAAGCCTTGTATGTCTGAACATTTTCTTCTCCATTATGTTGGACTGGGGTCAAAGAGTCTGCAATTCTCATACTAGAATTGGTACTAAAATGATAGAGATGGTTTAGGTGATTCTTGAGAGGATGAAAGCAGTGTAGGATCATCATAAATATTTTTTTTATCATAGGAGGATACCATTGGAGTTTTATGTTGGGGATCATGTGTTTCTGATTGCGAATTCCCTTCATGGGAAATATAGTTTTGGTTGTGGGAGTAAGATTTCTCCCCAGTTTGTTGGGCCTTTAGAGGTTTTAGCTCATGTTGCAGTAGTGGAATATCCATAGCACTTCCCCCATAGATGAGATGGATATGTGATTTTTTTCATGTGTCAGAGCTCTATCGTTATCTTTATGTTGACTCTCACGTCATCGATTGGGGAAAGATTGATGTTGATGATGATGCGACCTTGGAGGATATGCATATAGAGATCCAAGACATCACGTAGAATGTGTTTTGTGGGAGTGTTATCTCCTTGGTCTGTGTCCTGTGAAGACATGGTGGCATGGAGGAGAGTACATCGGAATGTGAGTCGCAGATACATGCCCAGTACCCAAGGTTGTGTAATGTTTATATTTTTTCTTGATGTTTGGTTCGTGGTTGTAGACCTTTCTTGGTTACGAGATGTCTTTCCCTAGTTTTTTGTGGCTTGCTCTCTTTTGATAGGTATATCCCATGAGATACTGTTTAGGAGTTGGTTGTATTTTTTTGTCGTTTCATGTGTTACTTTTTGAAGTGTTCAAGCTCGTTTGGTGGTGAGATCCTTGATAGGTATCTATAAGGATGGTTGTTCAGACCCCTTTTTTGTTTCATATCTAGGTTGGTTTTGGATTCTCAAGAGCTAGAATATCTTTAGAGGTATATAATGTAAAGTCCCATACCTCTTTGGTCTCTTAATTTGCTGAAATATGGTATTTGATGTGTTCTGGGAGGTCAAGGTGACTTATCCCCAACATTTTCCCAAATTTACTAATTGTTTCATGAAACTATATCATGAAACGGTGTCACTTCCATTTCCAAATTTCAAAACTATTTGATGAAACTGTGTCACAACATGGTGTCACATACTTATCCAAATATCCATACGATTTCATGAATCTCTGTCGTGAAATTGGGGCATAGAAACGATAGAACTGAAATGGTGTCATATAAATGGTATCTCGTAAATGGTGGCACATAAATGGTAGCACATAAAGGGTAGCACCGAAATGGTGGCCCAGAAATGGTGGCACAGAAACGATGGAATAGAAATGATGGCACATCATCTATGGCACAAAAACAGTGGTACAAAATGGTCGCATAGAAATGGTTGAACAAAAACAGTAGCACAAAAATGGTAGAACCAAAATATTGGCACCAAAACTGTGTCATGAATAGTGTTTCTAGAACATTTTCATTTCCTTTGTCAAATTTCCATATTTTTTCATATTGTGTACAGTTTTTTCCATTTGACATTTCCATTGACATAAAATTCATTACTATCCATGTTTTAAGGGATTTATTTCCAATTCAAATCCCATAACTCATATCTTATTTTTTCCTAATATTCTAGAAGCCTTTACTCAGTCAAAATGGGTGAACATTGATAGATCCAATTTTAATGAAAAATCCATCATATCTTAAACTGATGCTCTGTTAAATCTTCTAAAGAGATGAGATATCTTATTTACTTTTTTCTTCCATCCTATTTCATAGTGTGAGATACTTAAAACTTTCCTTATTCTCATAGGATTTGTTCGATCAAACATTCCTCTGTGGATTGGTTCCCCTTTCAGTTCTTCCTACTACAAATGCACCCCCTGTTTTGGTGAAACCAAGAAGTATTGATCAGTTATCAATATAAGGTATGATATATCGTCATTCTTCTTGGTTCCTCTCCTTCTATTTCTAGTTTTCCTATTATGGCATGAAATATCCATATCTTAATGGATTTTTCTTGGGTGTTGGCTGGTGTGGTGGTGTCTCTGCATCCCTAGTTGGTTTCATTCCTCAAAGAGAGGTGACTGTGATATGTTTTATGAGACTATTATCATGTAAAGAGCATCAAAAATCATTTGAGATTGGGGATTCATGGTTTCACTATTCTTTTACGTGCAACTATAGAGTTAGCATGTTTTATCCCCTAGATCATAATGCAGTTGACATAAGAAATATTTGAACCAGATAAATAAATTGGTATCAATCATATGTTATTGACTCTAATTTTTCTAAATAGTGTGATATATATGCTTTCCTTGTTTAGAATTTAATTCTAGACTAAAATTGGTAATGAACATAAACTTGGATTAATTATAATTATTTTTCAATGATAAAAAGGCATGCAAATGAATTTGGTTGTTGTTTCAGTAATCATGCTTTATTAAACTAATTGATGAACTAGAGTCATGTTGATTCTTGTTGATAATTAATTAAATGAATGAAAATTAACTTTTTAATTTTTTTTCTGATAACTTATTGTTTAGGTTGTCCATAATTGTAACCTACAAATAATAAATCAGTTAAATCCAGATGGATTAAAGAACCATTTGTTTGATAAAAGATAATTCCAGGTAGGTTTTTGAGTTACCCACTTGGGTGTAAGGTCGGGTGTCCTGTGCTTTGGATCCATGAGTTCTCACTATGTATAAAGGATGGATTCCTTATTTAAGTCCCAAGAGCCCAGTTGATATGATGTTTGTTTTCCTACTACTTCTGTTGTGATGTGATCCTAAATGGGAATTGTCATTTGTAGGGGCAAGGAGGCCAATTGGTTATCATAGTAGTAAGTGCCTTGAGTAGCGAGATGCGTCAATTTATGCTTGTGGGTGTTGGGGAGGACACTGTAGATGATCAAAACGGTTGGTTATTGAATGATTGGATTCTTGTTATATATTATCGGTTGTTTATCTTATTTACATTCCCCACTACTAAAGGAAACTATTTTTGCTTACCCTCCTTCTAAAAGGGGAAATGACGTATGAGGTATGTCACTTGATTTTTGTGTATAGTTTCTAGAGGGAGGATGGGTCTATGATCCTACTATAGGTGGAAAAGAGATGAAAGGTATTTTATCTACCCACTGTGTTGAGACCCCTTGTGTTTAATAGCTTAGAAATTTTTTATATAATGCCTGGGAATATTGGAAAGTAATAATGATGTTAATAAATAATTTAATAAATGATGTTATCCCATGGGGTTGGATCTTGCTGGGATGCAATGCATAGGTAATATTTCTAAGATGTTGTGGGCTTCGTTTGGTTATTCCTAGAGGGCATGAAACTTTGGTGTGATGATAATGAAGTGTAATGTGGAATTAATAATGGTTAATTAATGGTTAAATAATTAATTAATGTAGGTTGAAACTGATAAAAAGGTATAAAGTAATCTATTTTAGCTCTTTAAATGGTTGTGTGCTTATATGATACCTAGTCTTAGCATTAAGAGTTAGGAGTCTGAAAGACATTAGTTGTAGTTGAAACTATGACTAGGTTATGCCCATAGTGTGGTTGTGAGCTATAGTATATTTGGTACTGTTTTGTTTCTATACACTAATATACCCTCTTAGTTTGGGAAACTGACACCCTATGGATTTGGAGCCCTGGGGGTGTTTTCCCCAACATTCTGATGGTAAGATGGATGGCTGACTACCCCCTTTGGCCCCACTGTCTTCTTTTGGTATTTACTTATACTGGTACGAAAAACAGTTAGTTTTTTCTATATGTATAAGTGTAGAGGTCTATATTTTCTTGTTCATATTCACACACATATATTCTAGATATAGTTTCCTTTGGAATACTAGAGGTGTAACATGTACATGATGTGATGGATTGAGGATCTGTACTCGATGTATGAGTTGTAATGGCTTAGGGTATAATGCACGACGTATGATACACATTAAGAGAGCTATAGTGGCTCCTAGAAACTTCCTAATTTTTTTATTTATGTGTATGTAGTCGTTCTATTTCATGAGGTGCATATTGTGGTTCTTTTCTTAGGTGTTTGTGGGCAAGAATTTTTAGAGAGTGATGCTTAGGATGTGCGATGTTGGGGAAAAGTGAGAAACTAGTGGGGAAGTGGTAGTGGGGTACACTTGATATTCCTTATTATATTATATACTCTTATTTTCAATACAGGGTGTGAGTAGCCTTTGCGAGGATGGGAACACAGAATACCAATTTAGGTGATGAGTGAGTTTCACTTGTTGTTCACTGTGCTTTATCATGCTTTATTTACTTTTGCAAGAGTGGATATGGGGAGTATCATACTAAGTATAATGTTATACTCACCATACATATATATAAACTAATTTTTGGTTCACATGGATTATGTTGGAGATCTATCCAGTTTCTACTAGATTGGGGTTATAGGAGCTGTTTGGGCTTCATGGTCGCTATTGTTTTTAGTTTTTGGTACTTGTTGTTTTCCCTTTTAGTTATAATAGTTCTTGCAAGACATTACATATGTGTATTTGGGATTTATTTATATTTTAATCTAATTTGGGGTAGGTTAGTGTCTATCTTATCACTATCTTTCGCATCTTTTCTCTTAGAGGGTAATGCTTCTCATTTGTGTGTATATTATACCCTCGGTTCTAGTCACCAACCTGGGGCCTACTTGAGGTGGGACTTGGGGGACATTATCTCCCTTACAACATTTTCATCCTAGGAGGGGTACACCTTGTGGGGAGGGGGTCATGATAATGTTCATAACAAAAGTACATGGGGAAAGGGTCGTAGGACACAAACATAGTCATAGAATCAGGTAACTACGAACTAGCTAGGGGAAGCCATGTGTTTCCCTTTACATGTTGTGTACTTCTCCCATGAATGGTTGGATCCCCCAACAACATCAGTCTAGTAGAGTATCAGTAGGGTATGTTCTCTTGGTCAAGTGAGGTATCTTGTCCTGAGAATAGGATGAGTGATTCCTTCTATGGTTTAGTTTTATAGGGATTTGGGTATCCCATTGTTTCACCTAGTGTGTGATCCTCTATCATTATTCCTTAGGTTGGGCCAGGTATCATGTTGTTGAATTCCAGGGTGTGTGATCCCCACCATATTGGATTACTCCAGGTTGGGTTAAGATTCCCCATAGGCCTTGTATTTGATCCCTTTTTTATGTATATTCATCTTTTATGTTCCAATTTATACTTCTTCATGGTGATACATGATGTGAACGACCCCTCAAATGAGCACTATTAGTGTTAGCAAGACCCAAGGAGTGAGTTCCCTCTTATGAGCATTATCGTGAAGCCTCAAGAAGGATCTAATATTGGAAGCATAGTTGTGAATTTATCTAAGGCATGGTGTCTATATTGAGTATATCTGGGTTTATGTTATCCTTTCTTATGATCTGACTCTCTTTAATGATTTATGTTTGGCGATTTTAGGTTGTCTTACTTGGTATGTTTATACTTACCTATGCATGAGCTCCTCCCGCACATGTTGTTTCCCATACAGACAGAATGTATTCTAATTTCTATCTAGGAGGCCCAAGAACACTTGAAGAATATATGATATAGAAGAATATCAGTTAATTTTATGAATTTTATTTTAACATAAATAACTTCTTTACAAATAGGTTAGACTCTTTTACAGTTTTGGATGCCTTGTATTTTGACCTTTTACTTTCCCGTACTTGTTTCATACTCTGATGTGGGGTTTATTCATATGAAATAATATTGGTATCATTTTTATATTTCTTTTATACATTATATTGTAATTTGGATATATAGAAATTTGTAAAGATACCTTAAGATAAGGCCTCTCATATGTGTAAAAAATAATTACTCATATGCATGTATGAAACTAAAAAAAATGAGTACTTATTTCAAGGGGAGGATGTCGTGGAGGGGAGGATGCCATCAGAGGGTTATGGAGGGGATGAATTCATGGAGTGAGGGGATTCATGGAAGGGAGGTCACTATCGAAGGGTCTTCGAGGCGGGAGGATGTTGTTGGAGGGTCTTTGAGACTGGAGGGGTTCGTTAAATGGTTTTCATTACAGAAGGACATCATGAAGGAGATAAAGTAGTTATAGGGTCACCGTGTGTGATGTTGGAATGGGATGATGCAAGATTAGGTCTTGAACCAGGAGAAGAGGAAGAAAAAGTTTTGTGTGACTAAAATTGGATTTTTATTCATGGAAGTCCTAAAATAATGTCACTAAACATTTAATCTATTGTGGTTTTATCTATATTTCTGCTAATAAATGAACGAAAAATTATTTTTCTCTAATTATATATGGTTTCATAAAACCGCTATCAATATCTGAGTATTTTAGTGATTTTTCTCTTCTTTCACTTATAATGTCTATTTTTGGGAAGTGATAGCTTCAAGATTCCCTTGTAGTGTCAGGATGTGATAGCTCCCAGATTCTCCCTATGTTTTGGGATGTGAGGGCTTCTTGCATCACCCCTAGTGTCGATATATGAAAGATTCTTACTCACCAAGTTATAGCGTATGATTTCCTTATATTCTCCATTATTTTTAGTATATAGGGGAACCATTGGGTAGTTTTTATGGGAAGTCATGGTTTGAGTATGTTAGGATTACCATAGTTTGGTATGTGTTTCGCTAACAAGTTTTGATGTGAACCATTTATTTTATCTGAGGTTAAAGCCCCATGTTGTTCCTTGTGTAAGGAATATTTTTATATCATTTTTTTACTTTTAATTTTTAGCTTTACTTATATTATGAGTCCAACATTGATTTTTATTTATAGTGTGATTTTATTTTTTATTAATTACTCATGTTATATTTTACTTTATATTGAATTTTAATTTCGAATGTGGTTTATTTTAAATTATTTTCATTATATACTTTATGCTTGTGCACTTTTTAAAATAGTATTTCTCAGTTTTAAAAAAACACATTCTTTTAAAGTGAAAGAAAGTTATTCAGAGAAGATGATGTAATGTGTTGTATTTTCCTATACAAACAAAATAAATAAATGTTTATCAAACTTGAATTTTGGGAATTTATTATAAAGGGGCTTATATTGATTCATGGTTGTATCCTATTGGGAATTAGATCACACACTGAATACAAACCTAAGGTGTATATAGATTTTTGTTCTCTCTATGTTTGTTTTGAAGGTATGTTCATGTGAACTAATCTTAGGAGTGGATAATTGGCACACATATAGATTAGTGGAGGTGATGGGATACAAGGGGTCATGTGTCATTCAGATTTGGTTATATAATTATTTTCACTTTGTTTTGAACTTTTTATCATTAATGTAGTCTTGGTATCTATATAGATATGTTTATTATGACTTACTTGATTGTAAGTGTACATTTATTTACTTATTTATATTACATGAGTTTTGTTTACACTATAAAACTAGTAAAGGTTTAATCATTCCAATTGTATAAATTTGATACATTTTGGAACTTGTACCAAACTATGGAAATCAAAAACATGCCATTGGTATGTGACATACCTGTTCATGTATAGTGGATAGGTATCCAAGATGACTTATAACAAAATGTTATCCAAGAGAGAGTAAGCTATTAGGTGGTAGGTTGATGCAGAATCATCAATACATTGGGAGTAAACCATGGACGGAATTAATTAACCCATTCAGGGTGGAAACGCAAGCTACCATGGAAATTATAGGTTGAGTGGGTCTTCCATCTATTCAATGGGTTGCCTTTTTTTCTAAAATGTTAAGGTATATTGGGAATTGATTCTATCAATTGTTCTTTTAAATATCTAGATTTTATAATTTTTTAAAATTAACTAAATTACTCATGTACTCATTCAGAGTTTTCCTTGAATGTTTATAAGTAGTGATCTAATTGATTGAATCGTTCCTTTGGAAGTTTTTTTTATTTTCTGTGATGTTTATGATTGGCCTCATAATTATTTGATTGATTGACTGATGTTTTTATAACAGGATAGTATATAATTATGTTTAATAATTCTTCAAAGCCACGGACTTCAACTTCCACCTAAATTTGTATTTCATAATAAAACAAAGAAAAGAATTATTATGATTTAAAATATAATGATACTTATAAATATATTTTTTTTCTGTTTTATAGTGAATGAATCTATAATTAATTTAAATTAAAGATTTTTCTTATAAATCCATGGTTTTTAAATCATGTTTTGGAAGTGTATTTTAAAAATGAACTCTAAATAATTTGAAAAGGTATTGAAGAGTGTTTTAAAAAATATATAATTCCAAAACAAATATTGATTACTCTAAATAAATTAATATACATATATATATATACATACTAAATTCATTGAATTAATTCAATTTTTGATCTTTCAATACTTAAAAATAAAGTATTTTATGAATTTTAATGTGAAAACGTATTTATAGAATGATGATATTTGGTTGAGTTTATCAATTCATGTATTAGGATTTCATGAAATAGTATGTGGCATTATTTAATTTAATAGTCACTGAATAAGTTGGATAAATAGTGTTAAATGGATTATTTTAGGGGTGAAATAATTAAGAATTGTTTACCAGTTCATTTTATTGGTTAATGTGTTTTATATATTGTGGTATTTTAAGTGATTAATGTTTGAGGATGTAACCAATGACATGTGAAATATTTAAGAAACCTTTCATTTGTTTCATCTTCTAAATTATTTTGATTCCTTTTCTAAATTATGATTTTTGGTGGGTTACTTTATTTTAATTGATGTGTTTTAGATATTTTTTGAACCATATAAAATTATAACTTGTATTTATTTGAATAATTTGGGTGTTTTAATATCAAAGAAATTGGCAGATCTCTTTAATAATATATTTTCCTAAAATAATCAAAAGTTTTGAAAAGAGGGATGATTTTCACTTTAGTTACATTTACTAAATATATGGTACTCTATTTAACATAATGTGTTCTTTTATTATGAGAACAAGAAATAGTTAATGCATAATTAAGATTAATATTTGTTTTCCTTTTTATAATAATATGTGTATTTATTTTTTACTTATATTTCAAATTTTGTCTCCTGCAGGAAATGCATTCATTGAAAATATTTTCATTTATATTATTCTAAATTCACTTTGATGGTATAGTCTATAAAAATTAAAAAAGTGATTTGATTTTAATTCAATATTTATAAGTAGTTGAAAAATGAAAAATTATGTTTTCCCTGTGAAGATCATGTTTTTTTTTCATGGATGTTACTTTTCAAAAATAGTTACATTCAAGTGTAAAGTCATTTCAAACCATTAAACCACAATATTTTGAGTATATAATGTGATGTTTTTGAATAATGTAATGAAATTGGTGGGTATTTTGGTAGTGTTTGGTTGGTTTTGATTTGAATAAAAGGTTTTCAACATTTATAAAATTGGGGTTTCATTGACTTTGATGAATATTTGTAATAAAAATGGGTTAGAATTGAAATTTTTGATAAATAATCCTTTGGTTTTCAATTAAATGATATTCGAATGCATATTTGATGATCTTTAATCCACATGATATGTAGGTCATTGTTTGATTGGTTGATTTTTTACAAAATGGTGTTTTTAGAATTTTAGAGTTTTGGAATCCACTTATTTTTAACCAGTGTTCACATTGAGAATTATATAGTTTCATGGGATTTGATTTGTTTGTGGTTTATATTCCTATTTAGATGTTTGTCTCTTGGTATTTTTAATGGCCCAAATCTTGACGTACATGGAAATTACATTACTTTTTCGGAATACTTAATACATATCAAAAAAAGACACACAAGGATCGTAATAGTTTAGTGTCTTTGGAAACTCGGAATATAATCTTCTAATCGTGGTGAAAGATCTTCAACATCTCCATTAATGATCTTTTCCTTTTGTTTTATTACCTAAAACCTTTCTTTAAATCTTGGGGAAAAGAAAACATATAAAGGGTGAGCTGAAATGCTCAGTAAGGGTAAGCATAGAGAACATAAAACAATCCTTAGACATTTGAATGTAAAAAAAATATGTGCATAAAATCTAAACATCAAAATCATGAGGAATGACATAAAACATGGAAGTACATAAGGCATAGATCATGAAGAAACATTAATCATGATAAAATATCATGGGATTAAAACATGTAATTATGGAAACCATTATGCACATGATATGTTTTCCATAGTAGCAAAGGCATTGCTTCCAAGATCATATTAGTGGACAAAGTCCCTTACTGAACCGGGTTTACTTATCGTTCCAACCCTATATTACTTAACCGGATTTACTATTCGTTCCATCCATGTCTATATCATGAGATATAAATCTTTACCCAATGAATTGGAGGGAGATATAGGTTCTGTCCATCTCATAATGAAATAATTCTTATGTGTGCCACATCATAAACATAAATCATTCGTTATAACCCAAAGAATAAAATGGGTTTCATAAACATCATCCCATCATAACATAATCCATATAAAACAGATGGATATCATTCCATCACAAGAAAATTTAAACCATGTAAATCATAGAGACATTATAATTGAAACATACACATATGAAATAATGTCACCTTATATGGAAAATGGTTTTGATAAAGCACTTGAAATGAAATCTTGAGGCAAATATCCTTTCTTCTGGAAAATCATTTTCTTTTCACAAAATTCCATTAAATTTTAAAAGAAAGGGATTTTTTGAAAATATTCATCAAATATTGTAGATTAAGCTTCATGATAATAAGGCATTATGAAACCGTAAAAATCTGTTCATGCTGTATAAGTTAAAAAAACATTATTCTCGTACTTTTTCTGGAAAAGTCAAAAAGTACCTTGTATCGTAAAAAAAAGATTCCTTACATACCATGTTGTGAAATTCAAAAATGGGTAAAAAGGACTTTAAACATACATGAAAATATTTTTATAAAACTTGGACGTGGTTGATATATATAACCATAGTAAATACATACGTATAATCAATCTCGGATAGAAAACAATTCAGATTGCAACATTATCCCTTATCGTAGGTCTGATATGCTTCGTACGTATCCGAACCTCCTGTATAATGATTTAAATAGTTTCATTTACTTTTTATAGAATCATATTCATTTTTATGATATCATATCTGGTTCACTTATGAATTTATATTACCCGTTCTTTTGTAAATCAATGTTAAAGCAGTGTTTTGGGTAAAATCGTTTCATTTATCGTACATATTTCGACTTGTTGTTCTTGATATTATTACTTATATCCAGATTTCCTTAATTTCAGAATATAAAACATGATTTATATATAATAAATATTCATCATATAAATATATTTGATAGATTGATAAATGGAATGAAATACACAGTTCATGGAGATGGTAGGTCATACGTACGCATGAATGCTGTTTTCGTTTCCTTATTGAATTGAATGGAATTAAATAGATGACATACATATATATATACATAAATATAGTAGCATTATTATTTCATATATTTCATTATTATTCATTATAAATACTTTATAATCATTCATGAATGGTTAACATGAAGAATGAATCTCATCGCGTTCATGGAAACGGTAGTCCGTACGTACGCACGAGCGTTGATATCATTCCCATGATCATGGAATTTTATTGAAGTGTATGTATAATATTTCATAATAAAAATAACTTTAAAATAATCACATATATTTATTCTTTACACCATTATACCCATCCGAGTAAGGTGGTTGTAGAAAACAGATTACACCATGGCGTGGAGACGGTATTCCGTACGTACGCATGCGCGGTGATTTCATTTTCCGTAGGATGGATAGAAGGTGAAATGGGGTTGTTTCATATTTATAATAACATATCAGTATATGAGTGATACTTATGTTATAACTTAATAATGAAACCACTAAATAAGATAAGTATAAGAAGAAAGAAACTTGAAAGAATCGATAGAAGGTATTACTTCTTCCTCGAAGTGCCTCCTTTGAACTTACTCTTAGGGCACTAGAGTTGGTCTTTTGAGAAGACCAGTACCTATATAAGGTTTCTAGGGAAGTGGGGAAGTGAAATGGGCAGGGGTTGGACGAGCATGAATGGTCAAAGTTGTGTAAATATGAGAGGGAGGAGGTGCCCTTTTATAAGGGAGGAGAGGGGAACCTTTGGAATCCTCCAAAATATTAGTTTAAAATAAATTCAATCCCCACATAAAAACCTCCAAAAATGACTCAATTAGAATATTAGATGAGATAGGTTTTAATATCATAAAACAATCAAATTTAGACATGTTTTGTTCTTATTTTAAACCTTATCATTTTGATTTTTCCTTATTTAATCTGTTTAATTTTATTTGTGGTAATAATATTCTGAATTTTAAATTGTTATAAATACATAATTATGTGTTGTGAATTTTCCATAATTATATAAATTATTACTTGTTAAAATATATAATTTTCAATTTGTAAATTTTAAATATTTTTGGCATTTTTAAACAATTTAATAATATTTTATATTTATAAAATATCAACAGTGTCAATTATGATACTATTCAATTATTTGAATTTAAAAGAAATACACAGAAAATATATATTCAATCCAAAATATTTAATAAATTCCTAACATTTCATATTATTCTAGAAAATTTGTTGAGAACATTAAATAATTCATATAATAATTATTTTAATATTTTTTAAAACCATTTATGTGATATTTTGCTTAATAAAATAATTACTACAATATTTTTGTATTATTATTTAATATAATTATTTGTTAGATAAAAATTAAAAATAAAATATTACGATGAAGATAAATTTTATAGATTTCATAAGAATACTTTTAGTCGGATTTATTTTCTAAAACACCCAACTTTTAAAACGTTGTATTTACTAAATTTTGAAGGTGACAACTTTAAAATCATCTAAAAAAATATAAGTGTCATAATCACTTTCATAAGACTCGAAATGGTTATATATTCGGTAATTAGATGATTATGGTGTATATATACACTACTAATAAGTTGTGGTCAGGTTTGTGAGCCTTTTATTGGGTATTATTATTTCAATAAAAACTATATTACTTATTTTTCACTAAATAAATAATTTCTACATCATTAATGTATAAGATATTAAGGTAATTAAATATCTCTTAAAAATTATAAATAAATTACCATGATAAATAAAAACATATTATCTTTCAAATGAGTATTTATAACCGAATTTATATTCTATATAAACTTATATTAAAAATACATTAATTATTAAATTTGACTGAGACATATTTCACTTTCTTTTAAATAAAATAAACTAAAGGTCTTAATCACCTCCAACTGGGTTCCAATGGATTCCATTTCGACCCAAATATACCTTAGGATAAAATATAAGCATCCAATTATATTAAGACAAGTGTTAGAGTGATTTTATAATATTATATTTACCCTTAATTACTCGATTTACCTTTTACTATGGTAAACAAAATTCACCGTAGTTACTATTCATAATGCCCAAAAATAAAACGTAGTCTATTAACATAATTTGGACCCACTGATTAAAAATATGGAATCCATTTTTCTAAATTCAATACACAAATGTTTCAGAAATTAATTTAAAATTAATCCCGTTGTTAAGAAAACGAGTTTTAAAAGTTAAAACATTGAAAAAGATTGAAATGATTGTACCTATGAATTCAATGTAAAATCAATGATAATGACATAAATTATATTAAATGGTAAAAATATATTCTATTTGTACTTTAAAACCATTCAATAATATAATTTAACCATATAAATTATTACGATAAAAAAAATTAATTAAAATATAGCATGTTTTTACTGTTCATTAAAATATGAAAGTTATCAGAAAAATATCAAAACTTTATAAAATGTTAATTTTTATATCATGATTCAAAAGAAGAAGTTTATTTTGTAAAATTTAACTTATAAACTATTCAAAAATTATATTTAAAATGGGTAGCCCATCAAAAGGAGGCAAAACTGTATTTTTTTTAAAAATACTTATTTTACCTGAAAAAATTATTTTGTTCTCATTCCATGTTCTAGAAAATGTGTAAGATGAATAATAATGTTATAAAATTCAAAATTTAATTAATACTAGTCATAATTTCTTGTTTATAATAATATTATAACAATATATCTTCGTTTAGTAAAACCTGGTATTGCGTACAACACACGCTATCGAGGAAGGTCGCGATTGCATGTAATGAAAGCCAAGTCAGGGTTGCATGTAGTGAAAGACTCTTTTGTTGTTGCATATAACAAAATCCAACCATATTTAATTTATACATTGAATATATATGTATATATATATATACTCGTATAATAACTACTATAAAAAAACTTGAAATTGTGTGTAACACGATCCAAGATTAGTGTTGCATATACTGAAATCTAATATGGTGTTAGGTATAGCGCAAGATAATAATGATATAGAATAAAATAGAATGTATGAAATAAATTAAAAAGAACAAATCTTATAAAATCTCAGGTTGTTATATTCTACACCCCTTAAAAAGAATTTCTCCCTCGAAATTCATTGGGGTTATAAATAGTTTACTATTCATAGAAACCCACATTATAAAAAGGAATAGTAAAACCTATTTTTAAAAAATAATGAATGAAACGTAACGATTACCCAAAGTAACTAATCACTGGGTTTCCATATAGGATAAAATAGGTGAAAATATGGATATGGAAGAAAAATCTAACCATCATGTTCTGATGGAGAGTGGTAGAGAACATGAATATGAAAAAGCCAACAATCACAAAGCCATAAATTTGTGATGATCTAAGGTACCATCTGATTCATCAGATATGAGAGTACTACAACAAAATTTTTGGTTTCCAAGATCATTTCCCTTAAGTTGATGAGCTTTTACATAAGGATAAATTCTTACTTGATTTTATTGTAATATCATTATTGGTCATTCCATGAACAATTTCCACTTCATCTCTATTTAAAGAAATGAAGCTGAATTTTTCATTCATGAAGGGTTAGCAGATCATGCGATAGAATGATAAGTCATCCCATATGTTTCTACAAAAATGTTAGCATAAGTAATTAAATATGCATAAGTCCATCTATGGTGAGATTAATCGTATATGATTCCAACAATGGACTTATACATTATCTATCATACCGCATAATAAAATAAAACTAGTTTCTACTAAATAGGGACTTCTTTTAGGCCAGTGGTATGCGATAGAGTCCTGTCACACTTCAGTTGTGGGTTCGATTCCCATAGCCTTGTCCGACGGGATGGGTTGTCACCCATCCTGTAGGTTGTCCTTTTTCTAAAAAAACATAATTATAACATTCCATCAATAATATCGAAAACAGTTCTAGCCTTAAACAATACTAACTTATGTACAACATAATCCATTTCAAATCTTTAGTCTTGTCCAAAATACTTTTGTCCAAGCTTATAGTATAAAGAAAACAATTACTAGAAATTTCATCTACCGAGCATGTGAATACCATCATTTATCCCCCATATATCATACGATATATCTTGTTGGTCAAATTAAAAACATGTGAATACCTTAATCATGTATTCTTGTGTAACATTAATTACCATAGAACCTTAGTGAAATCATGAGTGTTTTCAAAAGGTAACTCTTTCCACATACCAAAATCCCAAAATCTCTATATACTCAAACCATGATATCACTTTGTCCTTATACCAGTCATGATCTCATTTATACTATCAAACATCTCATTATCTCCTTATCTTTTCATTATGCACATATCATCTACCTTCCAAACATATTTGAATAACCTTTAATGGTTACCCGTACCATTCACCATATAATTTCAAAAACACAAGGAAATATAATTGTGTAACAATCCTTAGATTTTTCTTTATTCCATAGTACCATACATTATTCTTGATAAACATACAATCATTCCAATACCTTCTTAAACCACTGACTGAGCTTCATCATTTCTTTCATTTCATATATAATTTGTAGTCTCTTCATCATCATCCACATATATACTACCAATATGACCATGAAGATTCTCTTTATGAAATTTTACCTTCGGGCATTGGTTTTTATAATGCTCGTACATTCCACATTTAAAACCTCTAATCATTGTTGATGTCGTAGCAATACCATTATCCTTTTCCATGGTGTTAACTGAACCTTTTCCTTTACAATTACTATCTTTGGGTCCTTCTTTTCCACACCCAAAGCATCTTCCAGTTCCTTTTAAACATTCCCCTTGATGCCTCTTCCCACATGATTTACATGAGGGAAATTGAACTTTCTTTCCTCTATGATCATCATGAAACTCCATCTTCCTCTTATTTGTTGAGTCGGGAAACTTACCAAAGTTGAGATTATTGATCATATTATGAGATTGATGATTAGGAATAATAACAATATGTGGACCTATAGATCCAATTTCATTTGGTTTCTCATGAATAATATCATACCATTGTCCATCATATCCTCCATTGTCGTGAATATTCCTGTTTCCAGCCATTTTCTAAAACCCAAAAAGAATAGTGTGAGAGGAAAGAATCATAACCAAGGGGGAGTAACATCAATATCTAACATCTAGGATTAATTATAATATCATTACCATAATTCTAGTACTATAACCTATACATATACTTAACCTTAGGGACATCCCTAGACATACCTTAGAAATATCTCTAGGGATCTCACTAAAGTTTCCGCATCCTAGTTTCCAAAGGTTAACTTAACCTTTCCTCTGATACCAACTGTAATGGCCCAAAGCTTGACGTATATGGAAATTACATTACTTTTTCAGAATACTTAATACATCACAAAAAAAGACACATAAGGATCGTAATAGTTTAGTGTCTTTGGAAACTCTGAATATAATCTTCTAATCATGGTGAAAGATCTTCAACATCTCCATTATTGATCTTCCCCTTTTGTTTTCTTACCTAAAAACTTTCTTTAAATCCTGGGGAAAAGAAAACATATAAAGGGTGAGCTCAAATGCTCAGTAAGGGTAAGCATAGAGAACATAAAACAATCCTTAGATATTTGAATGTAAAAAAACATGAGCATAAAATCTAAACATCAAAATCTTGAGCAATGACATAAAACATGGTAATACGTGAGGCATAGATCATGAAGAAAAATTAATCATGATAAAATATCATGGGATTAAAACATGATATTGTGGAAACCATTAATCACTTGATATTATCTCTATAGTAGCCAAGGAATTGTTTCCAAGACCATCTTAGTGAACAAAGTCCCTTACTAAACCGGGTTTACTTGCCATTCCAGCCCTCTATTACTAAACCAGATTTACTTGCCGTTCCATCCATGTCAGTCTCATGAGATATAAATCTATACCCAATACATTAGAGAGGGATATAGGTCCCACCCATCTCATAATGAAATCATTCTTACGTGTTCCACATCATAAACATAAATCATTCATCATAACAAAAAGAATAAAATGGGTTTCATAAATATCATCCCATCATAACATAATCCTTATAAAACAAATGGATATAATTACATCACAAGAAAAGTGAAACCATTTAAATCATAGAGACATTATACTTGAAACCTACACATATGAAATAAGGTCATCTTAGATGGAAAAAGGTTTTGATAAAGCACTTGAAATGAATTCTTGAGGAAAATATCCTTTCTTCTTGAAAATAATTTTCTTTTCACAAAACGCCATTAAATTTTGAAAGAAAATGATTTTTTTGAAAATAGTCATGAAATCTTGTAGAGTAAGCTTCATGAAAATAAGGTTTTATGAAACCATTAAAATATGTTCATTCCATATAAGTTAAAAAAACATTCTTCTCGTACTTTTTCGAGAAAAGTCAAAAAGTACCTCGTATGGTAAACAAAAAAAATATTCCTTACATACCATGTAGTAAAAGTAAAAAATGGGTAAAAAGGACTTTAAACAAACATGAAAACATTTTTATAAAACTTGTACATAGATGATAAATATAACCCTAGTAAATACTTACGTATAAGCAATCTCGGATAGAAAACAATTGAGATTGCAACATTATCCCTTACCTTGGGTACGATATGATTCGTACGTATCTGAACCTCTTGTATAATGATTTAAATAATGTCATTGAATTATTACAGAATCATATTAATTGTTATGATATCAATAATGGTTCACTTATGACTTTATATTACCCGTTCTTTTGTAAATCCATGTTAAAGCAGCGTTTTGGGTGAAATCGTTTCATTTATTGTACGTGTTTCGACTTGTTGTTGTTGATATTATTACTTATATCCTGATTTCCTTAATTTCAGAATTTAAAACATGATTTATATATACTAAATATCCAGCATATACATATATATGATAGATTGATAAATGGAATGAAAAACACCATTCATGGAGATGGTAGGTTGTACGTACGCATGAATGTTGTTTTCTTTTCCTTATTGAATTGAATGGAAATAAATAGATGAAATAAATATATATATATATATATACATAAATACAGTAGAATTATTATGTCATATATTTCATTATTATTCATTATATATACTTTATAATCATTCATGAATGGTTAACATGAACAATGAATCTCATCGCGTTCGTGGAGACAGTAGTTCGTACGTACGCACGAGCGATGATATCGTTCCCATGATAGTGGAATTGTATTGATGTGTATGTATACTATTTCATAATCAAAATAACTTTACAATAATCACATATAGTTATTATTTACACCATTATAGCCATCCAAGTAAGGTGGTGGTGGAAAACAGATTACACTAGGGAGTGGAGACGGTATTCCGTACGTACGCACGCGCGGTGATTTCATTTTTCATAGGATGGATAGAAGATTAAATGGGGGTTGTTTCATATTTATAATAACATATAAGTATTTTAGGGATACATATGTTATTACTTAATAATTAAACCAACAAATAAGAGGAAGTAGAAGATGAAAGAAACTTGAAAGAATCGGTAGATGGTATTACCTCTTCCTCAAAGTGCCTCCTTTGAACTTCCTCTTAGGGAAATAGAGTTTGTCTTTGGAGAAGACTAGTACCTCTATAAGGTTTATATGGAAGTGGGGAAGTGAAATGGGAAGGGTTTGGCCGCTATTGAAGGCTCAATGTTGTGTAAATATGAGAGGGAGGATGTGACCTTTTATAAGGGAGGAGAGGGGCACCTTTGGAATCCTCAAAAATATTAGATTAATATAAATTCAAACCCAACATAAAAACCTCCACAAATGACTCAATTCGAATATTAGATGATATAGGGTTGTAATATCATCAACAAATAAAATTTAGACATGTTTTGATCTTATTTTAAACCTTATCATTTTGATTTATCATTATTTAATCTATTTAATTTTATTTGTGGTAATAATATTCTAAATTTTAAATTGTTATAAATAATTACTTAGGTGTTGTGAATTTTCCATAATTAGATACATTATTACTTGTTATACAATATAATTTTCAATTTGTAATTTTTAAATACTTTTGTGATTTTTAAACAATTTAATAACATGTTATTTTTATAAAATATCAATAGAGTCAATTATGACACTATTCAATTATTAGAATTTAAATAAAATCCAAAGAGAAGATATATTCAATAAAAAATATTAAATAGATTCCTAACATTTCATATTAATCTATAAAATTCGTGGATAACATTAAATAGTTCATATAATATTTATTTTAATAGTTTTTAAAACCATTTATGTGATATTTCTATTAATAAAATAATTACTACAACATTTTGGTATTATTATTTAATATAATTATTTGTTACATAAAAACTAAAAATAAAATACTAGGATGAATATAAATCTTATAGATTTCTTAATAATACTTTTATTTGTATTTAGCTTCTAAAACACACATCTTTTAAAAAGTTATATTTATTAAATTGTGAAGGTGACAACTTTGACATCATTTAAAATAAAATAATATAAGTGTCATAATCACTTTTATAAGACTCAAAACGGTTATATATTAGGTAATTGGATGCTTATGGTGTATATATACACTACCAATGATTTTTGGTAAGGGTTTTGAGCCTTTTAATGGGTATTATTATTTCAATAAAAACTATATTACTTACTTTTCACAAAATAAATAATTTCTGCATTATTAATGTATAAGCTATTAAGATAATTAAATATCTCTTGAAATTTCTAAATAAATTACCATGATAAAGAAAAAAATATTATATTTAAAATGATTATTAATAATTGAATTTATATTCTGTATAAAATTATATTAAAAATACTTTAATTATTAATGTTGAGTGAGACATATTTCACTTTCCTTTAAATAAAATAAACTAAAGGTCTTAATCACCTCCTAGTGGGTTCCAACGGATTCCATTTCTACCCAAATATACCTGAGGACGAAATATAAGCATCTACTTATATTTAGACAAGTGTTATGGTAATTTTATAATATTATATTTACCCTTAATTACCCGATTAACTTTTTACTATGGTAAATAAAATTTACCGTAGTTACTATTCATAATGCCCAAAAATAAAAAGTGTCATATTAACATAATTTGGACCCACTAATTCCAAATATGAAATCCATTTTTCTTAATTCAATACACAAAAGTTTCAGAAATAAATTTAAATTTAATACCGTTGTTAAGAAAATGAGTTTTAAAAATTAAAACATTGCAAAAGATTGAAATGATTTTACCTATGAATTCAATGTAAACTCAATGGTAATGAGATAAATTATATTAAATTGTAAAAATATATTTTATTTATACTTTAAAACCATTAAATATTATAATTTAACTATATAAATTATTACGATGAAAAGAGTTATTTTTAATTAAAATATAGCATGTTTTTACTATTCATTAAAATATGAAAGTTATCAGAAAAATATCAAAACTTTATCCAATGTAAATTTTTATATCCTGATTCAAAATAAGAAATTTATTTTGTAAAATTTAACATATAAACTTGTCAAAAATTATATTTAAAAATGGTGCTCCATCAAAAGGTGGCAAACTGCATTTTTTTAAAAATACTTATTTTACCCGAATAAATTATTTTGTTCTCATACCATGTCCTAGAAAATGTGTAAGATGAATAATAATGTTCTAAAATTCAAAATGTAGTTAATACTATTCATAATCGCTAGTTCATAATAATATTATAACAATATATCGTCGTTTAGTGAAACCCGGTATTGCGTACAACACACGCAATCGAGGAAGGTCGCGATTGCATGTAATGCAAGCCAAGTTAGGGTTGCGTATAGTGCAAGACTCCTTTGTTGTTGCGTATAACAAAATCCAACCATATTTCATTTATAAATTGAATATATATATATATATACACTTGTAGAATAACTACTATCAAACAAACTTGAAATTCTGTGTAACACGATCCAAGATTAGTATTGTGTATACTGCAAGCTAATACGGTGTTGTGTATAGCGCAAGATAATCTTAGTGTAGTGTACAATAGAAGATATGAAATAAATTAAAAATAATATATCTTATAAAATCTTGGGTTGTTACAGTATTGATTTCAATATTATTCAATAAAATTTTGGTGTGGGGAATGTTTAATTTTTTGGTTTTTTTGGAATATGTTTAACTTCTCTTGCATTATTATATTTAAGGAGTGTGAGTTCGAATTTATCGCATCTTTACTAAAAAAATCTATTATTGTAAAACAAACTATGTATGAGTTGGTTTGAAGTTTACATGATTTCAAAATTGATAATTCAAGCTTAAACATTCTCTTGTATTCATAAACAAGCATATTTGGAAGTGAATTGAAGGTTTTGAATTAAAATTTAAAAAGTAGCATTTTGAATACCTGATTGAATTATAGAACCTCTAAAGTTTATGAATTTTTGAAAGGAAACGATTGATGGAATGACGATAACTCATTGAAGATTTTCTCCAAGGGCTCAAAAAATCACTAATAGATTTATTTTGGGGTCTAGGATGTCTTGTGATTATTTTAGGTAAACATTATGAAGATTGGGTGTCAATCCAAACCATTTCAATGGATGATTTGTTTTCAAGAAGAACATGAATGATTTTCCATTTATGTGCACACAATAGGAAAAATAGATAATATACTGGTTATTTGGGACAAGGTAGGATCTCTCGCAAATAATCGAAAATCTCAGGTTATTAGTGATGGGATAATTTTTTCAGCAGAAATAATTGTAAATTTACAATTATTTATGTTGGGATTTGAGATCCGTCCCAAATAGTTTTGGCACGCCTATGCACCATTCAGCGGTAAAGGGTTATTTACGACGGAATTGAACATTCTATTAGAAATAATATATATTTATATATATATATATAAGGCATTTATGGCACATAGCATTTGCGACGAGCAAACAAATTTATCGATTTTTTTTATTTCCATCATAATTATTTAGAGTGGGAACTATTTGTGACGGGTTCCATTGAAAATAATCTAATATACATACCCCCCCCCCCACAATATTATTCACTCAAAAGTTATAAACACTTCTCTCTAGGTTTTTCTCTATATAAATTTAAATTTTCACATGGAATTTTCATAAAGATGACTTCAAGATTACATTATTGTTCTCATTTGAGTAAAACATAGTTTTTATGGAATTTATTTTAAGCATTTTAAATTGCTAGTTTTATTATCAATTAGAAATAATTATCCATAATTATTAATAATTATTAGTAATTTGTTCATAATTGGTAATAATTAGAAGTAAATAAAAATAATTATTTATAATTAACAATTGAAAATAATAATTAGTAATAATTAACAGATATTTGTAATAATTATCAATAATTTTTAATAATTTCAAATAATTAAAAATAATTATTAACAAATAATGAAAAACTGTTATAATTTAAAACAATTACCACTAATTTAAAATAATTTATGAAAGTTAATAATAATAATTAGTAATAATTATCGATAATCTGAAATAATAAGTAATATTTATAATTATTCAATAATGATTATAAATAAATAATAATGATTCATATTCATCAACAATAATTTGAAATAATTAGTTATAATTACCAATAAATAGTATTAATTTGAAAAAAATTCAAATAATTAATAATAATTAGCAATAATTAGTAATAATTACCAATAATTAGTAATAATTAGTAACAAATTACAATAATTAGTAATAATTTGCAATAATTAGAAATAATTAAAAATAATTGGTAATTATAAATATCAATAAATATTGATAATTAGTAATGACTATAAATAATTACAAATCATTAACAATAATTAGTAAAAACTGGTACTAATAAATAAAAATTATTAATAATTAGTAATAGTTAAACCAAATTTGTGATAATTAGTAATAATTAATAAAAAAAATTCATATTTAACAAAAATTAGTACGAATAAGTAATAATTAACAAAAATTAGTAATAATCAAAAAACAAATAAGAAATAATTGCAAATAATTTCCAATAAGTTATAATAATTAAAAAACATTATTAATAATTTACCATAATTAATGAAAATTAGTAATAATTATTGAAAATTGTCAATAATTACCAACAATTGGTAATAATTGCTGATAATTGCCAATAATTACACATAATTGCTAATAATTACCAACAATTAGTAATAATTAATCATAATTAGTAATAATTAAAAACAATTAAAAATAATTAGTAATGATTAGGAAGAATTGATAATAATTTGTAATAATAATCAATGATTACTTATAATTATGGATAATTAGTAATAATTTGGAATAATTGGTGATAATTAGTAATAATTACCAATAATTAGTTATAATTGATAATAATTAGTAATAATTAATAATAATTAACAATAATTTGTAGTAATTACACATAATTAAAAATCATTAGATATTATTAGTAATAATTTTCATAATTAATAATAATTACCAATAATCAAAATTAATTAATAATTATTAAGAATAATTAGTAATAATTATCAATAATTAGTAATAATTAGTAAAAATTATCGATAATTGGAAATAATTAGTCATAATTAGTAATATTTAATAACAATTAACAATAATTATGGATAATTAGAAATAATTGATCTTAATATGTAATAATTAATAATAATAAACAATAATTCGTAATAATTAAGAATACTTACAAATAATTTCCTTTAATTGGTAATAATTAGTATTAATTACCAATAATTAGTAATAATTAATTATAATTAACAATAATATGTAACAATTAACAATAATTAGTGATAATTATGAATAATTAGTCATAACTATCAATAATTAGTAATAATTATTAATAATCGATGAAATTTAGTAATAATTAAATATAATTACCAATATTTTGTAAGAATTAATGAAAATTAGTATAAGTTAAAAATATTTATCAATAATTACTAATAATATCTAATAATTTGTAATAATTAACAAAAAATATTAATAATGTGTAATAATTAGTAATAATTAACAAAAAATGTTAATAATTAGTAATAATTAATAATAATAACCGACAATTAGTAAAAAAATAATAAATATTATTTATAATTAGTAATATTTACTAATAATTATTGATAATGGTCAATAATTACTAATAATTAACTATTATTAACAATAATTAACAATAATTACAAACAATTAACAATAATAATTGCCAATAATTACCAATAATTACTGATAATTAGTGATACTTACCGTTAATTGGTGATAATTATCCATAAATTCTAACAATTACAAATAATTAGAAATAATTAATAATATTTTTTAATAATTAGTTTTAATTACCAGTAAATAGTGATAATTAGATATAATCAATAATAGTTATCGATAATTAGTAGTAATTTGTAATATGTTTTTTCAAATTTTATTAATTTATAATAATTAGTATGAAATCATTCAATTCAAAATTGTTTTTTAGTTAGTTTTAATTTATGATATTTAGTTATAATTTCTAAAAATTATCAATATTCGGTAACAGTTAGAATTATTTTTTAATTTTATGATATTTACTTATAATTATACGTAATTATTAATATTTGGTAACAATTTCCAGAAAGTTTCTGATTTTCTTGGTTTTTAATTTTTTTTCTCAGAACATCCATTCCTGTTATCATATTAATTATGAGCACTTTTTATTTTCTATTTTTAGAAAAATATGGAATAAGTAAAGAATAAATTGTATTACTACGTCACAATTGGATAAATCTTCACAAGAATCTAAATAGTCCTGGTAAAAATCAAATATATATTGAGGGTGTTGAGTTTCTTATCATTTGCTATATCAAAACTAGAATTAATTTTAGAAGGTCCAATTAAGTTACTATTTAAGAAATGTAATATGAGGATATTTGAAACATTTGATAGTGTTGGGGTTTATCTATTACATTTTGGTTTTTGAAAAGATTATGTTTTTTGGTATCAATGTGGTGAATGTATTTCTGGAGAAGATAGAAATAATTTCATTCCAGATCCATCATCATTTTAATCTTTAGTACATGTGGTTATTGGTCTATATTTTAAATAAAAACAAACTACTAGTGATGATTTAACTCATGAGTGATCCATATCAATTATTTGAGTTTCTAAAGTCTCTTGAGGGCACCTTATATCCCAGTTTCAAGATATGAAATTTTGAGTTTGTTACTAAATTTATGGTTATTAAATAAAATAATGAAATGTTAAATAGTTATTTTTGTCAGATATTATCTTTGGTTAAATTACTGTTACTATAGGGAAATATATTACATATAAATTTCTATAAAATTAAGGGGATAGTAATTAATCAGATGATCCATTCATGTTCAAATAATTGTATCATATATTATTTTGAAAATTAGTATTTAGTAGATTATCCTACATGTGGAAAATCTAGGTATAAATATTCATGACAAAGAGATTCCACATTAATTCCCATTAAATAGTTGAGGTATTTCCCCCTTACAGCTAGATTGAAACATTTATTTATGTCTCACAACACATCATCATTGATGACATTAAATAAATCAAATATTTCCATGTGTAAAAGATTAAATTATCCTTTTGATGGAGATTCATAAAAACATTTTGATTAGTTTCATCTGTATTTTAATTAACAAGATCCAAAAATATGATTGGGTTTTCAACGAATTGATTCTATTCATTTGGTTCTTATGGTATTCAATATTCTTTTTGGTACATCTTTATAACCCCGTACAAATTACCTCTTTCAATATTGATGAACAAACCAAATATCGTTATGAAATTACTAATTCCAGGGAATCTAAAAATGAATATTGATGTTTATTTGAAGCTATTGATTGATGAGTAATATTTATTATGTTTTAATGGTGTCAGTACATATGATGTTGTTACAAAATGAAATTTCATAACGAATGCTGATATAATATAGAAAATTAGTGACTTCCCGAAATGTGGCATGTTATCTGGATGGAGTACATATTTTCGAAAATCATGTTTATATCTATAAGTGATTGTAAAGATTTTATTCTTTTTAAAGGAATAAAAACTTATATTCTCTTCTTTCATCACAAATTTCTTCTTACAAAACATCCATTCCAAATAAACAGAAATTATTTCCAAAAACGTAGAGTTTAAAGTGATTTACCTCCAAAATCAATCTCAAGATTTTATTTAAAACATATTATATATTTCTTACCTCCTTTTCCATTTATAATGACTATAAATCAAAGAAAAATATATGATTTTGAGAGATATCACAATTGGTTAAAACAGAGTATTTTTTGGGATATTTCATACAGGTCTAATTTCTTTTCATTTCACATGTTAGATTCCATTCATATTGAGAAAAAATAATTTTATAATATATTTTATATAGTTTTGGATACACCTGGTAATAATAATGTTAATGTAACCACGTGATTAGGTATTTCCCAAATTTTGAGGCATCCAAAAGTTGAGTTATTTGAAAATGAAAATCACATAATTTAATGAACCCAAAATTTGCATAAATAGTTTCTAAAGAAAATCATTTATTTTTCTATCAGTTGATGTCATATTTTAGATTACTGTATAGTTATGTTTCCAATATAGATCAATGTGTCAGAAATGGTCATATTTCTAGATTAAAATGTTGAGCCTGGAGTTTACTTTTGAAACATTTTATTATTAGTTTTTAAAATCAAAACAAAATATTTAATAGATATCTTACTAACATTATATTTTAAAATATTTTAGAATGTTTTGAAAGAAAAATATTTATTCAAATTAACATAGATATAATTATAAACTAATAATATAAACTTCAAATTCAAGTATGATCAATAGGAATTACTGAAGTCAGCCCCATCAAACTAAATAAAGTCCAGTCAATCGGAATTACTCATTTTCTGTATATTGGTATGATAAAATAGTGTCAATATGTTTTACTGAATCTAATCTATAAGTATGAAAAATATTGTTTATATATATTAATTTTTTACTTTTTAATTATATTATGGGTAGTTCTCAAAACAAAACAACATTAAGGCAGTCTGAAATAATTGATCTAGAGAGCATCCACCCTAGCTAAACTACTACATGTTTAGGGAAGAGAACCCAAAATGGAAAAAATAATTGTTTAGTCCTCATTAGCTTCTATTGAATCCATAAAATCTTCCATCTTGTTCCTGTCATGCCCTGTAGGACTAATTTACGCCCTCGTGTCAAGAATCTATTTACATCAGTGCATAATGTAAGTGATATTCCATAGAACTTAGAGCTTCCCCTGTATTGAACCATGAATAACCTTTGAGTCTGTTTCCATTGAATCTAACTTGATGTTATGCACTTGGCACAACTAAATTCATTTCATCATCACACAAGCCTATAACAGTAAAAAAAATCTAGTCTATTGGTATGAAAAGTTATAGTCTATCAGTATGACAAAATCTAGTCTATCGTATGATGAAATCTAGTATATCAAAATGAAAATATCTAGTATATAGGTTTGATTGAATTTAGTTTATCAGTGTGGAAATGTTTAGTATATCTATATGAATATGTTCTATCTATCAATGTTAATACATTTAGTACATCAAACTAACATTTCTTGTTCCATCATAATAAAAATATCTATATTCAGAGTTAGAATTATTTCTACTGGTTGGAATATATTTTATAGCATTGTAATGGAACTATTGGAATGATATAAGGTGGATATGTATTTAATGATATTTCAAAGTAAATATCATCTGAGATAGTTGTCACCAACTCCGATAATCATGAAAATATGAATATTGGAGGCGTACCTTTAAATATATGTACATTCAAGGAGCAGGAAGGTGATACTTTTACAAACATGATCAATCTAAATATTTCTCTGTTGTAACTCTTTATTAACATTTTCCTTGTAATAGTTTAGAGATTTTTATATTATAAGGATTACATGGGATGAATGTAAAAACCTTAGAACATATTCTTTAATTGTGTTCTTTATTTGGTCATGGTAATGATTAAGGTATTCCAGGGATAGGAAGATGGTTGGATCTAATCAGGCTGATTAAGGGATTTTCGGGATAGGAAGACACATTTGATTCTGATGTCTTATATCTATGTATTTCCATTAAATAAATAAAGACCTGGTAGTTAGGTTTATACTTTTTTCACCTTAATTAAAGTTAATTAACTTCCTTTTATATTGGATTTTAAAGTGTATTCATTACATTTATCAGGTTTTTTTTGTTTTCAAAAGAACATTGTAGTGTTTTATTTTATTTTTTATGCAAGTTATATTTTTATGTTTCTCAATTTCATTAGTAGGTTTATTTTAGGTAAACTATTTATACTCTAATTGATCAGACAGACTCTGGGTTTTTTATAAGTTACTTTGATTATCGAATGCAACTTCGTTCCAATAAATGTTATATATGGAATCTTGGTTTTAATTATATTATTTTTAAAACTAAAATTAACCCCACCCACTCTTATATCCATCATAAACTCTTATGATCCAAAAATTAGTATCATATGATGTTTTTATACTTCTATTAATATTTTTTTACTTTACTTGTCTTCAGAAAGTTTATATTTTTTTATCAACTATTTGTTTTTAAACTGGTATTACACTAATATTTATTTTGTACAAAGAGTTTTTGTATTTATATGATAAATGGTCTAAATGTTGGTACTCTTGAAAATATATATATCTTAGTACACCACCATTATTTTATGGTTATGATTACGATTATTGAAGTTTAAAATGAAGGTTTTTTTCATTAATTCTAGTGTTGATAATTTTTTTAGGATAACGTGTAATTTCAAGAATCGTAGTAACGAAGTTACTTATTTTACTAATAATGATAAACTGGAATATCAGTTTGATTATAGAGTAAGGAATACATTTTTCTATATTATGAAAGGAAATATATTGACTCATATATCCTATTTTGAAGTTCAAATTTGTATTTGTAAGAAATTTTATGTTACATTATTTTCAACTTCTAAAGTGATAGAAGCAAGAAGAGTTATTATTCAGGCTAATTATCACGATTTTGAATTCAAACCTGGTGAATTAATTGTAAAGATGCATTAGTGATTCATAATAATTGAGAATAGTTTCCAATCCCATACAGATCAATATTTGAAAGATGAGATCTCAGTTGAAAATAATAAAGAACTCATTCCTGGATAATGGGATCCTAAGAGAACTAATTTGGATTATATGAAAATAATTACAAATTTGACTCTAGATGATTTTACAAGAACTCTCATGAAGTATTATAGACGATTGTAGAGGGATAATAAAGAGATGAAAATTAATAATAATGGAGTTGTTTTTTCTATAACTTATAATTTATCTACTAAATTTCATTATTCCAAGAAATTTTTAAATTCTATTAAAAAGAAGAATATTATAGTCGAATCAAATAGTTTTTCTTCAGAACAGTCTGAGAATGAATTAGCTAATCTTGCAAAGAGAATGAATAAGATATTTAGAAATAAGGATTTGTAATATGGTTATAATAATAATCACAAGGAAATAAGTTATAAAAAGGTTAATTTAGAATTTATTTGTCATAATTGTAAGAAATTTTGTCATATAAGAATATACATTACAATTTTTAAATGAAAAGATAAAAAGGAAAGAACCTGAAAGGAATTCTATGAAATAATACAAGAACAAGAATAATAAAATTACGAAAGCTGTAGATAAATAGAGTAAAAGCGGTGGTTATATTTCATAATAAAGTTATTCTAATTGTAAAATTTTAGAGAAGAAGAATATCATTTTCTATGTTGATATTATAAATATCATAAATTGAATCATGGAAATGGTAACTACAGAATCTATGAAAAATATCACTATAAATGATAACTATCCTAATAGTGATTATAATTATAATTCTATATCATTCAATGAGGAATCGTATTCTTCAAAATAAAATAATTATTTACCTATTTTTCATGAGGTATCATGATTTAAATAATTACTAGAATGTCATAATTCAAATATTACAAAAAAACATGATGTTACCCAAAAAAATTATAAAAGATAACTCAATAATTTATACTCTTACTAATAAAATATCAAATCTTTTAAAATATTTGAATGAAGATAATTTTGAGAAAAAAATCCTTCAAAATAAGAATATATGTATAATTTATAAAAAAAATAGTCTGTAAAATTAATTAGAAAATCTCAATTTGAATACAATAGTAGTTGAGGATAAGAATTTAATTGTAAAAATAAATTCCAAAATATCTAGTTTGAAAAAGATTTTTAAAATTTTACTAATAGAAATGATAACATTGACAATATTTATAAACTCATAATATCTTGTAGATATATAACTGAAATGGGTTTTACAAATAGGAAACCTATTTTTGGAAATAACTATTTTGTTCCAAATTGTGATTCATTTTGCAAAAAAAATCAAAGTGGTGGTCACAATAAAAATAAATGTTCTTTGAATAAAGTTAAATCCTTAGGTTTTCATGAAGCCTACTTTTCAAAATAATTAACCTTTTCGCAACATGGTAAAGTTTAAAAAATGTGGATTCTGAAAATTTTATTTTTGAATAATACTAGACCCAAGGAGGTTTAGGTTCTGAAAAGCTAATCGTTTTTCTTTTAAGAGAATAAGAAATCTATTAATAACAATATATGGTACATAGATATTCGATTTTTAGATATATGAACTGGAAAAAGGATTTCATCAAGAATATTATAAAAATAAAAGGTGTACAAGTTACCTATGGTGAAAATTATCAAGGAAAATTCATCAAAATAGGTAATATTTTTCTTCTTGGAAAATATTTAGTTTTGAATGTCTGATTCTTTATATGTCTTCAGAACAAACTTATTAAAATATTTCAATTATGTTATGATAGATATATTATGAAATTCAAGAATGATAAATGTATTTTTCATAGTTCATAAGAGAAATTAATTCTTTATGCTAATCATCATGATATTGTTTATACAGTTAACATAGAAGACCTTAAGAGCCAGGATCTATCTTTCTTTAGTGCAATGGAAGATCAATATTGGTTATAAAATTGAATATTAGACACTAAAATGTTATAACTTTAGATAAACAATCTAATAAAGGGATATTTAATGATATTCCATAACTTAAGTTTGAAACTTAACAAGTTTAAATTCCTGGTGAATAAAAAAACCTAAGTCAAGTTTTAAATGTACTAGTGATGTATCAACATCTGATGCTTTACACATAGTGTGCGTAGACTTGTTTGGTCCAAAAAACACAAAGTATCAGGGGAAAGTATTATGTATATGTTTTATTTTATGATTACAATATATATAAATGGGTATATTTTCTAGAAAACAAGTCGGAATCCTTCTTATATTTTAAAACTTATATATCCTATATTGAAAATTAAAAAAAATGTATCCACGATAACATTCATAGTGATCACAGTAGAGAATTTTTAAATTATAATATTGAAAAGTTTTGTAGTTAAAAGGGTATACTACATAAATTTTTGGCACCTAGAACTCCACAGTAAAATGGTGTAGTTGAAAGAAGAAATAAAGTTCTTTATAATATTATAAGAACCATGATGAGTGAATACTCAGTTGCTAAACACTTTTGGGATGAACCCGTTAGAATTTCCTATTATACTTTAAATTGATTTTTAAAAAGAAATTTTATTTTAAAAAAAACATTGTATGAGTTGTGGATCTAATGGAAACCAAAACATTCATACTTCAATGATTTTTGGTGAAAAGTACTCATTTTGAATACTAAATATAATCTATATATGTTTTCTACAAATAAAATGAAGAAATATTTTTTATATTATTATACAACAACAAATGTTTATAGTGTATTTAATAAAAACACAAGTACTGTTGAGGAAATAATACAAGTTAAATTTGATGAAACTGATCCTTTTATTTTCAAACAACCTAATTCCTTATCTTCAAATTTTATTAGAAAAACTTATTTTCCATTTATTTTGGAAAGTTATTCTCATGACAGAAAAACTAAATAATATGTTTCTAAATTTGTAACTCAAGAATAATTTCAATATGTTCTGGAATAATAGGCTTTTGTAACCCCAATGAATCAGTTGATCATTACGAATCATCTGAGTGATAATATCATTAGTGAGGTAGATTGAGATATTATAATTATATGTTCTTAAAAAATGATATTCAACATTGTGAATTTTTTTCCAATTCAAACATAAAACTTTAAATAAAATTTTATGTGATGCAGATTGGGTAAAAGAAAATCAAGTAAACTCAATGAATTTTAACAGAATCATTTTAGGAATTGGGTTGAATGGCCTAAAGATGTTTCTATAACTGAAGTAAAATGGGTTTTCCAGAATAAGTGTGATAAAAATGGAATAATAGTACAAAATGAATATAGAATTGTTACTAAGAGATACAATCAACAAGATGAAATAGATTGGAGAAACTTATTCTCCTATTTCAAAACATGATACTACTCATATTCTTCTAGCATATACAAAAACTCACAATTTTAGACTATTTCAAATGGATATGAAGTGTGCATTTCTTAAAAAATATGTACAAGAGAAATTTTGTCGATAACAACCAATATTTTTTGAAAATTAAAAATATATGGACCATTTTCTTAGACTTACTAAAGAACATTTTGGAGTTAAACAATCCCCTAGATCCTAGTATGATTTATTAAATAGATATTTGTTATAAAATAATTTTGTGATGGGATATCAAAATCCCAAATAATTTATAAAATATATTTCTAAAAACATAACCAATGTTAAAATTTATATCGATGACATTATATTTATTTAAATTCAAAAAAAAATAATAAATTAATTTTTAGATCTTATGAAATCTAATTTTTAAATGATCATGATGGGAGAACTTACATATTTTATTGGTTTTCAAATTAAAAAACCATAAGGAACTTTTTTATCACATCATAAGTATATAAAATATCTTCTTAAGAAATTTGGATATGATAATAATAAAAGTATTTTTACTCTTACATGATCCTCAAATATTTTAGATATTAATTAATCGGTTAAACTAGTTGATAAAAAGATCATTAGAGGAATGATTAGAATTTTACTATACTTAACAACTTGTCATTTGGATTTTATTTTTTTCTATATTTTTGTGTGCAAGATATCATGATAATACTAAAGAGTCCCATATTAAATCTATTTAAAAAATGTAATTATCTTAATAGAAATATGGAATTAGGATTTTTTTTTCTCTTTTGGAAATTATTTTGAACTAGTATTTTTTCTATTGATGACTTTTGTGGTTGTTAAAGGGGTAGAAAAATAACTTTAGGAACATTTAATTTCATAGAAGAAGCCTTCCTGTATTTTTCTTGTAAGAAAACCCTCTCAATAGCATTTTCCACTTCTGAAGCCGACTATATGGTTGATAAATTTTTTTGTGCTCTAGAGTTGTTGATGCAAGAGACAGTCATTAAAAATGGAACGATTTTTAGTAAAAGTAAAATTTTATGTGATGAAAAAATTTCCATTTCATTAATTAAAAAATCAGAACATCACTCACAAGAAAAAAAATTAGATATAAGACATTATTTTTTTCATGATCCCACAAAAAAATGATATATTATTTTATAATTCATCAGAACATAAAAACAACATATTGATATTTTCATTAAACCCCTTAGTTATGAAAGATTTGAATATATTTAACAGAATCTAGGAATGTTTAGTATCAAATTATTATTCATATATAGTTAATGTTTAAAAACATACTTACATTAATGAATGCCTTTTCAAAGGGGGGGGGGGTTCATTTGTTTTCGTTTTCTACAAATTTTTTATTTTCAAAATAACATTAATTTTCAAAAAAATACAAATTCACTAAATGTTTGTTTTCTAATTTTTTCTGAATGACTAAAAAAATGGTTTCCTACATTATTTTAAATTTATTAAATAACTATACTTCTCTAAATTTTTATTTTTCTATAAAAAAATTGTTTTACTATATTTTAAGTTTTCTAAAACCATGAATAATAGTTTATCAGAGTGACTTTCTTATAGAAAAATTATATCTTCACTACAAAAAGTAGTTTCTAAAATTTTATATTTACTATTATTTAATATAATTGTTTTGTCTATGTTTACATTATTTTTTATTGTTTATTGTTTCAAAAAACATAAAATTTTAATTTATGGATAATTCCTTAGTCTGATAAAACTATCTTAAAAATATATTAAGAGTTTAGATTTATTTTTTTTCTTTCTGGATAAGTATTTTATGTCGGACAAAGTTTTGTATTGAACCTAAAATTTTAAATATGCGGAAGTTGAATCATAACCCCGAGTCTATAAGTAGAAAAGTGGGTCACCACATCCCACATCAGTTTCTCTCATTATTGTGGAAACTCTAATCTTATATTCTTGGTTAGCCAAACATTTTTCCATCTATCTCATTCATTTCTTCACCTTATGATTCAGAATATCTCAATCAGTTCCGTGGTTCAATATTTCTACTATTTGAGATTTACAAAAAAGAGAAATTTTGATAGATAGGTTAATTAAGATTAAATGGTATGATAATACATATTCCTTTATAAAATAAATAATCAAATTTCAAGATTGGGAGAAGGTGTGTGTAGAGAAAGAAATTTTTGATCATCACTACCCAGGTGTTGTTAAATAATTTTATTCTATTAGAGAATTTAATGTAGAACACAATTTTGATATGATTACTTTTATTCTTTTTGATAAATCATACAAGTTTATCATTCAAAAATTATTGCATCTCGTTGAAGTTACATTTGATATAGAATTTCATCTAGTTACTCGTAGACATCCAGAAAAGTTAGGAATTTTTGAAAAAGATAAGGTTGAATCGTCCTTGTTTCCTTAATTTGAGAAGATTAGAAAAGTATATCATCTTAACTTAGATGATATATTTGTGGCCTTATGGGTTAATATTTATCTTATACTATGAATGGATGATCGATACACATTTAAGGTGTTACATATTTTTATGTCAGATTTTACGATGAATTTGAGGAAGATAAACTCGGTGAAGTATGTATTTTTTCATTCATAACTATTAAGAAAAGTTAGATAAAGCTGATAATTCATAATTTTCCTGATTTTAGAAAAATGTTGTTGATAACCTTTATGTATATTATGATGATTTATAATCAAGATGTTGCAATAATGTAGAATGTTTCACTAAAAAGAGAGGAAACTATTTCATGGATGAAATTAGATTTCATTCCATAGTCAAAAAAGAATGTGGATAAAAAAATGGCGTGTCCAATGCTGTTACAAAATAGTTCAAAGAAAAAATTCATTTAAAAAAGAAAATAAATTTCTTCACCTCCAAAATTGAAAAAGATAACAAAATCCATTAATGGTGAAGTTTTTAAAGATATGATGAAAATGAAAGAATAAAAGAAAGCCAAAGATCTAGAATTTAGTTTGGAAAAGGATAAGACATCAAAACATAATCAGAAAACTAAATATGTATTAAAATCTAAATAGAATAAAAGAAAAAAAATAAAATTCTTGATTAGGTGACAATATTTGAAAGTTGGATGAAAGATATTGAAAAAGAACATGTATATTTTCATACAACTATCAAAAATGAAGGACAAGATGTTCTTTCCATTTCTTCTTTTTTATTTGTTCAACCATTTCATCCTCAAGTTGTTTTCACTCAGTAATTTCATGAATAAGAAGTTAATGGTACTTCAAAAGTTCCTATTTTTATTATGAAAGGGAAAGGAAAAGTGGTTGAAGAGGAACATTTTTTTTTGAAAAAGTTGTGAGGTTTAAAAAATATATGAAAAAATTTATTAAATATGGATTTATAAGTGAAAAAAATTTAGTCAAATAGTTATAAGAATAAATTGAATAATTTCCCCCAAAAAATTATGAGGAATTCGAATAAGAAGAATAAGGGTAAAAATTTCTAAGAAAAACTTCATTTAATACTCAATCTAAAAAGGATGTAGAATTAGTAGTTTTTTAGAAATTAGAAAGTTATGAAAAATTAATTTAGTTTTATAAATCATAGACAAGAGTTTCAGAAAATAGCAGATTCCAACAAAAATGTTAATTTCTTGGAATTTTTAGAGGTTATAAAAGGAAAAGATGAAGAGAAAGGGAAGTAAAAATTATCAAGTAGACCATAAAGGAGACATGTTTCTAATGATTCATCAAATTCAACAAATGCACAAGATAATCATTCTACTCATGTAATGGAATCTAGATTCACTTATTTTAATTAATCCTTGAAGAAACTTATAAATTTCATTCCATTCATTCTTTATATTAAATTTGATGCAAGAAAATTAAGAATTGATTACATGTGATAATGAAATCAGAAGCTCTAAATCAGTTGGTTGAGATTGTTTTTAAGAATAGAGTAGAGTTCAATTATTTTAAATTTGAATAAAAATATAAAATGAGAAGGTTAAATTATATTTCGAGATGGATAAGAGACATTGAGAGAGATATTAGTGTTCATTATGAACAAATAGAGATGGTTAAGAATACTTCACTCAAAAATTGATGACTCTTTCCAAAAAATTTCTTTTAATGTTGATATGAAATTTGAAATTTTTTAGAACATAAAATGTTTTTTAGAATATCAAGATGATGAAATTTAAGAACAGAAGAAGAATAATCTTTTACATGGAGAATAATTCCAGAAGCTAAAGGCTAAGAATATTGAGAACCAGTTTATTAAATATGAATTTAATAAGCTGAAAGCTGAAAATACTGAGAACAAATTCTTATAGAATCATATGAATGTTTAACGTAATAATTAAGGGGATTTTAAGGTCTAGATGATAGTATTATAATGTAATATGAAAAGGAACTAGAAGTTGAGAAGAATCGGGAATAATTTATAAAAATGAAATTCATCAAAAAGACGTTACCAAAGAAAGAATAATTTCTTTTCTAAACTATTGATGATGTATTAATAAAATAGTTTTTGAATGAATGAATGTTTGAATACTGTTCCATTTACAGATTTGATTGAATTTTCTCCAATTTTGGTTGGATGAATGTGCATTCTATGTTTTCTTATGAAGGAGTATCTTTATAAACATGTTTTATAGAATTTTTATCAATACAATTTGAGTTAATTTCTATATCCTATATTCCTTTTAAAAAATACCAAAGGGGGATTAGTATTTTGGGGAGAAGTATGAGAAATATTGTGAGATAAGTATTATGAGAAGTTACTATTGGGGGGAGAAATGTTTTTTTGGAGAAGAGAATTTATTAAAGGATATTTTTTATAAAGTTATCTGATCTTATTATTTTAGACATATACTACTAACTAAGATAAAATCATAAATAAAGGGGGTTATAATAAATATAATGGGAGAATAATTTTAAAATGAATAATTTTATATAATTTTTTCAAAGTTATTAGTTTTTTTCATTAAATGTTATTTTTTGTTCTTTTTAAAAAGGGGGAGATTATTGTGTCTAAATTATACTCTCTACACTTTATATTATCAATTTTGAAAATCACATCACACTCTGTAAAATATTTTTTACTAAATCAATATTTTCAAATATTTTATAATGGTTTTTTAGAAAACATTTTATCCATCCAAACATAGATATCTTTGTAAATAATTAATATGAAATTTTTATTAATGTTTGATCCATTATGCTAAATTAATTATAATACATTAGACTAACCAAAGTACAGTCAATTATATTGACTTGTTCATTTTATCATCATGAAAAAAATCTAGTCTATCGTTATGACTGAATCTAGTCTATCGGTATGAAAAAGTCTATTTTATCGATATGAAAAATCTAGCTTATCGGTATGATAGAATATTGTCTATAGATATGAAAGAATCTAGAATATCGATATGAAAAAATATACTCTATCAGTATAAATTAATCTAGCCTATCAGAGTTAAGAAGCTTAGTTTATTATTATGGCTATGTTTTTTCAATCAATGTGATTTAGTTTAGTCAATCAGACTGACATGTTTTTTCCATTAGAATAAAAAATATTATAATGCGAGTCAGAATTATTTCTCCTAGTCATAATAAATTTTATATCATTTTCATGTTTCTCATGTAATAACATCAAATGAAGATATATTTACTGATCTTTCAAAGTGAAGATCATATGAGATCATTTCAATCAAATTCTAGAGTCATGGAAATATGACAATTAGAGGTATACCTTTAAATAGAGGATCATTGGAGGATATTGAAGTCGATACTTCTGAGAACTCAAAAGATCTTATGATTTATCAATTTTAACTCCTTGTTACAAATTTATTTATGTTCTTTTAGATAGTTTTGTATTCAAAGTATTCCATGTGAGGATGGTAAAATACTTAGAACAACTTTTTCAATTTTATTCTATATCCAATCGAGGTTATGATCAAGGGATTATAGGGATAGGAAGATGGCTAGATCTGATCCAGCTAATTGAAGGATTATATGGATATGAAGATAGAGTTCATTACTATGTTTAGGTTAACGTATTTATGCTAAATAAATTTAGACCTAATAGTTCGGTTTAAACTATAGATACCAAAATTCAAGGTTATTGAATTCCTTTTATTCTGAGGGTTAAAGTGTATTCATTTCTATTATAATTTTTTTGTTTGCAACTAAATAACTTTGTAAATCATTATTTTACTTGTTTATAAAATTTATATTTTTATACTAAGAAATTAATTTTGAAGTATTATTTTGCGAAATCATTTTATACTTTGACCAATCAGAAAAACTCTGTGTACATTATAAGGTACACTGATCATAAAAAATAATCTCAATGTGATAAACATAATATAGTTGCTTAGGTTTTAATTAGTATAATATTTTAAACTATAATTCACCCCCTCTTGTAGTCAATGTAAACCCTTATTATCCCATATAAAAAGTCCTGATTATCATGTTATAATAGAAATAATACTACTAATTAGCCTTAGAATTTTGTTCAATTTTTAAATTTGGTATGTTCTAATAGAAATTTCATATTTGTTCTGAGGCATTTATATAGTGACAACAAACTATGATGCACTGCGTAGGTTGTAACATGTTTTTTTTAATTTTATAAAATGGAAAAAAATCATATTTCTTTGATTCAGAAAAATATTTAATATTACGCTTTCTATATAAAGAAAAATATAGAGGACTAGTATAGTTATTATGGATATACTCATATGAGATATGTATATAAAAAATTGAGAAAAAGTAAGGTAAAAGCATAGGTTTATGGTTCAATTGAAAAATTAGATATGTAAAAGGAAATTTCATTTATATACTTTCATTTTTTTTCAAATTAAATATCCCTCAAAACATTATAAAATGGGTTGTAATGAGATAAATGATGATTTTATGAGGCATCAATTATTAGTTTTTAATCATCTTAAACATAGATTTGGAGGAGTTCATGAACGATGGATCTTAGATGATGAAAAACAAACAACTCATATATATGTTCTTCTTAATAGTGAAGAAATTACATGGTTTATATAGTGATTTTTACTTTCAACAATTATTTATATGTTTTAGTAAATTAATATTATTTCATTCATAAATTATATGATTATCATGTCAAGAAATAGTTCCCACAAATTGTACTAGATTCTTTTGAAGAACACGGAAAAAATAATTTTTTCAAATGGTTTCAATGAATGGTAATGTAAATTGTTTATGGATGGATGTAAGAAGTCAATTTATTATTTTTTATATCGCTATTTGTTTTAATTTTTTAGGTATCATAACATATTAATAAAATTGATAATCAATTATGTGTATCGAGAAACCTACCATCCAAATTGGTTAAATATTATAATACATATGTGGTGAATGGTTTTTGATTTCATTCAAGTGTGTATGGTTAATCAAGAAAACAATTAATAATGGTGTTTTCTTAAAAATATCTCACTATATAGAAAGAGAATTTTAATTTTATGGCATGATTAATGGAATAATTGAGTTGTGTTTTCTCAGATCGAATTATGTAACAATGTTTAATTTTTTTTGGTTTTATACTAATGGAGGATTGCATGTTTATACACACCATAGAATCATTGAAATTATAAATAAAATCATTCTTATGGTAAAAAAACCATTTATTCCAGATAATAAAGCTTAAAAAATTTATTATGAAAATTATTGTGCTGGTTCAAGAGATTTAATTAGCTGGTAGAGTATTATAAAAATGAAATCTCTTGAAAACCATTTTATAAAAGTAAAATTGGTTTTACTAATGTTTAATTAATTGAATTTGTTTAATATAAAACTATATATACTTGATTAATATGAAGAGAAACAAATATCAATGATGAACCCCCATATTTACAGGCTAATTGTTTTGATAATGTTGATAATGTATCAAATGAATTTGAAATAGAAAAGGATGATAAAGTGGATGATCATATGGAAATTGATGATTTGGAGAAGGAAGATGAAGATATTGAAACCATAAAACAAAAAGAAGAGGATAAATATCAATAATGAAACAATTACATTCTGGTTATCATCATAATTAGTATATAATACCCATTTTCAATTATTTATAGACAACATTATTTTCCATTTTTAGATAAATAGCGATGATTATGATGAGTTGTTCTGTATCCACAAAAAGGTTTTTCTTTAAGCGATATACTTGATGCCTCATCATACATCTTTTAGGCTACTACTAGTTCATCATCGACTCAGAGAGGTCACGGTCTAGTGAGATTTATGATTCTCGACCATATTAATAAGCAACATGCACCTCTTGATTTTTATCCACGAATGTGAAGGTATATCCAGTAGTGTATTTTGGTTAATTCTCATTAATTACCATTATTTTTCATTTATTTATTTATGTACTAATTCTTTTTATTATTTGTTAATTTTCCCATAATTTTGGACATATAGTTTTCAGACATGGGGTGTTATTCTACAGAATTATTTTTATAGACCATGGGTGGTGTGGGTTAAATTCCTATTGATGTTCATCATCACGTGTTTGATAATTGGAGGGTATGTAAATAAATAATTATTATTTTGAAATGTATATAATTATTAACTTTTATTATTAATTATTATTAGGGTTTATGGTATCCCATTGAAGATAGCACGAGAGTGCCTATCAGGGAGTCCTGGGAGATTTGTAATTGTGGGCATTTTCAACAAGTTTTAAACAATCTGAGAAATATAGGCATGGATAATGATGGAGACACATTTTGTTATCAGTCTTGTTACATCCGTTGACCTGATTACATATCATCTCACGTATAGAATGGATATTTTCCGTACTGGATGGGATATTTTTTCCAAAGGAGATCATCATCAGGCCAGTAGAACAAAGGGAGACAGGAGGTCATGCATAGAGATTATAGTCATAGATTTAGTATTCATTGACGATGTATGGTAAATAATTTTATATGATAATTTATATATAATTTATATATAATTTATATTTAAACAATTTATTTTATATTCATATAGGTATAAGATTATCACGATTTTACGGAGATTGGTGTTTTTACGAGGATGTACATAGATCTTTCACTGGAGAGATTACTGGTGGCTGACAACATCGGGTTTTAGTCAGTATAATTTTTTTGAAATTAATTAAAATTAATATTTTAACAATTTTATTATAAAATTTTATTTTAAGGAGGCATATGAGGTCACATCATATTACATGCATAATGAGAGTCAGCTCGAGAATGAGGGTCAAGACACAAGTTTTCCATTATTTAATGTGGAAGCTTGGATTCTAAAGACTAAATTTGATATTAATAATGCCAAGTGGTTGGTATCTGTTCTGGATTGATGCCTACCAGTTATTATGGCACTACTGCGTGGTCCTTATCCAGCTTAAAGGGAGCTTTTGTAGAGTCATCCTCATTTTTTAAATATTTTTAAGAGAATTTGTGAGCTCATAATGAGGTTATAGAGAGCCTTCATAGAGAGCAATAGGATCATCATAAACACCCATAATAGTAGGGGGAGTATAAACTTTGAAGGTAGGATTACCATCATGATCATATGATGGCGTACATGAAATGAATTGTGTAGTGTGTAGGGATGGAGTTCCCTCCACTTGGTTCTCCAGATGATCTTCCACCTCCTTATTGATCAATATATTTTTTTGAAAAACATATTATGAAGAGTTTTTGATGAATATATTATACGTATGGCTATTAATTCATAATTCTATAGTTTTATATATTCATTTTTTTTATCTATTATATTTTTATCTATTTTTAATTTTTTTAATTTTTTTTCAAATTAGTTGTTTTTTATGGATTATAATATCCCAAAAAATTGGTTATTTGTTGAGAAATTAATTTTACGTCGCAAATAACCTATTACATTGGAAATTATATTTTTTCATAAATAATTTCTCTTCAATATGTGGAAAAAAACTATTTTTGATTGATAGATTCCCCATTGTAAAAACAATTTGAGATGGTTAGTCATAAAAAATATTTTTTGATTCCATTTTAAACCACAAGTTAATTATTAGGGGATCTCATCACAATTAACAATTGGTGATGAGATCCCATTGCAAATAACCCATAAAAAATTATTAAATTTCTAGTTTTTTTATATTTCACGAGGAAAATTTTCATCTTGGGACACATCCACGTGCATTGTTTGAAAAGTCATGTAAAAAACCCATGAATGTCAAGTTATTATATAGGAAGTATTGCATGGTTGGTTCATAGCTTGGAAACAGTACATGGTGGAAAGTGAGGTGACCCAAACAATTCATACATAAATATTACTTAATTTTAGATGAATATTAAACAAATGACACAATAATACAGGCTCCAAAATTTGTAAAGGTATAGTTTGTTTGGATACTAGATACATAATCAACTTATTTCATTAAAAATATTCATCTTCTCCCAAAAAGTTCCTCTATAATATTACCCTTATTAGAAATAACCTATTTAAAATATTTCTTCATAACCTATGGAAATTGAAACATAAGAAAGGGTGATCATAGATTATCTGTAAGGATAAACATATTAATCATCATAAGTGATCATAAGATAATTATAAGGGTATGATAATATGATCCTAACTTACAAAATTCATACCCAATCCTTCAAATATCATTAATCATGAGTCATAGTATAAGTCTTTATCGTAACCAAATACATAATTAATATGAGTGTGTAATAATAAATAATAAATCATAATCTATGATAATGTATAACAAGAAAAAAGAATAAGTTTGCTTCATACACATAAGCATTGGAAATCATTTCCTTAATCAAGGGTCATTTACAATACCATAAAAGTCTAAAAAGTAAAAAAGTGGATTGGGTTCACTCCTATTTAAATCATCTCCTTAGTCAAGGCTCACTACCAAGAAAATTACAGTGTAAAGAGTCCCTTACTAGAATGGGATCACTTCCCATTCTAGTTAATATTATCTCATGATATATCAATAATTACCCATTTCATTAAAGGGATAAATAATTTTGGACCCACCCATAACATAATGTAAACCATACATAAGTGTGTCAAAATATAAAAAAACATTCACTATAGCATAAAATAAATAAAATAAATGAGTTTCATAAATATTTCATCATCAAAAAATCATAATCCATCCCAATAAAGTAAGTGTATGGTATTATAAAACCATTCATTATTTTTTCATTGCTTAATTAACCCATGGGAAGGAAATGGGTTTCATGATAAAATTATCAAAACATCATCATCATAAGTCATCTGAAAAACTAATATGGGTGATATCATTATAAAATATCCTCATTTTATCGTAGGAAACATCAAATAATTTTTAAATAGATAAAAAATAACTTTAAATGCCATTTAGAATTTTCTTTTGAAAATAGGGTAAAATATTATTTTCCCCCGGTATCTTTATAAACTAAAAATTTAAGGAATTTTATGAAAAGTATTTTCTTTTAAAATAACCTAGGAAACATATAATGTAATATCCACATAAAAATATGATCATTATGGAGAGAAAATAGATTCATTTGGTAAATTTTTAACAATGATTCATTTCACACTTTTATAAGAAGTCATAAATAACTTGTTTAGAAAACATTGTCAAATTCATTTTTAAAACATCTAAAATAATGTAAAATAGAGTTGAAAATTAATTTAAACAATAATATATCATATAAAATAACATCCATGAATACATTTTAAATAATATGGGCGTGGAATAAATGGATTCACGACTCAAACAGAAGAAATAAAGTCAATTTTACATAAAAAATCAATAACTTTAAGTACAAAATAGTGAAATATGTAAGGAAAACATGAAAAATCTTAGAAATAACTATCTTATATGAAAATATATGGATTTTAAAAGTTAAATATTATACAATTTCCCTTGGTATAAATTAAACATAAATTATCCATAAAAACAAAGAGATTGTAACATAAACTCTTACCTCAAGTCCCATCTTGATTCATATGAATTAAAACCTCCAATATAGTAAATATAGATTTATTATATATTTATTCCATTTCCTTATTAATATATATTTTTATGTAAAATTCCATTATAATTTCCAATTACCATCATATTAATAATTATTCATTAAAATCAATATTCGAATGAAAATTAGTCTCTTTTTCATGCTTGTTTTGGTTTTACAATTTTTTCCCTTACACCATGGTCAGGTTTTATCCATATGAAGAATATAAATCATAACATAAATATTTTATTTATTCATAATATAAACTTTTATAACTATTCATATAGTATGGTGATGAAAAATTAATTTCATCACTTTGTGGGGATGATATTCTGTATGTACGCATGAGTTATATTTCCACTTTTCGATGGATGGAATGAAATAAAGATAAATAATAATTAGTATTTTTATAATAATTATTATATGATATATATCATATATATTCATTAAATAAATCTTTATTATCATCCATATAAATTATTAATGAAATACTAATCACATTGATTTTTGAAGGTGGTAGTCCACACATACACACGAACGATATTATCATTTTCAAATTGATTGAAGGGTAAGAAAGAGATAAACTTTTATATTTAAATAATAATAACTATGTAATTAAAATCAAATATATACATTAAATTCATATATATATATCTATCCAAAAGTCATGGTGATTAAAACACTTTTTTGCATCACCTCAGGGAGACGGTAATTCATACGTGCACATGAGTGATGTTTTTATTTTCTATTAGATATAAAAGAGACATAAAATGGTTTTAAAATTAACAAAACAAAATATAAATATATTAATGATACTGATTTCATTATGTTTATATGGTAATATAATATATATAAATGTGGTAGAAGAAGAAACACACATGAAAACCCATGTTAAGAGTTATAAATCTTCTTTGAGAAACATCCTTAAGACCTATTCTTAAGGACCCTTGGGTTGTTCTTTTAAGTAGATAGATATCTCTAGAATGTGTATAATTAATTTTATAATATATTTTGGAAACTTTTTTTAGATATAAGTATCTTAAAATGGTGTTAATAATATAGGAGTGGAGGCACCATTTTTAAGTGAGGGGAGTATCACACTTGTAATTGAAGTGCCCGGATAAGTGTGAATCACTGAGTGGGGGAGGGGGTGAATCATTGATCCCTTAAATATTTTTACTAATTTATTATTTTAAATTAAACCTCTATGGATGGTTAAATCCTCTAAACACTCTTCATGTGTCTCTCATCCTTACCTCGAATGATGTTGTAAATGTAAAGCCACTAAACACAACGATTTAAAAGGTTCAGTTCAAAGACCAACTCCTTTTTGTATTGGTTATTCTCCCCAACACAGATTATCTACTATAATATTATTATCAGTTATAACAGTTGATATAGAGTCCCTTTGTTTATCTCCTAAGTACCATAGGAGGTTCTTTATACTACTTCCCACAATGTTACCCGATTCCCATGGGCCTGCTTTAGAGTCCCACTAAAGACTTCTTCCTCCTAGATTTCACAAGAGATGTTTCTTGATTCACTGTGGACAGATCTTCTGATCTTACCTCATGAGCTTTTTGAATCACGCTTTCTCATGAATATCTTCATGAATCTTTAACAGCATTTGGTAAGGTCTGTTGTCCTTACTTAATAACTCTGATCACATTTTTGATTAGTCCTCCGTTTATCAGTTCTCGATCAATTATTTCATTATCTAATGAAGACCCAGTCTCACATAGATGTGTGAAAGTGGTGCAAACAACTTATTCAAGAATATTAATAAGCAAGAGTGATCTTTCACAATATCAGCACTGTATGTCTTCTTGGATTCTCAGACAGTGTCAACTCAGATATAAGATCTTCTTTAATTCTGTCTGGCTTCAGTTTCAATACACATTTACTTCATGTATGGATTGAATGACATCCAAACTTCTTGTTTTGAATATCTCAACAACTTGTTACACATGCATGTGACTATGCATGATTGAATTCATGCATATTATCCTTCTTGTAAACCCAAAACACACAATTCACTTAAATAAATATTTCAGGTTCAATGTGTGAGGGTCAACCTCTTTCACATGTTATATCTTCTTTCTCAGTATGCACACAAACCCTTTTCTTTTGATTTTTCACACACACACTTGTTCTATTAATTTGGCTTCAATTTTTGTTATGTATGTGCATGTATTCCCTTCTTCGAGAAACTCACCATCTCTTCTTTATCTTGTTCACTTTCTCTCTCTTCTCATGCACATGGTTCGGGTGACTATTTGTTTTATGAGTGTTCTTCTTGAAACCCAAATGGGTGTGTGCCTATGAATATGTTCTCCTCCTTTATTCCTCTTCCTTCACATGCACACACACACTGCCCTTATTCTTCTTCTTGCCCACGCAACCCAAATGAGTATATCAAGGATGTACGTGGGTTCTCGGTTGCATCGTGAAAAACGGTGGGAGTTCTCACCTCTTCTTTTTGACACTGAAGGTATTGGGTTCTTTTTCATCATGAAAACTATGGAGCACAAGTTCTTATACTTTACACCCAAGGTACATGAAAATCTTTTCACATAACCAAGGAACGGTTCAGGGGTTCTGTCTTTGCGGAGTACAGCTAGGGTGCAAGTGCACCAGTTGTGTACATGCGGGATGCTCCTCACAAAGACACAATGAGGGTTCAAAAGAACCTATCGCGTGCTCACTGGTTTCTTCAAACAGGGGGTGTGGATGCCTTCCTCCCTAGCAAAGACGATTTAAGAGTGCATAGCACTTTTTGAATGCCTATTGTTCTTCTACTTCACGTAGCAGAGCTCTACGGATACCTTTTCAGATCGATGCTCTGTTTTTTGGAAAACAGTAGCTCTCTCAATATTTTCAACAAAAAATCCTCAGTCGAGGGCTCACATTTTATAGGCATAGGATGCACGTTGCAACGTGTCCGAACCCCTAATTTCATTTCGTGAGATTTAATTCATTGAATATCTGAGATCTTTGGCATTTGAATATTTAAAACGCGGATAAATGATATGCGGAAATCTTGGTTTGTTTCTATTCAACACGGACTCCCTTTTTCAAGCGAAAACATCCCGTGGATGTGTTTTAGAATGCATGTAGGGCTTATCATTGAGCACTTGATCTTCATGACATGGACTCGCACCTTCGGTTTCTTTGTCCACGCATGATCTCATTATTTCGATGCATGCATACAAATGAATTTGCATTCATGTGCTTTTGTTGAGCATAGGAATCTCATTGATGAGATTTCATCATCAACGATGGTCGGAGTTGAGATCCTGGTGGTTCGGTGGTGCTCTGGTTGTACTACGGCGTCAAGTGGCTCAGAGGTTGAAGACGACGTGGTTTGTGATCATCGGATGGTGCAGGTTCAAACATATATGGTGTGGATGGATGGACATCCCGAATTATATCACAGGATTCGGGATGAATCTTGCGGTCGCGATCTCTCGCGATATTAGATGAACTACAGGGATTACTTCCGCGGGTTAAAAAACGTGTCCCACTTTAAAACAAACATATGTTTTTTTTTTCACAGTTTAAGTATCAACTTGTGGAGTCATTCACTATGAATTCTCATCCTCCCTCCATAGTACCTCCTGTACTGTGTTCACCCTAGAGGTGCACTTATGCGCCCACTCTATGCTCCTCGGGCACACTCCTAGTGCCCAATGTGCACCCTTGCCGTACGAGATGATCATCATGCATTCTCTTGTGGGTTTATACGTAGCCTGCATGCCCTGCACCTCTTTTGGGGATAGCCTTGAAGCTTCCCTTAGGCGCAGTTGACCCTTAGGTCCCTCTTGTGCCTTTAGGTCCTCAGGTGGCCTTCTTGGTTGGGCTTTTTTTTAATAAAAGGCCTACATGGTTAAAACCCAATTGTATAGGAGTGCATGGACACTTTCTTCCTACAAAGCCCATGCATGGGTTGTGCACTTAGTAGAATTCATACTAAGCCCATGCATATTTCCTTTCTCATTCTGCATCTTCAGAAATAATCCTAATTTTCTTTTTGCAATACAAAATCCAAGATATTTAATATTCCTCCATCAATTCAATAATAGATGATGCAAGGAACTCTTATTCACCTCATGCATTAAATCATAATGAATGGAATCATTATTGTGAGTGATGTGTTCTCTTTAAAACCCAAGTCTTCTTCTTTGAAGATCAGCAGAAACAATCATCTGATTTGTATCCTTTTGGAGAATTTATCAAGTGTTGCATTCAATTCTTTGAATCCACAACAATTCTCCCAGGCTTCACCAACATCTTCATCAATACCTTTAATTCACATATTGACTTATCATTAACATATTGACTTCACCAACTTATTCTTCAATACCTTTCATTCACATGTTGACTTCTCATTGAAAACAATTTCCACTCTTATGCACTTCAATATCCCCCATTTTATTTTGTTGTCAATACCTTATAAATAACACTTCATGAATTTTCAATATGTGTGCCAATTTTTTCTCCCCCTTATTGGCAACCAAATGCAATGGTTTGATGGGGACTTGTCAAAAACTTGTTCTCCTTCCTTTAAACAATATCATCTTGAATATTTTTGAGAGAGGGATGATGTAACATGGTTCACATAGCAAAGAGCCTTTAGTTAATCAACTCTATGTCAACATCGGCTAACCTAATGTAGAAAACAATAGAGATATGACCAAGGTTTATAATGTTTTCCATAAACAACCAAACATGTAAAATCATATTCCAAATGCTTCTATTCTAGACCAAGGGATTGGAGATTATCAGATTTATCAATGAAATAAAAAATCCTTCACATACTTCACCAAACATATTATAAAGTTCAAGTGAAAAGATAAATCTCCCCCTTTCAACCCATCTTGTCATCAATCAAGCACTCCCTCTTAATTGACATAATAAAAATAATTAAGAACAAGGGATGAAAGTGTGATTGGAATACCTTCAACTTTTTAATATGACATGAATTTCAAGGTTTGTCTTGACATAATCCTTGACATCATCTCCTTCATTTTTTTCTCCCCCTCATGGGGTACACTCCCTTTGATTTTCCTTGGTGAAAAATAATCATCAGAGGATCTTTAATATATTAATATTGATAACATTCCATTGTGGAACACATTAAGTAATTATCAAATCATGAATAATGAGTCAAACTTGTAGTTCTACACTTTTTTAATTCAATTATAATTTTGAGATTGACCTTCATCTTAAATTCCATGCAATTTAAACACAAATGTATAACAAATTTTTAAGGGAATAAGATAGAATCTTCTTGCTTCATTAATGCGAACAGCACGGTGGGGATGGTTTTCCCAACAAAGATTCTCCATTTCTCTACTCTAAACACTTGCAAATGTGATCTTCAATGCTGGTTGTGCTTGTGTGGATATCAGTACATTTTCTACCTCTTTGTGTGTGAGACCTCTTTCAACAAGTTCTTTTAGGGAACTAAAATGTCCTGGTGAAATTTTCATTATTTTTAGAAATTCTTGTGATAGAATAAGTGTTATACACTTTTTAATAGTGTGACCAGATTTCTTGAACCTCCCACACATGACTTGGGATACACTTGGGTTGTCATGTGTTGAAAACACCTCATAAAATTCAAGTTTTTCTTCATTTGGAATAACATGTTTCCCCTTTTCCATATATTTTGTAAGTACTTCATTTTCAGCTCTTTGTAGTTCTATAGCAATTTTCAATTGATTAGGCCAGATAACAAAACAATCCTTCTAATAATTATCTAGATTGGATCTTCCACATGGATTCTTCAATACTTTCAAGTTACCTTTCTTAGGCAACTTATATTCAACCAATCCTGTGTTCTCCTAGATTTATTGTCTTTTTAAGTTCAACTTTCTTCCATTCATTTCCATGGCTTGTTTGAATTAATCCATGGTATAAATTCTCTTTCTGTAGTAGAAGAATTTATTATTTGTAGTGCATTTGGATCCATCACCCTTCAACATCTTGGATTTAGAATCCAATGACTTATCACTCTTACTTCTTGAAATCTTCTTGGGGGCATTTTCTTTTTCACCATTCTTATGCTTACTTCCCAAGGATTCTTTTTCTTTCTTAGCCAGCTTTTTTGATCTTCTTTTCTTATCATCTTTGGATACATTTTGAGTTTAACATGTACCAACCTTGTGACCACTTCCATTGCATGCATCATAGATATTATCAAACATTCTAAATCTGTTTTCAGTGTACAAATGCTATTAGATCAAGGAATGTTTCTTCCTTTTCTCTAGCTTACTCCCTATGTGATTTTTAATTTAAGGGATTGTACCATAATTTTAATGCACAATTTCAATACATGTTTCAACACCAACATTGACCCACAAATCTTGACTTCTTGATATATTATTCATGATATTGTTGGGTCTCATTCTTGATGTGTTGTTCTCTCTATGGGGAGACATCTTCCAACTTATTCTTCCTATACAACCTAGTCATGGTGGTAGGTTTCTTATCACATTTCACCATCGAAACGTATTTAGAGTTCTTCTTACAACCTTTACTTTTTTGGAAACACATTTAGAAACATGAGTACAATATGGTATGGATGGTACCTTTTCCTTAGAGGATGTTCCCATTAGATTAATGTATGATTTAGTACTCATTTTAGAATAATTATCCTCAATGAAAACTTGAGTGGAAACATATCTTCTTCTAGATGGATGGGAAGCTTCATCTTGAGGTGATTTTTGATTTTTCAATATCACCTCCAATTCAAAACCATTAATGTTGAGAGATTTCTTCTCATCCCTATTTGATCTCAGTTTTCATTCCCAATTCTCCTTCAGCATTATCATTTCTTCTCATGCATTCATTTGAATTCTTGCAAATAAATTTCAAGATCCATTACCCTTTCATCTTTTTCTTCCATCTGAGAAGCTTTTACAACCATTGAAACTTTTTGAAACTTTTAAAATGCATGGAAAGCTTCTATAAACACAATCTCAAAGAATTGATTCTCACAAATACTTCATTTTAATTCTTCTGTAACTTCATCAATTCTTTCATTGAAAAGAGAAATTGTTTCTTCCTTTTCTTTCACATGTTTTGTGAGATTGTTGGAAATTCCAACCCTTTTACCTAATGCATCTTCTATTGCATCAACTACTTCTTTTAGTTGTATATTTAAATCTTGAAGAGTATTAATGCTTGAAGCAATATGTCTTGATACTTATCTATAGACTTTCTTTAGATGATATTTTAGTGCAGTTTGAAGATTAATAATTGATTTATCATCATCACAACTTGAAAATTTTTTATCAGAAGAATAATAAGTATTATCACATGTTGTACATTTCATATTACCTTGAGTAGAAGGTGTCATCCCATTAGTAGTTAGCTTTTTATTCTTCTTCCTTGCATGGTTATTCTTTCTGTTCTTTTGAGTCTTGGAAGATATCTATATTTGAGGTTTATCACTCATCTCCTCATATCTGCACTTCAAAAATACTCCCTTGGATCTTTTAGAGTTAAACTTCCCTCTGATAGCAATTGAAGTTCCAGTATCAGTGTTACTTGCTGAAAGTGGGATGGGGTGAATCAGTGATCCCTTATATATTTTCAATAATTGATTCTTTTCAAATAAACCTCTTTGGAAAGTTAAAGACTCGATCCACTCTTGTTGTGTCTCTCTGCCTTACCTCGGATGATGTTGTAAATGTAAATCCACTAAACCCAAGGATTTACAAGGTTTAGTTCAATGACCTACTAATTTTTGTGTTGGTTATTCTCCCACACACATATTATACATTACAATCTTATTATCAATTACAATGGTTCATATAGAGTCCAAATGTATCTCTCCTGAGTCCCACATGAGGTTTTTTATACTGCTTTCCATAGTGTTACTAGAATCCCACTGGCTTACTTCAGATTCCCACTGAAGACTTCTTCCTCATGGCTTTCACAAGAGATGCTTCTTGATTCACTATGGATGGATCTTCTAATCTTCCATCACGAGCTTTCTAAATCACACTTTCTCATGAATCTCTTCAAGATTATTCTATAGAATTTGGTATGGTCTGTTGGCCATGCTCAATAACTCTGATCACTTTTCCGATCAATCCTCAGTTTTTCAGTGCTCGGTCAATTCGTTTTATTCTGATGAAGACCTGACCTCACTTAGATGTGTGCAAGTGGTTCGCACAACTTATTCACGAATATTAATATGCAACAGTGATCTTTCAGAATATCAGCTTTGTCTGTCTTCTTCAATTCTCAAACACTATCAAGTCAGTTAAAAGATATTCTTTAATTCAGTCTAGCTTCAGTCTCAATACACATTTACTTCATGCATGGATTGCATGGAATCAAAACATATTGTTCTGGAAATGCCAATAACTTGTTACACATGCATGTGATTACGCATGATAGCATGCATTCATATTAACTTTCTTGTAAACCAAAACACACACAATTCAATTAAATTAACATTTCATGTTCAATGTATGAGGGTCATCCACTTACACATGTTTTGTATTATTTCTTAGTATGAACACAAATACTTTTATTTGGATTTTTCATACACACAAACTTGTGCTTTTAATTTGGATTCAATGTTTGTTATGTATGTGCATGTATTCCCTTCTTGGTGCAACTCACTATCTATTATTTTTCTTGTTCTGTTTCCCTCACTTCTCATGCACATGGTACGGGTGACTTTATGTTTTATGTGTGTTCTTCTTCAAACTCGAATGGGTATGTGCCTTTGAATATGTTCTCCTCATTTCTTCCTATTTCATAACATGCGTGCACACACACTGATATTATTCTTCTTCTTTCCCACCCAAACGGAATGAGTATATCAAGGATATGAATGGGTTCTCAGATAGATCGTGAAAATGGGTGGGAGTTCTTACCTTTTCTTTGTGACACTGAAGGGCTTGGGTTCTTATTCTTCATGAAAACCAGGGAGCACAAGTTCTTCTTTATCACGCACAAGGTACACGTGAATATTCTACACAGAACCAAGGAATAGTTGATGGGTTCTATCTTCACGGATTACAGAAAGGGTGAAAGTGCACCAATTGTGTACATGTGGGAAGCTCCTCAAAAAGACACAATGAGGGTTCAAAAGAACCTATCGCATGCTCATGGGTTTCTTTACATTGGTTGTGAGGATGCCATCCTCCTTTGAAAGGATGATTCAATAGTTTTTAGCACTTGTTGAAAGCCTACGGTTATTGTTCTTCACATAACAGAGCTGCATGGAAACCTTTTTAGCACGATTCTCTATTTTTCAAAAAATAGGAGCTCTCTCAATATTTTCAACAACAAACCCTCGGTCAAGGGCACTCTTTTTATAGGTAGAGGATGCGCGTTGCAACACGTTCAAATCCCTCAAGTTATGTCGCAAGAATCAATTCTTTGAATAGTCGAGATCTTCAACAATTGAATACATCAAATGCGGATACAATATATGATAAAATCTTGGTTTGTTTCTTTTCAGTGCAGACTCCTTTCATATGAAAACATCACGCGCATGCATTTAAGAACACATACGGGGCTTCTCTTTGAGCACTCGAGCTTCGTGAAATGGCCTCTCACCTTTGGTTGCTTCATCCACGTACGATCTCATTATTTCGATGCATGCATGCAAATGAAATTTCATGCATGTGTTTGGGTTGTACATACAAATATCATAAAATATATTTCATTATCAATGATGGATGAAGTTGAGATTCTAGAGGTGCAGCGGTGCTCCGGTTGTACTGCGGCATCACGTGGCTCGGAGGTTGAAGATGATGTGGTTCGTGATCATCAGACAGTGCAGGTTCAAACCGAGGCGAATTTTTTTATCTGGGTTTTTAAAAAATTAAAATTTGATAACAGGGGTTAGGGTTTGAATAATTTTAAAAATGGGTCCGGGATGCTTGAACGGCGTTCACGCATCCCGGACCCCGGCGTGATGCGTGAACGCCGTTCACGCATCTTCCCGAGAGAAGAGATGCGTGAACGGCGTTCACGCATCTCACAGAATACCTAAATGATTCATTTTTTCTAACCTAGATCATATGGAAAGGTATTTCACTTAGAGGAAAACATGAAAGGGTAAATAATATATGTGGAGAAACTCTACTCATATGACTTACAAGGAATTTTTGTATCCTGAAAGAAGTCATATTAAGATAGAAAATAAGTTCAATGTTTTTAAAGATAAAAACGAGTATCAAAAAATGGTGTTTAAAGAACCAAAATCAAATCCCTCGTAATAAGAATCTTGGAAGAGAAGATGAAAAATTTGGAAGAAAAATAATGAGGTTGTACCAGCTGTGGAGGAGGGGGAAAATGTATTCCAAATAAAGAGGAAATTCATGGGAAGGAAATATGTGCATAATCCATGAAGCATGTAATAAGAAATAAATCACATCCCATGCTTGGCTTAGAAATAAGAAGAAATAAAGGATGAGAGAAAACTCTCACATTGAATGTTTCCTCTATAGAATACAAGAGGTTCCTCCTTATTCCTTATTATTTTATGTGTTATGAGTTTACTTGAATGGAATTGAAGGAGAAGTATTGTTCATCATGGAGTACATAAATTCCCATGATGAAGAATGGGTTCATCTCTTAAGGAGGATCTTATAAGAGATTTGAGGTATTCCAATCACATTATCTTACATTTTTTCTTAATTATATTCATTAAGGTTGAGTACTTATTTAATGAAAAAATGAGAAAAGGGGGATTTGTTCTTGCACTTGAACTTTCTAATGTGTTTTTTGAAGTGTGTGCAGGATCATGTATTTCTTATCTTAAAATTACTCATCCTGATAATTGAGAATATCTAATTTTAGTATCACATATGAGTATGTATTATAGGTAGATTATATTATATTGGTTATTTAATTATTTCTTTCTACACTAGGATGGATCATATAGATATAGTGTTTATTAACTAAAGGCTTTGTTCCAAGTATCATGTCATATCATCCCCTTATTTAAAATATATGTGAAGATTTTTTTGAGAAGAAATATGAGTTTAAAATTGTCCAATTATCCTTTTCATTTTATTTTAAATAAGGGGGAGAATAATTGATGTTACCACATATTAACTTTTATTATATGAATGGATATTAACAACAGAAGATAAAGGGGGAGATTGTTGGAAAAAATGGTTGTATGTTTTATCAATATGTCAATATGTGAAGTGGTGGTGCTTGGATAATTTTTATGGATTCATGTTATGTAATTTAATTTCATATTTGGATAATTATCCATGTTTTAAAAGTGAGAATTATTTAAGATTATCTTAAATATAAAAAAATGTGCAAAGGAGTTTTCAAAAATGTTCACTAAAGTATGAATGAAGAGATATATGAAAAAAGTATAAATATATTATTTATATTTTTCATGAAGAATAAGGATTGGTATTTGGAGTGAATATGGAATTTGGTGGAATATTTTATCTAACACATTTTTTTAACTTTATTTAAAAAGGAATCCATCCAACTACACTTGAGGAATGATTGAGAGTTTATATTGAGTGGATCAAAAACCTAAACAAATTTCAATAGGTTGAATTTAAAAAAAGAATTAGTAAAATAAGGCTACCACTGATTCACCTCCCTCTCATTACCACCTAATTGATCCTTGGCCACTAAAAATATCTCTTCGTATCAATAGATCTTGGTGAAATAGGTTTACACACATCAATTTGCATTAGTTCAATCACTCTTATTGATCATTGATCTTTAACCTTTTATATATTTCAAATAATCTTCCCTTGTTAGAAAGAATCGCATGTATGAGTATGATCACATGATAAATTAGGGAGGTCTTGAGCAGTGTCACATTTCAACAGATCTTCCATGTATGATTGGCTCATATAAACAATAAATTTATACCACAACCTATTTTCTTCTTCCTTGGATATAAAATACATATCTTCTTGTCCACTCACAAGATATAGATTCCCCTTTGTGTGTTTTCCTTACAAAACAACTCCACTATATTTTCCCTTGATAATACACACCTTATTTGTAAATATTATAGTGTGTCCCAAGTCACATAGTTAACTAACACTTAACAAGTTTTTATTGAGACCTTCAACAACCATTAAATCATCTTATCTCATCCCCACCCCCAAATTTGGCTTCTCCCAAGCCAATAATCATCAGGACTTCATCATTGAAAAATATATCAACACCTTACCTTCCATACATTATTCTTATAACTAGATCCTTATTTCTCATCATATGGGAGGTGCATCCACTATAAATTATCTATAATATTGTGTGATTTGATGGTTTAAAGGAAATCTCTACAATCACTACCTTCTCAAATATTCTTTTTGATCCATGTATTTGAATTCATACTTGATGTTGACTAATATTATCAATCTTAATCAAATTATTATGGTCTAACGTCATCCTGAAAAGATGCAAATTTATTTTTCATTATTATCTTGTTTGATGATCCCTTGATCTACTGCATATTACCACTTTGGGTATACTTTAGTAAATTTCTCTACATTATTGATGAGAAATATTTTTCCATGTGTCTAAATCCTCTAAACCTAAAATAGTGACCCTCAAGGCTATGGAATGAGCATTCTAAGAATTCCCCATATTTCCACAAAAATAATATTTGATAAATGGTTTATTCATGTGCATCACTAATACACCACTCATTATTCCTTAAGATTACTAAATATTCTGATTCTAATTCATACCAAAATAAATCTTTATCCACATAACAGGCTCTTGTGTTCTGACACCAATCATTACTGCTTTCTGTTTATGAACAATAACCGTACCATTTGTGGCATTACGATGTATAATTTTCTTCCCTAAACATTTTTTAACTATTTTTTGGACCTATGAACCATAATTTCCCTTTTTTCCATCACTTGTGTGACCTAATTTCCTAATATCATATTAGGAGTCAAGAGTTTCTCTTGATCCTATATTTAATTGTAGGCCAACAAAATCCTCCTAATGTTCTTCAATACATTTTACTTGGTCTTTTAATATGTTATTCATAAAATAAATAGCCTTGGATTATTATTTAACCTTTATCTTGAACTTATTGAATTTATATGAGTATTATGGAATTTCTGATCTGAGAATTCCAATTTCAATCTTCATCTCAAACTTCTCTTCTTCCTACTACTTCATATAGAGTTTAGAATATTAAACCACCCTATTGGCATGTGCTCCCTAGATCCAAGAGTAATATTTATTAAGGCATGTGCTCTCTAAAAAATATCATTTTATCTAAATAAGGTGGAAGAAGTGATGTCATGGACATGACCTAAGTTTTGAGATGCATACTCAATAATCTCACTCTTTAGATTGCGTACCAGTATAAATCATTTCATTTTATAAAGTCTGAATATGTATCTTCTCAAAATTGGCCAAATGAACTTCTAATTCATATTGTAGTTTTCAATGTTGTCCATAAACAACCATAAATGTTAAATCATGCTTAGAGTGTATGAATTATTAACCAAGGGTAGATAATCAAAATTATCAATGAAATGCTAAATCCTGCACATACTTCACCAAATATATTAAAAAGTTCAAGTGAAAAGATAAATCTCCCCTTTTCATCCCATCTTTCCATCAATCAAGCTCTCCCCCTTAATTGAAATGAGAAATATAATTAAGAACAATGGATAAAGTGTGATTGGAATACCTCAAGTTTCAACTTCTTGAGATGATATGAATTTCATGATTTGTCCTGAAATAATCCTTGGATTTTAGCTCAAACTTATTCTTGGAAATAGTTTCTTTCACAGTTTTCTTGACTTCATTGTTTTGCATATTCCCAATGGAAGATTTTCCAACTATTGTTCCATTCTTCTACACTTGTTGTGGCCTTTTATTCTTATCAGCATATGCATTTTGCATGGTTGGACAGAACCATCACTCATCATAACTGTGACCACTTCTATTGCAATTCGAAATAATTAATATAATTAATATTTATCATTTAATTTAATCATATTATTTATTATACACACATATATATATATATATATACATTGGTAGATAATTTGATAACAGTAAGACACTTATTAAAGGTATAATAGAAGTCTAGATAACAGTAATACACATACAAAACGTATCATAAATAAAATGTCAACCTAATCTACGCCTCCAGTGTGGATGCTCCTCTGTCCCACAGTCAGGCGTATACTGGATGCGTCCAAGCCGTGTCTGTCTACGTCTGTGCTCTGGCGTACGCTGCGCATCCTCATCGACAGCCACCTCCACATCCTCCTGTGTGACAGACGGTGGATGTACAGTCTCACCGCCTGTACCCTGGCCTGCATCTAAGGATAGTGGAAGCGGGCTGGAACTCTCACCAATATAGGAAGTAGATGGCTGCTCTGCTGCGGATGACTGCTATAAAACATCGAACTCAATCCAGTCAGCGTCTGTAAGTACCTGTGGCTGTGCCTGAGAAGCTGGAGGAGCATATGACTGATTATGCTGAACACCCTCCTCCAGTGGAATAATATCATGTGGCTGAGCAAGCTGAGCAGCCTCATCCTGTGGAACAACAACATCCATAACAGGGTCGTCACCCCCAGGTACATCTATGTGAGGCTCAGCAGGCTCCGCGGCCTCCGCAGCAGGCTCCGCGGCCTCCACAGCAGGTGGTGGATCAAAGAAAATGCCATGATAAATCTCGTCCATCGATGGTAGAATCTGTCGTACAAGGATGTGAAAATATGCTGGGTCAAAGGCAGCTCTCTCCACTGGATCAGACATATGCAGTAGATGACAAATACGATCATCCTGTGAAAACAAATTCTGTTGTTAACTAATTTGAATAAAAAATATGTTGAACTGTGAAAGAAAGAATGCATACCAAGTCATGGAAGCCCCGTCCGTGCCGTGTCAGAAATCTGACGGGAGACCTGATGTACCAGCCTACATAATCCATCTGATCCATCAAATGAAAGCGTACTGTCCCTGCCCCTCGCAACTGGGACTCCCGTCGCCTGTCCCATAACGCAACATATCTCGCATGGTAGCTCCTCCAATCAAAATCTCTCTTCCCTGACATCTTCAGGGAATGCAATGAATCCAACTGACTAGGCGGGTCAGGAACTGGCTGAAGGAATCCAAACTGTCTCATAACCCTATCCGTCGGATGCCACTCGACTATATGAAAATGAATCAGTGGAACCATGCAGGAGCCGATATCAAGCATCACTGTACAGTATGGGGGCAGACTCTGAAGGATATCATCTGTATATGGCATCCATGTAATCTGAAAGAAAAAAATGAATAATCAATTAATAAATGAATAGATTTACAGTAAAGAGTAAAGATTTAACAATATAAATAATAATCACTTACATCGTCTAGTCGAATGCTGTCTAGCATAAGTCTGTAGGCGTGAACATCATGTCTGGGAGAATCTGAATGTCGATGCGCCTGAATCCACCTGTAGATAACATTTTTTTTACATTTCATAAAAGAATTTTATACAAGTAAGTTAGATATTAGAAAGAATTAATAACATACCAACGTCCACGTGGAGCCTCTGCTACAATATCTACGGGTAATGGCGCATGGCCATGTGGAGCTAAACGAGGTATGTGCTCCCATACCCACATCTGTAGAAGAACCATGCATCCTGTGATCTGCATCTTGTCGATGCGACATGCGCTGCATAGGGCTCTGTATGTATATGCTAGGCAGGCAGACCCCCAACTATATCGACCTTCCTGGTCCAAATCCTCTAAAAAATCTAGATACATCAGGTGCACAAAAGTAGTAGAGTGGTGAACAAAAAGCGTGCCACCGATCAGCTTCAAAATATATGCGCGTGCAAAGCGCAACACGGTGACATCATCAGCATCATCTGGTAAATGTGTGAAGTGCTGGTCTAACCAAGGCATCCGCAATCTACCACCGACGATGGTCCTGCCATCATCCTGGACCTCTATGCCCAGAAGTCTATGAACAAGCTCAGGCAAATCTGATGGAACTCGGCCTGTCAAAGCATGTCCATCGATAGGGAGGCCCAACATAATAGCCACATCATACAATGTAATAGTCATATCTCCCTCACTGAAATGGAAATTATGCGACTATGGTCTCCATCTCTCGACAAGTGCGGCAATGAGCTGATGATCAAGAAATGTGAAGTTGCACATCGCTACTCCATAAAATCCAGCTCAACGAAGATGTGGGACGATAGCGGGAGGTGGTGCAGTATGATGGAAATGGTGAGATCTACGTACACTCAAGGGAGCCACAAGACGTCCCTCTAAAAGCAGTCGTGATACATGAGTAGCCTGAGATGTAAGCAATGGAAAACCTGCCATCTGCACACATGAAATTATGTTGGTTAATTCATCCATTATCCATTAAATAACCATCAACATTATTCCACATTAAAAATTAACAGGAAAAAGTGAAAAATTAATTATTTCTTCTTATTTGTGAAATTACGTTTGTTAATTTATCCATTATCCATTAAATAACCATCAACATTATTCCACATTAAAAATTAACAGGAAAAAGTGAAAAATTAATTATTTATTCTTATTTGTGAAATTACGTTTGTTAATTTATCCATTATCCATTAAATAACCATTAACATTATTCCACATTAAAAATTAAGAGGAAAAAGTGAAAAATTAATTATTTCTTCTTATTTGTGAAATTACGTTTGTTAATTTATCCATTATCCATTAGATAACCATTAACAGTATTCCAAATAGATCAAGTTCCTAAGTAACTATAGAAACTTCCACAATAGGTTATTCAACCACAACCTCTTCCTCTTAGTCTTCTACTTCTTTTCATCCTCATCCTCTATTTCTTATTCTTCTTCTTCATCATCGACACCAACCACAACCTCTTCCTCTTAGAGCAGGTACACAGACTCGATCATGGATGATGAGATTTGGAACTCTGTTCTGCCACTTGGGGACATCTCTTACGAGTATGTCCTTCTGCGTGGCAGATACTACATCGTATTCTCCCTCCTCATTGCCGAGGCCAATCCATTTCATTTCTGATGCGAGTTGACTTCAGTCTTCCTCGAGGCCGCAACCTAGTAGCATGAAGCCAATAATTTTAAAAATGACACACATTGAAAAAATTATAAATGATACCAAAACCGACTTATGAAATCCTGGAAATATCAGGGACAATGGTCGGTTGATCAGCAGGAAATGTGATAGAATGGAAGTCACCAACAGGCATCCAAGCAGCACTATAACAGTTAACCAAAGTGCTCATGTGATACACCGGGTCAACATATGGCTCCCACGATATATTTACCGAAGCGCAAGCTGTAATAACATGTACACATGGATATCTCAATGCCTGAAAGCTGCCACAATCACAGTACCTGTTATCCAACATCACGACAAACACTCCACCATTAGTGCATGCACCCTGGTCGTAGCACTTTCTTACCCGAAAACTCCTCTTTTCCCTGTCAAAGGCTATAACATTCCATCGTGAAGCCTCATTCCGTATCCGGTCAATATCAGTTTGAAAAGGCTAAGTAAAAATCATTCCATTTTCCATCCTCTGGTAGGCCTTTTGGGACCGGTCAACAAAGTAGTGAACACATCTAAAAATTTTCTCTTGCACTAACCCTGTGATTGGGAGTTTGCGCACACCCTTGAGGACCCCATTTACGCACTCCACTATATTAGTGGTCATATGCCCATATCTCATGCCACCATCGTATGCTAATGACCATTTTTCCTTTGAAATTTGTACCATATATTCATATACCTCCTCATTAACTGTTCGGATCTCTTCAAGACGTCGATCAAACCTTTCTTGTTGGGGTTAATATGCTGAAATCATAACATAATAATGTATTAAAATGGATAGTAAATTTTGTTAAAAAAAGAAAGTTTAGAAAACCATACCCAATTTGAGGATCGCCTTCTTTATGGCCTCATCTCTAAACTGCTTATGCACATTACTTGCAATATGTCTAATGCAAAAACGGTGATAAGCATTCGGCTCAGTCCAAGAAACCCCATAACTACTCACGGCCTCTATAATCGCTTGATGATGATCAGATATCAGACACACGCCCTGTTTCTGCGTGACATGAACACGTACACATGCCAAGAACCAGCTCCAGCATTCAAAATTTTCTTTTTCAACAACAGCAAAAGCAAGTGGCAGAGGAGCGCGATTACCATCCTGTGTGGAAGAAATGAGTAGAACACCTGTATACTTTCCATAAAAGAATGTGCCATCTACCTGAATAAATTTTTTACAAAAGGGAAATGCAGCAATGCACGGTCTGAATGCCCAAAAAATCCTCTTGAACTTCACCTTTGACCGATCAACTAGATGATTTTGGGATACATACTCAACACTGTCCAACTGATAAACAATCTGATTATTGAGAGACAACAATTCCATAAGCTGTGGCAACAACGCATAAGACTCATCCCAATCACCATACACTTTTACAATGGATTTCTGTTTTGCATTCCAAGCTTTGTTGTATGATACCATATAGTTATACAACCGTTGAATTCATTCCTGAATAAGGGCAACAGGAACATCCTGACTTGTTCGTATCATCTCACAAATAACAGTAGATATAAACTCTGCATCAAGAGAAGAGTGATCTTGTGCCAAGCTGGGATGCAGACAAGTGTGTGGGTCTTCTAATTTGGTTATCTTCCAATATCCATAACATTTATCAAATAGTGCTCTTAATCGAAATTTACATTCTGACCCATATTTTTCACAAAGAATGAGATATTTGGTCTTCTTTGACTCATAAACCACAAATGTGAAATGTCGCTCAATGTGGTATTGCTTTATCACATTTTTCATGACCTGTTTACTTTCAAACTCCTGCCCAACATATATGGCATTATCATTTGATGCAGGCATATTCTCTATAATTCTAGGGAATTCAAAAGCTGGTGTAATGACATCCCAATCAAAAGGTTGTTCACGAGACATTCCTCCAACTAAGGAACTCAAAACTGAAGGCTGATTACCACTAACTGGTGGATGTAGTGGATGTCTGTCTCTTAAAGGAACCTCAGAAGGTTCATTTCCAACCACATCATCTCCTGCTGACTCCCCAGATTCTTCTTCCTCAGATAAACTTTCTTGCACTATATCAGCACAGAAAGGGATGTCATCTATATTTCCTTCCAAATTTTGATGATCTTCCTCATTACATTCTTCCACAGGAGTCGTATGAGAAGGAGGCAATGAAGAAGACTGTTGTGAAGGACCGACTTCTATAGAGGTCACAAAGCATGGTTCTGTAGTAATCGATTTCACCACATCAATATCAGAAATGACAATAAATAATTCCATCAAACCATTAATACACTGTTGCCTGAATAACTGAGAAGCCTCCATCCAATCCTCATCATCAACTATAGGGTAGTCGCTGTGCCACATACGCTCAGGATATTGAAGATGCCGGTATCTAATTGATGTGATTGCTTGTCCTGCACTCAATTTTAACCGACTATGAATCTTATTACGAACTGCATCCAATGTCATACAACCATGGAGATTTACCACTTTGACAGGTGGCACACTGTAGCTAAAACCCTGCTCGGTACAAATTACCTCACCGTTGCAATATATTTGAGCAGACATAATTACCTATTAAAAAAAAATTAAAAATATTATACACTACATTACAATTTTAAATTATTTAATTTGGTTTTGAATAATTGATTATCTTGAGACTTTTTTATGTATTAATTTATCACTCTTAAGGTATAGTGATTGTGATTTTAGCAAAAAAGAAAATTTAATATAATGTTTCATAAAGTTTGATTACTTATGAATATATAATCATGACTTGATCTTGAGACTTGCGATTAGTTTATCATTATCTGATAAACTAACCACAATTTATATGGGTAAACTCCTGTCTCTATTATCAAATATTGCAGCAACCGCCAATCTCCTGTCAAACAGCAACGCCTCCTCTCAAACGAGTTCTCAAATGCCTCTTCGTCGACACCTCTTCGGGGATTCCTCTTCGTCGACACCTCTTTGGGGTGTCAGTCTTTTAATTACAAATTTACTCACATGCATGTGAGAGGGTCTAGGGGTATGAAATACATAAATTAATTTAAACGGACACGCAGGTCCTTACACTTACTGAGAGATGACTCGCAGGTCATCAATACCGAAAAAATGCAATTATTACAAATTGAATAACAACATACACAAAATAAAACATGCAATTTCAATTATGCATGGTCGGTCATCTCAAGATCAGTCATCACTCATACCGTGTTTTTTGGTATATTTATTATATTATCCGTATTATATAAAATCTATATTAAATACTACACCTCTTTTACAAAAATTTAACTTCATGTGTATATATATATATATATATATTTATTAAAAACATTAAATAAATTTTATTATAACTGATCTAATTGATATTTACATAATAAACACTTTTGTTATTTTAAATTTTATGAAATTGTAATGTTTTTAGGGCATTCTTCTACTTTTCAAAATATAAGTAAATATATTGATTAAAAATATTATTACTAGTAAATAAAAGTAATTTAATTTACACTTACATCAAAACCATCCATTAAAATAAATTTCTCTAACATAAATTACTTTTTCTAAACATTAAAAATTTTAGACATAACATAAAACATTCAATATTTAGACAATAGACATTCAAAAAATTAAATCATACGAACATTCAACATCAAGAAAATTAAATCATACAAAACATTTCATGCATAACATATGAAATAAATAAATCATACACACAAATAAACATACAAATGAAATAAATAAACACAATTAAACATACAAATGAAATAAATAAACACAAATAAACAATTAAATTATTAAATAGAAATTTTACCTCAATAAAAGCAGCAAATATTTTTTGAGAAAGAATTTCTGCAGAGCTTCGCAACAAAAATCAGAGGAGGACAATGGGTATTGGGGGGGGACCCCTCCTTTTATAATTTTTCTCGGCCGGATGCGTGAACGGCGTTCACGCATCCTTCGCCGCGGAAGGAAGTGTGAACGCCGTTCACACATCTTTTCCCGTGCAAGGACGCGTGAACGGCGTTCACGATTCCTTTAGCTGGCCAGCAAAGGACGCGTGAACGCCGTTCACGCATTACCGTCGGGGTCCGGGATGCGTGAACGCCGTTCACGCATCCTTCCGCGGCGAAGGATGCGTGAACGTCGTTCACGCATCCTCGACCCATTTTTAAAAATATCCGAACCCTAACCCCTTTTATCATATTTTAATTTTTTTAAAACCCAGAAAAAAAAATTAGTCTCAAACCGACATGGAATGGATGGATGGACGGCCCTGATTAAATCAAGGGACACGGGATAAAGCGTGCGGTTGCGATCTCTCATGAGATTAGATGAACGGTTGGGATTACTTCCACGAGTAATCCCACATTGAAACGAGCATGCAGTATTCATGTTGTTTAAGTATCAACTTGCAGCAGCATTCACTCAAAATTCTCCTCCATCCACAATACCACCTCGTACAGTGTTCACCCAATGGGCATGCTTATGCGCCAACTCTCTGCTCCCCAGGCGCACTCCTAGCACTCACTATACACCCTTGCCACACGGGTCAATCACCATACATGCTCATGCGGGATTATACATACATACTCATGCGGGATTATACATGGCCCACATGACCAGCACCACTAGCGGGGCTGGTCTTGAAGCTTCCATCCCTAGATGGCCATCTTGGTTGGCCTATCTCAGGTCCCACATATTCCAGAGGTTGACGTCAGGTCCCACATATTCCAGAGGTTGACGTCCCTAGATGGCCATCTTGGTTGGCCTATCTCAGGTCCCACATATTCCAGAGGTTGACGTCCCGTCCCTAGATGGCAATCTTGGTTGGCCTATTTTTTTAATGTAAGGCCTACTTGGTTAAAAATCCAATGTAGAAGAGTGCATAGACACTTTCTTCCTACAAATCCCATGGATGCGCATTGCATTAAGTAGATTCCATATTAATCCGATGCATGCTTCCTTTCTCGTTTTTCATCTTGAAACATCATACTAAATTTAATTTTGGAATAACAAATCCAAGATCTTCAATATTCATCCTTTTATTCAATAATAGATGATATATGGAACTCTTATTCACATCATGCAATAAAGAATAATACATGGAGTCATTGTTGTGAGTGATGTTTTCTCTTTTAAACACATGAATTCTTCTTTGAAGATTAGCACAATCTCTTGATTTGTATCCTCTTGGAGAATTTATCAAGTGTTTCATTCAATGCTTTGAATGAAAAACAATTATCCAAGGCTTCACCAACTTCTTCATCGATACCTTTCATTAAAATATTGACTTTTCATTGACATATTGACTTCACCAGCTTCTTCATCAATACATTTCAGTCACATATTGAATTCTCATTGACAATAAAATTCACTCTTATGCACTTTGATAATTATTCTAAACTCTCAAATAATATAGGGTCACTTTCAAGGAAAAGCGGTCATAAATTTGATAAATTTAGAATATTTTATTATATTTTGAAAAAATACATTCAACAATTAGAATTTAGATATTTTTTAGTTTATTTTAACCGTTTACAATTTATTTTAACCCCACATTAACCCTTTTATCCTTTACCCTAATTATTTTCACCTGGTTTCTATCCATTATAAACAAAAATTAAATTTACCTATTTAAAAAAAAGTAGAAATTTTGATTTCAAATATTGAAACAATTTTATAAAATTAAATTACTATAATTATATTAGATTAATTTAAATATAAACCCATAAAACTTTATGAAAATAATTTTGAGAGAAATGATTTTTTGAAGCATAAAATAACCATTATATAATTATTTTTATAGTATTTATAATTAGATGAATGTAAATTTATTTAATTGAATATGTAACCATAAAATTTCATTAAAATAATTTAACAATAATTATTAATATAAATTATTAAGATAAAAACACATTTCCTATATAAAAGCAGTTTTTCTGAAAAACATCTCTTTTTTCCTTCAAATGATTTAATTTTTATTTATATCTAATAAATAACCAATGAATTAATTTTATACATTTATAAACATTACCTTTACATATTTCTAATTATATAATTTTATTTTTAAATAATACATATATTTTAAAAATAATTCGCATAAACAAAACATTTCAATATAGTTTTTTAGGATAAATAATATTTCCAAACTAAATTATAAATTACTTTATATAATTAAATTTTATTTAAATATGATATAATGTGATTGATTTGATTATATACAAGAATTATTCGCGTAATTTTAGTGTTTTTTTCTTAAAAATATATCAAAAAATCAAAATTTTTAATAGTGAATATATTTTAAAATATCGGGGTCTTATATTCTACCCCCTTATAAGAATTACACCCTTAAAATTTCAATGATCTAATAAAAATGATTGGGGATATCCATCCTCATTTCATCCCAGATTTCTACATTGCTTCCTCAAATTTATATTTTCTTCAAAAATATTTGACGAGTTGAGTGGTCTTGTTCGGTATAAATTTCTCTATAATCCTAAATCTCCACTAATTGTTTCACATAAGAAAGATCATAGTTTATAAGTATAAACTCTAAGTTCATTACATGTGAATAATTAAGTATTTACTACCTCTAAAGTGATACATGGAACGCATCATGAACTTAATAGAAATTTAGTAGAAGATCCTAGTGATAAGAAACCATCCCAATGTTATCGATAATTTTAAAGGGGATGATATATCTAGGGTTTAGCATTCCATTATTCCCCAATATCATATCCTTCTTCCAAGGATATATCTATAGGAATACCTTGTCACAAAAATTAATCTCTATATCACACCGATGATTTTCAACCTAAATCTTCTCTTGTCTCTAAGATTCCCTGATGTGCTATTGAATGGCTCTAATATTCTCTAACATTTCCTTAGATAGATCAAGTCACAATATCTTTCTTTCTCCAAATTCATCCAATCACAATGGAATTCTTCACTTCCAAACATAAAGAGATTCATAAGGATTCATTTGAGTGATTAAGAGAGAGATATTTTTGTAAGAAAATTTGACTAATGGAAAGTGTTAATACAAAAAAAATTAAAATCTATATAAAAATATCTCCACATATCTTCAAGGTGTTGAATAGTACTATCAGACTGTCCATCTATCTAAGGATGAAATGTTGTGATAATGATCAATTATATATTCAAATCATATTGAATACATATCTTGAACATTGAGGAAAATTTTGATCCCAATTAGATATAATAGAATGAAGTACCCCATGAAACCATTTCACCTCTTTAATGTATATATTGGAAATACAATCAAGAAGAAATTATTTTTTGATAATAATGAAATGTGATGCATTTATAATTTGATCAACTGAACCCCTAATAGACTTGTGACCTTTAGATATTTTTTTTGAATCTTATTAAAAAAATAAATGGTGATGTTTTTTCAATTTCATTACAGTATGGGTAATGGTTGTAACATCCCCTTTAGACTTATATCTATTGTCCATAATATATTAACATACAAGGAATCAAGGTACACAGTCTGAAATATCTATTTTTATATTGTCCAACCATAATTTTTCTTTGATATCACTATACATCTTTATACTTTCATGTTGAATAGAGGATGATAAACTACGAGCTTCATCAAAAAACTACTTGAAGTCTTCTATTAACGGGACACATACTTTATTCCTAAACACTATCATTACATCACAATAATCATTTAAATAAAGAACATTTCTGACCTTTTTATATAGTTTTTCATCCTTGTTCTACATATTTAATCATCACATGGATGGATGGTTAAAAATTCATATGAGAAAGATAATATTTGTCCCCTTTCCTCATGATTTCATGATCAATCTTATGAATGTCAATAAATATTAGACGTCTTTAAATCCTAATAATATAAAAACTAGAATGTTGCTTTGGACTCAAACCATTAGACACCTTGATCGCCTTCTTAGGGAAGTAGTGTATTGAGTAGTCATAATCATTAATCAGTTCCAACCATCTCCATTACTGTATATTCATCTTTTTTAAGTGAATATATACATATAGATCTTATGCTCAATATATACAATTTTCACCATATAAATAATGTCTCCATATTTTTAATACAAAAATTACCACTTTCATGTCCAACTCATGATTCAGGTGATTTCTCTCATGATCTTTTAAGTATATGTGTACTAACTAACTTTCTTTTTGGTTATTGGATTAGATAGCTATTATAAATCTTTCAAAAATATTTTAAGTATCCATATAAACAAATAAAACTATGGATCTCAATCATTGTGGTTCATCTAGTCCATTTCTCAATAACGTTTTTATTTGAAGTATCCACTTATATACACTCCCTTGACATTATATGAACCAAGAAATAATCTTTTTATAGTTAAAATTCAAACTTGGGAAATTTGGAATAAATATTTTCCTCCATAAATATCTTCATCACATTCCAAAAAATTATCTTCTTTCTCTTTTTTTCTCTTTGAATATATATGAATATCATCTAAAAATACTATCACAAAATGATCATAGAAATCTCTAAATTCTATATTCATTAGATCCTTGAAAATAGTCATGGAATTGGTAATTCCAAATGGAATCATGATAAATTCATAATGTATGTACCATGTACGGAAGGATGTACTAGGTATATCTTCATTTTTACCCATAATTAATTATATCCAAAATAAAGGTAAATATTGAAAAATTATAGATCATCACGTAGTTAATAAAAAAATTATCAATATGTGATAAAGGAAACTTATTCTTGATATTGATCATTTAAGTTCTTAATAATCAATGAAAATATGTATTAACCATTAATATTTCTTAATAAAATAACTTGTTCATTTCATGGTGGTTCACTTGGCCATATGAATCCCTTTTATAGACTCTCTTGGAGTTTCTTCTTCAATTCCTACAACTCAATTGGTGTAATTCTATATTGAGCCTTTAGAATAGGTGTAGCATGAGGTATGAGTTCTATTGAAAAATAAAATTCACAAGACTTAAGTAAATACATCATCATATTCCTGAACAATAAGAATATTTCTATTGTTGAGTTTCTCCCTAACCATGTGAGATAAATATCCCTCATGAATACTTAGTAAGACCAATAAAATAGAAGTAATTTCCATGGGAAGTTCATATTCAACCTCACGCTAATAGATGATAATATTTTGATTCCTAATATCGAATGTGACTTAACTTCAATTAAAATTGATGTAGGGTTTATATAAATAAATACAATCCATACCCAAAATTACATCAAAATCAACTAGAGGGGAAATAACATGATTTGTAGAAATCACATTCCCACAAACATTGATCTAATGGGGACTACAGACTCGAGACGTGATCATCATTCCATTGGGAGTTTTTATTGATAACTCAACATCTAATCATTGAGGATATGAATTAACATTTCTATATTATTTTCATGTTTTAATGTAATTTATGTGACACAGAGAAAATAATATGCATCAATGTTCTAGAATACCTATCAAACCCTCAAATTCATTATTCTATCTTTAATCACTCACTAAAAAATGGGTTTTATGAGAATAAAGAATTTTTAATCATCGTGATAAATTATATAATCATAAAAAAAACCATTCCAAAGACTTCCTGAATTTTGAAAACTTCTTATCAACCTATGAAACTTTAGGTTAATAATATATCATTTTGGTTTATCTTATGCTGTCAAAGATTATATTATCTCATTCTTCATAATGGTTTGTAAATATAATGTTAATTAACCAAATAATATCATATGGGAGTTTCAAACCAGGTGTGTAGTTAGAAAAATTTATAATGCACCAGGTGAAGATTGAGTTAATACCCAACCAAAATTTTCCGTGTTATTACCCCTAGGTGCATCTGTACTAGAGCCCGCATCGGCTTGTTAGTATCTAAATAAGGATTTCATTTTTAAGAAACAAAATATTATCTAATTTATCAAAAAATCATTATAATATCCTTTACATGGAATTATCCCTATGGTTTTCAACAGTGTTTTCTAATGCTAATCACCAAAAATAATTAAAACCTACTTAGATACCAACTTAGGGAACCCAGTCATTTAATACATAAATATTATATAATTATAGATAAATATTCAATACATCATTCAATAATACATGACCTATATGTAAAGGTCTAGATCCATGTGGTCCAACCATTTTCATGTTTCCAAGGCTTGTGGATCTTGGAGAAGTCATATAAGTGTTTTGGAGGGGTTTGGATGTGAAATATTGTATGTAAGGTGAATACATGCCATGTAAGTGCAGTTCATGGATTCTGTTGGGATGGTTAATGACATGTAACACTTTGGGGTTAAATAATAAAAAAGGTAACATGTTTTGTAGTGAAGTTTTTCGTCGATGGTAACATTATGTATAAATGGTTTAAATGTCGTGAAATCCTCTTGTGCATTGCGTTAATGAAAGTTGAAGTGTTTTGGGGGATTCTAAAACCCTATAGGTTTTTTGAAACCAGAATAAACGTTGAGAGTATGTTTTTCCTTTTATATATTTTTATAACTTGATTCCTTAGGTTTCCCATAGTTGGAACATGTTAATAAACCAATTTTTGAATTCCATATTTAATCATAACAAGTTGTGTAATAAATATAGGTTTTTTGGAGCTTGAGTTTCCTATTTTCAGGAGAAGGTTGAATGCCATTTTTTAGGGGCCCGGTTTCCTGGTGGATTGATTTTTTTCCTACTTATTTTTTATGTGATTTGGTAATTATAATTGTGTTGTTCAAATAATTTGGAAGATCCTGGAGTTCTAATGTGTTATATGGGGTGAGGAGGCCTGGATGTGATGTTAGCCTCGTATGGATGAGTTTGGGATGGATGATGTGAAATATGGGTAGGGAATCCTGGATGATGTGGCATCATATGAAACCTGTGATGTAGAGATAAATCGGTTTATGAATGATGGAATCAGGGACAGAAAAAATGGTGATGAAATGGGTTGAATATGGGGTTACATTTTGATGCGATGTTGATTTTTGGTATGCTTGATTCAATCTATTTAATGGTCAATGTCTGTGTTTCTTGTTTTTATCTGTATTCTTTCCCCACTTCTTATGGTAGTTGGATGTATCTGGATGCATGATTTCCTTTGGTGGTAGCATAGTTGTTTTCCTAGAGTACCTAAATATGGAATGATGCTAATAATTAATTCATAATTCTTAACCCTTGGGGTTGGTAGATGATGTAATTAAAATGCCAAAAATTTTAATCTTGATAAACCATGGGCTTGGTGTAGATTACTCTTAGAGGGCATGGAATTTATGATAATTATTATTGTAATTCAATGTAATGTAATGTGGAATAATGTTAATGGTTAAGTAAAGGATAATTAACTAATCAACAAAAATAAATTATTTAAAAATTAAATGAGTGATTAATGTATCACTTTTATATTCTTGTTTTCTTAGAGGATATATGTTCTTAATGGTGGCAGTCAAGAGTCTGAGTGGTGTTAAAATAATTTGAGTCAAAGACTAGGTTATGCCTATAATGTGGTTGTGATATCTATTATATAATGTATATTCTATGATTTCATACGCTACCCCACCCATGAATATTTGAGAAACTGACACCCAGTGGACTCTGGGAGGGTGTTTTCCCCAACATCCTGGTAGGAGGATGGATGGTTGAATACCCCTTGGCCCCGTAATCTTCTCTTGATAGTTACTTGTGATGGTATGTATAGTTTTAAGTTTTCCTATATTTATATATGTGTGTGGGTGTGGGTGTTTTTAGGTTTGTGATGCCCTGTGGCTATTTCACACACACATATTATTGGATTTAGTATTCAAAGGATTATTATAGTTATTACATGTATAGGTTATGATGACTTGAGGTACTTACTCAATGTATGGTATATAATGGATTAAAGTAAATATTCAATATTTTATTTATTATATTAAATTATACATAACTTTTTTATCTAATACCATTACTTATTTTCAAGAAAAATCTTCATAAATTATGTGAAATTATTGTGTTTTAATATTAAATATAATTTGTGATCATTCCCTGAATTAATACATATTCAAGTTTTTTAACTATTTTAACCCTAACCATCAATATATTCATATAAATTTTATGTTTCTTCTTTTTTAGGGTTCTTAATTCAATTTTGTACAAATCATTCAACTAGATCTTTGGCTAAATCAGTCATTTAAAGGTTCATATGATCCACATAAGAAGTCACATCAAATATGTAATGAAAATTAGACTATCCATGAATACTTAATTTATAGACATAATAGGGAATCCCAATTTTTGAATACTCTTCAATCTCTTCTAGGATATCAATAAATATCTTGGATAAAAAGGGGCCCAATCAAATCATGAAATTTTAACCTAGAATTTTATCCTGGATTTGAGTACAATCCACAAATATTGACTTTCCTCCAAAGATAGGCATCCAATTGATATGTAATTTTTATAGGGAAATTTAAGATTTAGTATCCCATGTTTTTATAAGAAATGGTTTTAATTTTAGGCCATATTCCAGGATTAAATGCATTCATATTTTGACTGGGGAAAAACTCAACACAAAACTAGACATAATTGTAATTTTTGGGTAAATAGACATATAATTTGTTTAAAAATTCAAATGGACAACAATATTGGAGGCTTGAGTTTCCACCTCCACATATAAAACATTAAAGAATAATATTTTTCTATATTCTTCTATATAAATAGTCAAATTGGTGATTCAAGTAGAAGAAGTGTTTTTAATGAAAATAGTCCACCACCTTGACGTACAAATACACAACCCTATTCTCCATGGAAGGGGTTAGAAATTCAAAACATTAAAAGGATATTTTCCATTACTATATCCTTTAGAAGGGCCTAGTTGGACTTTCCTTAATCTTGTTTCAATATGATAGACCTCTACTCCACTTTTTTTCATTTTGGTTTTCCTTTGTTTTCATTTCTAATCATGTAAGTTTGTTTTCATTTCAATTAAATATTAATACATGTTTCTTCATCAAACTATATAATTATAATGCACCTTATATTATGTAATTTTAATGGCATCAAAGTAGTTTAAATCATGTAAAAACCATTCCCTTTTCTAACATTCTTATTCAATCAAAATAACATATTTACCTGTCTTGACGTTTCATGTGTGTGTTCAGCGCACCACTCTTTTCTTGTATCATTATATTTATTCTCATTATAAGTTGTCAACATAACAATATTCATCTAGGTTACTAACTATATCAATAGATTAGTAAATATTCAATTGGGTGATTCATAATTTGGGTATGTTAAGTGACTGAGTTCTTTTTCTCTTCTAATATTCTTTGAATTAATATTGTGTATGACAAACAAGAAATGTTATGGATTAATAACATGTTTTGTTTGACATGTGAATTACATGGAATATTGCAACAACAAAAAACACATGGTTTCATGAAATGTTGAATCGTCCATCAATTAGAATTGATGACCATTAGAGCCCTCATTAAGGGTTGGATTAAAGATAAAACATGGAATTATGTTTGAAATTGTCTTTTGAAGTGGGTGTTGATTAAATTAAATGTTTTGAAAATATCAATGATATAATAATCTCAAATCTAGAATAATTAACTCCCTCAAATATTTATTAAATTGTCAAATCAAACTTCATCAATCAATCATTTCACAAAAGCTCGGAAAAAACTCCCATTAAAAAGAAAAATAAAAAATAGATTCCAAAATTTGTTCCATCGATGAGGATTGGACCCAAGTGCCACTATACTCATTTTTAGAGCACTAGAACTTTGAACAATCAGTAGGAGACAATCACATGTGCCTCAAATATATCTTTTTCCAGGGTTGGTGCAACTAGTAGTCAGTAGTTTTCATTTTCTGTGATAAAAAAACCAACTAAAAGAAACAAAAAAATCTAAAAAAACGCCATGAAAACCCACCTTTACATAAAAATCATCAACATAAAAAAAATACAAACCTGAATTCTAAAAAAATAATAATAAATGAAAACACAAAAAAACCATTATTACTCATCCATAAGAACATCTCTGAATTTCCCATATCCTCCTAAGAAATCCATTGAATTTGTTTGACTAGGAAACCAAGCGAACTCTTCATTGACTTAGGATAAACATTAGGGAGAGTTAAATAACCCAACACCCATTCATTTCCCATATAATTAAACTAGATATGGCCAATTCTAGGGAAAACACCTAATGAACTTTTCACCTCTGATATAAATTACCAGCCCCTTGGTATTCAATATTCAAATATTAATGCGGATTTTAAACTCAAATTATGTTTGATTCATCTTCAACCCCATTTCCACATGCTAGAAGGTGAGGGTCCACATCTTCATATTAAGGAGTTTCATGTGGTATGATCTACTATAAAGCGTCAATGGGTGTTTGAAGAAAAAATCAAACTTCAGAAATTCCCTTTCTCCCCAGATGATGCCAATAAGTCATGTATCTATTACCTCCCTCTAAGTTATATAACCACATGGAATGTTAGGAAGAAACTCATCTTAGAAAAATTCTTCCTAGATTCTCAAATTACTTCTGTCTGAAAGGAAATAAGTGGTATCCAAAAATTTACCAATGAATAACTCATTGAGTATTCACAGAGGATAAAAAAACTTTATTGAACCTTCCCACTCCACCAGATCTATAACCAACTATTGAGTCAAAACTTCTATGAGGTTTTATTGGCTATGGATTAAACTATCATTGATGTTGCAAGTGTTGGTGCTCTTATTGAATAAACTCCTACATTTTCACGAGATCTCATAAGTAACATGGATATAATTACGCAATAATTCCATACTCGATCACATGCTCAAGTCAAACAAGTCCAATATAATAAATTCATAGATCCCAATAAGATGACCGAGTGGATGAGTGAACTTAGAGGTCGTGTGCATCAATTAGTTGTGGATGCCAAAGCCCAAGCCTCATCTTCTCCATAATCAATATTCCCTAAACCTATGAAAAATTATGAAATATGAACTCACCATCTCATCCAACATAAACACGCCCTCAAATTCAAGATAATCCATCAGATTCATCTGGACCAGTAGAGATCAATGCAACATATACTCAGTAGAACACCAACCCTCAACTATTAGGTTTGTTCATTAGAAACTTCATCTAACCCAAACCTGATCCCTTATCTTCTACTTATAACTCATACATGAGGTATGGTAATCTCACATCTCTTCCCCCTCAGTTACCTCCCCATATTACAAAACAATTCGAATACGGTCAAGGTGGTGGTAACTTTCAACACCCTTATCATTGGGTTTCTCAACATCAAAGGAGAAATCCTCCTCCTACTCCTCCTGTCGTCCACTATCCTAGTGATCCTTACCAATTACCAACCCAATATAATCAATTTTCATGAACTAAAATCACAGAAATCCCAATTTGGGACAAGAATATTCTTCCAACGTTGATGATACACTCACAGACCTAGGATCCTAGATAAATTTCATGCTAATATCCATCATCTCCAAACTTGGTCTAGGTCCCTTTCACCTAAAAAGTGTTTTCATCCAATTAGCCTACCGAAGTATAGCCAGTCCAAAGGAAATAATTCAGGTTATCAGTATCTGGGTTAGTGATCTTATATTCCTAGTTGGCTTTAGTGTTCATGGAATGGAAGGTGAGACAACCTCTTTCCAGTCTCTTTTTATTCTAGGAATACCTTTCCTAAAAACATCTAGAACATAAATTTATGTTCATTATAGCATATTATCTGTGGAATTTTGTGACCAACTGGTCAAGTTCAAAAAAATTAAATCCATGTGATACCCACCAGTGAATCACTCTTTATTCTCTATCTATGTTTCTGAAATTCTCTTTGAGAGTGATTTGAACCATGATCCACAATTTTTTTCATGTTCTAATGAAAGAGATGTTTTTTAATTTTTCATCCTCATTATGAAATTCATACATGGGTATATTTATATTGAAATTTCAATTGTAAACTCTATCAATATAAAGGTTCTTGAACACTCTTTGGAATCCCATGTCCCTTCTGATCTCTACTACTCTAACATGGATGGTGATAAAGAAAATTAACAAGCATGCTCATTTTTTGAATCAAATTATATTATCTAACATTAATCATTTTTTATCCATGTTTATAAAAATTACTTTATATGTGAGATGAAGCCCAAAAAAATCTGCTTCTCTAGTTCTAATGGGAGTGAAGTTTGTGATATGTTTCCATAATTAATAATGTGATCAATGGTTAGGTTCAAATTGACCATTATTTTTCAAACAAAATTGATATAATGGATCTTGAAAAATGTATTGAGTCTCATGCACCCTTTGATCGTCACTACTCTACATTGGAAAGTGATGAAAAAATGAGTTAAAACAACTGAGAACTCATAGTTAGATTTCTTGTTATCCGAACATTACATTAATTCACCCTCAGAATTGAGATATCTTCCATAATTTCCAAGAATATAAAACTATAACTTTGTGGAAATAATCATTCCTCAAGTTGATGAAAAAAATAAGGATACCCACATTCCTTTTACAACCCTATTAAATTATAAGTACATCAATAAAGAAGGGAAGAAATTATCCAAAGAAAAATAGGGCCTCCCAAAGGATATGTTTTTTATAACCACTCTGGAGTTGAGAAAATATAGTGTCCACCATCATACTATGGGTAGTCTACTTCAACTATCCAGCTGTAGACAAAATAAATGCAGTGATTCTTGGGAGGCAACCCTAGTTTTCTTTCACTTTTATGAAATATTAATTTATTTTTAGTTTTTCATTAAATGAATAATGATTTTGATTTTTTATTGTCTTTTAGGTCTTGGAAATTTTCTAAATCATCACCAGATATGACACATTCCCTAGGAACAACATCAACTTCCACTGACCCACCACTTGATGTAGACAACAACTCACCAAAATCCAAACTAGGGGCACCACTTTCCATTTAACTCCCTCTGTCTCTCTCTTATTTATAATATTATTTTTCTATTTATTCTTAATCCTCTCATTAAAATTGTTTTACCAATTTATTCATCAATACTTTTTTACCTATTTCTCTTTTGTGTTGGTATGTTTTAAAAAAATAAAAAATAATAAAAAACATAGAAAATAAAAAAAAGGGACACAATTACTCACCATTAAATTTTAAAAAATATCTAACCATTTTGGGGAGTCTAGTGACTTTTTTTCTCAAATATTTTTTATTTTCATTATAAACGTGGATAAATAATTTTTTGTCAAGAACAATAAATTTTGAATGAAAAATTTTTTATTTGGAAAATTATTTTTTTCCAACCATGAGGAAAGATATTATCTTTAAATCCAAGGTTACATAGGGCTATATTTTTATATTTTGTGATTTTCACCCATGATTGTGAGTTTTGAGTTTGTGGATCTTTGATCTGAATTCCATACATTATAATATATTAATATGATAGAGGCATTTTCTAAATAACATGATAATAAAAATATCAAAATAACCTCTCATTACCCTTACAATGATCATCCATTTAGAATCCCATTAGATCCTATGAAAAAACTTTTTTGTATCCACATAACAATACCAAATCCTTGTCCCACCCAATATGTATATGGGTTTTAATTGAATAATTTATTGAAATTTAAGTGTGGGTGAATGGATTTAATTTTTGGAATTATTTCATTTATTTTCAACGTGGCATCATATGATTATGGGAAAGAATACATTTAAGTGTGGGGAGATGTTATAATTCGGTGTGCTTTGGTAATGGATTCATGTGTATGTAATTTTTTACATGTTATTAAAATGATTTCAAAAAGTGAAAAATATGAAAAAAATAAAAAAATATAAAAAAAATGAAAAAACAAATAATCAGATGTGTCATAGGAAGTATAAAAATCACTATACCAAATCATTTTATCTTGTTATAACAATTTCAATTAGTGTCATGATGAATTCAAACGAGGTTCGGAAGATGAGTTTGGGATTTTTTCTAATTTGTACTTCTAAAAAATGGAAAAATAAAAATAAAAAACATTCATTATTTTCTCTTGTGTCATTTGGAGAAGTTTTTTATTTGGTACATATTTCATCATTTCACTACCATCATGATTTCACTATATCTTATCTTCCATAATAAGTTTACCACTTTTTAATATGTCTTTCCATAATGTTTCATGTCTTATTAAAAAATCATTGATTTTTCCATGTTGGTGTTTTGCCCCTCTTTTCCACTATTTTGAACATTATATTACTACCATCCCATATCTACTGAAAAATCCATAAAAAGGACCTATATATTCATTGGAACTATAGAATAGGTAATGGAATATAATATTGCTTTAAAACCCTAACATTTTCACATCGGTTAGTGGATGATTGAACCTCCATAAATAAATTTTTATCATCCTGAGATGAGTGAGTTTTGAGCAGCCACTTTATCCATTTCTAATTTTGAGAATGAAACATGATTTTTTTTAACATTATTTATATAAAAATTTTTGGTGGAATTCATTTTGGAGGAGTGATTTAGAATAGACCCCCTGATTGGATAAAACAAAATTTTAATATTTATTGTTTAGTGAAGATGATTTAGTTGCGTTTTTATGTTTTTTTACATGGGGAAATAAAAAAGACTAAGTGTGGTGGATTTGAAGTTATTAAATTATTAATAACTTTTTAATCTACTCCCATTACTAATTGTAAAGGAAAATCCATAAATAATGTGAAATTACCATGTTTTAATATTAAAGGTTCATATGTTCCACACAAGAAGGCCCACCAAATCTATGGAGAAAACTAGACCATCCATGAAAATTGAATTTATAGGATTAATACAGAAGATAAAATTTTATCAAACACCACAATATGTTCAATAATATAAAAAATATATTGTATATAAATTTGATGTCCTAAATCAACCAAAAATGTTCCCAATAAATTAATGAATGTTCGGGCCATAATTATGTCCGGGATTTGAGTATAGCCCAAAAATATTGAATTTTCCCCCAATAAAGACATCCAATTTAGCATTAATTTTGTATATAGAAAGTAAAGAGAAATGATCAAAAGTTTTTAGAATAAATAGATGTAATTTTAGGGAATCTTCTTTTCCTAGAATTCATTCACATTTAGACTAAGGAAAAACTCAACACAAAACTGGAAAACAACAAATTGTTTGACAAAAATAGCCATAACATTGGTTAAAAATTCCAATGGCTGAAAACATGGAGGATGACCTATAAAAATCCATTTATAAAACTTTTAAGAAGAATATATCTCAATTTTATGCTATCTAAATAATCAAATTAGAGATCTAAGTTGATGGGTAGTTTTGGAATGCAAACAGCCCACCACCTTGTGCTACAAATGCACTCCCCTATTCTCCTTTAAATTGGTTGGAACTTAAAAAATTAAGGAGGAGATTTGTAATTCCTATATCATTGAAAAGGGACTAGGAATACTTTCATGAATATTTTTTCAACAAGAGAGACCTCTCCTCCACTTTTATTTATATGTTTGTTTCCCTTGATTTGATTTGTAATCGTGTAAGTTTGTTTTCAATTAAATTAAATATTAATTCATGTTTATTCATCATAATATATAATTATCATCCACATCCTGTTATGTAATTTTCATGGTCTCAAAATAGTTTGAATAAATTTGAAAAACACTCCCTTTTCTGACTTTCTTTTTTCAATCAAAATTATGTATTTACTCCTCTTCATGTTTCGTGGGTGTGTTCAGCGCACCACCCTTTTCTTGTATCATTATTTTTATTCTATTTTTAACTCATCACCATAATAATATTAAACCAAATGACTGATCATCTCATTATCTATGTAAATCTTTCATCTGGGTGATTTTTAATATTTGGGGATGTTAATAAATTGAGAGATTTTTCTCATTTAACATTCTTTGAATTAAAATTATTTATGAAAAAAATGAAATGTTATGGATTAATAAAATGTTTTTTTGACATATGGATTCCATAGACTATTGTAACCAAAAATAAAAATGGGTTCATGAAATATTTAACCTTTCATCAATAAGAAATTATGACAATTAAAACCCTCTTTAAGGCTTAGAATAAATCTAAAACTTCGAATTTTGATTGAAATCATCTTGTGAAGTTTGTATTTATTAAATGAAATGTTTTGAAAATATCTAGGATATCATAAGATTACGTCCACAATATTAAACTCACACAAATATTTATTAAATTCTTAAATCAAAATTCATCAATCAATCATTTTAAATAATCTCTATAAATAAACATCTATTAAAAAGAAAAATAATAAAAAAAGACTCCAAAATTTGTACCATCATCGAGGGTTTGACCTGAGTGACACAATATGAATTAGCATAGAACCATACCTCTAAATGGTTGATATGTGACAAGTGAAAATGCTTTAAAAGGATCTATTTATAGGGATGGTGAAACTAGTATTCTAAAGTTTTTATTTTTTTGAGAAAAAAGTACAATAAATAAAATAAAAAATTTAAGAAAAACACAAAGAAAAACCTTCCTTCCCCCAAAAAGATCAATTGAAAAATAAAAAATAGAGAAAAACCCACCTTCCTCATCCTTAAAAACATCTATTAATTCCCCATAGCCTCTCAAAAAATCCCTCATATTTGTTTGACCTAGAAATCAGTCAAACTTATTGCCAATTTTTGAGGAACATTAGGGATAGTCAAATTACCCAGGACCCATTCATTACCCATCCAATTGAACTATATTTGATCCATCCTTGTGAACAAACCCTTAAAAAACTTTTTTATCCTAATATTAATTAGAAACCCCTTGGTATTAAATATCCAAATGTTGATTTAGATTTATAACTCAAATCATTTTTGATTCATCTTCTACCACATTTCCACGGGCTATCCAGTCAGGATCCTTACCTTCACCTAAAAGAGTTCCATGTTGTATGCTCTACTATAATGCCTCAAGAAGTTTTTTGAGAAAAAATCATAATTTTGGAATTCCCTTTCTCCCTAGATGACTCTTCTAAGTCATGAATGTATTACCTTCCTCTTATTTCTATAACCACATGGAATTACATGAAGTGAATCTTCTTAGATAAATTATTCCCTACTTCTCGAACTACTTCTATCTGAAAGGAAACTAGTGGTATTCGTCAATTCTACAATGAATCACTCCCTGAGTATTATAAGAGGTTAAAAAATATTGTTTAAACTATCCCACACCAACAAATACCAAACCAAATCTAGATAAAATAATTCTATGAGTGGTTATTTTCTATAAAGAAAACTCTCATTGATGTCGCAATTAGAATTTTTCATGTTGACAAAAATCCTACAACTACCTGAAATATCACCATCAACATGGATGAAAACATGTTTTAATTCCATACTCCAGAACATTATCAATTCGAAAAATTATAATAGAATCAATACATAGATCCCAATATGATGATTGAGTAGAAGAGTGAACATATAGTCCATGTGTGTCAATTAGTTTTGTCTTCTAAATCCCCAACCTCATCTTCTCCACATTATTTTTTATTATAACTATAAAAATTAAGGAATCTATATTTCACCAACTCATACAACTAGAAAATGTCCGTAACATCAAGATGATCCATCAAATTGATCACAAAAAATGGATATCAATGTAGCATGTGATCAATAGAACACCAACTCTCAACTATAAGGTCAATTCATTAGAAATAACATCCAACCTCACTACGAACCGTTCTCTTCTAACTATAACATGGCCTTGAGGTATGGTAATGTTGTCTCTCACCCCCATAATTCACTCCTAAAAATACAATCCAATTCCAATATGGTAGAGTTTTCGGTAACTTCAAAAGTACTTATCCTTTTATTACTCAATATCAAAGTTGAAATCCTCCTCATACTCTTGGCTTCCACTATCCTAGTGATCCTTTAAAATTCACAACCCAATATAATAAATTGACTAAGAACTAAAATTAAGGAAAACCTAAATCGGGATAAATATCTTCTTCCAAGAAACCATGGGAAAGTGATGTGGAATATCTTGTCTTCTTCTTCAATTTTAGACTTTAAAACATTAAAAACAAAATTGTTCAACTTTCATCCCACCTAATCCAGTGGAAACAATCAAATTCTTCCCAACTCCTAGCTCAACCATTACCCATCCCAAGGTTAATGTATGAAAAATTTAACTTAGATAAATAAATAAATTTCTATGCCTCAGGATGAATCATATAAATCCCCTTTAAATGTTGATCTAGAAAATGAATAAAAAACAAAAGTCTAGAAAAATATTCTGAAGCCACTCCCTCACCTCCTTCCACATCTCTAAAAACCTCAATTCCTTTTCCTAAATCTATCTCTAAGATGAAGAATAACATTTGATTCTGATTTTGAAATTTTTGACATGTTTAGATGTTTTGAAGTGGGAATTCCCATATTATATTCCATAAAAAATCCCTAAGTATAAAATTTTTATTAAGGAATTGTGAACCCATAAGAGATAACTTACGACCACTGAAAATGTTTCAACTCAACATTCTATTCCAATGAAGTGAAAATATCCAAAGACCTTTATGGTTCCATGACAAATGGGAAGTTACATGTTTCATGATTCAATCATAGATATATGATCCTTGATAAATTTCGTGTTTAAATCCTACTTCTCCAACCTTGGGATATGTCCCTTTCACCCAAAAAAGTGTTTTCATCAAACTATCCAATTAAAGCACTGCTAGTCCTGAGGGAATGATTGAGGATGTCTTTGTCTGGTTTAATAGTCATAAATTCCCAGCCTACTTCTCTGTCCTTAACATGGAATGAGATAGAACTTATTTCTAATGTCATTGGATTCTAGGAAGACCTTTCCTCATGATATTTAGAACCAAAATTTATGTTCATGCTATCATCTTATCCATGGAATTTGGTGACCAGCTGGTCAAGTTCAATATTTTTAAATATATGAAATACCCATCATAGAATTACTATGTATTCTCTATACATTCTCCTGAAAGTCTCTTATAGAGTGTTTTGATCCATGATCCATCATGTTCATCATGTTTGAATGAATGTGGAGTTTTTGAATTCCACATCTTTATTAACCAATTAATAAATTGGGATGCGGATGATCAAATTTAACATGTAAACTCTATCAGTCTAAAGGATCATGAAAACTAATTGGAATCACATATTCCATATGATGTCAACTCTTCCAACTATAAAGATAATGAAGAAAATGAACCAAGATTATCATACGTTGATTAAAATAATATAATCCAATATTCCTCATTTCCTACCCATGATTCAAAAAAAATCTCTTATATATGAGGTGAACCTTAACTGAATGTGCTTCTCTAGTGACAATGGGAGTGATGTTAGTGATATTTGTTCCCAAATTAATGAAGTGATCACTATTGAGGTTTAAATTGACCTTTATTTGGAATAAAACATTTACATAAAGAATCTTGAAAAATATATTGAGTCTGAGGTCCCCTTTGATCTACACTAATCCACATTGAAATGTGATGAAAAAATGAGTTAAAAACAACTGGTGTCTCAAAATAAGATTTCATATTATCTAAACCATATATAAATTCTCTATAGGAATTGAAACATATTCTTAAATTTCTAAGAATATAAAACTATAACTTTGTGGAAAGAATCATTCCACGTGTTTAAGGCCAAAGAAATGGTACCCACATTACCTTTTCACCCTCATTGAATTACAGGAACATCAACAAGGAATGGAAACAATTATCCAATGAACAATTGGGCCTCCCAAATGATATGTTTTTCTATAAGCACACTAGAGTTGAGAAAATACAGTGGACACCATCAAACTACGGGTATTCCATCATAACTAGCTAGCTATAAACAAAATAAATGCAATTCTTCTTGGGAGGCGACCCAAGTTTTCTCTCACTTTTATAAAATTTTTATTTCATTTTAATTTTTCATTAAATGAATAATGTATTTTCCTTTTTATTATTTTTTAGGTGATGCCCATTTTCTAAAGCATCACCAAAGAGGACACATGCCCCATGAACCACATTGACTTCCACTGACCAACCAATGGATGGAGTCAACAACCCACCAAATCCAAACCAAGGGAACCTTTTTCCCTTTAACTCCCTCTCCTTCTCTTCTTTATCATATTATTCTATCTTTATTATTATTAATCTAATTCTCATTTTTACCACTTTCTTCATCAAAATTTTTCCCTCTTTCTATTTTGTGTTTTTGAATATTTTAAATAAAATAAAAAAATTAAAAAAGATAAAACAAAAACAAAAAGAAACACAATAACTCACCATACAATTTTGAAATTTTTTCCCAACATTTTGGGGAATCCAATGATTTTTTTTCATCTAAAATATATTTTGTATTTTAATTATAAAATTGGATAATGAATTTTGTGTCTAGAACAATAGATTTTGAATGCTCAATTTTTGATTTGGAAAATTATTTTTCCACAATTGTGTAGAACAATGTCATATTTCATGTCAAGTTCATCTATAACCATATTTTCATACTATGTGGTTTTCCACCTAGATTGTTAGTCTTTATTTTATGGACTTTCAAGATGAATTTACCACTTTAGTGTACATTATTATGATATATAAATTTTCTGAATCACATGAGAATCACGATAGACAAATAACCTTTCTTACCCTAACATTGATCCCATCTTTGAAAGCCCTTTCAAGCATATGAAAACCCTTTTTTTTGTATCCACATTAAACCCTAAAACCTTTTCCTCCTAAACATCTATATATATTTCCATTGCATAATTTATTTAAATTTATGTTTGGGGGAATGGACTTCATTTTGGGTATTCTTTTCATAATTTTCAATGTGTTATCATATGATTGAGGAAATTTAAGTGTGGGGGATAGGTTTTTATGTTGATTTTTGGGAATGGATTCATGTTTAGGTAAGTTTTCATATTGTATGGAAATTCATTAAAAATGAAAAATATGAAGAAAAAAAGAAAATGAAAAAAAGAATGGTTGAATCTTTCTAATTTCAAATAAACCCTTCCTCAACCTTTTGCCTTATTATAAATATTAAAATTAGTGCCTTTAGGAGATCAAATAAGGGTTGTGAGATTAGTGTGATATTTTTTCCCTGTTTAACTTCTAAAAAAAGAAAAAATATAGAAAAAAATAACATTTTCATCATTTTTTCTTATATCGTAGGGAGATTTTTTGTATTTTATACATATCTCATATTTTCATAACCTTCCATTTTTCTCCCTCTACTATTTTTAATCACACATCCATTCCCTTATTAATATGTTTTCCCATAACCTTCCATGTATTATTTAAAAAATTGTGCATTTATTTTTCCATTTTGGTGTTCTACCCCTCTTTCCTTTTATTTGGAATATTATATTCCTACCATCCCATAACCGCTAAAAAATCCCTAAAAGGAATTATTGATTCTTGTATACTTTAGAATATAGAATGGAATCTTAGAGATCATTCAAAGACTAAGATTTTTAGTTTTGGTTGGTGAATAAGTTAACCTCCATAAATAAACTTTTATCGTATTGAGAGGAGTGAGTTTTGAGTGCCAACATTATCCATTTATAATTTTGAACAATAAAAATGAATCTTTTTTCAACATTTTTCTGTAACAATTTGCGGTGGAATTCATTATGGAGGAGTGAACTAGTCTAGAACCCCTAATTGAATAAACCACAATTTTAATATTTGTTTGTGAGTAAAAATGATTTAGTTGTGTATTTTTGTTTTTTGTACATAAGGACATGAAAAAGTTTAAGTTTAGGGTTCTTTATGTTATTAAACTATTCATAACTTTTTTATCTACTCCCCCTACTTATTATCAAGAAAAAATGCATAAATTATGTGAAGTGAATATGTTTTAAAATTAAATATAATTTCGGAGCATTTCTTGAATTAATCCATATTCAAGTCATTTTATTATTTTTAACATAAATCTAAATATTTTTATCCAAATTGTGTGATTATTATTTTTTAATATTATTAATTAATTATTAAAAAAATCATTTAACTAGAGAATTAGTTAATTTGACTATTTAAAGTTTCATATCTTCCACACAAGAAGGATCACAAAATATGTGGAGAAAACTGGATCGTCCATGAAGATAGAATTTATGGGATTAATCCAGAAGAACAAATTTTATAAAACTAAATAATCTATTCTAGGATATCAGTAAATATCTTATATAAAACTTTCAAGGCCCAACTCAATGAAAAGTGGGCCCAATAAATTCATGACATTCCAAACCACTGTTCTATACTGGATTTGAGTACAACCAATAAATATTGCCTTTACTACAAAAATATTCTTCCAATTGAGATATAATATTTTATAGGAAAAATACAGAACTAGGTTACCTTGTTTCTAGAAGAAATGGTTCGAATTTGAGGGAATATTAATAGCCTAAATGCATTAACATTTCGACCAAGTAAAAACTCAACACAAAACTGGACATCATGACATTGTTTGGGAAAATAACCATAACATAGGTTCAAAGGTTCCAATGGCCACAAAATTTTGAGATTTAACTATTCAAATCAATATCTAAAACATTTAAGAATAATATATCTATATATTTATCTATCTAAATAGTAAAATTGGTTATAAATTTTGAGGGGTGGTTTAGGAATGAAAACAGTCCACCACTTTGGGTAATAAATACACTACCCTCTTCTCATTTAAAGGGGTTGGAAATTAAGCACTTAAAGAGGGTATTTAGAATGAATATAAACAATATAGGGTCATATTAAGACATTAATTAATCTTGTTTCAACAAGATATACCTCTCCACTAATTTCCATTTCATGTTTGTTTTTGCCGATTTTCATTTGTAATAATGTATGTTTGTTTTCATTTCAATTAAAGATTCATTAATATTTATATATTATAATATATAATTATTAACCACATTATGTTATGTAATTTTAATGATCTTAAAATATTTTAAATCATATTGAAAACCCTTCCTTTTTTACTTTCTTATTCAATCAAAATCACATATTTATCTTTATTCATGTTTCATGTGTGTGGTTGGTGCACCACTTTATTCCTGTATTATTATTTTTATTCTCTTTATAACTCATCACCATAAGAATATTCAACCAAATTACTAATTATATCAATGGATGAGTAAATATCACATTTGGGTGATTCATAATTTATAGATGTTAATTGATTGAGATCTTTTTATGATTTAGCATTCTTTGAATTAATATTGTGTATGAAAAAAAAATAAATTTTATGGATTAATAACATGTTTTGTTTGAAATTTGGATTACATGGAATATTAGAACCAAGAATAAACATGTTTTGTTTAAATATTTAACCTTCATAAATAATAATTGATTAAAATTAAGACCTTTATTAAGGCTTGGATTAAATATAAAATTTTGAATTCTAATAGAAAGCATCCTGTGAAGTGGATGTTAATTAAATAAAATGTTTTGAAAATCTTAAGGATATCATAATCTTACATCCCTAATAATGAACTCACCCAAATATTTGTTAAATTGTTAAATCAAACTTAATAAATCAATCATTTCACATATGATCAGCAAACATACCCCCCATTAAAATAAAAATCGGAAACAATTGACTCCAAAAATTGTCGCACTATCGTGGATTTGACCTAACTTCTGCTATATACTTTAGTGGAGAACCAAACCTTTAAATGGTTGATAGACTAAAATCAGCTATGCTTCATTGATATATGTCAAATGGGCTATTGTGGCACCTAGAAACTACTTGGTTACTATTTTTGGATACGTGATATGGGATGATGTGGTTATGGGATGCATGAGGTTCATGTTGTGATGCCTTACCTTGGTATATTTAGACTAGCTTAGTTTTGGAGAGAGATGGATGAGGACGAGTGATATTAGGGAAGAGCATTAAACTAGTGTGGAGGAGGGAGAGGGGTAACCTTGATGTTTCTTTATTATATTATATACTTTGTTGTATGCTATATTTTGTGAGAGTTAGCCATGGTGAGGTTGTGAACTTATAATATATATTTAGGTGATGAGCTAGTTTCACTAGTGTTCACTATGATTTTTTCTACGTACATTATCTTGTGAATGATAGGATTTAGGGAGGATCCTTCTGAGTATACTTTTATTCCCACCTTAATTATATGTAAACTATTTTCCAGGTCTGCTGAATTAGGATGGAGATTGGGATGGATATTACAAGCTAGGGGTTTAGTAGGAGCTATTTTGGATTCATGGTCATTGTCACCTTTACTGTTTTTGGGTACTTGTATTTTTCCTTTAATTTGTTTGAGTACTGTATGAATTTTCATATTTTCACTGAATATTTATTTTATATATATGTCAGAGTAGGTGTGGTTTGTTTTATACTTCTTATCTCTCTCTTCCACATGTTTCTCTTATAGGGTAATTCCGCTCATAGGCATGTTTATTATACACTCGATGGTAGTCACCAACTCACGGCCTGCTGAAGGCAGGACTCAGACAGTCAGCATCTATCTCCCCTCATTGTAATATATTTGTGGGTACGAGGTCATGACAAGGTAGTATAAAAGGTTCGGGTTTAGAGATATAATGATGTTTAGATTTAGGCACAAGTGAGGTTGCATGGGTTGATAGGGAAATAGTGTCAGCTGAGTTTAGTATGCGATGTAAAAATGGGAGACCGACTGAGACATGGTTATTTAGGGCCCCCTATGATCTGATGCTCATACCTTTAGGTTTATTGATCCCACTAAATAAAGTGATACCGGTTGTAGTATAGAGGCCTAATAAATTATCATTTATCATTCTTCCTTGTCCTTATGTTTGAAATGGGTAGACATTGGGATAGGTTAAAACCTTAAATAAGATAATTTAATCAATTAATTAATTAAGGTTAAAAATTTTATATTCTAGGTTTAGGAGCTATAATAGTTTGTTCTTATCACATGTATTCCTTTAGGTTGACGTCCTCATCAGGTCCGTGCCGAATATGTTTAATAGTATGTTCCAGATGATCGTTGCAAAGTACAGGTCAACAAGGAAAACACGTAGAGGAGGAAACTCCAAGGGTTTGATCGCTAAAGTCTATAGAAGTATAAGGGATCCAATTCATATGTAGTCCCAGAATACTTGTTAGAGGATGTTGAGATAGCTTTTAGTTCAATCCATACTTGGTAGGCACATAGGGTTTTGTTGGTTCTAATGATGCAACATGGAGTAATAAGGCAATTGTGATTCTTATTCCTATGGAATCATGAGGAGTCATAAATTTCATTAGAAAATTTCAAAGACCAGTTCATATCAGATTTTATGTCATGACCCGACCCAATGGGGCTCGAGCTGTGACTCCCCAAGCCCGCCTCCAATAGTCCAGGGGCTGGTGACCAGCACCGAGTAGGCTATCACACACATGGGAGGCATTAGCCTAAGGTACCTGTACACACACACCCACACACACCTCCATGCAACAGTTCAGAGATATATAAAACTGAAAAGTAAAAGCATGCATACATCTATCCCAAACCAGAGTACAATAAAAGTACAAAAGGGAAAAATAGGGACCACCAAAGGAAAACTACAAAAACGTCCAACCTAATCAAAAGAAGGAATAACGCTGCCAAAAGCACTTGCTGGTAAGATCCTCAGCATAGCTCTAGTAAACCCCCCGGTCAGTCACACACACTAAGCTCCATCTGCTCCAGGTCCTCCAGGAACTCCGTCGAAATGCCTGTGGTCTGCAAAAGACACAAACATGTGTGGGAAAAGACCATGCAGGGGTGAGTATAAAAATACTCAGTAGGCCCCCAAAACCCCCAAAATAAATAGGGATCCACTAAAAGAAAATAGTCAACTCATCCCAGTTAGAGGGAACCCAAATGAGAGATGTACTCCATCTTGAGACCATCCTCGGCTATACATGACTAATCAGCTCAACTCAGGTGTATGCCCATACATACACCATGAACAAACAGATATACTCAAACCATTCACCAATCCCCATGAGGTTCTGACCTCATAACATGTGATAGGTAGATAACTAGTAGAACACACTCCATGAGCTCTATCATCCCAGATGACACTCATTCGAGAGATGCACACTCATCAAAAAACGTCACTGAGAACCTTACGCTGAAACAGAAGAGACACTAACGGATATGGGATCAATCCTAGGGTCTTCTAGGGGATGCTAGAACCCAAAACGATATACGAAGTTCTCATAGATAGGGGATCACTCCTAGGGTTCGCTGGGCGATACCACAACCCGACCTGGCACTCATCAGAAATATGTCACTTAGATAAAAGAACATCACCCGTGTAAAGGTGGTCACGACGATACCAGAACCCTATCTGGTATAACTCATGATATAAGGGATCGAACCGATGATGCACCAAACCTACCAAAACCACACGATGAGTAGGGGATCATATAACCAATGATGTCGCAACCCTACTATAAACCATATGCTGAATAGGGGATCATATAACCAACGATACCGCAACCCTTCTATGCACGACCCACTACATAGGGGATCATATTCCCGGTGATATGTCAAACCCTACGGGGCTAACCTATTAGATAGGATGTCACCACCCGTGTATAAGCGGTCACAGTGATACTAAGAATCCGATCTAGGGAAACAATGCGAGATGATCCCGCTCCAGGCCCACTGGAGGGATTCCGCAACTCTAACCGATTAAACATACCATCGAGAGGATCACAAAACTATAATATGGTTGTGATGCTGCGCGAACCCTCGTAGGAATGAAAAAAGGGAGTAACCTCAACCACTGCCCGTCCAAGTGTCGCTAACCCGAGAAACCCACCACAACTCCACACTGTGTACCTCCAAGGTTGATACTGAGGCCACCATCGCGATCCACATGGAAAAACATATGGGAAAGGCTATTTACTCTCCCAAAATGAACAACTGGTGAAAAGGGAACTATTCACCATAGCTAGACCGTGTGGGGCCCACACTACGATCCTAAAACTCATCAAGAAAATCACACCATTGCGATCCCCTCGAAAAAAGACACAGGATTGAGTGCTTAAACACCCCAAACGAATGCTAGGTGAAAAGTGACATTTCATCGTAAAACGTGCAAACCGGGCCCTGTGAGGCCCACACCATGTATTTAGACCGAACAATGAAAAGAACATCTCAAAAAGTCTTCATGAGGACTAGGGTCACGCTGCCGCTGATGGTGCATCAATCGGACGTCCGGTTCGCGAGGTATGTCCGTTGCAAACTTTAATAATAATTTATTATTATTAAAATAAAGAGTTTTGGGCCACCCACCTTCGGGCGCAGAACCCAAGAACCCCAAAACCCAAATAAAAAATTCCATCTCGCTGACATGAACCCATGGCTGCCAACGGCGCATCAATCAGACGCGCCGTTTAAAAGCTACGCCCCCTTGAACACAAGGGGGCCCAAATTGGACCGGCCACCCTGACCAACGCGGTCCACCCCGGCCAGCCCGGTCCAGACCGCCGGCTCGAGGCCCAGCCATGGGTCTGGTTTAGCTCACCGCGGCCCGCTGGCCACGGCCCGTCCAAGTACCACTGGACCCCTTCGATCTAGTTCCTCCAAACAGACCAATCGAAAGGTCAGTCCTTGTCCGTGCGCCGCACCAGCAGGACCCACGTGTTGCAGGACCTTGTCCACGGATCCCCCGAGGTCAGCGCCTTGGGGTCCTCATGACAGCGACTGGCTGAGGGTTCCGTTCCCGCCAGCTGAGCGCACCACCTGACACCAGCCGCCCGCACCGCGACCGCCTTGTCACCCAGCTCCACACTCCGCGGTGGCAACCTGGGCACCCCGCTCCGTCGCGACTGCCTGGGAACCCCACTCCCCGCTCCGCCGGAGATCCCCCATCCTCACTAGCCCCACCCGACACTACACCGGCCACACCCGACGTTGAACACTCTGGCATCCGCTCGTCCGTTGGCTGCTGCGCTCCACCGCGCCTCCGGCTCGACCTCCAGCCGCCACCCCTTACCGTAGTCGAACCGTCTGTCGGCCGCCCCACCCGCTCCGGCGGCCCGATTGCAAATCCGTAGGTGGATTTGGAATCCTCGGGATGATTCCTTTGCAGTTCCTTTCCTCGATCGTCGATCCATGAAGGTTTTGGCATGTCCAAAATTTCAGTCGAAGAACGACGAGGAACGCGTCGAACACGGGTTTTAGAACAGGACTCGGACGGTGGCCGTGTTCATTCAGCCATCATCCCAATTATAAAATTATAGATTTAAAATGACTAAATTGATAAAAACTCATGAAGTTGATGAAGGATCAGAAAATCAACCAAAATCCTACCTTGATCCGGTTGTTCTTCATTGGCGACGCGCCCACTGCGATCCCACTTCTATCCACCGAAGTTCGCTCCTCAATCCGGTGAAGAACAGCAAAGAACGCCGAAGAACAAGAGAGAGAGAGAGAGAGAGAAAGAGAAGGAAAATTAGGTCTTTCCCTTAATTCCAACACTTAAGCAAACTTATAAACTCTCTGAAACTCTGCCGATGGGCATGGATTCCAAAACCACTGAGCCCGCTTATTTTATATCACGCCTAGGAAAAACACCCCATTTCTAACTCAACAAAAGTCTCGGATTTCCATTCCGAGACTTTGTTTTAAAGTTATTCAAAAATAACTCCAGTGATAAAAATCACTAAGTCATTATTTCAAAAAGAAGATTTTGTCCCTATGTGACATTTCTCACAGCAGGCCTGTGCCCGTAAGTTTTACACCCCACCAAGGGTAAACGACAGTCTCTGGACGCAACTGTGACCTCAGATTCCTGTTATGAGCTACAATTAAGAGAAAAAGCACCCTCTCCATGTGCATAGTATAAAAATACTTAATATTTGTTTAAAATTTATTCCGAGCACACTGGTCCTTAGAATCGCACGCCTTCTTCGCGCCTAGATCTTGATATAATTCATAGAAATATTCTAAAGTCTGACAGGGCCAAAACCAGAGTCGCTATATCCTCCCCACCTTAGAACTTTTCTTAGCTGAAAATACATAAGAATAAGGAAAGAAACTGAACTCTCAACTGTGTATCCTACACCAGTGAGTTCGCCAACGCACACCCCTTCCCAAACACATAAGTCAGAGGGATTCATCCACTACACCTCAACAATATACACTTTGGGCAGCACTGACTCGCCCGCACGGTTTTAATCGCATCACAAAAACACGTCTCGGTGGGGGAGGATCCCTCTTCCTCGTGTATTTGAAGCATGCCGAACAACACCCACACAGGCTCTTACCAATTCCCTAAAGAAAACTCAAGCAAGCAACAAAAAAGAAAGAGTACCACTAAGCAGTGTCTATCAAAACTACTACATAAAGTAGAAAGGACACAAGGTTTACCTCTATCCATCCGCAGAGCCTCTAGGTCAACAGCCTCTAGGGCATGCATCGTTCCTCTCCCTCGCCCTCTAGATCCCTGAGCTTGGAGTGGACCATCTAGGGGTGGTGGTGGTGGAATCTGATACCGCCTACCACCTCCTGCTACTGCACCCGCTCCGTCGCCTCGTTTGCCGCCCTGCGGACCACCAAACTCAAGACGTTGCCTCTGCCAAGGAGTCCTATCAACCGGCTCCCCCTCAAAATCTCGACGGGTAGGAAAATATCTAATGAGATGCCCCCGACCATCACAAGTGTAACACTGCCTCTCCTACGGCTGACCAAAACTGGCATGTGAGCCTTGTGAGCCCTGAGCCTCATATTCTCCATTCTAGGGTCGCTTCCAGAAACGTCAGCCATGCCCAGACCCCCTATGTCTGCTGCCGGCTACTAGCTACCAAAGTCCCAGATGCCACACGTCCAACACTGACGAGATGAATCTGCTCAGCCAAAAAATCACTCCACCACCAAGGCTCTCTCCAACACTCCAGCATAGGTGGGTAGACACAAAGAAACCACACTTTCCCAGATGTCTCTTCGTAGCCCCTTATCGAAGGTCCGAGCCCTAAAAAACGGGTCTCAAATCATATCCAGGGAGTATCGCGATAGGTCTGTAACCCTTGCTGAGAACTCCGACACAGTCATTCCCTCCTGCTGAAGATGCAGAAAATCGTGAATCCACACTGACCTCAGTGTCACCGGATAGAACACTTCCCTGAAGAGCCACTCAAACTCTACCCACTTGAGAATTCCCTAATTGTGGGACTGCGTCACCAAACTCAACCATCGCCTGGACGAACCTTGCATAAGGCTCTCCGCTAGGACCACCATCTGATCTGGGGGTGTCCTCACCAGGAAGAAAACTTAGGTGACTACTTCGAGCCAGTCATCAGCTACCTGACGGTCTAGATCACCCCAGAACCTCAGATGTCACTGCCTCCGGAACTCGTGCAGCACACTCAACCTGTGCCCAACCTCATCTTGCACTACCATCACAACCTGCATCTCGACAGTTGGTGGATCAACTGGTGGACCACCTAGAGGTCAAGCCTCAGAGCTTGTGCCCTGGTCCATAGCCTCTACACGGGGCAAATCATCCCCACAATCCCACAGCGGAACCCTCACTGGCTATCATCGTGGAGGCATCCGGAAATACAATCAATACGCACCATAGTAAAAGAGTATATCTGAAGAGATGACTCATGAATAACAAGGGAAACCCAAAAAACCAGTCCTATATGATGCATGTACTATTATGTCCCTAAGACTAGTGTCCAAATGTCCTGAGTCGAAAGGCAGGTTATCAGAGTCCTTGTTAATGGATACGTCGGCCGCCACACTAACACTGGAGTCCCTGGCTAGAAATACAAACTCAAAACATCTTGACATTGCCGCTATGGAACCCAATCCAAAATCATAGCTAGACTAGCTACGCTCTGAGATCCCAAAGGTGGATCCTCCTATGATACCACTATGTCATGACCCAACCCAATGGGGCTCAAGCTATGAATCCCCAATCCCACCTCTAATAGGCCAGGGGCTGGCGACCAGTGCTGAGTAGGCTATCACACACATGGAAGGCATTAGCCTAAGGTACCTATATACACACACACCCACATAAACCACCATTAAATAGTGAAGAGATATATAAAATTGAAATGGAAAATCATTCATACATCTATCCCAAACCAGAGTACAAAAAAAGTAAAAAAGGGAAAAACAGGGCCCACCAAAGGAAAACTACAAAATCCTCCAAACTGCTCAGAGGGAGGAAGAACGCCACTAAAAGCACCCGCTTGTAAGCTCCTCAGCACAACTTCAGTAAACCCCCCAGTTAGTCATGCACACTAAGCTCCAACTACTCCAAGTCCTACTGGAACTCTGTCTAAAGGCATGTGGTCTGCACAAGACACAAACATGTACTGGAAAATCCCGTGCATGGGTGAGTATAAAAATACTCATTAGGCAACCCAAAAACCCCAAAATAAAAAGGGAGAAACTGAAAAGAAACAGTCAGCTCATCCCAGCCAGAGGGAACCCAAACAAGAGAGGAACTCTATCTCGAGACCATCCTCAACTATACACAACTAGTCAGCTTAGCTCAGGTGTATGCCCATACATTCACCATGAACAAATAGATACACTCAAACCATGAACCAAGCCTCATGAGGTTCTGACCTCATCACCTGTGACAGGTAGATAACTAGGAGAACACACTCCATGAGCTCTGTCATCCCAGATGACACTCGTTCAAGAGATCCACGCTCCTCAAAAAACATCATTGAGATCCTCACACAGAAATAGAAAAAACCCCAAACTCCACGGATAGGGGATCACTCCTAGGGTCCACTAGGGGATTCCAGAACCCACACTAGTATAAAAAGATCTCACAGATAGGGCATCACTCCCAGGTTCTGTTGGGGGATACCACAACCCGATCTGGCACTCGTGAGAAACACGTCACTCAGATAGAAGATCGTCGCCCATGTAAAAGTGGTCATGATGATACCAGAACCATATCTAGTATAACTTGCGATGTAGTGGATCAAACCAATTATGCACCAACCCTACCAAAACCACACGGTGAGTAGGGGATCGTATAACCAATAATGCCACAACCCTACTATAAACCACATGCTGAGTATGGGACCGTATAACCAATGATACTATAACCCTACTATGCATAGACCACTACATAGGGGATCATATTACCGATGATACCTCAAACCCAACAGGGTTAACCTACTAGATAGGAGATCACTGCCCATGGATAAGCGGTCACAGCGATACCAAGAACCTGATCTAAGGAAACGACGCTAGAGGATCCCACTCCGGGCTCACCGGATGGATGCCACAACTATAACTGATTAAACATCCCATCGAGAGGATCACAAACCTATACTAAGGTTGTGATGTCGTGAAAAACCTCGTAGGAATGAACAAAGGGAGTACCCTCAAACACTGCTGGTTCAAACATCGCTAACCCAAGCGACCCGCCAAAATTCCACATTGCGCACCTCTAAGGCTGATACCGAGGCCATCATCGCAATGCATGTGGAAAAACACATAGGAAAGGCTATTTACTCGCCTGAAACAGACAACCGGTGAAAAGGGAACTATTCATAGTAGCTAGCCCATGTGTGGCCCACACTACGATCTCGAAACTCATCAAGAAGTTTGCACAATTGCGATCCCCTTGGAATAACGCACAGGATTGAGTGCTCAAACACTCCAAAAGGATGCTGGGTGAAAAAGCTGCATTTCATCGTAATGCATGAAAACCCGGACCTGTGGGGCCTGCACCCTTTATTTATCCCAAACACTGAAAGGAGCATCTCAAAATGTCCGCATGAGTACAAGGGTCATGCTGCCGCTGACGGCGTGTCAATCGGACGTCCGGTTCGCAAGGTACGTATGTTTCAAAATTTAATAATAATTTATTATTATTAAATTAAAGCATTTTGGGTCAAACGCCTTTGGGAGTAGAATCCAAAAACCTAGAAACCCAAATAAAAAATTCCATCTCACTGGCTCGAACCCGTGGCCACTGACGGCTCATCAATCGGACGCACCGTTTAAAAGTTACGCCGCCTTGAACACAAGGGGTCAAAATTGGGCCGATCCACCCCGGTCGGCCCGGTCCAGACTGTCGGACCGTGGCCCAGCTGTGGGTCCAGTCCAGATCACTGCGGCTCGCTGGCCGTAGCCCATATGAGTACCACCGGACCCCTAGGATCCGGTTCCTCCAAACAGACCAGCCGAAAGGCCGGTCCTTGTCCGCGTGCCGCACCAGCAGGAACCGTGTTTTGCGTGTCCTTCTCCACGGCTCCCCCGAGGTCAACACCTCGGGGTCCTCCCGATCGTGACAAGATGAGAGCACTGGTCTCGCCGGACGAGCGCACCGCCCGACACCGGCCGCCCGAGTTGCGGATGCCTGGTCACCCAGCTCCTTGCTCCGCTGCGGCCGCCAGGGCACCCGGCTCCCTGCTCCGCCGCGGCCACCTGGGCACCCCGCTCCCTGCTCCACCGGATCTACCGCGGCCACCTGGGCACCCCGCTCCCTGCTCCACCAGATCTACCCCGTCCATGCTAGCCACACCCGACGTCGACCCAGCCACACCTGACACAAAACCCTCCAGCCTCTGCTCTTCCGCCGGCCACCACGCTCCACCGCACCTCCGGATCGACCTCCGATCGCCGCCCCTTGCCGGAGCCAGACCTTCTGTCGGCTGCCACAACCTCTCTGGCAGCCCGATTTCAAATCCGCAGGTGGATTTAGAATCCTCAGGACGAGGACTTTGCAGTGCCTACCCTCGATCGTCGATCATTCAAGGTTTTGGCACGTCCAAAATTTCAGTTGAAGAATGACGAAAAACGCGTCGAACACGGGTTTTAGAATGGGACTCAGATGGTGGTCTTGTTCATTCGGCCATCATCCCAGTTCTAAAATTATAGAATTAAACCAATAGAAATGGAAAAAAATCATGAAATTGACGAAGGAGCATAAAATCAACCAAAAGCCAACCTCGATCCAGTCGTTCGTCGTTGGCGACGCGCCCACTGCGATCCGACTTCGATCCGCCAGAGTTCACTCCTCTATCCAGCGAAGAATGCCGAAGAACAAGAGAGAGATAGATAGAGAGAGAGAGAAGGTAAATTTGACCTTTCTCTAAATTCCATCACTTAAAGCGAATTTATAAACTCTATGATACTCTGCCGACGGGCACGGATTCCAAAACCTACGCGCCTGCTTATTTTATATCCCGCCTAGGCAAAACACCTCATTTCAAACTCAACAGAAGTCTCGAATTTCCATTCCATGACTTCGTTTGAAAGTTATTCAAAAAGAATTACAGTGATAAAAATCACTAAGTCATTATTTCAAAAAGACTATTTTCCCCTGTGTGACATCTCTCACAGCAGGCCCACGCCCGCCACTTTTACACCCCACCTAGGGTAAATGACATACTCCGGACGCAACTGTACCCTTAGATTCCTGTTCTGAGCTACCATTTAGGATAAAACTCACCCTAGCCACGTGAATAGTATAAATATACTTAATATTTTTATAAAATTTATTTCGAGCACAACGGGCCTCGGAATCGCACACCGTCTTTGTTCCTAGCTCTTGAATTATTCATAAAAATATTCTAAAGTATGATAGGGCCAAAACCCAGGTCACAAAATCTTATTTCATCAATGAAAAGGCAAACAATCATGAAGAATTTCTAAACATTTAGAAGGGGAGCTCTAGTGTGTGAGATTTTTGGTTCCATTTGAAGAACGTTCTGCAATATGCTTCAAACCTGTTTCTAAACGAGGAGACCGGGTGAGAAATTTTGATAAGGATTTGCATTCAAAGATACATCACTAGTTCAACCCATTTATGTTGAAGAAGTATCTCAAAGATATGGTGAAAGCCCCTGATATATATAGGATGCTAGCCAGAACTAGTTCAATATAAGTGTGGAATTGTCATAATTCCTCATAAGGCAGAGTCGTGGTTTGAGGATCCCAGTTTCCTGGACATAAGATAATATAGTCAGCTGAGGGTATGTCCTGACCTCATCATCTCATTTCTCCAGGGGTGGAGGCTCTTATAATTATCCCAAATGATCACAAACATGTTTCTCTTATGGAGGATGAGGTCATTAGCAGTGATATTACCCGACCATCCGGATCAATCATCCTATTCCATCTGTTCCACTTCAGGTTCCTCTTTTAATTTAGTTTCAGCCATGTCATTAGTAGTAGGGTGATCTAGTTTTGGATCAGTAAATAGGATATGGGGTAGGAATATGATATCCCAAAGACACACCTAATCCTTAGAGAGTATAGCGTGATTATGGAGGTGTTCATCATTTGGTTCATAGAGGTTGTGGAGTAGTTTATGGTCATATTAAGGCTTTAAAATTTCCAGAATTAGGAGAAACAAACATCATTCGAGGTACCCCCTTCTTGTTTTTAACTTGGTTTCCTGATTTGTTTGATTCAGGATTGACACACTCCTTTATATCACCTACCCTTTTCCATGAATTGGGAATTTAGGTGGAGAGGCTTCTAGTTCCCTTGGTGTTAACTACACCAGTTGGAGGTTGAGGTATCTTGTATGAAGTGTGTAGAGACTATGAGTGTAACACCCCAAGGTTTTTAAAATAAATATTGAGTGCATTTTATAATCCATAATATAAACTCAACTTTGCCTCTTCTATGTTTTGAATATCAAAAAACGACCATCTAGAGTTATGATCAGTAAGTCATTTAGAGTCTAATAGAACAAACTTGATTTTTTTTGGTGAATAGTAACATACCCTTATGAATAGTAATATGACCCTTATGAATAGTAAATAATATTATTATTTTATTTTCTTGAGGTAATAAGATAATGATATCTTAATTAATTATTCAATGTTATATAAAACTAATTTCCCCTTAAATTGTTTTTTTAAATTAACTATGACTTTATTTAAAAAATAAATTAATAATATTTAGAAAATTAATTTTGAAAAATGGAGTTCATTTTTGAATTCAACATGTAGAAAAATGGTAGGGGTAATTTTTTTGAATTTTTCTAAAATTCTATATTTTTTAGGAATAGTAAAATACGATAAAATACCGTATATAAATATTATTTGTTAAATACAATATTTATGACATCATAAGTGATGTAAGGAGACTTGGTTAGAAATCACATGCACTTATTACTATTAGGGGTCACATGAAACAATATTATTGGTTGTCTTGAGGGAAATAATAAAATAATTAATTGAATATTCAAAATTTACCCCTATCCTCCACTATAAAAACCCCTCATCACTCCCTCTTCTCTTCACTCCTCTATGACTTGAAGCTTTACAATGTTCTGCCCAAATAACCTTCCATAGTTACTACCCACTACTAGGAAGCTATTGGTGTTTCCAAAATACCAAAATCCCCCCCCCTTAAGGAGGTTCTTGAGGAAGTTATTTCAAGAGGTAAAGAACCTTTCTTTTTCTTTTAGATTCATTTGAATTTATCTTCTTTTGTTATCCTATCCTCACCTCCTCTATCCAAATGACCATGATAACTCTAGTATCATCTATATACTAAATTTATATTATGTTAATGGAAGAAACATCATCAATATTCTTAGTCCCTCCCTTTTATTTTTATAAATGAATTCAACGTCCATGAGGTTCCAATTTATAACATTCGTGGATGATGAAGTTTGGTTCTTCAATTTGTCCTTCATTACTGGCCATGAAAACATATTGATGGTTTAACCAGACTATAATATATTTATCACAACCTAATTAAAATTTAGTAACTAGTATATGTATATATTATTAATTTATATGACAAAACTAGTTCATAATAATCCAAATACCGCCAGATAATCAAAGTGATTGTCATCTAATGATTTATCTTCATTCCATGTATCCAAATGATAGAAATGAACATTAACAATTCTGTATTTTCATAAATAATATTTAATTTCAATTCTGTATATTTACATCCATTCCACTTCATTACTTAAAAACAAGTGAACCGAATATGTAAATAAAGGAAATGAACACTCTGAAACGATGAAATTCAATACAATAACTATTAAATAAAGACATAAATGAACAAACCAGAATTATGATAAACTAAATATATTTGTAATTGGTTCTGAAATAAGTTATTAATAAGTATAATTTCATATTCTAGGAGCTTAAGTACAAGAGCATAACATGTTTGGAGTTAAGGTAAGGGTTTTCCACCCGAACTTCCATTTTCATTCGGGTTACTTTCATTGTCTAATTACCTAAATGAAATTTTTATATATTGTTCTATACTCATAAATTTTGTGTGAGTATTATATATATTTACACTAACTAGAATGATTTCATATTTTATGGATTGTTACATGTTTTCAAAGAAACTTTCAAAACTATCTCCAAAATACAAGCCCGATTCAAGGGAATTTCTCAAATTCATATCTATTTTCAAGGGAACTATATAATTAGTTTTTAGAAACCATTATCCTTCTAAAAACAATCATTTTTTTTATGAAAATACTATCTTAATTCACTTTTGGTTTTATACAAAGATTTTTCCAGATGAAATCTTCCTTTCAAATTAAAAGAGTATTTATCTCAAGATTACTTAATGATTTTATAAGAGTATTTGCGATTGATTCAACACTCTTCTTGATTGTTATATATTATTGGGTTTAATAATTTATGATGTAATCTACCATATTTTATTTAATGGTTATGACTAAATTTATTGTGTATGATATATCTTAAAACCATTCACCATATTACTCGGAAGGGTTAGTGTTTTATGTTTAATGACTGGAAAAAGATAGTTACATTTCATATGATAGTTTCAATATGAATGTATATGTTTTGTATGTTTATCCCTGACCATATGAGGAATGAATTGGACTTATTATGTGATAGGTGGGGTCTTCTATAGCCACTCGATTCATCATTAGGTCACTTGAGACAAATAGACGTGGAATTGGCCAAGGCCTTTCCCAATGTGTTATATGGATTTTGGCTGAGGCCTTAATCATTAGAAGTCTTGGTCGAGGCCTTGAAAAAATGTTTCATAATGTCCGGTATATTAGCTTTACTCATTATGAAGCTAGTAATTTAAAGTTAATTTGGTTATTTGACTAGTATAATACCCATGATTATGTTTCCTTATGGAATTATTTACTCAACTTCTATTCCTGCCATAATGTGTGAAAGTTTATTATTAAAGCCATGTGCTTTCAATTATGCATCATGTATTATGTTTATTATAATTTATATTGTAATGCTTACTCTTACTGAGCATTTGAGCTCACCCCTTTCTTATGTTTCATTTTTCTCAGGACATGAAGAAGTAAATTATCAATGACTTTCAATCATAATCTATGAGACATGATGTTTCTAGTGGGATAATTTAGTGTTGTATTTCCCTTTATGATGTAATGTTAAACTTATTTATGTATCTTGTTTCCAAAATCAATTATACTACTTGGTCCTTGGGGATTCGTATTCCTGGTATGTATACCAATTTAATCAAATAAGGCACCGGATCTGGGCAACTGAGGTTGGGTACTTAGAGTTGGTATGAGAGGAAGTTTAGTAGAAAACTTGGAAACCAGATTTAGAAAAGGTGGATTTGAGAAGAGCCCCTAAGATAGTTTTGATGTTAAACCAACATGACTATCCTGGTATTTTGGTAAGGAATAGATTATGAAGATTAGTGGTGGACCTTAATCCAAAACACAAATGAGGAGGAAGAAATAGAAGAGATGTAATGGAGAGATTTTAAATAAATATTCCTATAGAAATACTTTCCTCACGAACAGAGAGCGGATATGGAGAGACAATTCTAGAATATGAGGAAGAAGGAAGATGAGAATGTTGAAAAGTACGAATCTAACTTCATAATGTTAGCAAGACATGTTATGGACTACATATGAAATCCAAGGAGCAAAATTTAGTGATTCTTTGATGGCCTAAATCCATTCCTCTGGCAGGCACTGGTATCCCAACATTTTTCATCATATGCAGATATCGTTTCATGTGCTATCAAAACAGAAAAATAAATCTCTATGTTTTATGACTTTAAGGGAAAGAAAGAAAAGAATTGGGTTGAAGAAAACTCTGGGAAAGGAAAGAAGGAAATAGGAAAGAACGGAAGAGTTGAATTTCCACCCTGTGATAATTTTGGAAGGAAACACCCTGGTGTATGCTTAAAGGGAAAATGAGTATGCTACAAATGAGGTAAAAAATTCCATCTTTATAGGGATTGAAAGGGGAAGAAAGAGGCCATTAATTTTCAATGATATAATTTTTGGGAGATGGGACATTATGATAATGATTTTCCAAATCATCAAAGAAATATGCAACAGAAAATGCCAAGGGAGTAGGGACAAGCTTATGTGATCACAACGACTGATATTGGAGTTCCTAAGGATGTGTTGGAAGGTTCTTTAATCATTTCCTAAAACATAGCCAAAACTTTATTTTATTTTTGATCATTGAATTCATTTATATCTTCCCAATTTTTCAACATAATTAGATATGTCCAATTTGATTTAATAAGAGAGTTATCAGTCAAAACTCCTAGTGGATGTATCATTGCAACTAGGGCATGTTGGTTAGTCCCCCTCTTGAAACCTAAATTGAATATAGTTTCTAACCTTATCATCATACCCATGGTTGACTATGATAAAATTCTCGTTATGGATGGGATATCAAATTTTTATGCGAAGATCTATTGCAAGAAGAAGGAAGATACAATTTTGGAGAATGGTGTAAAATACCTTCTTTATAGAGAGGAAACCTCACCATGATATTCTCATATAGATCCACCCCCAGTAGCTCTGTTTAATTCAATTATTAGGGAGGATGGGAATGAAATAAATATGTGTTAGTGGAAGAATGTATAGATAGAGGATGTACCTATTCTGAAAGAATACATTGACGTCTTTCTAGAGGATTTACCTGGACATCCTCTAGAGCGAGAAATTGAGTTTCCATTGACTTAAATCCTGGTTCAAGGCCCATATCAAAGACCCCTTATAGAATGGACACTGTGGAGTTAGTGGAACTAAAGAGACAACTAGATGAATTGAGTGATAAGGGATTTATTCGCCTTAGCATTTCTCCATGGGGAGCCCTTGTTCTTTTCGTGAAGAAGAAAGATGGGTCTATGAGGTTGTGCATTGACTACAGGGAGATCAATGCTATTACAATAAAAAATAAGTATCCTCTTCCATGAATTGATGATTAATTCTATCAACTTCCTGGAGACCAATATTTTTCTAAGATTGATCTTTGATCTGGATATCATCAGTTTCTTGTAAGGAATGAAGACATTCCAAAAACAGCATTTTAAACTGGGTATAGGCATTATGAGTTTGCAGTAATGACTTTTGGACTAACTAATGACCATCTATCTTCATGGATATAATGAATAGATTTTTTAAGGATTATCTTGATGAATTTTTAGTGGTGCTTATTGATGATATCCTAGTATACTCTAAAATCTATAAAGATCGTGAAAATAACTTATGCACTATCCTAAAGACACTTAGAAGAAATAAATTATATGGGAAGTTTAGAAAGTGTTATTTTTGGCTTCAATTAGTTTCCTTTTTGGGACACATTGTCTCTAAGGATGGAATATCTATAGATCCTTTGAAGACAAAGTTTGCGCAAGAATGGTCTACACCAACGAACGTAACTGAGGAACATTGTTTTATTCGTTTAGCAGGTTATTATCGGTGTTTCGTTCAGAACTTCGCATGTTTAGCCAACCCAATGATCGAGCTCACATGAAAAGTGGTTAAGTTCGTATGGACAGAGGAATGTGAAGAATTTTTTGAAGAATTGAAGAGGAGGTTAGTGAAATCTATGATCCTAACCATACCAACGGGGAATTATGGGTTTATTTTCTATAGTGATGAATCAAAGAAATGGATTGGTTGTGTCCTTATGTAGAATGATTGATTGATTTCCTATGAATCTAGGCAGCTAAAAATTCATGAATAAAACTATCCAACTCATGATCTTGAGTTAGAAGTGGTAATATTTTCTCTATAGATTTGGAGGCATTACCACTATGGCAAAATATGTGAGATATATAAAGATCATAAGAGTTTGAGATATATATTCTCATAGAAAGAACTCAACATGAGACAAAGGAGATGGATTGATCTACTCAAATATTATGATTTCACAATACACTACCACCCGAGGAAGGAAAATAAGGTATCAAATGCTTTGAGAGGAAAGGATCATGGAGTAATGAAGAAGATGAGAGTTGAAAGGGATCCTTTGTTCATGGATCTAATAAAGATGGATATGGGAATTATCAAGGAAGGTAACACATCACAACTTTTTGAAATGGTTTCCAAACCTTCATTAATGAAAAGGATAGAATGTTTTCAGGCTGATGATGAGGAGTTTCAAAATAAAATTAAAGCAATAAATGATGGTAAGTTGACTAACATCGCATATGAAGGTAGCACTTTGAAATTCAAGAAGAGGCTTTGTGTTCCCACTATTCCTGAGCTAAAGGAGGAACTATTGGATGATGTTCATAGCTCTAATTTCTCTATACACCCTGGTAGCACAAAGATGTATCGAGACCTCTTATAAAACTTTTGGTGGGACAATATGAAAAGGGATATTGCTGAATATACATCAAAGTGCCTAGAATGTCAACAAGTGAAGGAGGAGAGGAAAAAGTCTAAGGGGATGATTCAACCACTACCCATACATTCATGGAAGTGGTAGAACATTACCATGAACTTTTTCACTAGAATTCTAAGGACATCGAGAGGAAACAATGCTATATGGGTCGTTCTGGATCATCTTACAAGGACAACTCACTTTATCGCGATTCGAGAGGACTTCTCATTGGATCAACTTGCATGGATTTACATCAAATAAGTGGTAAGTCTTCATAGAGTACCACTATCTATTGTATCTGACTGTGATTCTAGATTCACCTCGATGTTTTGGAAAAGTCTCCAACATGATCTATGCACTAAACTAAACATTAGTATGACCTATCATCCTCAAACTGATGGCCAATTTGAGCAGACTATTCAGACACTAAAGGAAATATTGAGGGCATGTTTTATGGAATTAAAGGGAGGATGGGACCAACAGCTTCCACTAGTTGAAATCTTCTACAACAACAGTTTCCACTCGAGTATCCAAATGGCACTATATAAAGCCCTTTATGGGAAAAGGTGTAGAACACTGGCATGTTGGGATGAAGTTAGAGAGAAAAAGATTCTAGGACCTAAATTGGTTAAAGAAATGGTGGAGAAGGGGAAAACCATTCAACAGCATATCAAGGCATCCAAAAGTCGACAAAAGAGTTACACAGATAACCATCGAAGAGACCTTGAGTTCAATGTTGGGGACCTGGTATTTCTACGCATATCTTCATGGAAGAAGGTCATGAGGTTTGGGAATAAAGGATAACTAAGTCCCAGGTATATCGGCCCTCTCTAGATCCTTGATCGAGTTAGATCTGTGGCCTATCGACTGGTACTTCCACCTACCATGTCGAAAGTACATGATGTCTTTCATGTATCCCTCTTAAATAAGTACATACTAGACCCTTCACATGTACTCTCTTTAGAGATGGTACAGTTGAAGGATGATATTTCCTATGAGGAGAAGCTAGTGAAAATATTGGATCATAGAGAAAAAGTTCTACACAACAAGACTACTCATCTGGTCAAGGTACTATGGCGAAACCATAAGTACGAAGAGGAAACATGGGAACTGGGGTCAACAAAGAAGGAAAAGTACCCCCCGCCTATTTTTGGCCGAGATTGTAAAATGAAATTTTGGGGAAAAAATTTCTAAAGGGGGGAAGAATGTAATACCCCAAGGTTTTGGAAATAAATATTGAGTGAATTTTATAAACTGGAAGTTAAACTCAACTTTCCTTCATTTGGGTTTTGAATTTCAAAAAACGGTCATCTAGAGTTGTGATCGGTAAGTCATTTGGAGTCTAAAAGAACAAACTTGATTTTTTTTGTTTAATAGTAACATACTATTATGAATAGTAATATGAAAAGTAATATTTTCCTTATGAATAGTAAATAATAATATTATTTTATTTACTTAAGGCAATAAGGTAATGCTATATTAATTAATTTTTCAATGTGGTATAAAACTAATTTAACCTTTAAAATTATTTTTTTCGAATTAACTAGACTTTATTTAAAAATTAAATTAAGAATATCTAAAAAATTTATTTTGAAAAATGGAGTTCATTTTTGAATTATACAGATCGAAAAATAGTAGGGGTAAATTTTTAGGATTTTTCTAAAATTCTAGAATTTTTTATGAATAGTGAAATATGATAAAATACCGTAAATAGAAATTATCTGTTAAATACACTATTTATGACATCAAAAGTGATGTAAGGCCACTTGGTTCGAACTCAAATGCACTTATTACTATTAGGGGTCACATGAAACAACACTATTGGTTGCCTTGATGGAAATAATAAAATAATGAATTAAATATTCCAAATTTACCCCTCACCACTCTCTCTTCTTTTCACTCCTCTAATCCTTTAAGCTCCTCAATGTTCTGGCCAAATACCCTTTCCTAGTTACTCCCCACTACTAGGAAGCTCTTTTTCTTTCCAAAATACCAAAATCCCTTCCCTTAAGGAGGTTCTCAAGGAAGTTATTTCAAGAGGTAAAGCACATTTTGTTTCTTTTAGTTTCATTTGAATTTATCTTCTTTTTTTACCTATCCTAACCTCCTTAGTCCAAATAACTATGATTACTCCAGTAACATATTTATACTGCATTTATATCATGTGAATGGAAGAACTATCATCAATATTCTTACTCCCTCCCTTTTATTTTTATAAACCAAATCAACGTCCATGAGGTTCCAATTTATAACCTTCGCGGACGATGAAGTTTCGTTCTTCAATATTTCCTTCATTACTGGTCATGAAACCATATTTATGGTTTAAATAGACTATAATATATGTATTATAGACTAATTAATATTTAAGAACCAGTATATGTACATATTATTAATTTATATGACAAAACTAGTTCGTAATAATCCAAATACCACCAAATAATCGAAGTGATTGTCATATAATGATTCATCCTAATTCCATGTAACCAAATGATAGAAATGACCATTAAAAATTATGTATGTTCATAAATAATATTTAATTTCAATTCTGGTGGTTTACATCCATTCCACTTGATTACTTAAAAATAAGTGAACTGAATATGAAAATAAAGCAAACGAACACTCTGGAACGACAAAATTCAATACAAAAACTATTCAATAAAGACATAAATGAACTAACCAGAATTATGATAAAATAAATAAATATCTAACAGGTTCTGAAATAATTTATTAATATGTATAATTTCATATTCCAGGAGCTTATGTACAAGATCGGAACACATTCGATGTTAAGGTAAGGGTTTTCCACCCTAACTTCCATTTTCATTCGGGTTACATTCATTGTCTAATTACCTCAATGAAATTATTATATATTGTTATTTACTCCTCATAAATTCTGTTTTAGTATTCTATATATGTAGACCAACCAGAATCGTTTCCCATTTTATGTATTTTTTCATGTTTTAAAAGAAACTTTCAAAACCTTTACCAAAATACTGGCCGGATTCAAGGGAATTTCTAAAATTCATATCTATTTTCAAGGGAACTCTATAATCTATTTTTAGAAACCATTATCCTTCTAAAAAATTTCATTTTTTATGAGAATACTATCTTACTTCACTTTGGGAATTATACAAAGATTTTTCCAAAAGAATTCTTCCTTTCAAATTAAAAGAGTATTTATCTCAAGATTGCTTAATGATTTTATAAGAGTATTTGCGATTGATTCAACACACTTGTTGATTTATATGTATTATTGGGTTTAATAATTTATGAATTCATATACCATACTTTATTTAATGGTTATGACTAACTCTATTGTGTATGATATATCCTAAAACCATTCACCATATTACTTGGAATGGTTAGTGTTTTATGTTTAATAATTGGGGAAAGATAGTTACATTTCATATGATAGTTTCAATATGAATGTATATGTTGTTTATGTTTATCCCCGATCATATAGGGAATTCATTGGACTTATTATATGATGGGTGGGTCCCTCTATATCCCCTTTATGCATCGGTAGGTCTCATGAGACAAATAGATGTGGACTTGGTCGAGGCCTTTCCCAATGTATTATATGGATTTTGGACGAGGCCTTAATCATTATATGTCTTGGATGAGGCCTTGAGAAAATGTTTAATAATTTCCATCATATGAAATTCCATAATTATGAAGCTAGTAATTGGATGTTTATGTGGTTATTTGACTAGTATAATACCCATGATTTTGTTTCATTGTGTCATTATTTACTCAACTCATATTCCTACCATAATGTGTGAAAGTTTATTAATAAATTCATATGTTTTCAATTATGAACCATGTCTTATGTTTATGTTATATTCCACTATATTGCTTACTCTTACTGAGTGTTTGATCTCACCCCTTTCTTATGTTTCATTTTTCTTAGGACATAAAGAGGTAAATTATGAATGTCTTGCAAGAATAATCTTGGAGACATGATGTTTATAGTGGAATAAATTAGTGTTGTATTTCCCTTTAAGATGTAATGTAAAAATTATTTATGTATATTGTTTCCAAAAGCTACTAAACTACATGGTCCATTGGGAATCGTATTCCTTGTATGTAAGAAAACGTAATCAAATAAGGCACTGGCTCCGAGAAACTGGGGTCGGGTCCTTACAATGAGAAAGTTATGGGGAAGCACTGCTATTAGGGAGATTTATTATGTTTGAAGATACTATCAAATGAAATCATACTCATAATGTATTGGTTGTATTCGATGAATTATATTGTGGATTGATTCAGGAGGTAGGTTGTGTTCTATGATTTTGATGGAGATTTTGTAGTGTTTGTTGGTGAGTGAGACCCTCGTATGGGTCAGAGTTGTGTTATTTCCACATCGTATTTGATGACTGAGTTTGTGATGAGCTTATCAGGTGTTGATCAGTTTGTGTTTCTCAGGGTTATGAAATATTACCCTTATGCTTTCTCAGAATTGGTTGTAGTGTTACCCCCTTAGTGTAAGAACAAGTTTTGGATTGATCTATAGCTAGATGTGTGTCATATCTTGATGTATCTATATAGGATTAAACCTTCTGAGTTGCGAGAGGTATGAGTACATCACAATGATCTTTTGTAGCGACGTTTTTTTGGCCAAGCATGTCACTATGGGGTTCACCGTTTCTGTTAATGAATAATGATGATGAAATTTGTTGGCTTTGTATCACGTATCTTCACTTGAACAAAGTGACAGTGAAAAATCTCTATCTTCTTTAAAAAATTAATGAATAGTTCAATCATATAAAGGGAGAAATTTGGTTCTCAAAGATCGGTTTGCAGTTCAGATACCATCATATGTAGGTGAAAGATGAGTATTTTCAAAAAAACTATTTTTTTATCATTATGGGAATTATGAGTTCATTATGATGTCATTCCATGGGACTTGTACCCCTAGTTTGTTTATGTTTATCTCTTCTCTTGTAATGTTGTTATCTTTTGGATGTTCTCCTTTCTAGCTTATGATATGATTTCTTCTTGTTTCTTATTGTTTCTTACTCTCATTTGAGAGGAATCTCCCCTAAGATAGGTTTTAGAACCTGGTTTTTGTTGTTGTGTGGGTTTTTACTTGTTTCCTCTGAGTTAGGTGGTCCAACTCCTACAATTGAAATATCTTTGATAGATATATCACATGATGGTTATTTAGATGACCCCTTTTAATTTAATCTCTTAGTTGGTTTGGATTCTCAAGGAGGATAATTGTTTTATAGGTAACTTTTGTAAGGTCCTCGATCCATGTGGTCCAGCACTGTGTGTGTTTCCAAGGATCATGGAGCATCGAGAAGGCTTGGAAGTTGTATGGAGGGGTTTAGTTGTGAAATTATGGATGTAGGGTGAATACATGTCATGTAAATATTATAACCTGTATAAGTAAAATTCATGGATTGTACATGGATTTTTTATAATGTGTAAAATTCCATGGTTAAATAATAAAAAAAGGAGAAGTGTTTTTCTATGAAATTTGACCCCAAAATTTATGCGATGTTTAAATGGTTTACATGCCATGTAAATCTCATGTGTGATGAGTTAATACAATGTTCATCAGCTCAAGGGTTTCTCAAAAACTGTGATCCCTCTCGTTTTCCATTATCTATTGACTCCTCCCCTTAAATATTTTATAATAATTTGATGGGAATCAATCCTTGTCCATTCTTCTTCAATCTGTGATGATCTGTGTCGATCCAATGTGTGGTATCCCTTATTTTTCTAGCGGTTTCTCCTAGTTAATCATTTTTCCCTCCTATTCATCTTACAATATGATGTAGTATCATCTCCCATATTTATAACATGTTATTTTCGTGGTTTTTATTGGTGTGGTTTTTCCATGACATCCTCAGATAGATGCAGTTCTAGTGGGGTTGGTGATTGGAGATCTATAAAGTAATCTATTCTCGTGCGAAGAAAGTTGATGGATTTTGAGGTAGGGGGTTTGTTGCTTCTATTTTATTTACATGTAATCATAAATTGATCATGGTTAATCCCTTTTTATATAATTGAAATTAACCTCATAATTATTGAACCAGATTAAAGTAATTTGTAGCGATCATATGTTCTTGATGCTGTTACTTTATATCATGATAGCGGGTTGCCTCTTATTTTTCTAGATAGTGTGATATTTATGTTGTATGACTTGTTTTCATGTTTTCATTCTGGGAGTATAATATTGTATTGGAAAAGAGAATAATTCTATAATTAATTTTTAATTAATTATCTTAATAATAATTCATGAAGGGTCACATTGTAATCTATTGGTTAATGTAATTTTATAATAATAAAATTCATGTTTATGGATTGTTTAATAGAAAATGATCTTCCATGTGATTAATTAAATTGAAAAAATTAATTATTGAGCCCTGTTTCGAATTCTTTCAACAGGGTGCACATCTGTTTGTGGGGACACACATATTGTTACTCCACATTCCTGCTTTCCAAAGGCGGGTGGCATCCGTCACTTATTTAGGGACGTTTTCTCCTTGATCAAAACAAGATGATGGTATGTTAGTCTCTCCATTCGTGGATTCCTCCTTAGAACTTGTCGCCTTGTCCAGGTCTCCCTCATTGACTTGATTCATTGTTTTTTAATCTCATTTTGAGTGCCACATCATTGTGGAAACTGGTTTATTATAACGATTCTTTCCAGAAATTCCAATGGGTCTTAATAGGGTAGAAACCTTTCGTTAGAGTAGATGGTAACATCAGGCTTGTTGGGGTATCTCTGTAAGTGTGGACAATGGAAGACATGTATTATTCTTCATATGAGGGTATCTCAAGGGTTCATAACCCAAGGCATCCCTTGTCAGTTGGGGTTTATCTTATGGTAGAGGCATGTCTCTGAGGTTTTCCTCAACTTCCCATGTTTAACATGGGGTATGTCGCGAGGTCAATGTCTTACATATATAGTTATACCAAAGGATTTTATTCTGAGGTTTTACTCAGGAATCTCATATTTAACATAAGGCAGGTTTCCAGTTTAACTTCTTGTGCCAACAGATTAGATTGATATGGAAACCATTAAGGGTGGATCGGGAAGGTGCACTCCTATGAGGGGAGAAATGGATGGATAGATCAGAATGCCCAATGAGAGTAGACCCAGGGTGGTGTGTCTCATAATGTTAAGATGTCACACCATGAAGGATTATTTGGACACCACTGAGGGTAGATCAGGGATAGTGCACCCAGAAAGGGGAACACCATGGTTTACCATTGGATGGTATTTAACATCAGGGAGGCTTCTTATGTACCCTTTATTGAATATAGTGATCAAAACCCACATAGTTCGAGAGGGTGAATCGTGGGATCGGGGTGTACACAATCGAAAACAACCTGAAGACATGCGAGGTCTTACACGTGGTAAGTGGTCCAAGTACTTCTAGGAGTAGTGAGGAAGTGGATGACATGATCTCACCTAGATGTGGTGGCCTGGGTAGAAATTAGGATGGATGGTGGATGGTTGAACTATGTTGATGAGAGGAATGGGATGGAACTGACATTAAGATGATGGTGATGTTGGGATTGATCCTCATATAGGATTCTTACATATCCCCATGTAAATGAATCAAATTCCACGTAGTTAGGTGGGGCGATGGGACAGCTAAGGAGGCAGCCGGTGAAAATGGTTGCATGGATGGGACCTGAAGGAATTAGAACCCTCGGGTTAAGGCATGACCTTCCTAAAACGCAAAGGCTCAAGGGAGAGACCAGGATGGGACATGAGTGATGGGATTGAACCTCCGAGAGGATTCTTACATATCCCTGTGGTGGGGAATCAAAATCTAAATAGTTCAGGATGGAGCACAAAATCGGGGAGTACACAAAGGACAGAAACCTGAAGACATATTGGAGGCTTACACATGGTTATTTTCCCATCACAATAGGGACACTCTTGGTTGGAGGAATATGGATTGAGTGTGGGGATTACGCATGGTTAGCTACTCGGGAGCTAGTCTAACACCACTAAGGGGTGGACCAAGGATGTGGGTCCCAACAAAGGAGATGTCGAAGTTTACCACTCTTTGAGGTTGAACCATATGAAGGATTCCTACGTATCATGTCTAGAAGAAAGGGATCGAAACCCACATTGTTTGAAAGCTTACAGTTTAACAAAATCTAGGATAGGGGTGAACCAATGTGAAGTAGACGGTATTGATGGGTAATTTTCTTGAACCTCAGAGATGATTCTTACATACCTTTCTTGAAAATGGTAGGGATCAGAGTCCATGTAGTTCAATTGGATGGTGGATGGGGATTATACACTAAGGCGACCCATAAATGATGTTATTGTTGATGATTACTCTAATACCACGGGAGTCCGATTTGGTTTGAGAAACATGAGGCAATAAGTACTATAAAATCACATCGCCAAAGGTGTGACTACGAGGAATGAAGCAGGGCTTACACAAAGAAGTTGCTCAGGTGCCGCTATGGAGCAGCAATGGTAAAAGGTAATTATGCATGGATTCTTCTCGGGTGCTGCTATGGAGAAACAATGGTGAAGGGGGCTTATACATGGAAATATCCTGTAATGTCTTCCTTATGTATGTAAATGAGGTAATCCCAACACACTGGTGGGTTGAGTCATATAATTGAGGCCTACACCTATACACTAGTGCACAAGTGGGATAACTCCAAGGGTGTTGGAATCAGTCCAAAGGGAGAGGAAAAGTGTGAATCACATTCCCATAATTCGGAACATAATGGGAGTGGCATGATGAAGGGAGATGACTGTTGACCATATTAAAATAAAAACATACACATCATGTTAGCCTGAGATGGAAAAAAATGAGGACCAATCCCTGACCGTATTCGAAACAGGGGGTCAAACATGAAGTGTCATCCAAAGTCTTTCAGGGCATTCACCCAGAACGGTAGGTGAGCCGAAGCAGCGTGGGACCAAGCTATTAAGGGGTCCCTTTAGACATGAAAGAGGATGAAGATCAAAATGACAGATTTTCAAAGTGTGAGGTTTAGTGATGGAATGTTTGAATGGATTCCAACTCTCTTGAAATTACACCACTGTAATCATGGCATGAGGCATTTTATGCTTGGAACATAAGGCTTATTTTATTTAGAATAAGAGTCATCCAATTATTGAATGATAGGGAAATATACAGTTTAAAGTCATATATTTATGAATATTGACATCTTATGATTGGTGAATAAGGAATATCTTATTTAGAGTAAGAGGCATCCAATATTTTACATATAGGGTATACTATAGTTTATAGTCATATAGACAGAACTATTGGAATCTTATGCTTGGTGCCTAGAAATGGATAGTGTTGGGACTTATGAAAGACATGTACTTTATAATGGATCCTATCATAGGAGTTAGGTGATGGGGTTTGGATGAGATACATGAGCAGTGGTTCATCTCAAGGTACTTTGAGAATTGAGGAGGAGAATCTCAACATAGAACATGGTAAATACACTAAGAGGAATATGTTGACTCAAGGTGTTTCATGGAGTGAGGAGGAGTATCTCAAATCATGGTACTCCATAGGTGGGAGTTGGTTATGCATAAGGGTGAAATGCAAAATATATGTGAGTTGGCCTAAAAATTTTGTGATGTGACTCTCCATTTATAATTGGGGTCAGTTGCAGTAGCGAAGGGACTGACCCGGAGGGCTAGAACCGTAGCCCAACATTGATCCCGAGTGGGGGGCCAAGGGCATAGGACCCACGGTATGGACCAGTGGGAACAAGCCTAGACACTGTTGTGCATAAGATGGGCTACACACAAGATGCAATGCATGAAAGATTAGGCAGTGTGGAATAGGTGCATGCAAGATGGGCACATTGGAAATGTTGCGTGCAAGATTGGAAGTTTTGAATGCAATAATGGAATCTTGAATGCAGGAGGAAATTGTGTGTGCACATGACTTATGCAGAAAAGAGGTCGTGTAAGGGTAAAACCACTGTGGCCCTGCACAAAGGAGGACCCATATCGGACCTGTCATAAAATATCTCACAGGGAGGGTTCCATTTTTCCATGCAGTCGTAGAAGAGGTGGTCTCACACACAGAAAAGTTGTGGCCGCCCTTTGGATTCTTCTTTGAGGGGAGGGGGTTCACATGTATTTATAGGCATAAAATTTAGTTGTTAAATGTAAGCTTTTTGGGTGAAAAATATATCTTCTACACACCCTACGGTGGGTGCATGCGCCAAGGGGAATTTGATGTTGCATTGGGCGCATAAGAATATTGTGCGCAGATGCAAATCTTGTGTTCCCATCTCAAAACATGCACAAACCTTCCTTAGACATTTTCCAGGTACTTCATGGAATATTCCCTACATAAGTCACATTGGGAACATAATAATATTGTGCACAAATTTCAATCTCATGCAGACATCTCAAAACTTTTGTGCACCTTACTTAGACATTTTTCGGGTGGCTGAGGTGGAAGATGACATCTCATAGGGAACATATAAGGTTTTTGTGACCGGTTTCACATAATTTTTTGTTGTTGCATGAAATATTACATTATTGCATTAAAAATATCCATTCTAGCACACTGAATTTCCATTCTTGCGTGCAAACCCATAATTTTCTCCAAAATCATCATGGATGGCCATTTTCAGTAGTCGGACTTCGAACGACCATAAATTGTGATCTGTTACTCCGATTGGGCTCCCCGACTAGTCAAATCAAAGCTTTTAAAATGAGATATGCTACGAGACCATATTTGGAATAATTTTTTGAATTACATTGATGCATTTTCCAGTTCCAACAAACCTGAAGCATGATCATTCTAGATAATAATAAATAAAAATCATGTTAATTTATAAAGGCAATTCTCTAGGATTTTTTATACAAGAATAAATTCTAATATCACGTTGTGCCTTTAATATATTATTGTCGCTTGTGCCTTATGTCTCCCATAGATGGAACCTATTAGTAAAGAAATAGGTTAATTCAATATTGAATAAGAACTTGCTTTATGATAAAGATATGTCTTTTTTGGATTGAGTTCTCTTTTTCATTAGAAGGTTAAATGCCTTGTTTCAGGGGCCCAATTGCCCAGTTTATTTCTTATTTATTCCTGTAGATTATTTATGTTCTTGGGTTAGGAGCCTTGTGTTTTTATCCTGATTTGGCTAATCCTTAAGGGAGGATTTGTTATATGGGGAGGAGGCCTGGATGGGATGTGAGCCCAGTATGGATGATCTTCAGATGGATGATGTAATATGTGTGCAAAGTGTTTGGGATTATGTGGTAGTAGATGGAACCTGTGATGGATAGATGCATTAGTATATTCCTGAGGATGTCGAGGATAGAATCATAGGTGCAAATATGGGATTACCTATTAATGATATGTTAATATCTAGTATTTTCGATTAAATTTGTTTAATGGATGATGACCATGTTTCTTTTTTTATCTACATTACTTTCTCCACTGCTTGAGGAGGCTGGATGTGTTCAGTTTTATATATCCCATTTGTGGTAGCTTAGTATAGTTTCCTAGAGTACCAAGATATAGTATGATGCTAATAATGGATTCAAAATTCTTAACTCATGGGGTTTATTGGTGATGGAATGAAAAAGATAAAATATGTTAATCATGATAAACTATGGACTTTGATTGGATTATGCCTGGAGGGCATGGAATTTACTGTGATAATTAATGTAAGTAATTGTAACATAATGTGGAAAATTTTCAATGGTCAATTAAAGGATAATTAAATAATTAATGGAAATAAATGTATTAAAATGGAAAGTATTAATTAATGTATCTATTTTATATGATTTTTTCTTAGAGAATATCTTGTCTTAGATGTGGAAATTGGGAGTCTGAATGATGTTAAATGAAATTGAGTCTAAGAATAGGTTGGGACCATGGTGTGGTTGTGAGCTATATTATATCATATATATTCTGTGATTTCATATACTACTCCACCCATGTCAGTTAGGGAAACTAACACCTAATGGACTTTGGGAGGGTGTCTTTCCTAACATCCTAGGGGGAGGATGGATAGATGACTACCCCCTCAGGACCTTATTTCTTTTCTTGGTAGTGAATTATGATGGTATGCATGGTGGTTTTTTTCACATACATGTGTGTGTGTGTGTGTGTGTTTGTAGAGTGTTCTGTTGGCTTGTGGTTATTTCACACACATGTATTACTGGATATGGAGCATCCCAGTCAAGATAGTTTTATCACTTAGAGGGGGAGGGGTGAATCTGTGATATATTTTTTGTTTATAATTCCTTACTTATGAAACAACCTTATAATCCTGTTATATATCTCTTCCCCTACTAAAAAAAATTTAACCCACATATACAGGAACACTTGATTTTATAAGGTTCACTACTCATAAATAGTAGCTATGTTCTTGATATGGTTTTGAAACAATCCAATACCACAAAATCCACTAGAAAACAATCCTTTGGTGTGTAATACAATGAGTAGGATATTACCTTACACTCATTTATAAATTTTAAAAGAATCCAAATTTTGTGTGCTTCTGCTATCATAAAATAATGTAATATAATGTTTTTATAACAACGATGTTACAGTTCTTCTTGATCAACTTTAACAAATATGATCTTTAATATAATTTATTTAATTTATTACCTAGAATTTATTAAGAAATTTTTATAATTTGAAATGATACTTAGTCTAATATCCCAGTCTAATTTCCACGTTTAATTGCTCACAACTAAAATCCCACATTTTGCATACTTTTAGTTTATGTGAATTTCTTTCGAATTTTTTTTAGTAACTTTGAGAACTTCCTTGAGTACTATGTGAACTATCTTGCTTCCACCAGGAACTGCCTATATCCTCAATGTACTGAGTTACACTACATGGCAGGAGTGCGTAGTGGACAACCTACTTCTACGGACCGCCCTTACTTCCATATACCACCTCTTCTTCCACATATTGTCTCCTCTTCTTCATACTGTTTCATCTTCCATTCACAACCACTACTTTCTTGGACTACCTTTAATTCTTCATAAAATATATCCTTTCATATAAATTAACCCCGCGAACTATTATCCTTCACATAATTGTCCATTGTGAATTTCTTCTCCTTCACGCAAGTCTCCGTCTCAAAATATTTCGGGCTTACCTTAATTATTCCAACAGTGATAATATCTTCTAATAAAATTCACTCTTCTTAATGATCTAATTATGGGTATTTATATAAGAAAAAATACCAATAAAAAATATTAATATAATTTAATAGAAAATCTTATGTGGTACAACATTCACTGTGAACTACTTTGTGGTCCGCATAACATCTCTCTCCATTGTTGTAGATAACGTCTTCCGCAAACAATAACCATTTGTAGTAGCCTAAATCATCAACTCATTCTGAAAATGACATGCACCCCATGAATGGTTATCCTCACACATACTGGAAGCCTCCTATGATCTATGAGCCTCTCATGAACTGTTTTCCTTACACGGCCCACATACCATGCTTTGCAGTCCTCATAGCACTGCTATACTGAAATCTTCCTTTTTCCTATTTTCCTTCACCATTCCACATTCATCCTACATGGTCAATAAACTGTGATTCATGGTCCATGACCTATTTTTTGTGGAATACTTTGAGGAAAAACCCTCCATTTCCATAAAACAAACTCTCAATCTTGAGGCCCAGAAATTTAGAAAACACTAGGAAATGGCACCACCTTAAAAATATGCTTTGGAAACACCAACTATACTGATTCATGGTCATCTAGTTTTTTTTTCAACAAACAAAAATTGATAAATCATCAATTATTTGACCATATTATATCAAAATTCACTCCTTTCAGATCCACATGATTACTTTCATCATAAACCCCATCTGTCATGATATTGAAACACAGACCAATCACCTTTAACATCATCAGATTTATAAAAGAAAGTATTATAACTTCATTATATTTCAACAACATCTTTCCTTCCTGATCAACTAGACTTTATTAAGAATTTTGAATCTTATTTGTTGAATATAATGGCCATTTTGATCATCCATTTATATAAAGTGAGGTGATTTATTTTATTCTCAAACTTCCTTGAGAAAAAAAGACAACACCTGAATATGATAACAATGCTTATCAGCTTGATCATTAAAATATCCCCCTTTGGATTTTATTTTCAACCAAGATTCATAAATTATTGAACTTTGTAAAATCAATAAATGGATTACTCAACAACAATTGTAATACTAAATGAGATAACACTTTATAAGAAATAAGAATTATTGATTACATAACCATGTTGTCCAAAAGTAGTGAATTGTGAGAAAATACATCTTTCCTCATCATTCTTTATTCCTAATCTTACTTCTTCGTCTTTCATTCTTCCTCAATTTTAATCCTCTTCTTCAACATCCCTAGAATAAAAAAAAATCCTAGAACCACTCCAACAATCAGTTATAATATTTTAAACACTTAAATGTTGGATTAATATCTTGCCTATAACTGCCCCATTATTAATTCTTCCATTAGGTTAGATTTATGAAAAAATTATACCTATAGAAAACACTATCAAAAGGTAAGAAGAGATAGGGTACATATACACATACCTCAACCTCTTCATAGTTTTATTGAGAAATAAAAATGTTTTTCTTATTTTTTTAATATTTGAAACCCAAGAATGTATTTCATTTCTCCAATCATAGATATCTCAAACAACTTTTTCACCCCTTTATAAAATCTTCCACAAGACCTTTCATTATTCCTAGTACAGATAATTTCACCAACATAAACAATTATGCTGATGAAAAACTCCTGACGTTACTTGATGTAACCGTTTCTATCAACTATTCATTTCTTAAAATTAAACATTCTCAAGAAAGTATCCAATTTGGAATACCATGCGCTCGGAGATTATTTTATCCAATACAAGGATTTCTTCATCTTTCAGACAAAACTTTGATCATTCCCAACAATAAATACACATGGTTGTTCAATGTAATCATCCTCATTAAGATCCCCATTTAGAAATGTTGATTTCACATCCATTTAATAAAATTTGTAACTTCACTATCTATAAATAACATGAAAGGTTCTTATTTTTTCAAACCTTTCCATCATATAAAAGGTATCATCAAAATTGGCACCTTCAACTTGTGAGTAACCTTTTCACACTAATATTGACTTGTTCCTTATAACTTATCCTTTTGCATTCATCTTGTTCCAAAAAAACCCATTTTGTTCCCATAACATTCTTTGTTATCTGGATTGGGTATCAGTTACAAAGTATAATTATTTTCTATCTTATCATGTTCTTCCTTAATAGCATAAACCCATGTTGGATGATCAAAAGCTTCACTCACAACATTCGTCCTGGCATTTGAATACAAGTAAGTGTGTGTAATAACTTCTGTTATTTTTCTTATTTGAACCTTCTGATGTTGATCACACACAATGTTTTAAGACTCCACTTTCTTCCTCTACCTAGGATGATTTATTTTAGTTTCATCCTCATCACTTTAAATAACTGAGTTGGATTGTTCTTCTTGAGTAGGATTACCACTATCAGTATCTTTATCAGAATTGTTAACAAAACTTTTGCTATCCTACTCAACATCCTTATCAGCATAAGTCTTTTTTTCTTACTCAACATTTTCAATAACTTTTACATCAATAGAATAAAAACATTATAATTTTTTATTTTTTGAGACATTTGAATACTCATCCTTCTGGTGCATAACCATGAAAAATTCTATCTTCACCTCTCTTATCAAACTTTCCAAGGTTACCACCTTTCTTTTTTATAACGCATGGACTCCCAAAAACTCTTATGTATTTCAAACATAGAGTTTTTTCATATAACATTTCATGTGGATTCATATATAAACTTGGCCTAAAGAAACATTGGTTTTGAATATACATAAAAGTACCCATGGCTTGCCTCCATAATTAATGAGAAATACCATGTACAAGCAACATATTTAGCCCTATTTCCACAAGACTTCTATTATTTCTATCAAAGAACCCATTTTGTTGATGTGTGTATAGTGAAATAAACTCATGATGAATTCCATGATTCTAAATATATTTTTAAAATGATTCATTCTTATATTCACTCCGTTTTTTAGTTCTCAACTTTTTCCCTATATACTCGCATTCCTTGCAATCATTTATCCTAAAAATTTTAAACATTTTCAAAGCATCTGACTTATTTCTCATATACATAACAAAAATAATGTAAGTAAATTCATCAATAAAAGTGATGTTATAAATATCTCCATTATTTTATTTTTTTCTCATTGGACCACAGATATCATAATGAATATGTTCTAGGTGTTTTTTTGAACAAATATTAACTTTCTTGTGAACTTAGTTTGTAATTTTTTTGTTCTAAAATATAGTGAAACACCAATATATTCTTCTTAAAATACCAGGAATACCACAGACATTGTCTCAGTTTGATAACTTACTCATCTTTCCTTAACAAATGTGTCCCAACATTTTACGCTATAATTGATTTTCTTCCACAATACCCAAGTAACAATAGATCTTTATTTCACTGAATGAAACAAGTTTCCTTTTGTAAGTTTCCCCCTTGAAATTGTCTTTCCATATTCCTCACATTTCAAAAAAACCCATATTTTCTGAAGATAACTTTTTTACCTTATTGAAAATTTGTGAAACACTCAGCAGGTTATGTTTATATCCACCAACATATAAAAATTTCATGGATTTTATCTTTTCTATCCCAATAATGGATGATCCAATACCTTTTATTATCATAGATTCATCATTTAAAAAACTTTACCATTATTTCATTGAATTGTTTCAATTTATTCAATATCTTTAAGTCTCCAATTATATGATATGAACTACCACTATCATGAATCTAAGTTCATTATCCTTTTATTTTTTTCAAATTGGTTTCAATAACATGATTTTATTCTTCTTCCTTTTCTTTATTCTCATAAGGATTCTGAGAATTTTTTTTAAAAAAAATTGTTGTGCTAGAAAAAAACCAGAAAAACCTTAGTAAGATGTCCAAGTTATTCAGATATTTCATAAATTGTTTCATGTTGTTAGAACCTATTTTAAACATTCATAAAAACCTTCATAGGTTTCTTCTGAACTTCCTTATAAGACTTCTTTTTTTGATAGGATTTAATCACCCTCAAAAATTTCCTTCCATAACCTATTAAATACTAGTAATGTTGTTGATTAAACCAAAAAATATTTTCCATATGCACAAATCTACTATAATATCGATAGTATCCATAGAAAGAGTGTTTTTATTTTAAATTTTTGGATTGTTTGGAGTTGTGAGTATTTTTCTCGGCAACATTATTAACAAAACTTTGTTGAACACAAACCATTTTGTTTTAAAATATAACATTATTATTTGGCGTGGATTTCTTTCTAGACTTATCGACACCATAAGTAATAAAAAAATTCAGACTCAAGATTTTTGGAAACTTCTGACTTTTTCAAAATTGTTAATTTTGGCCATATAAAATAACTTTCCAAACTTTCTTTTTCTTATATCCAATTATAGCTTTCTTCTTAACCGTTGAAGGTAAATTTTATTGATCTATCTTAGGTTCATCGTTATCAAAACATTCACCAGATTCTATGATAGATTTTCATATTCTTTTACCTCTCTGGTCACCTTTAGAAATTTTTTGTTGGAAAAGTTCTTGAGATGTTCATTACTATTATTTCCATTATCAAGATAATTATTCAAATCGTAAATCTCTTTTTCTAGCTTGACTTTCTCATCAAGAAAACCCTATTGGGTTTTTAATGGGAAATTTTAATTTATCAACTTCATTTTTTCCTTCTCAATCCTTCTAATATTTCTCATACATTCTTTCAACTCTGCTTTCAGATGAGATTCAAGTTGAGTTTCTTCTTCTTCAGAACAATTACACCTGAAATCTTTATTATTCACTATTAAAATAAAATTATTATATATTATTTTCATAAAAAAATATTTTTCAGATTAAACATCAATATCTTATTCTTCTACATCTTTAGACAATAATATTTTTATTTTTAATTTGATGAACTTTTTATCTTTCTCTCTGGAAAAAGATTTATCTGTACCATTTTATTTATTCCATGACCTTGTTGGTCAACTTTATTGTTCATTATTATACTATACTTTCTTTCTTCAAGGAAAATTAGCCACCAAGGGAACAATGTATCCACATTCAAAATCATTCATGGTAAGTATCCATTTATATTTAACTATATCGCTTCTCATATTTTTAGAAAAATAGGAAAAAATATCATCAATATTTTTATATGCCTTATTTTCAGAGTTAGATTCTGCAATATCATTTTATAAAAGAACCTTCTTAGACTTTTCTTTCTAATAAAGTTTGCTTGCAATTTCTTGATATACTTTTTTATCTTTATAATCTTCTCCCTTATAATTTCATAAGTAATGAGAGTTCTATGTAAATCATCTAGAGATTATTTTTTAGGGTATCTATCTCCTAATGAATAAACTTTATCATCAAAAATAGTGGAAAAATTTATAAAGATTTTTTAATAACTGTAGAATCCACCAAACTTTCACTAAGACATTTGATAGTGATAACAATGTCATTTACCCTAGTAATGAAGTTACCAACAGATTCATATTCACCCATTTTCAAATATTTATACTTCTGCCTCTAAATTTGAAGTTTTTCCTTCTTCACTTTTGTATTTTCTTCAAAGATGTTTCTTAGCTTATCCCATATTCATTTATATATGGAAGCACCTTTCACTCCTAAAAATTCACTTCCCTAAAGTCATGAGAGTAAATAATTTTTATATCTTCCATCATTTTCAAGATTCTTTGTATCGATGAGTGTAAGAGGAACCTTGTCATCAATAGGAGGAAATCCATCAGGTGTAGCTTAAAAAAATTCATACCCTAGAGAAATATGACAAGGAATCAATCCATATTTCCAGATATTATAGTTCTTTACATCAAATATTGGAATCCTTTTAATTTTCAAACAATTCAAATTCTCTACCAAAACGTATCTTCAAAACATCAGTAAAGAATAAAAAAAGGGAACCTTATGCTCTAATACCATTTGATTTTTCATAGTTAACATAGTTTTATCACTGAGAGGTGGAGAGGTAGTCAATGATATATTTTATTTATTATGTTTCCTTACTTATGAACCAAACATCTCTTCCTATTACGAATCTCTTTCTCTGTTGAAAAATATTTAAACACCCATCCATAGGAATAGAGGAATTTACAAGGTTCACTACTAAAAAAGAGTAGTAACGTCCTTGGAATGGTTGGAAACAATCCAACACCGCACAATTAACTAGAAAAAAACTTTTTGTGTGGAATACAATGATTAGGATATTCCCTTACACTCGTGTAGAACATTGAAAACAATCCAATAGTGTGTGTGCTTTTTCTAACACAAAATGATGCAATATAGTATTTTTGTAACAAACATGTTATGGGGTTTCTTGATCAACTTTCACAAATATGATCTTGAAAAAAATAAATTTCTTACCCAGAAGTTTGTGTGAACATTGTGTACATCATAACGATACTCATTTCAATATCACAGTATGATTTCCACATCTGATTGCGCACAATTGAAATCCCACCTCTCATGTACTATTTGTTTATATAAATTACTTTTGAGAACCATTTTATTGCATTTGTGAACTTCATTAAGTTTTCTGGGAATTATATTACTTCCACCAAAAACTTCTTATATACTCCACTTCCTAGATTTTACTATGTGTCATGAGTTCATAATGGACAACCTTCTTCTTCTATGGACCATCCCTACTTCAGTGGACCACCTCTTCTTCCACGAACCATCTCCTCTTCTATGACGATCTTTTATTCCATGGATTTTAACCCCTTCCATGGACTGTTCATTCACCTATGGACTACCCTAGGTTCTGCGGATATCCTTTAATTACATAGACAACCTTTCCTTCTATGTAAATGATCCCCGTGAACTTCAATCCTTCACAGATTTCTCCCTCATGAACTTATTCTCTTTCACACAATTCTCCCTCATGAATTCTTTTGGACATACAAGTATTATTATAGGAGTGATGATATCTAGTAATAAAATTAACTCTATTTAATAATATGATCAAGGGTATTTCTATAGGAATGTTTATCCACAAAACTCATTGATATGATTTACCTAAAACTTCGATGTGGTACAGTATTCACCACGAACTATTGTATGGTCCTCATAGAATCTCTCTCCTTTGATGTGATCATTGTCATCCATAAACAATAACCCTTTTCAACAGCTTAAATCAAAACATCATTCCAAAAATTACATGCCTCTCATAAATGGTTTTACTCCCACATACTTCAATCCTTCCTTGAACTATGATCCTCTCATGGACCATTTTCCTAATGCAGTCAATGTAGCGCGCTTTGCATTCCGCATAACACTACTATTCGGAAATATTCCTTTTCCAATTTTCCTTATCCATTTTTCATTCCTCCTATGTGATCCACAAACTATGATTTTCAGTCCCTGAACTATGCTTTGTGGACTCCTTTACATAAAAACTACCCTTTCTATAAAACAAACTCTTGATCTTGAAGCCCATAAATTTGGAAAACACTAGGAAATGACACCACCTTAAAAATATACTTCGTCAACATCAGTCATACTAATTTTTAGTCATATTTCTATCAACAAACACAAATTGATACATTGTTGAATATTTAACCATCATCTATCAAAATTCACTTATTTCCAAAACCACTGGATTGCCTTCATCATGAACCCCATCTTTCATGACATTTAACCTTTGATCGATCATATTTAGCATCATCATATTTAAAAATAATAGTATTGTATTTTACCTATATTTTAGCAACATATTTCTTTCCTAATCAACTGGACATTCTTATGAATTGGGAATCTAATTTCCAAAATACGATGGTCAGTTCAATCATCCATTTTTATAAAGTGAGGTGATTTATTTTCTTCTCAAACTTCCTTGACAAAAACAGACAATACCTGAATACAATAACCATACTTATTATCTTGATCCAAATAGGATATATTATCAAATGTATTATTATATATATGAAATGTGTTGGTTGTGATGGCTTAGGGTATATGCTAGCTGCATGGGTTCTAATGGATAAGGTATAATATCATATGTTTGATAAACGTCTTATAGGATATGGTGGCTCCCATAAACTACTAGGATAATATTTATTCATAAGTGATATGGTATTATTTGGTTATGTGATGCACGATGTGCATGTTTTGATGCATTTCCTAGGTATCTTTGGACTGGCTTACTTTTGGGGAGAGATGGCTTAGGACGTGCAATGTTCGGACTGAGTGGAAAACCTGTAGGGAAGCAGGTGAAGGGTATCCTTGATGTTTTATTATTATATTATATAATATTTTTTATGAAATAATTGGTGAGATTTATCCATTTTGAGGTTGGTAAATAAGTATACCAATTTTGGTGATCAATTAGTTTCACTGTTAGTCATTATCTTTTAGTGTTATTCTTTATCTTTTGTGTGAGAGGCTTCAGGGAGGATCCTACTGAGTATAATGTTATTATCACCCTATGTATATATAATATATTTTTCAATTAATCCAATTTAGGTAAGATATTGGGCTAGATATTTCTACCTTGCGTCATGACCTATTTGGGATTTATGGACACTTTCGTCTTTTCTATTTTGTGTACTTTTAGTTTTCCTTTAAGTTGTGTTAGTATTGTATTACTTTGAATGTTTACACATGATATTCCTTTTATATATATGTTTGAGAAGGTTTTTGTTGTTGTATCCTTATTATATCTATCTTCCTAATGTTTATCTTGTAGGGTAATGCCTCCTATATGAATTTTATTATACCTTCGGTGTTATTCTCCATCCCCGGGCCTACTGGACGTGGGACTCAGGCAGTCACCATCTCTCTCCCCTCATTGTGGTATCTTTGTAGGGAGGGGTTAGTGACACATGAACCATAAAGGTTTAGTTTCTTTGGAGAATAGAAGTATAACCAAAATATTTGATGACATATATTCAACATCGCCCCTAAAGTTCCTCTTTTCTGATATCCTTCTTAGACATACCATATTTAAAACCGTTCTTCATAACCTTGGGAATTGGAAACATTAGAAAGGGTGAGTTCAAATGATCGATAAGGGTAAATATAAGAGATATAAATAAATGTTTATAAGTTAGAACAAGTTAAACATAAGGGTATGAGAGTATGATCATAACTTACAAAAGTCATAACCTATCAGTAAAAGATCATTAATCATAATTCATGGCATAAGGCTCTATCATTATAAAATACATGAGTTATAAGAGTAGAGAATCATAAATGATCATTCATGATCTAGAAGAATAAATTATAAACATAAGACATAAGTTTTTGGAATGCACATAAGTATAGAAAATTATTTTCTTAGTCAAGTCTCACTGCCAAGAATATCATAGGGGGAAATGTACCAAAGTAGAATGGGTTTAATTATCATTCCATCATTTCCATAGTTAAGGAACACTATCATGAAAATCATAGTGGACAGAGTCCCATTTTGGAATTGGGTTCACTATCCATTTCAATTCATATTATCACATGAGATATCAATATTCAACTAATGCATTGGAGGGATATATACATCCAGCCCTACCCATCACATAATGAAAACTATATAGAGGTTTTCCATAAGATCATAAATACATTCATTATAGCATAAATCATGGAAAATAAATGAGTTTAATAAAGATTTAATCATCATATAATCATAATAAATCAAGAGAATGGAATTGAATGGTATCATAAAATCATTCATTATTTCATCATTTTTTAAGTAACTCATGGGAAAGAAATAGGTTTCATGAAAACATTAGAAAAACATAATCATCATAAACCATCTGTATAAATAACTTAGTTAATATCATTAGAACATATCCCTAGTGGATCATAAGAAACATTAAGGGATGATTAAATAGATAAAAAATACTTTTAAAAGAGAATTTCAAAATTAATTTTAAAAACATGGGGAAATATTATTTTCCTTCGGTATGTTTAAAAAGAAATAAATTTCAGAATATTGAGAAATATATTTTCTATGAAAATAACCATGAAAATGTGTAAACAACAACTCAATGAAAAGGACAGTCATGATGGTGGGAAAATTCAATATTTCTATAAATGTGAAAACAAAGATTACTTTCACACTTTTTATAAAAACTCATAAATAGAGAGCATGGAAAAAACTATAAAATTCCTTTTAACACTATAGGATAATTGGTTTTTTACTATAGGTTATTTATGATCGATTGGGATATTGTTGAAAATGATCTCAAATATAGAATTATTTTTTATATATGAATAATTAGGTCCAAATAACTCTAGATATCGGGTTATTTCTAATGGAATTATCATTCTGTGGCAAATAATCTTGGTGAAAATGTGCACCATTTGGTGGATAAACACTACTTGAAAAAGAGTGATCTCTTTCAACATAAGTAGTATTATTCCCCAAAACTACTATGATGGAGGATATAAAATTTCATTGTCAATAACAAAGTTTCTGATAGAAATCAATCTCCATCGCAAATATGTTTTTGGTATAGTAAAAAAAAAATGGTGGGTGGAATTTATAGTAGATTTCTAGATTCATCAAAAATGAGTTTTTGTTTACCACCATTACTTATTATAGTGGGTGGTATTTATGAAGGATTTTGTCACAAATACTCTATCATAAAATGTCTATCCTATATAAGAACCCAAGTAGAACCCTCTCCATCAACTTCTAAAACTCTCTCTATTTATCCCTAACTTCTCTCTTATATATAGTTAAATATTTCAAGTAAAGTCTCTGTAAGCACATTGAGATATCTATCATAGTACAAGAGTTAATTTTAAGGTATTTATTTTAAACTTTTTTTAATGTTTAATTAATTTATTTTGTTTCATATTATGAATAAATAGAAATAATTATTAGTAGTTAGTAATAATTATGGATAATTAGTAATAATTACTCATAATTTCTAGTAATTATGAATAATTCCTAATAATTTTCAATAATTTCAATAATTACATATAATAATAAGTAATTACCTATAATTAGAAATAATTATTACTAATTAGGAATAATTACTAATAAATAAAAATAATTACCAATAATTAGGAATAATTTATAATAATTACCAAAAATTACCAAAAATTATCAGTAATTTCCAATAATCATTAGTAATTAGTAATAATTTCTATAATTATAGGTAATTAGTAATAATTAGTAAAAAAATTATTTATAATTAGAAATAATTACTAGTAATTTATATCAATAAAAAATAATTACCAATAATAAGGATTAAGTACCCATAATTAGGAATAATTATAAAAAAATAACCAATAATTAACAACAAATAGTAACAATTACTAACAATTAGTAATAATTACAAATTATCAAAAATAATTACCAATAATTATAAATAATTTTCAGTAATTACCATTAACTAGCAATAATTAGTAATAATTTTTGATAATTACCAATAATTGTGGTATGTGCCAGGATTGACTGGAACTCACTATTGGCCCCCACAACTAAGTGATTAGGATTTGATTCATGTTAACCCCATCAGGGGATTAATGGGTGGTGATGATGGATTATGATGGAGTAGGTTAATATAAAAAAAGAGGTAGATCAAATTCCATAGAGATGTATCATATGTCCATTGGGCCATGTTATGGGCGTTCAATCCTACTAGTCCTTTGGACCATTATTTATAATAAATTGTCTAGTTGGATGGGTTATCCTAGGGGGGTATGAAAATTACTTATAGTCTACAGGTGTGTGTGTGTGTGTGTTTATTTGTACTTATACCCCCCCCCCCAATATTCTACCTATTTTTAATAATAATTAAAAATAATTATCAATAATTACTAATAATGATCCATAATTACCAGGAATTATCAATAATTACTCGTAATTAGAAATAATTGTCACGACCCGCCCTCGGGGTCCGTGCCGTGACTACCCCAAGCCCGCCTTCCATAGGCCAGGGGCTGGCGACTAGCACCAAGGCGTAAATCCCGGTAAAAAGGGAAGGCATTGCCTTTGAAAAGTAAACACACACCACAGAGTAAACAAGCGGAAAGTAAACACTAAACAAGCAGAGTACGACTGAAAGTGCGGAAAGGTAAATGGGCCAGAATACAAACCCAAACTGAAAGTAAAGTACAACTCGAAAAAGGGGAAAAACAGCAACTGAAAAGTAAAAGCCGCTACTCCGAGCTATCCACCGGAAATTCCACCTGAAGGGTGGGTACAGATAGCTCCTCTGCTCCACGGGTCCCGCCGTCCGCTCCGTGCACGTCCCGCCCAGTGGTCCACCTCCGGGTACCGTCCCGCTCTACAAGCCTCAGCTAAGGTCAACGTTGTCCGTCGTCTGCAACCAACACAACGTAGTGCGGGCGAAGCCCGTGCAGGGGTGAGTATAAGCTACTCAGTAGGGACCCCGAGACCCCTGAAGGTCTCTCAAATCCACAAAGGATAAACCACGAAGAAAAGTAACAATCACGAAGTAATAACCGACACTGCTTAGGTATATGCCCATACATATACCTAAGTCATCAATTCAAATACGCTCTATCCTCCGAGACCAAGTACAACTCAGTCCACACAGGAAAGTAAACGTAATCCACACAGGATTGCACAACACAATCCACACAGGAAAGCAAAAGGATTCAGCTCACACAGGTATACTTCTTCAAGGACGATAAAGATGATCACTGATCCATCTAAGTCGTCGGACCCACGAAGGATCGATAGGTAACTAACCCCCGCAGAAGACCCACACAGGATCGGGCTCACACAGAACCTGTAGGCGCTGGCTCACACAGAACCGCTGAGCGCAAGGACCCACACAGGATCGGGCTCACACAGAACCTGTAGCACTGATCCACGTAGGATCGCTGAGTGCTGTAGTCGTCGTCGTCGAATCCACACAGGATCTCTGTACTGTCGTCGTCGAATCCACAGAGGATCTCTGTACTATCGTCGTCGAATCCACACAGGATCTCTGTACTGTCGTCGTCGCAGTCACAGTAGCAGTCGTAGCAGTAGAACAGTCGCAGCCAGCACTAGGGTTCCCGCACACAGCAAGCTCGTACGGAGGATCCGCTCCACGAGCCGAGAGGCTGATACATCAACTGTCACGAAGACCGAAGTTGATGTATCCAAAATTTCCGTATCATCAACAGGAACTCAACGCAACAGACGGCGCGTCGATCGGACGCCCGGTCTGAGAGTTATAGGCATTTCGTCTCCGGGGCCCGGTTGGTTTTTAAGGCAAAACCAACCCGACCGTACTCCACCTGCGTCCAAACCTTGGGCGGAGTATGCCAAAATATCCGTCTCACTAAGAGGAACACAACGCGACTGACGGCGCGTCAATCGGACGTCCGTAGCTCAAGATATGAGCGTTTCCGCTCCGAAGGCCCGGTTGGTTTCGTGAACGAACCAACCCGGCCGAACTCAAAGTAAACTGAAACCTTGAGTGCGATATACCGAAACGACCGTCTCGATCCAAGGATCGCGTTGCCATAGACGGTTCGTCATTCGGAGTTCCGAGGCTCAAGTTATGAGCCAAAAACCGAAACTGGTCCGAAACGGGGGGGTCCGGGTCCGGGCCGACCCGGCCCGACCCCCCCCCCCCCCTGGGCGGCGCGGTGGCCGGCGGCGGCGGACGGTGGCGGCGGGCGGCGGCGCGGCGGCGCGGCGGCGGACCGCGGTGGCGGCGGCGGCGGGCCGCGGCGGCGGCGGGCCGCGGCGGCGGCGGCGGCGGGCCGCGGTGGCGGCGGCGGCGGGCCGCGGTGGCGGCGGCGGGCCGCGGCGGCGGTGCCAGGCACCGCACGTGGGAGGCACGCGGGGGCTAAGCCCCGCGTTTTGTCAAGGCGGCACGGCCTTGTGCCGTGCCTTGCAACAAACGGCCCCCGCAAGTGGGGGCCGGCTGGAACGAACCGGGGGGGGCTGTTGCCCCCCCCCCCTCCTTTAATGAACCGCCCCCCCTCATTAAGAGGGGGGTTTTTTGAACCAGCCAGGGGATTTATTCCCCCAGTTTTATGACATCCGGCCGGCCAGCTGGCCGGCCGGTTTTACCAACGGGACCGGAAATTCCGGTCCCGCCCTCGACATCCGACGCCGGCGGCCCGGCCGCCGGTCTTTCCTTCCGCCGCGGCCCGGAACCGGCCGCGGTCTCCTCGTCCCGCCGCGGCCCGGAACCGGCCGCGGTCTTCTCGTTCCGCCGCGGCCCGGAACCGGCCGCGGTCTTCTCGTCCCGCCGCGGCCCGGAACCGGCCGCGGCGTTCATCATCCGGCGCGGTGCGACGGCACCGCGTCCCTTCGCCGTGCTTTGATATTATTCAACGCGGCGCGACGGCGTCGTGTTCTTGTTGTTACTTCCAAGGTGCGTGCGACGGCATCGCGTAAGATATTCGCACGTTCATCCGCGTGGTGCGACGGCACCACGCCACTTGCTTTCCTCCGCAAAATAATTAAACAAGAACGATGGAGGGGGGTTCGGCCGTGTTCGTGCGGTCCGACCCCCCTCTCGTTAAACATAATAACGCAACTTAAAACATTTAAAAGTCTCAAGTTTGACATGCGAAAACCAGGATCAAGAAACGGAATAAATAAAATATTGAATCAACAACCCCTACCTTGGTATAAGGTTCAAAGGTTCGGCTACGCTCCGCGGAAGACGGCGTCGCGGAGGTCGGGTGTCGCGGTCGACATTCGTCAAATCCGTTGACGAAGTGTTATGCCCGAAGAGACACGACGTTGGCGGATCTTCGTTTGCCGACGAAGAAGGTCCGAGGAGGAAGAAGAGGTCCGAAGATACCGGGTTGCCGAGTCGATGATCCTTGACGAAGTGTTGTCGTTCTTCGTTGAGGATGAAGACGTTCTTCGCCGGAGAAGATGAAGAGGAGCTCTCAAAAGCTCTCAAGGGAATAAACCAACAACCCATAAACAAATAAGATTACATCTTATTTTATTAACACATAACTCAAAAGAATTTCAAATGTTTGAAATTCAAAAGAGTTAACTCCCAAAATTAATTAAGAGTAACATAGGCCAATTAATTAGGGGTTAAGTACGTTGAGAGAAATTGAAAAGAAAAGGGGTTCGTGTGGGCCCCACCACACTTAATCCTCCCAAGGGAGGTTAAGTGGGTGTGGGTCCCACTTCCAACCTCCTTTGATAGGTTTTTAAATAAGTTAAAATAAAATTTGTCTTACACAAATTTTATTTAACTTAACTGAAAAACCCCAAAACGTAACTTTCAACCCGCAACAAACGCAACTCCCGATAAGGTCTCATTAAGCGAATATCGGCGCTGCGAGTTCATCGGTGCCCTCAGATTTCAATTCCGAGCACCGGATCAAAAGTTAGGAATTCCCGCTCGTTCGTTCACTGAACGTACCCGAGCCAAACTTCAGAAATTAATTCCGGGCACTCCGGGCCTCGGAATCAGGGGCCGTCTGAAACCGCGTTCTTGTAAAATTCTAAAGAAAATTAAGAAAAAATTTCCCTTGAATTTTACGGGTCTTTACATTACTCCCACCTCAGGGCTTTACGTCCCCGTAAAGATACATCAAAAACTAGGGAAACAAAAGAGGGTACTGAGCACGCATCTGAGCCTCCCGCTCCCATGTGCTCTCCTGGAGATTCCCGTGCTGCCATCTGTTGCGCACAAGAGGAATCGATCGCCCAAGAAGGACCCGCTCCTGTCGATCCTCTATCTCCACCGGGACCTCCGTAAAAGTCGCCCCATCGTCAACGTCAAGCTCCCCATGGTCAATGATGTGCGTCGGGTCGTGCACGTATCTCCTCAGCTGGGATACGTGGAAGACGTCGTGCACCCGGTGCAACTGAGGTGGTAGAGCCAGGCGATAAGCCACCTCGCCAATCCTGCTGAGAATCTGGAAGGGTCCGATGAAGCGCGGAGATAACTTGCCGCCTCGGCCAAATCTCTGAATACCACGTCGAGGTGAGACCCGCAAGAAGACGTGGTCGCCATCCTCGAACTCCAGTGGCCTCCGCCTCCAGTCAGCGTATGACTTCTGCCGGCTCTAAGCTGTCCTCATCCGCTCCTAGATGACCTGGACCTTCTCTGTCGTGGCCTGGACCATCTCCGGTCCCATCAGAGCTGCAAGATTTCTCCTTTGCCGAAAAGAGAAATCTGGTCTCATCCCCTGGATGAACCACATTCTTTGCCTAAAACAGTCAATCCTAACATGGATGATACTAATCCATACTAAGGATGACGTCGTAAGGCCTCGACGCTACTACTAAGAGATTCAACCGTTACTCTCGCCTCCAAGGGTTGAGTCACACTGTCGGCATCAGTGTGTGGTAATTGGGCCTCCTCCAGTAGATGTCTCACAAGTGAGGGTCAAGTCAACAGCCAAAACTGGAACCTCTTAGTAACATTACGATAGAGGACAGGAACGAAAACATCACAAGGGTATGCGTCTTTTATTATTGCAGCTCATATTACAAGACGCTACACAAAAGCAACATCAACATGGAACTAGAAGTACAAAAGACGTATCCACTAGTTCCTCCCCTGTCCACCTGCTCCCAGAGCTCCAGCATTTGTCGCTGCCTCAACCTCGGTGGCTCCCTCCAAGCCTGCGGATCGAGGAGTCGGACAGTCACGTGCCAGGTGACCCTTTCCGCCACAGGAGTAACATTGTCCGTTTCTGGCACGCCTGGCTCTGACCCCACCTCGGGTGCCCCGCACCACCGGTCCTAAAACCCGAGATCGCCCAACTGCTGGTCTGGTCCTCCTGGACCTCTGCATCATCTGTCTACTGCCCACAGATGACTCGGCTTCTGATCGAAAAACACGCGGCAAAGGCAGAATCTCCTGTACACGCTCGGGGTGTAGAGATACTGGCACAAACTCCACCCTGAATAAGGTCTCGAAGTCTTCCCATGCGAAGTCCATCTCATCGCAAAACTGAAACAAGTGGCTCCACCACCTACCTGCTGCTGCGTGTAGTAGGCTCGCAGCGAGGACCACCATGAGGTCTGCTGGTGTCCTCTCTAGCCTAAACACTCGAACCACTGCCTCCAGCCAGTCCTCTGCTGCCTGGGGATCCGTCTCCCCGCGAAACCTGGGCGGTCGCTGGCGCTGAAACTCATGCAGTGCGCTAAGGCGACGTGCATCGTCAGCGGCTGCTGCTGGAAGCATCGGGGGATCGGCGGGTAAAGCTACCGCCGGTGCCACTACTGGAAAAGGGCCCTGCACCGAGGCCTCGTCGCTCGGTGGGCTGTCGTCTCGCTCGACTCTCGGAACCCTAGCTGGCTGCCGTCGCGGGGCCATCCTGAAAAGGAGAACAAGAGCACCACAGTCAGAACAGTATACCTGGTGAGCTGGCACAAGTAATCACAAGGAAAACTTGAGACTTTCATAAAGCAGATCAGTATACCCGGTGAGCTGACACAAGTAATCACAAAGAAAACTTGAAACACACACGCAATTAATGTTTTCGTGCATTAAGTCGGAAATCAGAAGTCAGGGTCCTGGTGTACGGATACGTCGGCCGCCGCACCAACAATGGACTCCCTGGACTGATAACCACACTCAATACGCTAAACATTATTTCTTCACATAGAAAAGATCAGAGTTCGCGGTAGAACCGAACTCCTCTGATACCAATTTGTCACGACCCGCCCTCGGGGTCCGTGCCGTGACTACCCCAAGCCCGCCTTCCATAGGCCAGGGGCTGGCGACTAGCACCAAGGCGTAAATCCCGGTAAAAAGGGAAGGGATTGCCTTTGAAAAGTAAACACACACCACAGAGTAAACAAGCGGAAAGTAAACACTAAACAAGCAGAGTACGACTGAAAGTGCGGAAAGGTAAATGGGCCAGAATACAAACCCAAACTGAAAGTAAAGTACAACTCGAAAAAGGGGAAAAACAGCAACTGAAAAGTAAAAGCCGCTACTCCGAGCTGTCCACCGGAAATTCCACCTGAAGGGTGGGTACAGATAGCTCCTCTGCTCCACGGGTCCCGCCGTCCGCTCCGTGCACGTCCCGCCCAGTGGTCCACCTCCGGGTACCGTCCCGCTCTACAAGCCTCAGCTAAGGTCAACGCTGTCCGTCGTCTGCAACCAACACAACGTAGTGCGGGCGAAGCCCGTGCAGGGGTGAGTATAAGCTACTCAGTACGGACCCTGAGACCCCTGAAGGTCTCTCAAATCCACAAAGGATAAACCACGAAGAAAAGTAACAATCACGAAGTAATAACCGACACTGCTTAGGTATATGCCCATACATATACCTAAGTCATCAATTCAAATACGCTCTATCCTCCGAGCCCAAGTACAACTCAGTCCACACAGGAAAGTAAACGTAATCCACACAGGATTTCACAACACAATCCACACAGGAAAGCAAAAGGATTCAGCTCACACATGTATACTTCTTCAAGGACGATAAAGATGATCACTGATCCATCTAAGTCGTCGGACCCACGAAGGATCGATAGGTAACTAACCCCCGCAGAAGACCCACACAGGATCGGGCTCACACAGAACCTATAGGCGCTGGCTCACACAGAACCGCTGAGCGCAAGGACCCACACAGGATCGGGCTCACACAGAACCTGTAGCACTGATCCACGTAGGATCGCTGAGTGCTGTAGTCGTCGTCGTCGAATCCACACAGGATCTCTGTACTGTCGTCGTCGAATCCACACAGGATCTCTGTACTGTCGTCCTCGAATCCACACAGGATCTCTGTACTGTCGTCGTCGCAGTCACAGTAGCAGTCGTAGCAGTAGAACAGTCGCAGCCAGCACTAGGGTTCCCGCACACAACAAGCTCGTACGGAGGATCCGCTCCACGAGCCGAGAGGCTGATACATCAACTGTCACGAAGACCGAAGTTGATGTATCCAAAAGTTCCGTATCGTCAACAGGAACTCAACGCAACAGACGGCGCGTCGATCGGACGCCCGGTCTGAGAGTTATAGGCATTTCGTCTCCGGGGCCCGGTTGGTTTTTAAGGCAAAACCAACCCGACCGTACTCCACCTGCGTCCAAACCTCGGGCGGAGTATGCCAAAAGATCCGTCTCACTAAGAGGAACACAACGCGACTGACGGCGCGTCAATCGGACGTCCGTAGCTCAAGATATGAGCGTTTCCGCTCCGAAGGCCCGGTTGGTTTCGTGAACGAACCAACCCGGCCGAACTCAAAGTAAACCGAAACCTTGAGTGCGATATACCGAAACGACCGTCTCGATCCAAGGATCGCGTTGCCGCAGACGGTTCGTCATTCGGAGGTCCGAGGCTCAAGTTATGAGCCAAAAACCGAAACTGGTCCGAAACGGGGGGTCCGGGTCCGGGCCGACCCGGCCCGACCCCCCCCTGGGCGGCGCGGTGGCCGGCGGCGGCGGCCGGCGGCGGCGGACGACGGCGGCGGGCGGCGGCGCGGCGCGGGCCGCGGTGGCGGCGGCGGCGGGCCGCGGTGGCGGCGGCGGCGGGCCGCGGTGGCGGCGGCGGCGGGCCGCGGTGGCGGCGGCGGGCCGCGGTGGCGGCGGCGGCGGGCCGCGGTGGCGGCGGCGGCGGGCCGCGGTGGCGGCGGCGGCGGGCCGCGGCGGCGGGCCGCGGGGGCGGCGGCGGGCCGCGGCGGCGGCGCCAGGCGCCGCACGTGGGAGGCACGCGGGGGCTAAGCCCCGCGTTTTGTCAAGGCGGCACGGCCTTGTGCCCTGCCTTGCAACAAACGGCCCCCGCAAGTGGGGGCCGGCTGGAACGAACCGGGGGGGGGGCTGTTGCCCCCCCCTCCTTTAATGAACCGCCCCCCCCTCATTAAGAGGGGGGTTTGTTGAACCAGCCGGGGGATTTATTCCCCCGGTTTTATGACATCCGGCCGGCCAGCTGGCCGGCCGGTTTTACCAACGGGACCGGAAATTCCGGTCCCGCCCTCGACTTCAGACGCCGGCGGCCCGGCCGCCGGTCTTTCCTTCCGCCGCGGCCCGGAACCGGCCGCGGTCTCCTCGTCCCGCCGCGGCCCGGAACCGGCCGCGGTCTTCTCGTTCCGCCGCGGCCCGGAACCGGCCGCGGTCTTCTCGTCCCGCCGCGGCCCGGAACCGGCCGCGGCGTTCATCATCCGGCGCGGTGCGACGGCACCGCGTCCCTTCGTCGTGCTTTGATATTATTCAACGCGGCGCGACGGCGTCGTGTTCTTGTTGTTACTTCCAAGGTGCGTGCGATGGCATCGCGTAAGATATTCGCACGTTCATCCGCGTGGTGCGACGGCACCACGCCACTTGCTTTCCTCCGCAAAATAATTAAACAAGAACGATGGAGGGGGGTTCGGCCGTGTTCGTGCGGTCCGGCCCCCCTCTCGTTAAACATAATAACGCAACTTAAAACATTTAAAAGTCTCAAGTTTGACATGCGAAAACCAGGATCAAGAAACGGAATAAATAAAATATTGAATCAACAACCCCTACCTTGGTATAAGGTTCAAAGGTTCGGCTACGCTCCGCGGAAGACGGCGTCGCGGAGGTCGGGTGTCGCGGTCGACGTTCGTCAAATCCGTTGACGAAGTGTTATGCCCGAAGAGACACGACGTTGGCGGATCTTCGTTTGCCGACGAAGAAGGTCCGAGGAGGAAGAAGAGGTCCGAAGATACCGGGTTGCCGAGTCGATGATCCTTGACGAAGTGTTGTCGTTCTTCGTTGAGGATGAAGACGTTCTTCGCCGGAGAAGATGAAGAGGAGCTCTCAAAAGCTCTCAAGGGAATAAACCAACAACCCATAAACAAATAAGATTACATCTTATTTTATTAACACATAACTCAAAAGAATTTCAAATGTTTGAAATTCAAAAGAGTTAACTCCCAAAATTAATTAAGAGTAACATAGGCCAATTAATTAGGGGTTAAGTACGTTGAGAGAAATTGAAAAGAAAAGGGGTTCGTGTGGGCCCCACCACACTTAATCCTCCCAAGGGAGGTTAAGTGGGTGTGGGTCCCACTTCCAACCTCCTTTGATAGGTTTTTAAATAAGTTAAAATAAAATTTGTCTTACACAAATTTTATTTAACTTAACTGAAAAACCCCAAAACGTAACTTTCAACCCGCAACAAACGCAACTCCCGATAAGGTCTCATTAAGCGAATATCGGCGCTGCGAGTTCATCGGTGCCCTCGGATTTCAATTCCGAGCACCGGATCAAAAGTTAGGAATTCCCGCTCGTTCGTTCACTGAACGTACCCGAGCCAAACTTCGGAAATTAATTCCGGGCACTCCGGGCCTCGGAATCAGGGGCCGTCTGAAACCGCGTTCTTGTAAAATTCTAAAGAAAATTAAGAAAAAATTTCCCTTGAATTTTACGGGTCTTTACAATAATTACCGATAATTACTAATAGTAAGAAATAATTACCGATAGTTTAACATAATTACCAATAATTTAAAATAACATACAATAATTAATAATAGTAACTAATAATTACCAATAATTACAAATAAAACCTAAGTGTTTACTAGTAATTACCAATAATTACTAATAATTATCAATAATTACTAATAATTCTTAATAATTGCTACAAATTATTAATTATTAATAATAATTATCAATAATTAGTTAAAATTAATAGTAATTAGTAATAATTATTAGTAACTACTAGTAATTAGTAATAATTACTAATAAAACCCAATAGTTTGTAATAATTACCAGTAATTACCAATAGTTTGAAATAAAAACCAATAATTAGTAATAATTGTTTATTATACGTGATAATTACCAAAAAAATAGCATAAATTACCACTAATTATGTGACATATTTCCCCTCCTAATAGGATTGTGTTGGGGAAGAATTACAACTAGGCCTTAAGAAACCTTCCAAGGCGCCAAAGGCTGGAAATAAATTCCAAGGGCTTCAAAATAGTTGCGAGATAATTTTCCCTTTGAAAATAAAACAACACAACCATACACACCATAACAAAATAACCACTAAATGATGCATGATAATATATATATATATATATATTAATGTATAATAACTGAATATCAAACACAAATACAATCATAGTATCGTAATGGAAGAATATTAACATCAAAGTATACAGTAGAAGTCAATACCATAAAAACTCAATTACTCTAAAGACACTAACATAGAAACTCCCAATACTCTTCAAGACCCAACTCCAATTCCATGCCCAAGTATCACGGAGCACCACTAAATAATTATGATTCTTTACCTTTACCTTTATCTTGATAGACAATATATATAGAAGAACCAATGTTCCAAAGAAGTGGTGAGTGATGAAACTTAGTAGGATTTACCCAAATGACTTCCCTACTCACTCCACAAGGATAGAAAAAGTTAGCACATTTAGGTAAAATGGTATATATAGAACACTTGATAAAATTTTTATAGATTTTAACAAAATATAAACCAATTTACATAGCAAAATAATTTTCATGGAAAAAAACTAAATGCATATTTAAGCCATTTCACCTTCCTTTTTGGAATACCCAGTCTGTGATTCACACAAACCCACACATGCATGCTTAAGTGAAAGTTCCATACTCATGAGAGGTTTCTCATCCATACACCATGCCATAACTAAGTGGAAAATTACCCTATCTCCCAATGACATATTACCATTATCTAGGTTCATGTCCCTTTATACCCCAATGGTACACTCAAATTATTCAAAGTCACATCAAAAGCATGAACTCACACAAACCTGTGTATACCAAAATCGTTTCAAACCAACCATTACAAAATATTTCAATAAAACCATTATTTTATTTAAAACCTTTTAAACAAACCATTTTCAAAAATCTAACAAATTGATATTTTAAAATCAACATTTTAATATCAAGAAAACAAATCACTTTGCACAACCAATTTCACACAATTCCATAAATCCACAAACCATCACTAAAGAAGGATTCTATCATGATTTTTACACCAATTTCACAATAAAATTCAATAAATTTAACCAATTTAAAATTAATCTTTCAAATTATAAAAATACATGTTAAGAGTGAATCCACATACTTTGGGAATTATGATAAAAACAAAGAAATTAGACAAAAATGACAAACAAACAGGGTTGAATCTCCAAAACCAATACTTAGATCTCTTACCCTTACATCAAAACCGCCATATATTATTAATATTGGAATAAACAAACCAATATCCATCAACAGTGGACTAGATATGATATTTAAAGTGATGAAAGATGAGTATAACTAAGGAAAACTACCACAAATGAATACTTACCATGGGAAACAGACTTCAATACACCATGAAAAGCCTTCATTTTTATTCCAGTTCAAAGGGGAGAGACTCTAGAACCTTTGAGAGGAAGAAAAATAAAATTAGGGATAAAAATATTGAAAAATGAGAGGTTTATAGGTGAAAAATAGTGTGATCAATTTTTTAGGATCTCACTTTTAAACCATGAAGGGTTTGTTGAATAGTTAGGGAAATCGTACGCTAACCATGTACTAGCCTCTACCTGAAGAATAAAATTACATGGTTGGACTACAAAATTATAAAAACCATATGAGAACCCTGAAAAATTTCTATATCCCACTTTACATTGTTTCTTCTGGATGTCCACATGGTCTGGAAAAACTGTGTGCCTAACCGTGAACCTACCCAAAATACCAGGTTTCATTATGAATGGTTTCTTATAGGAGGTACATGGTTTTCACTAACCATTCTCAAACCATGCACCTTTATAATATCCCTAAAAGCATCACAAAATTATTAAAAACCCTTCCAAACATCTCTCAAACACTTTACATACATTAAAATCATAAAAATTGTTACTTGAAATTTTGGGGCTAAATTCTCCCCACCAATGGCCTTTCTATCCCCGAAAAGTAGAAAACCATCATTGTTGTAAAAAGAGAATGTTCCATTAATCAATAATTTTTTTCCTATTACCAAGTATCTTCTTAAATCTGACCATGTTTTTACAAGAACTGCACTAAACCAATCCCTTCCTTAAGGAAGTATTTCTCTTGCATGTCCACAATCTATACAAGCACATGCACTAACAAAGATTTTAGAACTAGGTTGAACATGATCTCATCGAATGACATTGCTGAGATCAAGTTGATAATTTTTAAACTGAGATACATATAACACATTGTGCATAGCACTAAACTATGGTGGTAATGCCAACCGATATTCTACCTTGAAAAACCATTACAGTATCTAAAAAGGGCCTATGTATCTAGAAGATAACTTTACATGCTTCACAAAATGATAATGTCCATGAATTACAAAGATCGTAAAGAACACATGATCACACATCTCGAATAGTAAAGGCCATTAATGATGATCCACATAAAATTCATATGTCTCTGACACAGCTCCATTATCTTTTTGATCAACTAAATCTTCTCCATTATCTCTTGGACCATGCTTGACCCAACCAGGGAAGTCTCACCTGTTTCCACCCTAAAAAGTGGAGAACAAAAAGTACTCATATACAATGCTTAAAAAAGATCCATATTCATTGTGGCCTAATAACTATTGTTGTATGAGAACTCTGTTAATAGTATTTGATCTTCCCCTCATCCACCAAAATCTATTTAACAAGCCCAAAACTTGGCTTCCATAATTTGAATATCCCTTTTGGATTGTCCAAACATATAACGATGATACTCCATACTTATAGTCAAATGAGTCTCAAAATATTTCTATAAGGATTTCAAAAAATGAGATGTAAAACTTGGATCTCTATATGACACTATCGAAACTGGTTTTTCATTCCTCTTTACCACTTCTCAAATATATATTTTTGGGATGTCCTTAAGCATTTGAGATTCCCAAATATCACTGAAATGTGCTGAATTTGTGAGTTGATCCAATATCACCCATATGGCATCATTTTTAGAAACCATTCATGGGAGACATTTAACAAAATCTATAGTAATATGCTCCCATTTTCAAACAATAATAGGTAAAGACTGTAACATACCTTCTTGTCACTAATGTTATACCTTAACCTATTGACACATTAAGCATCTCAAAACAAACTCAGCCACCTTTATTTTTACACTGACCCACTAAAACTATGATTTCATTTCCTTATACATCTTTTATATCACATGATGAACAACCCATCATTATTGGTGGAATGGATAAATAGTTTTTATTAAAAATAACTGATACAACCATCCTATTACAAAACCAAAACACTAAACTCCCATCCAAATTCCATACCTCAATGGTCAACCCACCATTGAGTTTTGACCTCATAGATATGCATTAAGAATTAGATGTATGTGCATCTTTAACCATCTTCACCAAATCAGGAATGAATGAAACTGGAAAGAAAAACACAACAACTCCTTTGTCTTCACATTCAAAGTGCATGTCAGTTATAACTGACCTCAACTGCCAATGATCTAAATCCTCTTTTTCCATTTGAGCATATGACCTACTACATAATGAATTTTCCACCAAATTTCCTTTTCTTAGTGTATACATCAATTCAAATTCAAAAATTTGGAGACAATTAAACCATATTATCTATCTCATATTCAAATCCCTTTATGATAAAATTGGTTTCAAGATCTTATGATCTTAAACACCGTTAATTTCTCCAAAAATAGGTAATGGTGGAAAGTATTCCAACCATGGACTACAGTAGCTAACTCTAGATCATTTTTTGGGTATTCCTACTCATGAAATTGTAACTTTCATGAGTAATAAGCCAAAAATCATCTCCCTGCATAGGAAAACATCCCAACCAAGATCCTAAAGATTAACAATACACCACGTACCCTTATCCTGATTCTAGAAAAATCAAGATTGTTGCTAATGTAAGGTGAAATTTAAGCTCTTTAAGACACTTGTGACATTCCTTTCTCCATTATAATGGAATATTCTTCCCTTTTATATCCATCATTGGTGAGGATAGTTGTGAAAAATCGAGAACAAATCAACGGTAATAACCAGCTAGACCAAGGAAATTTCATGTCTTGAAGATGTTCTTCAGTACTTGACAATATAAAATAGCCTCTATCTTCCATGGATCCATAGAAACATATATTTTAGAGATTACATGTCCAAATAAACATACAAATTTTATCCAAAAATTACACTTTTAATGTTTGGAATATAGAATATGATCACTAAATATTCACAACATTGTCACCAAGTATTGCTCGTGATCAGTCATTGTCCTTGAATACACCAATATGTCATCCAGAAACACCATAAAAAATAATCTAGTTATCTTTGAAATATCTAATTCATCAATTCCATAAATACTTTTAGTTAATTCATAAGGCCAAACTCACAATTGGTGATATCCTGATCGCAATTCTATCTTAATGAACCACTAATCTCTCCTAAATTGATCAAACAATACATCAATGAATGGAAGTGGATACCTATTATTTATCATTAATTGGTTAATCTAATGATAATATTTATGCAACCAAATAATTTCATCTTCCTTTTTAATGAACAAGATTGGTGCTTCCCACAGAGAAGTTCCAGGCCAAATGAACCATTTTCTTTCCAAATCGTCCAATTTAACTTTCAATTACATTAATTCTGTTGATTCCATTCGATAATATGGAATTTAGATATTATTATTCCCAAGAAGGATATCAATTATGAACTTTACTTCTCTTCTGAGTAGAAACCTTGAAAAAATTTCAAAAAAAAAGATCCTGAAACTTATCACCAACCAATGGAAAACTACTATTCTCAATATCTTAAATCGTTTCAAAATTCAACACTGCCAACTGATATGAGAATGTTCCGACTGATAGTGCTAAAAATATCATTTCAGATGCCTTTTCACTTCAGTTTCTTTTGAAGAGATTCTTGACGCCATCATCAGTCATGAAACTAACCTTCCATGTATAATAGTCGATGTGTGCCATGATCATTTTCAACCAATTCATATCTTGGATTATGTGATGGATATCCATCTCAAGTACTAAGAAATCCTATATCAACTCAGCTCCATCAACAGCTATCGAACATCCTCTACATATAAAGGCTCGACATTCTCTTTGACCCAGATGAGTTTAAAGATTAAAAAAAGGCATCATATCAACATTTCAACCTAGAAAATCAAAATCTCAAGAAAAAATAAAGGAATTTGATGAAACTATATAAAAAAATTTCATATAAGGGTATAATTCAAAATAATCAAAGCTCACATTATCGATGCTCCAAATTGATCATCCAAAAAAACATTATTAGCTCCATACAATTGATTACTCAATGCACATTGTTCTTTACTTACCAATTGATATTGCACTACTAGAGGAGTCATGGTAATCCTAGAATCACCATGGCTAGCTCAGTTCTGCTGATGAGAGGTATTTGTTCTTCCCTCATCCCATTGAAGCATATATTTCCTATGATGCATGAGATGTTTCCCAAACACCCAAACTCATAACACTATGATAATAGTTCCAATTATTTCCTATATGATTTCAATTGTGGCATGATATTGGTGGTGTCATACACTCTCAATTCATGTGGTTTAATAAACTGCATTAGAAACATCCGTCATTGCTCTTGGGTCTTGGGGGAGGATTCACCAATCTATCCATTTGATTCGGAGTCAAACTGATACCTTGAAATTAGGTTTACCTATTTCACTTGTTTCTATCATTAGAGTTCCCATCATTTCTCATAATTATCAACATGATCTACCCACTTATAGTTCCTAAGATTTCATCTTCAGCTATCATCTCTCTATTGACCATATGTGTAAAATCCATTACAAAAAGAATGAATTTTTTTGACCGAAAATATTACCTCAATCTAAATTCATGAATTAATGACTTAAACGATGTAGTAGACGCAACTTCAGGTGAAAAGTAGACTAAATTCATGAATTTATAATCATACTTTTTCATTGAGATGTTATCCTACATCAAACTGAAAAAGTCCATAGTTTATGCAATCCTGAACATATGAGGATATAATTGTTGGTTGAACAATTCCTCAAAATCCTCCCGTGAAAGGCCTTAGTCTAATTTAGCATGAACTGATAAATCACACCAATTACATGTGGGATCTTCTATCATATACATTTCCAACTTAATATTCATCTCTAATAGTGTGCAAAGGAAAATAAATATTTGATTCATCCTATTCATCCACACCTCTACATTCTATGGTTTGTAATTGCCCAGAAAGAAGGGTGAATTATCCTTTTAAAACTAAACAGAATAAACCACTTTCCTTGGTTCATCCTTTTGGTTCCCTATATCCACAACCTGAAAATCATAGACTATACTCTAAACTAGATGTTGGTTCACCTATGGATTAGTTGAAACCACTTTCTTAGCAACTTCTTCTGGTTTTTTTCTTCTATGTCTATGGGGTGTTATTTCTATCAACACAAAAAATTACATAAGTCTTACTCTTTATAATATGAAGGCTTAACAATTTTGAATCCTATCACATCATAACTATGACAAAATTTCTTTCCAAAATTCAGCAAATATTCTATTTTCAACCCATTTTTGAAAAGAACTACTATGATTTTTAAAATCAACCCATTTTCAATATACCCATATCATGTCATTGCCAAAATCTCACATTTGAAAACATTTTTTCAATAAATTTTCTAAAATTAATGTAGATGCATCAAATCATAAATAATTGCTCAAAATGTAATATTTACTCATAGTGGGAAGTCTATTTTATAATGAATTTCATGCTCATATCATATGATAAACCCATGAAAGTGAGATTACACTTATATAAGTGTCTCAAAAACACTTATGTTCCCAACTCCCTTGTAACTTGATGTTTAGAATACAATGTTTAGCTATGTATTTATATGTTCTACATTTCCAGTCCTAGTAATCGTACTCCTTTAGACCAATCTGACACATGGAATAGAACAAAATAAATTTCAACTCCAAGACCGACATAACTGATAACCATGTATCGAACAACTGATACTACTTGTATATCAAGTCCCAAGTAAGTTGATACTACATCACAAAATGAAAGACGAACTATCCAAGACTGATACCACTTGTAACATGATGCCCCTCCTCATTGTCTTGAGTTGAGGAGGAATTTCTAATTGGCCTTAAGAAACATACCCACGGCACCAAAGGCTAGCAATAAATACTAAGGGCTTCAAAACAGTTGGGGGAGGATTTTCCCTTTGAAAATAAAACAAACCAACCAAAGACACCATAAAAAAATAATCACTAAATGATGCATGATAACATTATATACAACTCCAATTATAATAACCTAATATTAAACTCAATTGTAATCAAAGTACCACAAGGGAAGACTACAAACATTAAAGTACACAGTAGAAGTGAAAACCATAAAAACTCAAATACTCTAAAGACCCCAGCATAAAAACTCCCAACATTATCCATGAATCCACTCCAATTCCCTGGAAAAGTATCACAAATGACCACTAAAGAAGTGTGGTTCTTTACCTTTACCTATATAATGATAGAAAATATCTACAAAATCGCAAATGTTCCAAAGAAGGGGGTGAGTAATGAAACTCAGTAGGTTTTCCCCAAATGACTTTTCTACTCACGCCACAATAATAGAACATGTTATCACATTTATATAAAATAGTTTATATAAAACAATTGTTTTTTTATAGTTTATAAATATATAAATATATATATATATATATTTTATAGAAAAATAGTTTCCAAGGAAAACAACTAAACACATCTCTAAAATATTTCAACTTCCTTATTGGCATATTCAATCTGTGATTCACACACAGCCACACATGCATGCTTAAATAAAACATCATTAATCATGTGTGGTTTTTCATACATACACCATGTTGTCAGTATGTGGTCAATCGCTTTATTCCCCAATGAAACATTCCCCTTATCCAGGGTCACGTCCCTTTGTACCCTAATGGTACAGGCCCTTTATTTTGGATCACATCGAGGTAATGAATTCACACCAACCCATGTATTCCAAAACTATTTCAAAAAAATTCAATAAAACCAATATTTTTTTGAAAACCTCTAAAACAAACCAATTTCATAATTCTGACAAATCCATATTTTAAAATTATTATTTTAAAATATAGAAAACAAAGCACTCTTCACAACCAATTTCCACAAATCCACAAACTATCGCTAAAGAAGGTTTCTATCATGCTTTGTACACCATTTTAACAATCAAATTCAATAAATATAACCAATTTGAAATTGAGCCTTCATGTTCTAATAATAGGAGTCTATAGTGAAGCCACATACTTCAAGAATTATGATGAAAATGGTGAATGACATGAAAATGAAAAAAAATCAGGTTTAATATCAAAAACCCAGCCTAAGATATCTTACCATAACATCAACACATCAATATTTTATCAATATTAGCATAAAAACCTTAGATCTATCCATGGAGGACTAGATAAAAGAATCTGAGACTGGAAAGATGAGTAGATATAAATAAAAAAACCACAAATGAAGACTTACCATAGGAATCATGCTTTAACACACCAAGAAAATCTTTTGGATCTTTTCTGGTTCTAAGGGGAGAGACTCGACAGCCTTTGGGGGAAGAAATCTTGGGTTAGGGTTCAAAATAGAGAAAAATGAGAGGTTTAGAGGTGAAAACAAATGAGATTCACTTTTTTAGGATCTCACTTTTAAAATGTGCATGGTTAGTTTCACGGTTAGGAAAACCATGTACTAATTGTGTGTCAGCCTCAACCTCAAGAAGCACATCGCTTGGTTAGCCCACACGGTTAAAAAAAACTGTGCACCAACCCTGAAAAATACTTATGTCCTACTTTTCATAGTTTCTCCTGGGTGGCTGCACAGTCTGTCCAAACCATGCCCCTAACGGTGTGCCTTCCTAGAAGCCCATTGTTTCACTATGCACGGTTTTTTATAGGAGTTTCATGGTTTCAACTATTCATTCTCAAACCAAGAACCTTTAAAAAATATATATAAACATTCAAAAATTATTCTAAACACTCCCAAACTTCACCCAAACACATTACATTCATAAAATCATAAGGAAAGGGTTACTTACTTGAAACCGAGGTGGTACAAATTAGCAATAATTACATTTAATTCGCAGTAATTATCTTTAATTAGAAATGCATACACTTAATTAGGAATAATTAACTATAATTAAGAATAATTATATTTAATTAGAAATAATTGAAATTAATTAGAAATAATTAACAGTAATTAGCAATAATTTCAAATAATTACCAATATTTACCCATAATTACTATTAATGATCAATAATTACCAATAATCTATAATAATTACCAATAAACAGTAATAATAACTAGTAATCAGCAATAATCATCAGTAATTTCTAATAATTAATATTAATAGGTAATAATTAGCATTAATCAGTAATAATTACCATTAGTCAATAATAATTACTAGTAATTAAAAATAATTAACAATAATTAACAATAATTTTAAATAATTTCTAATAATTACCAATAATTATCAATAATTTCAAATAATTACCAATAATTACAAATAGTTAGGAATAATTTCCAATAATTAGGAATAATTATCAATAATAGGAAAAAATACTGATAAATTGGAATAATTACCAATAATTAGTAATATTTTTCTAATAATTCCAATTTTAACTAATAATTGCTAATAATTATAAATAATTAATAATAATTGGAAATAATTAGTAATAATATATAATAATTAACAATAATTACATTTAATTATAATTAATTACAAAAACTTTGTAGTAATTACCCATAATTTTCAACAATTACTAGTAATTATAAATAATTACTCGTAATTAAAAATAATTTCTGATAATTGAAAGTAATTAACTATAATAAATAACGATTAATAATAATTCAAAATAATAACCAATACATAGGAATAATTACCAATTGGTAGGAATAATTATTAATAAGTTGGAATATTTTCCAATAATTACCAAACAATTATAATAATTACTTATAATTCACAATAATTACTTGTAATTGTTAATAATTACCAGTAGTTTATAATGATCCCCAGTAATTAGTGATATTATTTTTATATTTTTCCTTATATCATCTCTTATTTTATTAGATTAATCATAAGTAAAGCCTCTAATTACTATTTTTTTATAAAACTATAGAAAGGGAAATTAAACGTGATTTTTAATTATGAAATTGTGATTGGATAAATCATCCTAGAAATCAAAATGGTGATAGTATAAATCATATATATATATTTAGGGTGTGGAAATATATTTTTAATTTGCATAATAAAATTTAGAATTTATTTATAAAGGGGAAATTATGTGTTGAGGTAAGAAATGTGATATGAGGAGATTGGAAATGTTTTAAACTTTTATGGTTCATCTATTGGTTTTCAGTTTTCAGAAAAACTCTGTCTGTTGGTATCATCGTGGTGAACACTATTCAAATTAAGATAAAAATAATATGGTTTCAGATCCATCATAGTTTTAAACTACTTTATATGAGGTTATTGGACCCTATTTTCAATAAATATAAACTCATAATGATAATTCAAATCTCGAGTAGGAACTATTTCAATTTTATTAATTGTTGAAATCTATTCATGAGGATTTATATCATGGATGCATGATATTAAAATTTGAAGCTACTAAAATTTTTTTGGCTATTAAATCTGATAATGGAAAGAAAAATATTTATATTGATGAAATATTTACATTAGTTAAAACATTGTTACTAATTGAAATTCATTTCTTATAAAATTCTATAAAAGTAAGGTGTTGTTCTATTATTTAGGTATTGTTTATTAGAAGATTCATGTATTATCAAATGATTACATCTTAATTTATGGTGAATATGTGTCAATAGTTAATTTCCATATATGTGGAAAATCAAAGTATAAATAAGAACAACAAAGAAATTTTAGTTTTTTCAATTAAATGGTTTTGGTATATCCTACATAAAACTAGATTGCAACATTTATTTATATCTCACAAAACATCCAAACTGATGGCATGAAATAAATAAAATATTTATATCATAAAAATATTAAATAATACATAGGATATTGATTTACATAAACATTTTGATCAGGTGAATCCATCTATTACTTCAAAACCTCATAACATGCAATTAAGTGATTCTACTAATGGATTTTATCCATTTGATTCTTATAGTATTCAATATTCTTATTATAATATCTCTATAACTCCATAAAAATAATCTCCTAGGATTTTAATGAAAGAACCATATATATTTTTTATATTAATTCCATGACATCTAAAAATGTATATTGATGTTTATTTAAATCCACTTATTGATGAATTAAATTTATTATGGAATAATGGTGTAACTACATATGACTTAGTTAAAAAAAATATAATTTTATAATATAATTTTAATTAATATAGTAAATTAATGAATTTTCAGCATATGGAATTTCCTCTAGTTGGAGTACATGTGGTCCGAAAACATTTCTATATAGTATGAGATACAACAAAGTTTTTCTACTTTTCAATAGAGGAAAACCTTATTTTTTGACTTTGATCACAAATTTCCATCTTCGAATAATACTTTCTAAAAGAACATAAAAAATTTCATATTATATACAATTGGATGAGATGGATTTCAAAAAAAAATATCGGGTATTGATATAAAAACTATTGTCTCTTCATTGAATATTATTACTTTTAGACCAACTATAAACTAACAAAAAATGATGTATTTGGAAAGATAACAATTACTTTTTGGATGTGTCATATTAGTCTGATTTTTTAGTCTATCACATGTCTGATATCATGTATATAGAGATGGATTTTTTTGATAACATATTTTATATAGTTTTGTACACACATTATATTACTAAACATACTGTAAAAGTATGATAATATATTTCCCAAATTTAAAGGAGTCGAAAACATGAGTTATTTAAAATTAAAAGTTCAAAAAAATTAATGAATCCAAAAGTTTATTATACACATTCTAAAGAAAAACATTTATTATTTTGTAAGTGTATTTCACACTTGATGTTATTAGACGGTTATGTCTCCAATTTGGATCGATTTTTCAGAAATTGTAATATTATTGGATTAAAAAAGGCATGTTTTTCATGTTATAATGGAAATATTTTTATTGATTAACCTTAAAAGGATAGATATTTCATTGATTTGGGATGTTTTGATAGAAATATCATATTTTTTTCAAAAAATTTGTGTAGAAACCGAAGATTATTATGCACTGAGTAGGTTGGAAAATTATTTGGTTTGATTTTATGCAAATTATAAAAAAAATATTCCAAATTTATTTGATTCAATAGAATATTAAATATTATATTTTATATATAAATAAAAATATAGAGGGTCAGTATAGTTCTAATTGATTTATCCATATGAGGATTCCTATAAAAATTTAAGAAAAATTTATGCAATAAAATATTAGGTGAAGGTTCAATTACTGAAGTAAACTTGTAAGAGGAAATTCCAATTTCCTTCTCTTATTATCTTTAATCTAAATATCCTTCAAAACATAATTGAATAGTCCATAATAATAGAAATTTTGATCATTCTATGGACTTTAAATTATCATTATTCATTTATTATGAACAAATTTCTTTTGGAGTTCAAGACTGATGAGTTTTAGGTGATGAAGATCACAAAGCTCATACATATGTTCTTCTCAATTGTGAATAAATGAATCAATTTGCATAGAAAGTACTACTTTCATATATTATTTATATTTTTTTAAAAGTAAATTAATATTAATTCATTTAAAATTTATATAATTAACATATTAATAATTAAGCCACTCAAATTACATCAAAATACCTTAATTAATGTCAAAAATATAATTTTTACTATTAGTTTCAAAGACAGGTAAAGTAAATTGTTTATGGTTGAACATATGAAGTATATTTATTATTTTTTATATTATTTATTACTTTTTGTTTTTCTTGGTATCACAAATTACAGATAAAATTGATAATTGATTATTTGTACAAAGTAACCCACTATTCAAATTGGTTAAATATTATAATACATATGTGGTTAATAGATTCTAATTTCATTCATGTGAATATGGTGAATAGAAAAAATAATGAATTGTTTTGTTTGCATGAATGGGTATTATCATAAAGAAAGTGAGGATGAATTTTTTGGCTTATGGGATAAACTAATTGGGATATGTAATCTAGGATAGAATTATTTAACAATCATTAAATGTCATTAGTTTGATGTTAATAGAGGTTTGTACCCCTTTCTGTCCATGGGAACTGGAATAGGCTCAAGTCCCACCAGGCTTGGACACTATTCATATTGTGAATAGGGAAATTCAAACCCATTTCCAAGCTATGGGATGTGTGGCGTGCTTTGGGCTTGGCTGCCCCCCCCCCACTAGGAGTTGAGCATAACCCATACACACATTTTTTAATTGGGGTCCTAACCTAGTGGTTAAGGAAACCATGTAATCCTGCATCAATCAAGGCTCAATTCCTGACATCATCAAAATTAGGGATTCATAGGAAGGGGAATGTGGCGTGTGTGGTGTGTATTTCTTTGGCTGTCAGGCCGCTCTAGGAGGGTAAACCTTGATTCAGTGTGGCAGTCATCTATGTTAAGGGCGTTTTGGCTAGAAATGATTTTATGTGGATGATCTTCGGTCGGTAGTGGCATAAGGTTTGAACAGTGCATGAATGGTTTTGATGGTATTCAACCGGTGAGGGGTCTTTATGGTGTGGGGCATCTGGTCAATGGAAGTGGGAAACATGAATGATGATGAGTGCAAGGTGGAGCATCTGTTCGTTGACTACTTCACCGGTGATGGATGATGTGGGGGAATATCTGATGTTCCATTGGTGGTGCACATGGAGGGTGGGAGGGAGTTTTCTCAATGGAATAGGCTCTACTATGTTGTGCTCCTGATGTCTTTGATGGATATATCATGATAAGAATAGAGAGAAAATGAAATTAAAATGTTAGCTCATATATACGGTTGTAGTCCCATGAGAGGTTAGATCAAGAAGATACCGCCTTTAATAAAATAAGATTCATATTAATGAGAGGATATGTATTTTTCATCATCACTAAACCCATGAAGTAATAAATTGGGGTTTTTTATTTTGAGCATCTTTTCAGGTCAGTAGCATTGGAGTAAAAAATTAGCATCAACTAGGTGGGGATTTCTATAGGGTGTTTGGTATTTGGACATGGAATGACCATGTATTAAGGCTTTGTGCCTCTCGGTCTATGGACTATATAAATGTTACCCTTCAAACTTTAAAAGGGGATTATCAAAAATCAAATAAAAAATAAGGCCCTCAGGCATTTAGTCATTGACATTAAATATAAAAACCTTCTTGCTGTAAGCAAATCATTTATGTTAGATCATTAAGAAAATAAAATTTATTATGAAAAATATTGTGTTTCTTCAACATATTTAATTTACTAGTGGATTTTAATGAAAATTAAATATCATGAAAATCTCTTAATGGAAAAAGAAAGTGGTTTTATAGAAGTGCAATAAATTAAAATGTTTTAGGAAAAATCTCTAAATACGTCATTGACTAGAAAATATGCAAATATCAATGATGAAACCCCATAGTTATGGGATGTGAGTGTTAATAATGTGGATGATGTAACCAATCGGTGTGTTTCTATCACTATATCATCAACTTTGAGGGGTTGTGGTCCAGAAAAATTGATGATTCTAGACCTGATTCCCATGTGATGTCTTCCTGTATATTAAGATCAATTCTTGTGGAGGAATGTTCAGTTGGGAATTTTAATTAATTTTTATCTATTAATTTATATACTAATTGTTTGATAATATATTCTTTTTTTATATTTTTTCACATATTAGTTTTGGATAGGAGAGTGTTATATATGGAATTATTTTTCAAAACCATGGGTTGCATGGGATCATATTTAAATTGATGATAGAAATTTCATGTTTGATCATTGGATGGTACATAAATGAATAATATTTCATTGGAAATTTCATTTATTATTAACTTTTTATAATTATTTATTTTTAGGGTTTATTGTATCCCAATGAAGATAATAGGAGAGTCTTCATATAATAATCATAGAGTCTTTAAATTTTAAAAAAATCATTTTTTAACACAATCTAAGAAAGATAACTATAGAGAGGTATGGGGTCATAGTTTCTGATCAGACATATTGTAATGATCGACCTGGTTATTATTGAACTTCTCATGTGTTTTTTGATAAAAAACAATACGGTGATTCTAACCTCTGTATTTTTGAGTGATTATTATTTATAGTGTTTAGAAATCATCCAAGAGAAAAAATAGACCAATATTAGGCATCCAAAGAAGCATGCAAGGATAATTCCTCCATTCTCACAAGCCAATGACAATGGACAGCCGGTAGAGAACAAAAATCAAGATAGTAGTATTGGTAGTATCTCTTATAGCTCTTTCAATTCCACTAGAAATCCATTGGATCTCACTGACTCCCTAGTTGGATTTGGATAGAAGTTCTAATATACAAGATTTTCTAACTAATGGATTCAATATTGAAAATTCAATATGAATTATTAGCTTGTCTTTAAATTATTAACTTCGATATTTAATATGTTTTATTAACCCAGAGACCCTTGAATCCTATGAATTTCATAAAAAGATACTTATGGGTGTCTGGGATCTAATTAATGAACCTCATCAAACCTCAACAATTATTATTTTCTTTCAAATTGATCCTCAAAGTGATTTTTTCATAGATTTCAGTCTTCTTCCAAATCTAAAAATGTAAATATGGATTCAATTAATTCAATAAATCTCTTATTTTTATCCTTCTCTTTGATCCAATTTATCCCTTATTTTAATTTATTAAAGTCCCTTTCACTTCTAAATTCTCTCATTCTCTATCTTTTGTGCTTTCATATTCTAAATCTTCTATAGAGAATTAATTTCTTTGTGAAGGGGTTGTAAAACCCCTATCATTATATTCTTATTATTTTTTGGGTTCTCACCGACAATAAAGTGATGGATCTTTGTTATTGGTCTCCATTAAAACCAAGGGTCTTATTTTGTTTCTTTTTTCCATTAAAACCATTGGATTATTTCTTGTTTATTGGTTCTTAGAATTATATTACAACCAAGGAAGAAATATGACATTCTCAATATTTCTTAAGGGGAGGATATGTAGGGGCTCATTCTTGAGATATTGCTAAACCCCTTTATCAAAATTTTATTTTTTAATTTCTAAAATTTATTTTCTTCAATAATTTATGTTTTAATATATTTACCCTCTCTTAACATCCATTGTTATATGCTTAAATTAAACAATTTCTTAGTAATGCTTTAAATAATCAGTTTAAATTGTTTTTAAAGAAAATGAACCCCTTGTTTCCATTTTATCTCCAACCTATAATTATTATTGAAGGAATTTATTTTTTTCTCAAAATACCCTAGTTTTTACAATTAGTTTAAATTTTCAAAATCTTATCCAACTTCAATGTTTGATCTTTTTAAAATGGAAACATATTCCAAAACCCTTGTTTTTTTTCAAGGACATTTAATAGGTCATAGACCTTTATTTAATGGTTCGTACTATACCTATTGGAAAACTCACACATCCAATTTTATTGTTAGTAATGATACCAAATTTATAAAATTATTAGGCATGGATTTACACCTTCAAAAGAACCATATGAAAAATGGACTCCCAATGGCAGAGCCACTTTTGAAATTAATAATAAAGCTACAAATGTTTTACATTGTAGTTTATATAGTAATGAGTTTAATCACAATTATACTTGAAAAAACACTCACAATATCTTGAAAGTAATAGATATAAATCATGAATGAATGAATAAAGTTAAAGATTCTAGGATGGATATGTATAAACAAGATTTTTAATGTTTTAGAAAGCATCCAAATGAATCTATTACTGAGATTTTTACATGATTTTCTAAAACAATTAATGGTATAAAGTCTATTAGTGATGAAGTTTCTATATAAGACTTAGTATAAAAGATCCTTTGGGTCTGACAAAGAAATTTTGAACCCAAAGTGATGAAAATACATAAATAAAAAGACAAAAATAAAATGTTAGTTGAGGAGCTAATAGGATCTCTCATGACCTATGAGATCATAATAAAGTGACAATGTGATAAGGAAACCAAAGAATTTATGGAGAAAAATAAACTATTCTTCCAAGTAATTATTGAAGAAAATTACAATGATGATGAAATGGATCTTATATCCAAGAAGATAAAAATATTCTTCAAAAGAAATAAATCTCACCAACATGCCAAAAAGTTGGATGATCAAAGTGAACAAGAAGTTAAATTCTTCAAATAAAATAATAAGGGTAATATAACATCAAATATCTCATTAATAAAAAAATAAAAAAAAGAGAATAAGAATAGACAATTCTTTAAGGTCTCAACCTTGACTGTAAGTAAGGAGTCTATGTCCTTAATTGGATAATGTAAATAATGTTCCAAGTGTCTCATAGATTAATTCAAGGAAACATGTCTAAAAATTAAATAACAAAAACCAATGTGGTACATGGATAGTGTATTATCTTAACAAATATGTGGTTACCCTTCCAAATTTAATCATATTTAAAATCTAGACGGAGGATACAAAACCATTAATTAAAAATCCAGATGTGAAATAATCACTATAGGTACTATTCATTTTCTTAATTCAATATTCATAAAATATTTTTTATTTATTGATAGTTTATTATAAAAGGTGGTAAACATTATCCAATTGTGTGATAATTTTTTTACAATCTATTTCAAAAATGATTTATGAAAAATAAAATATCATAGGAAATTTGTTTTATCACTTTTCCTTTTCAAAATTTTAAAATTATAAATTTAAAATTTATTTATTCATAAAATAGTAAATTTTTGAGTGTTCAAGATATTGATTCATGGATTTCGAATATACACCTTGGTCATTGTAGCACACAAAAACTCATTAAGCTCAAAGATATAAACTACCATGTGATTTACCAAAATTATTTTTAAATTATAATATCTTTTGTCATCAATTCCATGTTTTTTAGATACAAAAAACAAATTATAAACCTAAACAAAAATAATAGACCACAAAATACCGTAATTCGATTCACCATGATATTTTCTAACCACCTCAAGTCGACGTACTGGATGAAAATCTTAGTCTTTTGTGATTTTTTAGGACTATACATGATTCAATTTGGACTTTTTTTAGAACAGAAATATGAGTCTTGAATATTCTTCATAAGATTCACTAAAATGGTAAACAATTAAAAAGTTAAAAAAATAATTCCTAATCAAATTGATCAAGGGGGATTTTTATAAAATTATTTTGATAAAATTTGTGCTTTATACGGTTATAATCAGGCTTTTTCCACTACTAGAGAACCACAAATAAATGGGTAGTCAAAAGATAGAATCAAAATATTCAAGAAAGAATAATATCCCTCTTTAATTAGTACCAACTCCCATAAAAATGTTTTGATGAGTTGGTCCATACTTCTTGTTTTACCGTAAACTATGTTCTCAAAAGAACTTTCCTAAAAAATACTCCTTATGAACTTTGTAAAAAATCCAAAAGTTGTATTTTTCAATGTTTTTGGATGTAAATGTTATATAAATAACTTTAAATATAACCCCTGGAAATTTTATCTAAAATTTAATGAAGGAATATTTATTGGGCACTTAAATTCAAGTAAATCCTACCAAATCCTTAATAAAAAGAACAAAAACTATTGAAGAATTCATTCATAAAAATTTTGATTAAAATATTGAAAGTCATTAGTTTCCATTTTAAGATTTGGATAACCTTGAACCAATGATATATAATAATCCACCTTCACCCAAAGAGACTATTTTTTAAACTTATTCGATTCCTTTACCTAAATCCATTAAAAATTTCTAATATCATCCATAGAAAAATAGTATTGGTAATTTAAAATATTTTACTCATACTAGAATATCTATCATAAATTAATTTGAGCATCATTATTTTTATTATTTTATAGAACCTAAAAACTATGATTATGTTATTAATAATGAAAACATGGTTTTTTCAATCCAAGAAGATAAAAATAATTTCCAGTGGAATTATTCATGGACTCTTATTTAATGACCTAACAATCATCCTATTATTGGTACAAAGTGGGATTTTAGAAAGAAATTATTTGAGAAAAGTAACATAACATGTGAAAAATCTAGACTAATAAGAAAATCCTATAACCAAGAAAATTAATTGATTATATTGAAACAATTTACCCAATTGCTTAGTTAGAATGAATAAGAACATGTTATCATGTATTGAAAATCTAAATTTTAACTTTATTAAATGGATGTTTAATGTGATCTTATAAACTAGTTTATATCTAAAAATGTTTTTTGAAAAACCCACAGTTTGAAAATCCATAATTTCCAAATTCAGTATTCATGCTTATTGAAGCATTATATGGTTTAAAACAAGCCCCTAGATCTTGGTATGAAAGGTTGAATATTTTTTATTTATAAAATTATTTCAAAATGGGAAAATTATATTTGATATCATTTCTAAAAAAAAGTTTCAAATAATATTCTAATCATTAAAATCTATGTTTATAATGTTATTTTGGAATAAAAAATTAATTTATTTTCATTAAAATTTCAAATATTATAATAAAATAGTTTTATATGAATTTTATGTGTGTGTTAAACAATTTTATTGGTTTTTAAATCTCTCAAAATAATTATGGAACTAATCATAGAAAATGAAAAGAGAAAAATAAACTAATAAATTGTTTTATCATGGATCTTCATAAAGAAATTAACACACTTATTTCTATGTATTGTAAGATAATTTTTTATGAATCTATCAATCCATTTGATATAAAATTATATAATTATTATTGGAAGTCAAATTTACCTTACTACGACCTAGAAAAACATTACTTTCAATGTTTTTCTTTATTCTATTTTTGAAGACAATCCAGAATAATATAATTTAAAAGCTCTAAAATAGATTTTTCATTTTATAAAAGGTGCTAAAATCATGGTATATTTTATCCGAAAGGTACCTCTCTTAATTTTTCTATTTTTTATGATACAAATTTTGGAAGATGTCAACTAGATAATAAACTTACAATTGTGACTTGTCATATTATTGAGAATTATTTGATATCTTAAAGTAGCAAGAAGAAATATTCAGTTTCTCATTCTATATAAAGAGAGGAATATATATTAGTGGATATTTTTTATACCCAAATTATATAAGTGAAACAAAATATCTTATATTTTGGGATAACACTTATTGGGGTTCTTATTGAATGTGATAGTTATCATGTCATAAGCATATCTATAAATCCTATTTAACATGAACATTCTAAGAAAATTGATATTCATCATCACTTTTGATTGACCACTTCCAAAAATAACATACCATGTTAGAATACATTTGGATGGATCTTCAATTAGTCGATATCTTCACAAAACACCTAACTTTAGAACATTTTAATTTTATTAAAGGGGAGATAGAAACTTGATGAATATAGTTATTTATATCTTATTATCTATGTTTTATTTTTCCAAAATATTGATTATTTTTTAAAATATTAATTTTATTTTTAGAAAAATTTGTTCAAATTTCCCAAAATAATGCTTTTTATCACATTTATTATTTTTTCTTTATATATTATCTATCCAACCCTTTTTCTTTATAAGTATTTTTACTAATCACAAAGGTAGTGAAGGCATAATTTTTGTGGGAGAATATTTTAGTGTTTTAGGTGGATTAAAATATAATGTGAGGGGAGAAAAGTTTTAGTTAGGTGGAGAATGGTTTTAGGTTTTCAAAATGGGAGGAATATCTCTCTATAAAGGGATCTTATTTCTAGGAGGAGACATACGATTTCATAGAAATGGGTATTTATAAATCTCTATCCTTTATATTTTATCATATTATTTCTTATTTCTTCTTCGTATCCATATAATCTTTTAATATTTTACTTTAAACATAAATGAGTGTTTCTGATCATCAAAAAGGCAGGAGGTTGTTGAACTTCTCATGTGTTTTTATGATCATAGACACTAAGGTGCTTCTAACCTTTATGTTTTTAGTGTTAATTTTGTATAGTGTTTAAACATATTACAAGGTAACAATAAGACTTATAAAAGGCATTAAAAAAGCATGGAAATCTAATTATAAAGTGTTTATTGGCCAAAAACACTGGTCAACCAATATATTACCACTGGTTAACTGGTAGTGTTGGATGTAGATCCTGTGAATATTTCAATCTAATTTGATACTTGGTGGGAAATAGGAAAAATTTTCAGTCTATAGGAGTTCCCCTAACTAGCCGGTGGAATCTAGTGTATATTCAGTGGATCTAATCTTGCACAGCAAACAACAATTAATTGCTTGTCTTTAAATCAATTACATGGATAATTAAATTTTTTTCTCGACCCTAGAGAATTCTAGATCCTATAAAGGATATAAATATAGACCTTGGTAAGCTTTGATCTCATCAATTAATGTCATTGAAAATCCATGATGACCACCTTCTTTTAAAATTGATCCCTAAAGTGATTTTTAAAGAAATCTCTTGGATTATTCAAAATCTCAAAAGACAATCCAAAATTTAACAAATTCAATCTATTTCCTCTTTTACTATTTCTATTTGATACAATTTGTCCTTTATTGTGATTTCATAAAGGATATTTCTATTATAACATATTTATTTCTATCTCTATCTAACATGTTCTTCTAAATATTATAGATAGAGAATCAAGTGCATTGTAAAGGGTTTGTGAAAACCAACACCTTTCATCATATTCTTATTAATTAAGATATCACCACCATTAAAGTGATAGATCTTGGTGCTGGGTCTCTATTAAAACAGAGGGTCTTATTTTTAGTTCTTGGTTTCCATTAAAACCAATGGATTATTTCTTCTTATTTGGTCCATAGTATTCTATCATAAATAATGGAGCAGCATAACCCTCATAGTTCTTCTTGAGGGTAAGATATATTTGGGATAACTCTTAAAATATTTTTTAACTCCTTTAAAAAAGTGTTCCTTTTAAAATTCAACAATTTATTTTACACTCTGATTAAAGTTTTAATTTCCTCTATGCTCTCTTTACTTGGTTCATTATATTACAAAATCAAATTATTTCTTCTTAAATTATTTATAGCATCATTTTAGTTTTTTAAAGTTATTTCACCCCTTCCACACACACAAATACAACCACTTTCCATTTTATATTTAACATACATTTACAAATCATCCCAATTTTGGGATGGATTTTTCACCTACTAGACAGAATAGGTTATTCAGAGGAGATAATTATCAATTCAATATAATCGGGTGAGATATGAGGTTACACACATAGCTGGGAGTGATATGTTTGGTATTAATCGATTAAATATAGTAAGTAATTTTATTTAATAGTATAGATATATCTTAAATTTATAATACTTATATTATATTTATATATTTAGTTGAGAGTCCAAATGTTACAAGATTTGGTGTTTATAAATGGATGTTCATTGATCCTACCACTGGGGAGATTATTGGTGACTGAAAATGTCATACTATGGCTAGTATTTTTTTTAAAAAAATTAACTTGAATTGTTTTTTACTATTTTAATTTATAATTTCATTTGAAGGAGTCATATGAGGTTGTGACCTCTCATACACATGAGAGTTGGGCTGAGAGTGAGGTCCAAGAAACCTATGATTTAGGGTTTTGATGAGGTATATTGTATTTGGTTGACTAAGTATGGTTTCAAAAAATGTATGGTGGTTTAATTAGTTCTCAATTGATGCATACGAGTTATTTTGGTACTATTTTGATTTCATCTTCTAGCTTGTAGTGAGTTCGTGAAGAGTCATCATTATATATAGTGTATGATTAGAGTTTGTGTTCTCAGTATGAGATTATATAGAGCCTTAATAGAGAGTGGGAGGAGAAACATTGATGGTAGGATCATTATAAGGAGGAGAAGTAACATGATCAGATGATGGATTACATGCGACAACTTGTGTATGGTTTTGGGATAGGGATCCCTCTACATGATTATTCAGTTATTCCTCTTCTATGGTGATCCATGATATTTTGTTGATGAACATATTATGATAATTTTTGGATGGTCATATTAAATGTAAAATTCTTATTAATTCAGATGTGAAAAGTTTTACATATATATTTTTTAATTGATTTCATAGTAAAAAAATTTCTTATTTGTTGCGATGCAATTTGATATCCATAGAAAATGTTATTTTCAATGGATATGGTTTTACATAAAAAAAAATTATTTGCGATGGATATGAAATTAATTCAAAAAAAATAATTTTTTTGAAGATCATTATTTCCATCATAAGAACTATATTTGATGCATTTAAAACATCATTGAAAATAATATTAGTTGTTATGCTACTTTCTACAACAGATCAATTATGACGAATTCCCATCATAAATAATAAAAAAATTTGTAGTGTTAAACCTTTTAAAATAAAGTCAAATATAGTTTTAAAATAAATTAAATAATAATTTGATCATTCAAAAAATTATAGAAATGATTTAAAATAGAATGGACATGGAAGAAAAATATTCCCAATATAAAAAAAATAATTAAGGTCAAGTTTTCATAAAAACATTTTATAGGTCATTTTAAGTACCAAAAATAGAAAAATATAAATAAAAAATTAAATCCACAGAAATGAACATAATAGAATAAAAATTTTGGGGTTTGAAATATAAGTATTGTAACACCCCCAAATGATAAAGGGTTAAATGACTAAATGATATGACTCATGTCAACAAGGTGCACCTTCCTTTTCAGGAGCCTGTCTGATTAGAACTCCACAGTTAAGCATGCTTGTCCTGGAGTAGTGATCAGGATGGGTAACCTCCTGGAAAGTTTCCCAGGGTGTGTGCAAGTGAGGACAAAACATACTGAAAAGCACATGTGTTGGCCTGTGGGGACTGTCATTAGTCATATGACCCGTTCAGGCATGTGGGTGGACCCTAGGGTGGGCCCCACATGTCTTCGGGGGCAACTAGTGGTACCTGGTAGGCCAGGACCAGACGACCTTATTAAGGCGGGGTGTTTGTGCTGTCACTAGGACCCGGTTGTCACATTTGGTATCAGAGGAGGAACCCAGCCTTAAGTGCGGTGCACTGCCAGGGTTGAGATGTAGGGCGCACAACGAGGACGTTGTGCTCTAAAGGGGGGGAGGGGTGATTGTAACACGCCCCAATGATAAAGGTTTAAATGACTAAATTATATGACTCATGTCAACATGGTGCATCTTCCTTTTCGGGAGCCTATCTGATTAGAACTCAATAGTTAAGCATGCTTGGCCTGGAGTAGTGATCAGGATGGGTGACCTTCTGGGAAGTTTCCTAGGGTGTGTGCGAGTGAGGACAAAACACACTGAAAAGGACATGTGTTGGCCTGTGGGGATTGCCATTAGTCAGATGACCAATTCAGGCATGTGGGTGGACCTTGGGGTGGGCCCCACGTGTTTGCGGGGGCAATTGGTGGTACGTGGTAGGCCAAGACCTGACGACTTTGTTAAGGTGGGGTGTTTGTGCTATCACCGGGACCCGGTTGTCACAAGTATCATATAATTTACCTCATTGGAAATTTAACATAGACAATGTGGAAAAGAAATGAGATTGTAAAATAAACTCATATCAAAAGTTATATCTTTCTTCAAATGTGTTAATATAATAATATATAATAAATATAGATTTATTATAAATATATTCCATATCCATATTCATTTATATCATAAAATATATCATTCCATTATAATTGTCAATTACACTTTTCGTATCAAATTTTAATTAAAATGGTATTTTGATGAAAAATGGTTTGTCTTCCATGCTTGTTTTGGTTTGATAGTTCTGATATTTTCACCATGTTCCGGATTTCATCATATCCATAATATAAATAATTTTATAAATATCATATTAACTCAATATAAACACTTTCATAACCATCTATATAGTATAGTGATGAAAAATGAATTACATCACTTCGTGAAGATGGTAGTCCATACGTACACATGCGTGATGTTTCCACTTTTCGATGAATATAATGAAGTAAAGGTAACTAATTATTCACCTTTTAAGATTTATAATTATATCATATATATCATATATATTTATTAAATAAATCATAAATACCATCCATGAAAATCGGAAATGAAAAACGAATCACATCGCTTCGTGGAGGTGGTTTTCCATTCATACACATGAGTGATGTTATCACTTTAAAATTGATGGAAGGGTAAAAAGTAAGATAATGTATTATATTTCCAGAATCATAATTATCTTATAATCATTAAATATATCCATTAAATTCATCTATATAATTGTTCAAGATAGATGGTGACAGAAAATAAATTACACCGCATCATGGAGATAATAGTTTGTATGTACACATGAATGGTGATTTTATTTTCCATTACATATAAAGGAGATAAAAAATGGTTGTACCATTAATATAAAAACATTTTATTATATTTAATATACTAATTTTATTATGTTAATATGGTTATATAAAAGTTTTATGTGGTATAAAATGAAATAAACATGAAAGAACTCAGTTAAGAGTTATATATCTCTTTTGAGAAACAAAAATTTAATATCTTCTTAAGGAACATTGGTTTGGTATTTAAAAATAAAAAAATATCAATAACATGTATAGGGAAGTTAAAAATAGATATATGTAGAGTTTGGTCGAGATAAGTTGGTCAAAAGGGTGTGAATACGACAAGAGATGAGATTCCCTTTTATAAGTGAGGGGAGTGACACTCTTATAATTATTTTAAACATTAAAATAATTTAAGGTCCCTCCCTTTGTAAAAAGGCTCCAAATTAGATAACTTTTGAAAATGGGATTATATAGGGTCAAAATATATTAAAACAATAGGATATATACATTTTTTTTATTTATTTTAACTCTTACCTCTTATGTTTAACCCATCATTATCTCTTTTAATTATTACCATTGTAATGATCTTTTACCTCAGTTACTATTTATTATGAGAAGAAATTGAATTGATATTTTTAAAAAAATTACATTATAATATTAAAAATTCAAACTATTTTATCAAATTAAATATCAATACTTGTAATAAATCAATTTAAAAATAAACCCATAAAACGTGATGAAAATAATTTTTTAAGAAATGAATTTCTCAAGCATAAAATGAACACACTCTATTATTTGACTAATAATAATCATTTGATGAATGTTAATTTATTAAATTGAATATATAACCTACAAATTTTATTAAAATCATTTAATAGTAGTGATTGATTTAATTTTAAGGGATAAAAACACATCATGCACATATACATTATTTTTTATAAAAACGTCTCTTTTACCTTCAAATAATTTTATTTTTATATATAACTAACTGATTACCAATGAATTCATTTTATTCAGATGAAAAATATTTATTTAATTAATTTTCATACTTTTAATTAATTTTTAAGTAAAACATATATGACAAAAACAATACTCATAAACAAATCATTTTAGAACAGTTCTTTACGATCAATAATATTTCCAAGGTGAATTAGTAATTTTTTTTCAACAATTATATTTTATTTAAATACCAAATAATTTTATTTATTTTATAGTTTATTATCATTATTCACATAGTTTTAGTGTTTCTTTCTTCAAAATCTATTGAACATTATGAAATACTAAACATGAATATATTTTGAATTCTTAAGGTGTTATAGAAAGTGACTAAAAACCTTTTTTATATATCCTTTGACCCTAGAACCTCATTCCATCACTATTTGTGGAAATTAGACATATTCTTTTTCTAATAGGAGTAGAAAAAAAATTAAAATTAAAATAATTGTACATTTTTATATGGGTGTCTATTTGAGCTCTGTGAGATGCCACATCGTAGCTTTCAATGAGATCTTTGATGTTTGCATGATGGTGACCTCATGGACTATTTTTAATTGTCCAAAAGAGGCCCCTAAAGTCCCATAAAATTGAATTTTATATTAGGCTCCAAAAAAACTTTATGTTTAGGGGAAACATTTAATTAGTGAAATGTTATGTTAATTTTTAGTTTCACTATTTTTATTTCATAAAAAAATTAGTTTCAATTTAGTTTTAGATATTTAAAAATTGTAAAATGTTTTAAAATGAGTTTTATAAGGTGGTTTTATCAAAATCAAAGTGTGTTTAGAAGAAAAAGTGTATCATTAAATTATATATTATGTTTATTTTTGAAATGGAAAAATCGAGATAAACAATGGTTCTATAATATCAATTTGATATGATATATATAATGTATTTATGGTGGAGAAGGACCATGTTAATAGAATTTTAGATGGTGAAACTGGGGTATCCAATGCTTATTCTTTTGAAGATTCATTGTGGTTGGGAGGAAAGGTTCCTGAGATAGAAGATTCTCTAGATGAGAAATTCCTAACTCAAATTTGTTTTCGTAATAAATGATTAATTTGAGATATAAATTTATAATAAAATCCTTGACCAATGGATTTGAATCATTGATTAATTAATGAGATAATTTTGGAACCAAAATATAGGATGATCACATATTATTTATAATTAATTTGAATAATTATAGAATCATCTTATGATGAATTCTTTCTTTGTTGATGAATATGAAAATTTCTCTATATTGTACCATCATTGTGTTGTAGGAATCAAGCATATATTTTCACTATCAGTGATCCATACATGATCTATGAACCTTTAAAAAACTTTTCATGAATCTATGGGTGTTAGATCAACAAATACTAATGCCTGTGAAATTTTCCATTGATCATACTAAGAATTGATTTAAGAATGATTCCCTTGTACATACCTAGACTAGAGTTTGGAATGTGGGGGAGGATCTCTCTTCATTAACGATTGTGTTCATGGAGAAGGGATCTCTCTATGTATTTGATAGGATTCTTCGGATGTTGTTGTGAAAAACACTAAAAAAATGGCCACACTTTAAGAAACAATATAATTGGGTTTATATATAGATAGGTTTATTAAATTATTATTTCACATGAGTCCTTATTATTTGTTTTAATCTCTATAGAAAATTTTTTCTCTAAAAATAATTTTCTTATTATTATTTATTGACATGAGAAATGCTAGTGTATTAAATTAAATATTATCTATTCAAATAATATTCAATATATATATTATTTCTCTCGAGACCATTAATCTTGGTCCTCTATTAATCCATAATATTTATCAGATATTGAATAATGACTATTTAATTAATAAATAAAGATCAATTCAATATTTTGTAATTAGTAAATAAATATTATATTCACTCGATAGAAAATATATTTTTTTATTAAATATTATTCTTACAAAATATTCTCTCAAATAATCAGTGACATAACATATATGATAAAAACATGAATAATTATTAAACCACATTCATTGATAATATTTATTCAACATGTTAAATAATAAATAATATTATAATTTAACTGAGGCTCTAGATAAACTTAGTGTATGAACCTTTCAGACACATTCTTGATGGCATTAGGCAAAGTATCCCAAATTCTAAGGATAAAATCTTGCAATACACCAATTCATCCATAGAGAAATAAGTTAATGTCACAATGGCATAAAACCTCATATGGATTCTTATTATGTAATATAATTCCTTTATCATGTTATCTATAATCAAGAAGGATTCATGTTGGTTTCATTGACCCATGTGTCTCATGTATCTATCTTAGAATATCATGAAATTGAAATTTCTTATAGAACACCATTTCAATGTATTTATTTAGGATGCATCATTTCCATCATAGGGCCTAAGATATTAGCTTCTATTAAATAAAAAAAAGGTTAAAACCCCTTCTCACATTATTTTTTAATGAAATATTACTTGTGACACACCCAATGTGTCGTACTTTTCCATGAATATATGTCATCATGGTTATCATCAATACATAAATGTATGTGACTCGTAATATCCAATAATAATAATCTTAAAGTCTAAGGATTGGTACACATGTCCCCAGATAGAAAAATATAATAAAACATATAAATGTGGACTTACTATTTTTGGGTCTCTTTCTCATAATCTCCTATACTAGAAATTTACAAGGGCATACACCATGAGAAGGTTCCTCAATGTCATATGACACTCTACCCCGAAAAGCCTAGGTAATAAATTGACCTGAATACCCTCTCAAACTGGTACCCGACTCGATGAGCCACATACCCAAAGGGTGTTCTGGATACCCATAGAATTGATACAATCTCTCGTTCATCAAAAAACAACCATAGGGAATGATTTACCTAAAAATAAATAAATTACATGGAACAAATATACAACAGAGAAAAAGATAAATATATTCCATAAAACAAAATTGATAGCGGAAACCAAACAACTCAAGAGGAGAAACAATATAGATGTACAATTCCAAACACAAATTAATACTAAAACAAGAAACCAAAACTATTCCATGTGATAGTGTTGGAAGAATCCCACCATCTCACCACCATCTACTCTACTCAGATAATAGAAAACCTCTTCAACTCACTATGGTGCCCTACCTTTCCTTACATCGAAAGACATAACCAGGTCTATGCAACACCAAAGGGGTGAGAAGGGTGTATGCTAACTGGATCGGTATGTTCTCACCCTAATGTTCCATATCATGTCTCTAAATAATAATCCAATTATACTCAACTTAAAATAAAATAAGGTATGATAATAGTTAAATAGATTTTGTATCAAAAGTAGGGAAAAATAGATTAATTTCCCTTTTTTCCACATTTCCCAAATAAATTTGTTAAATTAGTTTCAAATAATTTCATAACCATATATCAATGTATATATATCATATAATAAAAAAGAACAACTTTTATCATATCCCATTTCAAATCCATGGTAATACAAAACAAATCACTACAAATAAAAATCACAAGAATAGATTACATCATATAAGGGATCACACTAAGTCATGATATCTAGAAAAATCATAACTAACACAGACAATCACATACACATCAAGCCACTAGACATATTCATTGAGTTAAGAGAGAAGGGTAACAACCCATAAAGTGACCCCCCCAACAGGTCTAGAAAGTCACTAGAAAATCATGCATAGGGAGAAGGAGAAAGTCCCCTGAGAAAACCCACCGACAGTGGATGAGTCAAATTACTATACTTTTCACCAAACTATAGAAGTCTTCCCATGTAATCTGTTTTTCAAATAAGTTAATCAATTCATCAGTTAAATTTCATCAAACAATGCATTGAAAAGAATTTCACAAAACTATTTCACAATGCTTTGAAAACCATTATCCATTTATCAAAATTAGGGGAAACCATCTTTTATAAAAACTCATTTCCACACACACACAAAAATTATTTAATCCTGACATTTCATATAATAAAATAAGTTTTAAAAAAATAAGAGAAATTTAATTCACCAACACATACTAGATATAGAACCACCTTCCTCAAAAATCCGTAGAAGAGGCCCATAGTAGAATCCACCAACTAGGAAGAACCAAAAAAATGACAACAGAGGACATAAAATGAATCTAAACATCTTATAATTGATTCAATTCATCAAAAAGTGTTCCTTAATAGGTTATATTACCCATACCTAAAAACCGCACATTGGTCACTCCACAACCAACAAAGGAAATGGCCCCCAGAACAAGATCGCACAATAGATCTAGAGAGAATCGGGAAGAAACATCACCATGGGTAAACGAATATCATAACATAATGAAATGGAACTACCATGATCAAAAAAATGATTAAGAATAAATTATTACTCACTCAAAGAGAAAAAATCCAACTAGTATGGTGATCAATCACTAATCAAATCAATCCGGATCAAATGGAGGCTCCCAAAAATTCTAGATAACCCTTCTAGGATGAGAGAAACAAGACATGTGGATGAATGAAATAACATGTTATTCATACAACACACTATTATCTCTTTATGTGAAATTTACATAGATTTTAATCCCTTTACACGTCATGTAATCCTCTAGTATCAGATACACCAAAAAACCCATAAATTTTTAATTAAATATTGATCTTTTAGCATTGTACATCATATAAACTTTACATGGTATATAATTCTAGCATGTTGTGTTCTAGGTTCACAGAATCTTCCCTATATAACTTACACATTCTTTAGTCCCATTACATGGTGTGTACTTTTCCTATAGACTGTAAAAACTATGTATGCTATCCAAAAACCTAAAACCAACAAGGGCATTCTCTGAACTTAGGGAGAACCCCACCAATCCATTAACACATTTATACTCAAACATCGTTATTTCAAACAAACATAACTCTCTAAACAGTAGGTCATTTTGATCAGAATATGTATTCTATTCTAAAGATTCTCATGTTATATCCAATTAAAAATGAAAATAAGCAAAGATAAAAGAAAATACCTAAAAGTGGGTAACAGGATGTTACAAACACCCCACTATAAGAATTTATGTCCTCAATAAGTCATGTAAAAGAATGAATTATTGTAAATAGGTAAGACCATTGCTCCATAATCAATGATTTATGCTCTCAATTCTCATTAGAATTTGATCCATGTCTTCATAAAACTTTAACAAATGTAATAAAATTCCCACACAATACTTTCACTTAAGAGTCAATGATATCAAATGGATAAGAAATAACCGAAATAACTAGCTCTAAATAAATATTTTCCCAACTTAGAACACTATAGGGGGTAGGATGATATTTACTGAGATGTGATATGTGGAAAAAGTCATGAATGTCTATCAACTAAGATGGAAATTGCAATAGATAATCAACTTGTCCAAGCTTCTCAATGACCTCAAATGGTCCAACATATCTTGGAGCAAATTTTCCCTATTTTCCAAGCCGATGGTGACCTAAAAAAGGATAAAAATTCCCGAAAACCTAGTATCCTATAGAAAACTATAAAGGAAAACACCTTTGATTTATATAATATTTCTTCTGACTCTACACTATAACAAAATGCCGATTTATATCTTAAATCTTCATGGATGTTTCCACAACCAGAATCATCCCCACAAAAGACGCTTCACCCACATATTCCTAATAAAGAGGTGATATGCATATGAGACCATATATATACTAAAAAATATCCATTATAACTGAAGACTGATAACTATTTTGATAAGAAAACACAACTACTCCCATATAGATATCCCAAAATCTGCCAAAAATAAATACACAGGCATGAAGCATATCCTCTAGATATTTAATGGAATGCTCTATCTAACCATATGTATCTGTATAATAAGTCGTACTCAATATGGATTGAGTCTCCATCACCTCTTGGAGACTTTTCTAGATCCTCAAAGTAAACCCAGGATCCCTATACAAAACAACTATAGAGGGAACTCCATGTAATCTCACAACTTTCTACAGATACAGTTTTCCCAAATCCTCAATGTTTTCAGTGTATTTGATCAAAATAAAATGAGATGGCTTTTTTAATAGCATACCTACCTCAAGGGGTCTGTGTTTACCCATCAGTAACGTCCATGGATACCTTGTACCATTTCCAAACCCTCATTGGAATAGTATGGAGTAAACTAGATGGTTTTATATGTTTTTCCTTAACCATTTGGTAAGTGTAATAGTGAGACACATAATCATCAATGTCACACTTTATACCTGGCTACCAGAATCACTGTCTCATGTCATAATATATCTTCTTAGTGATTGGATGAATGAACCATAGAGAAATATGAAAATAAAACAAAACTGATCTCCCCACAAAAGCTGGGATGGAAAACTGATCCCCAAAACTAAAAAAACCATCCTAATAGAGATACCACCCTAAAACAGTATCCCCACCATATATGGTTTCATGGATTCCTCTAAACTTGATATCCTTCTACTAACTCTACTGAATAGGATCAAGGAGATATGATGATAAATTATCACTGGTCAGAACAATACCTAAAACATTTTCCCGAAAATTCAGATGCAATTGATCAAATACCTCCATAAGGTTTCATTCTTATTTTTTATTCCAAAACACCTAGTGAGGGTGGATTTTAGCTAAGATAATCTGCAGCAACATTCCCTTTCACTGTTTTATAGGTGATGTCTAAGTAAAACGTTTGAAGGTATTAAAATCATTGCCTCTATCTATGATTCAAGTCTTTTTTATAAAAGATATATCTCAAAGCCTTTTGATCAAAAAAGACTATAATCATTTACTCAAAAAGATAATGCCACCAACACTTTAGTGCATTCATAATTGTGGAAAACTCAAAATCACAAGTGGGGTAATTCTTCTCATGTGATTGAAGCTGACAAGAGTCTTAAGCTACCACATGATCATCTTGTATGAGCACACAACCCAAAATAGTTCTAGATGAATCAAGAAAAACTACATACCCCTTACTGGGATTAGGTATGATCAGTATAGAAGTTGTTGTCAGAAGTCATGTCAACTCTTTGATAGAATATTGATACTTTGAAACCCATGTGGATTTCACCCATTTTCTAGTAATAGAAATCAAAGGTGATGAAAACATTGAGATATACTTTACAAACTACCGATATTATCTAGAAAAACCAAGGATCCTCTAAATCTCAAAGACAACATGTGGCTCTTCCCATGATAGTACAACCTTCACCTTATCATGGTCAACTAATAATCCATCTTCAAAATCATGTGCCCCAAGAATTTCACATCCAGAATAAAGAATTTTCTTTTCAAAATATATCCATACAATTGGTGAATTATCAGGATTTCCAAAACCAAACTTCAATGATGCTCGTGATCGTGCTCAGATCTTGAGTAAACCAAAATATCACCCATAAAAACTACCAAAAAAGTTTTGAGATACTGATAGAATATATGATTCATCAAATCCATTAAAAAATCAAGAGGGTTAGTCATACCAAAAATCATCACAATGATATCCATAATGGTTATACCTGATCTAGAACACCATATTTAGTATATCACACTCCCAAAATCTGAGCTGATGATAACCTGACAAAATATCAATCTTAGAAAACCACTTTTCCCCCTTTAACTGATCAAAAAAAATCATTAACATGAGGAAAAGGAAACTTGTTCTTAATTTTAACCTACGTCAACTTCGAATAATCTATGTACAATTATAGTTAACCATTTTCCTTCTTGGAAAAGAGCATTGAGGATGACCAAGGTGAAATAGTAGGGAGAAAAAAAACTTCTCTATAAAGTAATCCAATATAATCTTGATATATTTTAGATCTATTGGTTCCATATGATAAGAATGTATCAAAATTAGTTGTGTACCAGAAATGAGGTCAAACGTATACTATACCTCCCTCTCTAGAGGAAGCCCATAGAAATCATCTAAGTAAATTTCCAGAAAATCCTAAATAATGGCGAGAAGATAAATAATATAAGAAAAATTATATGGAATAACTACTAAAATAGAAATAAACTCCTAAGCTCTGGGTGAGAAGGTCCTACATGAATAGTCCTCAGATCCCGCTCTCACTAAAAAATCTATGATCTCCCATCATCTGCAAGAAACGTGACCCCTCAATGATAACAATTAACCTCATCTAAATGATCAAAAATAAAATCCATCCCGATAATTATGTAAAATACATCCATATCAAGAACAAGAAAATAACATACTAGTTCTACATCATTTATTGATATCACACAACAAGGACACTGAAACCCCAACTCTTTCCTCTTCCCAATAGGTGTCACTAACTCTATAAAAAATGAAATTATCTCCATTGGAATGTTAATCATATCAACAAAGTGTCCAGATATAAATGAGTGGAAATCATTGGTATGAAATAAAGTAATATCTATAGAGGATTCAATAAAAATGGAACCTCTAACTATCACCGGACCTACATCTACCCCTTCTAGAAACTCATCTAATGCATGAAGGTGCTTTACTGCTAATTCATTTGGATGGATCCCAATAGTCTTTGATGAATTTTAATATTCCACAGTATCCTTTGAAGTGAACAATCCCTAACCATATTTATGTGTAGACATATACTAATGGAAACGTTGTAGATTACCATAATAACCACAATTATTACACATATTTGAGGGTGAAGGACAATAACATTATTTTTGTATGACCTTTCCATGTTGTTAGAATGTTAGAGGAATACTACTAGCTATAACTAGTGCGTCCAAAGAGGAATTCTTCTAATAACCACCTCCACCACTACTACAGTGATCTTTCCACTTCCTCTTTTTCTATGCTGTGCCGCTAAAGTTTCAACTAGGTAGAATAGAAGGAGAAGAATATCAAAACTTTCCTTCCACGTTAATTTCTACGATCATAGATCTTTCAACTATATGTGTATAATTTAAAATATTCAACAAAAATATTTGTGATCTGAGATCCAGTCAAAACCTTGAAGTTACTTTTGAGCTTTTTAATGGTCATTATTCACAACCAATGGTAAAAAATGAACCATCTTAGAAAACCGATTGGTGTACGCCGATAGCAGACACTCTCGGTACTATAATTAGAGTGACCCAAAAGACTTATCCATCATAAGTGACTCTATAAAAACTATTACAAGAATATATTCTTGAAACCCTTCTAGTCTAAGATCACGTGTCTATCCACATATACCATGGAATCCCACAATATATTTCTAGGACCCTTAAGTATAAACACTACAATCTTAACCTTAATAATCTCAGGTGTATCCAAGAAGAAGAATACCTAATAAATATTGTAAATCTATTCATCCTCATATTATGTTTCATTCATACCCTTAAAGGGTGTTGGATCCTTATGCAAGAAATCTCGTGATCAGTCTCTTTTTCCTACTGCTCTGGGCTATACCTCAACGACTACATTATGATATTGCGACACATTTTGGCCAATAGTATGAACTACCCACATTATAGCCTTGATAAATTTATTATCCATTGTAATATTATATTGATTAGTATTTGTTGCACCCTCATGAGGAACTCACAAAACATGTCTCAGAGGCATACAATTTAACACAAAAAAATAAATAAATGACCAGACTATAGAATAACCTATGTTCAAACCAAAAAAACCCCATAAGAAAAAACTAAGATTAACATAAAAACTAAAAGCATGAGACACATATCCCATCATCCCATTGTAACTTGAGTCTCATCTTAGTAAGAGCTGGATAATCACTCAACCCTACCTACCTCTCAATTCTTGAAAATATTATATTCATTCTATAAAACATCAAAAAGCATGGGTTCTTGAGGAAAGACAACCTATGATATAAAACTGTAATAAACGATCCTGAATACCCTCTCAAACTGGTACCTAACCTGATACGCGACATACCTGAAGGTAATTCCCAATCCCAAAATGATGGGGACTAGCACCTGGGCATCAAACAACAACCATAAGGAATGATTTCTCCTATCTTGAAGTAATAACATCTCACATATATACAACAAAGACAACAGTGGAGAAGATAAATATATGCCATCATATAAAACAAATAGTGGAAACCAAAAAAATCAAGAGTATAAACAATATCAAAGTATAAGTCCAAATATAAAGGACTACTAAAATAGGAAAACACAACTACACCATGTGACATCATGGGAAGACTCCCACCATCTCACCACTAGCTACTCACCTCATCTAGAAAAAAACTTGTCACCTCACTACAAAACCCATCCTTTCCCTACATCAAAATACATAACCAGGTGTATACTCCACTAAAGGGTATGCAGGGTGTGAGCTAACAAGATCAGTAGGGTCTCACCTAGGTGATCCATAATAATTATCTAAATAATAATCCAATCATTCTCAATATTAAAGAAAACAATTCATGATAACAATTTAGTATTTTTTTTATCAAAAGCATGGGAAACAGTTTAAGTTCTACTATTTCCACATTTCCAAAATAAATTAGGTAAAATCGTTTCAAATTGTTTCATAATCAAATATCCCAACATATATATCTTGTCAAAAAAGTCATGTATCATATCTCATATCAAATATATTGTGATACAACAAAATCAGTACAAACTAAAATCAGAAGCGTAGGTTACATCACGCTAGGGGTCACACTAGAGTAGGATAGCTAGAAAACTCATACCTAACATAGAAAATTGCATACGTATCAAGACATTATATATATCAATCAAGTATTTAGAGATGAGGACCACCCCAAAAAGTAAACCCCCAATAGTTATAACAAGTTCCTAAAATAACATGACTAAGGAACAGAGGAAATCCCCATGGGGACAACCCCTAAAAGTGCATGAGGCATATTACTATACCTTCCACCTAGGTACCCAAGGCTTCCCATGTGCTCTATTTTCCAAATCAATTCATCAATAAATTTTCATCAAACCATGCATTGAAAACCATTTCACAAAACAATTTCATAATGCTTTGAGAACCCTTTTCCATTTACCAAAACTCGGTGAAAACCATATTTTTTAAAAACTATGTTCCAAAAACACAAAAAAATCAGTCAATAATTCCATTTCATTTAATAAAATGATTTTTCAAAAATGAGAGAAATGCAGTTCACCAAAACAAGATAGAGATAGAACTGAGCACCTCAAAATGTGGGTCGCACATGCCCATGGTAAAATCCACCAACAAGGAAGAACTAACAACGATAGTGGAGGCCCTAGAATCAATCTACACATCTTATAATTGAATCAATTCATATAAAAGGGTTAGTAAAGAGGTTATATTACACATTCCTCAAGAGAACGCACTGGTCAAAACACACACAAAAAGAAAATGGCCCCTAGAATAGGTTCGGAAAATAGATCTAGAGAGAATCTGGAAGAAAAATCACCACGTGTCAATGAATCTAATAACACAATGCAACAGAACTACCGTGATTAAAACGATGGATAAGAAAAAATAATTACTCACCTAGATAGATGAAATCCAACTTCTATAGTAATCAATCACCAAAAAAACAATATATATTGAATGGAGGAACTCAAAATCATCTATGAACACTTCTAGGTTGAGAGAAACAAGACATGTGGATGAATTAAATACAATATAACTCTTACAGTTCTGTAAAATATTTATCTATGACATTTACATAGTGTGTAATCCTTTTACACATCGTGTAATCCTCAGGACTTAGATATTTAGAAAACCCTTCGATTTTTAATTAAAACCCAATATTTTATAATTACATAGTGTATAAACTTTACACAGTATGTTCTTCATAAACATTTTATACTATGTTCACAACATCTTCCCAGCATAGCTTACATATCGTGTACTCCCATTACACATCGTGTATTTTCCCTGTAGAATATAAAAGCTATAGATTCGTTCTAAAACCCTCAAACCAACTCGGGCATTCTAAAAACTCGGACATAACCCTAAAAATACTTTAAAACATTTATACCCAAAATCCATTAATTTTAATAAACAAACATCTTCAAACTTTTGGTCATTTTTTTCAAAATGTTTTCTTTATCCTTAGGAGTTCTATGGAACACCCCATTAAAGAGGGAACCAAGAAAAGATATGAAACATTTCCTAAAAGTGGGTAAACAGATGTCATAGTTCATATCATTTGTGTTCGTCAAATTATTTCATCTAGCTATAAAATATGTATTTAGGAATACTATCATGGAGATTATATGTTCTCATCATAGCAGGTAACTGTTATGACATTTCAGTGTGGTAGTTACTCTTAGGACATTATCATATATTATATCTTGAAAAATAGAAAACATGATGTGATAACTAGTTTATTAATATTGAAAAATATGAATACTGATAATCATAAAGTATATATTTGTTGTCTCTGGTTCTCTCAGTCCAACAGACTCCCACTTTCACTAAAGACAAATGCTAAGATCCTTAATTCTGCTAACTCTCACATGATACTCATGCTTCTCCTAATACAATTATTTATTCAAGGGGTATACCAAATATTCATACATGTAAACTCTTCTTAATAAAACATCACCCCTCTAAGAAAAATCTCTCATTAGGAGATACTTTTGGAGTATGTGCTTTGTCCATTGGTGTGACCATGGATATTTTACAAGTGTCAGCGATGTAAGGTTATCACAGTATAATGTGATAGGTTTTTACTTATAGATATCACATCAATATTATCGAAAACGTTTCATATAAAAATAGATTCATTGGATATATAAAAAACAACTATATACTTACACTCTACTATAGAATCAGTGACAACTAGCTATTTTTAACTCTTCTAGCACACAACTCCTCTATTGATACTAAATACATATCCTGACTGTGAATTCATAATATTCTGATATTTTTGAAAACTAACATCATTATAACCCCTAATGACTAACTCATAATCTACTTTATACACCATAAATATATCCTTAGTTATTATTAGATAATTTTGGATGGAATTAACAACATACCGATGTTGTACAATTGGATCAGCTTAATATATATCTACCATGATCAATGTGTAGGAAGAATCAAATATAGTACATAAAATTGAATGCATTATTAATAAAATTTTTGAAGAATATGGGATATTACTCATTCTCTCTTTCTCCTATTGTGTCTGAGGAAATATTTTCTTGAAAAGATGTATACCATGTGACACTGGAACCAATCCCCTCTTGGATTGTTCGATACTAAATATCTTTAGTATATGATCAATTTATGTACCTTAAATTAGTCCAAAAAGCCGATTAGATATATCACGAATGATCATAATACCTAGAATATAGGATACTTCACCTAAGACTTTCATAGAGAAACAATATTTTAACTAGTACTTAAAAAATTTAAGATAGTTAATTCATTTCTAATAAGTAATATGTCCTCAACATATACTACTAGGATAATGATTGCATTCCCACTAAAACACTTGTAAATACATGGATCGAATTCATTTTTAATGAAACCAACTTTTTATATTATAACACCCTTAGATATTAGGAAATATTTTTTTAAATACATTTAATATCATTGATAACTTGTGTTACATGCAACACCAAGTTTTAACGAACCGTGATGTACTATTAATATTATTATTTAAATGAAACTCTTATATCATAGCCTTTAAACATTCAGGTATGAATATGAATAAAAAAATTTGAAAAATGAGTTTAAATATTTTAGATAAATATAATATATTGATAAATAAGAACTTACTTTTTTGGTAAAGTATTTATATGCTTCAAAATTATATATTTCTAAAAATAATTATTTTTATTTCTTTTTGTGAAAAAATCATAAAATTATTTTTTTACACTTTTAGAAAATTTATTTGAAATAATTAAATTAATTTTAATAATAAAAATTTCAAAATTATCTTAGGGTTAGTTTTTGGTAATTTTCAGAAATGATTAATTTTTTGATTAATAGTGAAAAATACTGCTTTTAATAAGAAAAAATTCCTTTTTCATTTAAAGTATTCACAGAGTTAAATTATATTTTAAAATTATTTTAAAAGTATAATTAGTTAAATTATATTATTTTTATTCCAAAATAATTAATTAGAATCAATTTCTTATTGAATTTTGATATTAAACCTTTTTATACTTATGAAAACATTTTCTTTGCAAATCTACTTTTTTGTTGTGTGTGCAGGATCTATATTTAATAAAATTCTACCACATATGTGAATCTAATTTGATAAAAAATTAATATTTTGAATAATATTTATTTATATTAAATAATTGGGTTAACTTAATTATTTTTCATAAATATTAGTACAATATAGTAAAAATTAATTGTTCTGGTTATTGTTAAAACAGGGTTTTGTTCGTTACATAAACATGTGTTAGAATTAATTTTCAACACACATAAGATATTTATTTAACAAATTATATTTCGTATTAAGAATCATTTGGTTTAAATTATATAATAAGGATCATTTTATTTTTAATATTAAAGAATAATTTACATAGGTAAATAAAAAGAAATTTGTTACCTTGGTCGAAACTAAATTGGTATAAGTGAGTAAACATAGAATCTAAGGGAATAAAATTATTAAAAAACGTGTATTTTATTATGGTAGAGGTTTTTATAGACCATGTATTCCATCCACTCCATTATTTATCAATTTTGTGGGTATGTGTCTTGAGAGTGACATCCCATTATTGAATATTTCTAGATATTTAAAAAATTGTCACTCCTCCTCAATTATAAAATGCCACATTCTCTCCTTACTTATTCACACTCACAAAGCCTTTTGTTTTATCCAATACCTACCCAAATATCTTACTTAATTACCTGAAAAAATTATAGGCCTTGTTTTTATTATTAAACCCTCCTAAAAATTATTTTGGTGCTAACTTAATGAGGTTGTCCAATGAAGACGTATCGTTCTTAACCGAGAATTTTATTTATTTATTAGTCCACCTACATCGAATATTATTAAACTGTGATAATATAATATCATCATTATATCCCATATATCATTATCCTATTATGTTAATTGAATAACCAACATCCATATCATCTTCTATCAAATGGTAAACGGAACCATAGATCGTGTGTATGGCGGTCTACCGCCTCGAGAATTGATGTAATTTATTTTCCATAACCACCTCTCACAACTAGAGATAATGATGTATTTAATTTTTAAATATGATATTTTTAACATATATATACTATTTTAATTATAATATCACATGAAACTTATTACCTTTCAATATTTTGGAAATTGATAACATTGTTCATGCATACATGTGGACTACCACCACCATGAAGGGAAGTGATGCATTTTTCCTTTTTTTATGGTAATAAGGATTGATTTAATGAATATATATGATATATATTACATAAAATTATTATTTAAAATTTATATATTATTTACCTTTCTTTCATTCCATCGATCGAGAAAACGGAAACAAATTTCATGTGTACATGCGGCTTACCATCTCCATTAACAGTGTAATCCCTTATATATATATATAACTATTATAGATTACTATAAATATGTATTTAAATAATATTTTATTATACATATATCATTATTAAAATTATTATTTTTATATTACCATGATCAAATTACAAGGAAGAAAACTACTGAACTGAAACATAAATGAAAAAAGCGTTTATTACCTGAAATAGTGATTTTAACAAATAATCATTAATAAAAAGTTATGAGTAAATAATAAATGATATGATATATATTATTATAGTTATTTCATAAATTTATAATAAATCTATATTTATTATAAAATATTATATAATGAGTATGAATAAATTTGATACTTAATGTTAGGGGATTTTCATCTCATTTTTATTTTCACGGGACACATGCTATATTCACCAATTATTTCTTTTGTGTAGTGTATATTATTACCATGAATGTATTTTATAAATATTATTATAAAAATAATGGGTATTTACATATCCATATAGGGTTACCAAAGTGGTAAATTTTTATGTTATAATCTCACTGCTTATCGTGATTTTTTATGATCTTTATTTAAATTATGAAATATTATGATCTATCTCTCAACAAACTCATATATTTTCATATCCTATGGTAATTTATAGATAATACATTTTTATATTTAATTTTTTTCTCTTTAAAAACAAAATATATCAAAATCTTTTTTTAATAAAAACCAACTTTATCTCTCTCTTTGGTTAAAAATCGATTTTCTTTCATATCCATGTTCTCTAAAAATGTTTTAAAGAAAGCTTTTACAATACTCCAATAATTGTTTGAAGACATTTTCTTACCAATGTTTGGATTTTTTTAAAATTGTTTCAAAGGAATCAAAATTTAATTTTATGAACCATCATCTTTTGACTTTTTACTGAAAATATTAAAGAAATATTCCTTTTAATGTGTATGGTATGACGAGTATTTTTCACTGTCATGACCTATCAATAATTTAAAAATTAATTTTCATGTTTCCATGGTTATTTTAAAAAATATATTTAATAGTTGGGAAATTCTTATATTTTAAATAATTTATTTGAAATTAAAAATTTTATTTTCATCTATAGATGTTTCAAGGGATTATTCGAAATAAATTTCCATCTATGATGACAACCTTTGATGTTACATAATCTGTAATGGGGATATATTTCAATTATAATATCTTTATTCTTTCTATGGATAGTTTATAAAAATAATAACAAGATGTTTATTTAACCCATTTATTTCCCATGGGTTATGTTTATAAAACCCATTTGTTTTCTATAGGTTATGTTGTAATGAAATGTTTATGAAACACATTTACATTATATAGGTTATTTTGTGATGAATGTTTTGGGATCTTGTGGCCCAAATTTATATAATTTTCATTATGTTTGGGTGGGAGCTATATCTCCCTCCAATTTATTATGTGAATATTGATATCCAATGTGATAAATAGGACTTTCATGGGGGTGTTAACCTAATTTATTAAGTGAACTTGTCCAATATGATAGTATTAGTAGTCAACTTTGACAACTATAATGGTTTGGGGAGTGAACCCATTCCACCATGACAGTTTTGGAAATAGGCCATGAATACTAATGAAATTATTTTCTATGATTATGCATATACCAAAAATCTATTCCAATGTTATGTCCTCATGGATCATGTTATTAATTCATGTCTTATGACCTTCCATGATTTATTCCATGACTCAATTTTATGATCTTTCGTATGAGGGGTATGGGTTTCAAATGTTATTCTTATGTTCCCATACTATTATGTTCATGTTATATTGATATCTACCTTTTTTACCCTTACTAAGCATACAAGAAAACCCTTTCTTATATTTCCTTTCCCCAAGTAATGAATAAATGTATTATGTATGATATTCCTAAGAAGGGTTCGAGTTATGAAGAACTTAGTGGGAGGTGATATAGTTCACCAATGAACCAATTGTTTGTTGTATCCAAGATTACAAAGGCACCAAGCCTCTACAATTATGACAAAGATCTTTAGGATATGTCATGAAAAATCATCTTTTAATTTGTAATATCTATGTATGAAAATTATGGGTTGTTATATTTATAGTTTCATCAAATCGAATGTCCCATGACCTGGATGCTTGTTTAATTCCATAAATCAGTCTCTATAACTTGTATATCTTTTTGGAATCACCTAGAGTCAAAAACCCTTTCTGGTTGTGTCCTATAAAAATATTCATGAAGTTTCATATTAAGGAAAAGAGTTTTGATATCCATCTTCCAAATTATATACTGATGGTAACTATTATAGCAAGTAGAATTCTCACATATTAAACATTGAAATTGTATTGTAATGACCCTAATTCTAGTAACTCATAGTTGGTGTCAACTTTATTACATTAGAATAGATTCAAGGGTAATAATCCTAAAGGACTGGTCAGTTTATTAGTCTTGGAGAGAAAAATACCTACATGATACACATTTTTCATTGGGAATAAAATATAAAGATTAACAATGAAAAACATTTAGCATCATTAAACTCAATAAAATAATTCATCCTCATAATATGGTGAAAGGAAACAAAATAAGAGCGGGCTTACATAAATTGGAAGTTTTTATGAGTAAATAAGGAAAAATCAATATGTAAAGGAAAATAACTAAAAACAAATTCTAATAAGTTAATAACAAGATCATGAAATGCATCGATGGATAATATCAAAAAAATATCATTCATAATAATAATTTAATTATTCATCAAAGAAATGATTATTATTGGATTTCTTGATCTTATACATCATGATACAAATAATTTCAATACCTTTCACAAATATAGTTTAATCTATGGGTAGGTATACACCAAAATCCCATTTTATTTGGACAACATTTTTGTCTAATGAGACCTATTGATGCATCAAGGACTTATCTATAACCAGGTCTCAAACATTAATGAATGTACAATGAATTCATCATATATTGACTATTCAATTAATTTATAACTAATATTTTGTATCAATAAACATATTTATAGAGTAAAGAATACATATTTATCAATATTTTCCCTTTCCAATCAAATAACTTTCACTGTAAAACACCAAATGTAAAAATGGTATACAGTTTAGAAAATAATCACATCCATGATAAAAAAGAATATGGATATTTCAAATAAATATAATTTCTAATGATCACAATAAAATGAATGTTTCATGAAAAATAAAATGATAATAAAATTAATTAGACACAACTTATGACCATGGAATCATCGAAAACATTTGTTTTGAAATTAAATATTATAATGTAGAGAAAAAAATAAAATGGGAGAAAAATATTAAAATAAGATTCTATGTAAAAAATATTTTAACACCATTGAAAACATGTAGAATACGCTAAATATCATAGATCTTTTATGGTGGTGGGGATGTTTTTAAATGTTGTATACGTTCAAAAATATTCCTTTTGACTTTTTGTAAAGAAATTAAAAAAAATGAACCCTTTAGAAAAAAATGATAAAGATTCATTTCATACCTTTTAAAAATTTGAGGATAACTTAGCATGCCATTAATAAATTATTTGATTATTAAAAATGAAATTTTAAAAAATAATTTTGAAAAATATGGACATGGAATAAAAATATATTAGATTAAAATTTAAATAAAATCAGTTTTTCTCTTAAGAATTTATTTAATTTATTAATGTGTAAAAGAGCATAAAATTAGGAAAAAAATATGTAAAATCATTAAATATTCATAGGATAAAGAAATTGATGGATTTTATGAAGGGTTTATTATAGCACTCCTTCAATGAAAATTAAAGCAATCCCAAAAAATGAGATTATAAAATAAATCCTTAAATCTTACAACATTTAAATTATAACCACTTGAAAAGATAAACATGAATTGAAACATTAATAATCATGAATAAATATGTATTCATGTTAAATATATCAAATTTTTATTATATTTTTCACATAAAAGTTAGTAGGTTTATAATATTAAATATGTCTCATTGGAGTAAAAATTGAGATGAAATTCCCTTACCACATGCTAACCATTAGTTAAAAATGATTTAAAATCCTATATAATGGTTTTAGAAATGTTATAAATTTGTAAAAGAACCATATCTTTATTTATAATATAATATATTATCTTCTTATAATATCTTATCACCCATTCACCAATTTCCATTATTTTGGGTTGTTAACTACTTCGATATCTCATTCATGTTTTGTCATAGAAGATCCGATTATTATTCATAGGATATAGTTCGATAATATCTAGATTCATATTAAATTTATAAATAACATATTTTTCATTATATAACATTTTATAATCATTCTTGAAATTTCAACATGGAAAATGAATCACATCGCTTCATGAAGATGGTTGGTCGTACATAAGCACAAGCGATGTTCTCATTTTCTTAATGGGTGAACGGGTAAGAAAGTAAATGGTATATTAAACTAATATAAACAATATTATTTCATAATTAGAATATATATTCATTATTTTTACCATTATTACTATCCATGAGAGTTGGTGATGGAAAACAAATTGCATTGGTTCGTGAGGCGGTAGTCTACTATACACATGAGTGATGGTTTTGTTTACCATTTGATGGAGAATGATACGGATAAATATTATTACATAAACATAATAACATCTATATATATGTAAAATAATGTTTTTATTATATATAAATTATTAATACACAATTGAAGGTGGTAAAATAATAATTAAAAAAAGAAAGAGCATGGTGAAGACAATTACCTTCGTTTAGAAAACCCACATTTGTCCCTTTTATTAAGGACACTATGGTTGGTATTTTATGAATAAAAGTAAATATAAAGTTTTATAAGGATTTTGGGGATGGATTTTGGTGGGTGTTTTTAACTAAAAGGATTTATAGGTTTAAAGAAGTGAGGGGAGGAGGATCCCTTTTATAATTGAGGTGAGAAACATATTTTTAATTTTTCAATGTTTTGCAATAATGTCTTGTAACATTCATAGAAATATCGTTCCAAAATGTCTCATACTAGAATGGGATAAGTTTAATTCTGAAATATAACCATCCAATGGGGTTTTATAGTTTTTTTTGGTCAGTTTAACCATTATATTTTTAGATTAACCACCCAATAAAGTCGTTTTGACCTTTGAAATAGAAATTAATTTTTACTATTATTTATGGGAAGAACTAAGTTAAACTTATTTAATAATATGATCTATTTTTATTAAATATACTTAATACATTTTATCTAATTCAATTCATATAATTTTTAGAATTTAATTTTTTAAATCCTAGAAAACGTGTCAAAAAACGACTTTTTATGAAATGCATTTTTAAGCATGATATGATCATACATTAACTATATGAATTGTAATAATAGTTATATGGATTTGAAATTACATATATAGATTTATAATCTAAAAAATTAATTTAAAATTTTCATCCTTAGAGATTTTTTTAATTAATTAAAATGGAAATACATTCTTCTTTTTTAAAGAGTTTCTTGAAAAATATCCCCTCTTTACCACCACATGATCTTATCTTTAATTATATAAAATTTATAGTCAATAAATTATTAATTATACATATTATGACACATTATTATAAATAAAATTAGGATTATTTAAATACTAATTTTTTTATTCATAAAATCTTATTTCTAAGAGGAAATTAAAAAAAACCTTCTTGGCTTATTTTGACCAAGTAAGTTGAAAATCGATATTTATCCAATAAAATTAGAATTTTTTTGCCATGAAATATTAAAATTTACATTGTATTATAGTTTTATTAAAATATAACATTCACTTACTATATTTTAATCTCGTGTGTTACATTCTTATCTTTAACAAAAATTTCATCCTCATAATTTTCGATGATATTACGTTCTAATCAAATAAGTGTGGTCATTATTCATAAAATACTCTAGTTCCCATGTTGTTTACTCAATTTTATGATTTTTCCAATGTACCTTTACCAGTTAATTCATCTGATTCCTCAATATTTTTTCTCCAATGTCAATAATATGGATGGAATCTTCATAGAAAGATATATCATGTAACAATTCTATTTCTTCATAGGTGAGAACACAACTTGAGTCTTGCATGTACTTACTTAAAAATTATATATGGAACACTTCATATAATATAGATATACTTTGTATAATTTCAAATTATTAATCCATATCTCCAATTATTTCCATAATTTTAAAAGTTTTGATGAACCTGGGGATTAGTTTCCCTTTCTTACTGAGTCTTATAACCCTATTCTAGGGAGATACATTTAAGAAAATGTGATCTCCCAATTAAAAGTAGAAATATTTCCTTTAGTTATCAGAATTTCTATTTTAACAACTTTTATTTGCTTCAATATGAGTCTATATAGTCTTTACATTTGTTGTTATCTCCTACACAAGTTATAGGTCTATATGTATCCCTTCAATGACTTCATCCCAAGAAGTTTGAGTATAACATATCATTCCATATAATACATCATATTATGCCATTTGAATACTTGAATGGAAAATATTATTTTAAAAAAAACTCTACTAAATCTATGTACTGAACCCATATACCTTTAAAATCAATTCAGTATGATCTAAACATTTAACTAGCTGTTTTAATAGTACTTTCAGGCTATCTATTTGTTTGAGGCTGATAAGAATTGTTCAAATAAACCATAGTATTTAGAGACTTATTAATACTTTTCCATAATTTCAATGTAAATCAGGGATCACTATTAGAAAAAATTGAAATAGGTGCACCATGAATTCTTACAACTACTTTAATATAGAGTCATGTACTGTCCTCAAGTGTAAAATCTTCTCTTATAGAAAAGAAATTCATATATTTGGTTAGGAAATAAAAAATAACCCATATTGTATTATTCCTTTTAATAGTCTTTGTAAATTCAATGAAAACCTCTATAGTAATTTCATACCATTTCCACATAGGAATAGATAGAGATTGTATTAATCCTCAAGGATGTTGTCTCTTAGCCTACACATGTTGACAAACCAACCATCTTGATATATAATATGAAATTTCCCACTTCATATTATACACAAAAATTTTCCTTCTAATCCATATACATCTTGGTCCTACCATGTTGCATAGAGAAATTAAATCTATGATCGTTACCCAATAATTACTTTTTTATCACAGGTATATATGGAACGCAGAGACTCTTTACAAATTTCATAACATTGTCTTCACAAAAAATTTCTATCAATTTTCCATCATTTGTGACATTATTTTTCCTTGAAAAATTTTAATCGTCATATCGAGAACTTTTTGAATTTTCTAATAAATATCGGTTCACAATCATTTTAAAAAGGAATGATGTTTCCCCTTCCTTAATAATTCCCATATATCTCTTTACTAAATACATAAATTTTGGATCCTATCATTCCTCATTTTGTTCAGGACCCCATGATCATTCTTGCTCAATGTAATCACTACATTATTTTCCTTCCCTTAGTAGTAGTGTATTGATAAATCATAATCCTTGTGTATCTTAGGCCATCTCCTTTACCTCATATTTAGATATTTCTATGAAATTATGTATTTTAAGATCTTATAGTTGGTGTATATATCACATATTTAACCATAGATATGATGTCTCCATATCTATAAAGAAAATATTATAGTTTCTAACTCAAGATCATGGGTTGGATAGTTCTATTCACATGTTTTAACTACCTTGTTTCATATGAAATAACTTTTTCATTTTGTATAAGGACACAACCAAGTCTCTACTTCGATGCATCACTATATATAAAAAATCAATCATTTCCGGATGGTAGAATCAAAATCAGAGCATTTAATAATATCTTATTCAATTATTCAAAATAATATTCACTTTATTTTAACCATACAAGCTTACCCCTTTATGTGTAATATTAGTTAACGGGTTAGCCAATCCGGAAATATTTTAAACTGAACACCAATAGTATCCTTCCTAACCAATGAAACTCTATACATTGGTTATTTTTGTTATAGTAGGTCACCCTTTGACTACCTTTTTCTTTATAGTATCAACTGATATTCCATACTTGGAGACAATATAGGCATTAAAAGAAACATTCTGAATCAATAATGCACACTTTATAAATTTCCCATATAAATATTTTTCTCTAAGAGTCTCAAGAATAATTATTAAGTGATTTTGAAGGTCCTAATATCTTTTAGAATAAAAAAATATATCCTTAATAAATACCAGAAAAAAATATCAATATATTCCTTAAATAAATTATTCATTAGATCCATATAAATATATGGTTCATTAGTAAATCCAAATGGAATTACTGTAAACACAAAATTTCCATAACTTGTTCAAAATATTGTCTTAGGAATATTACCATTATTTACATTCAATTTATGATACCTAGAATTTTAAAAAATTATCTCTATGAAGTTGATCAAATAAGTCATCAATACTAGGAAGAGGATACTTGTTCATTATGATAATATCATTTACTTCCCTATAATCAATGCATTGCCTCATGAATCCATATTTATTCTTAACAAAAAGAATAAGGGATCTCAAATGAGAAACACTAGGAAATATAAATCCATTATAACACAAATCCTCTAGTCGTTTCTTCAGCTCCACTAATTCTATAGTGTCCATTCTATAATAATATTTTGAAATAGGTACTTTAAATGGGATTTAGTCAAAGGAAAAAAATAAACTTCATGCTCTGTTGGATGTCTAGGTAATTCCTCAATAATTTCATCAATGTATTCCAACACAACAGGTACATCCCCAATTTTAAGATTACCTTTTACATATGTAGTTTCTGTCTACTCTTCTTCTTCATACATAAGATCTACTAATTTTGGATCTAGACATAACTTAGATTATGAATTCTCCACTCTAAATATAAGGAATTTTTCATCTTTAACAAGAATTATAATTTCATTCTCTTTTCAACAAATTTTCGCATCATATTTAAAAATACAATCGATACCAAGGATTATATAAAATTAAACCATAGTTATAATAATAAATTCTAATAATAGTTCATTTTTATGTGTCATAATGGGAACCACCTGAAACATCATTATTATATTGAGATTTCCACTAGTAATTTTTACATACAACTCTCCCATTAAGGTGATAAATAAATTATTTATTTTCCTAGAAAATATATAAGATATAAAACTGTGTGACTATCTAAAATAAAATAATTCTTTATCTAAATTTGAGGCTTTGATTAAAGTATCCTTCACCATATCTTTGGGAACTTAAACCTCGACAGTAGTTATCATAGAAGCTTGGTCTTCTCCCCATAGCCTCTTCTAGGGTAGATTGACTTCAATCAAGGGAAATTGTTTTGAATAATGCCCAATTTTATTAAAATTGAAGCAACTTATAGTATTTTTATATTTATTTCCCCTGAATTAATTAGATATATGACCCTTATCTCTACACTTGTAATAAACTCCCACACCCTTCAATCATTTTTTCAGGATTTTTCTTTCCATAATTTTAACATGATCAAAATTGCTTCATTTTCTTCTTCTTCTTTTTTAACGCATTCCATTTTCCTTTGTTTTCATCCAACATCTTCTTATCTTGATTTTACTTGAATATATAAAATCTATAAAACATTTCTATTTTTATGGCATGTGAAATTATTTCATCATATAATGAAAAAGTTTTAGAAAATAGTTCCCTTCATGACATTGATTAAGACCTTAAAAGTCATGGTTAATATTTAATACTATATTACATATATTATCTGTAGTATGGTTATATATTATTTTAAAGGCATCATCATATTTCATACCACTTTTTCACTTTTTATTTAAGATTAGAAAATTTTTCTTTATTTCATCTCGTTGCTCATAGAGGGAATATTTAACAAAGAATGTTTCTTTAAAAGATCTCTATTTCAAGTGTCATATGTATTCTCCCTACCAATTATTTTTTATAAAAGAACATCATTTATCATCATCATACATGGGAAAATATAGTTCTAGCATAACCTTTTCCCTTTCATCACATCCCAAGGCTAGAAATATCTTTTCAAGGGGCTTAATTCATTCCTCAACAATAATTGGATTAGTAGTTCCACTAAACGATGGGGGATTATATCTTATAAAATAATCCCATATAGATGTATCATACCATGGAACATTATGATGATCCATATGTGCAAGGATATTAGTCATATCCGAGTTCAGATACCCTAATATAGTGAGGATCTCCTCAACTCCAACACTATTTGATTTTCCTTACTCTGGATGTAGATTTATACATTGACTATGAGTATTGATAAAATTCTTTATTCCAGGATCCATTTATAAATGATAGAATATAATGGAATATATAATGAAATTATGAAGTTAAAATCATAATATATAATTCTTAATCTAGTGTAACACTTAAAATAAATTTAAAATATATGCGATGTTAATCACAAAATCATAAATATGGTTTATTTTTAAATATATTTAAATAATAAAATTATTTTAAAATCCTTCATAATTGGTTGTAAGGAAAATTTTAATTTTCCAAGGAATATACCTCGAGAGTGTCAACCTAGGTGTGTAGTAATGGCCCATTCACTATGCACTAGAATGATGGAGAAGATATACTCTACCAACTCTTTTAAGGTTATTACCCCTAGATGCATCAATGACAAAACCATATCCACTTATATTAACCAGATGATGATTTATTTCTAGTAAAATCACATAATCTATACCTTAACAAAAATTTAGTATGTTATCCTATACTTATAATTATGCTCAAATTTAGTCGGAATTTGTTCCTTAATCTATGATTTCTTATATGTAGTTCCCAATGTTAACACAAAACATTCTCTAATTCAAACTCTAAAAACCCTGATTCGAGTAACCTATAGTTTGTATCAACTCTATTACATTTTTATAGACACAAGGGTTCTATGCATGAAGGACCGATCAGTTTTGTAGTCTTTTTGATTTAAATACATACATGATACCCATTTTATTTTGGTAATAAAATATAAAACATAGTAATGGAAAACATTCAGCATCCTTGAACTCAATCAAATAATTCTTCTTTATATCTCGGGGAAAGTAAACAAAATAAGTTTGATATAAAATACTCATTAAGGGTTATATATAGTGTAATATATCATGAGTAAATAAGGTGTAATCAATATATAGAGGTGAATAATTGAAAACACATTTCAGTTCATCAATAACTTGATTAAAAAATCCATCCATGGATAATATCAATGAAAAAATCCCATGGATAATAATAACAAAATTTTCATTGATGGAAATGATTAATATTAGATGTCTTGATCTCAGATGTCATTATATCTATACCATCAATACATTATATGAGGATAGTTTAATTGATGGGTAGGTATACACCAAAAACCCCTTTAATTTGGCCAAAAAAATTATCTCATGATACATGTCATTACATCAAGGTGCTAACAATACCCAGGACCCACCCTTCACTGCATGTATAATGCTTTCCTCATATACTTAATGTTCAATTTAATCCATAAACAACACGTTTTATCAATAAATATTCATATTGATTAAATAATATAGATTTATAAATATTCTCTCTATTTAATCAAATAAATTTCATGGTAAAACACTGTATATAAAAATGGTATAAGGTTTACAAAATAATTATATATATGATATAAAGAGTGTGGATATTTAAGATAAATTTAATGAATAATGGTCATAATAAAGTGAATGTTTAATGAGAAAGATAATGACTGAAAAATTGATAAGATATTTGAGATTTCCATATATTCATTGAAAAAAAGGTTATGAAATAAAATCATGAAATTTAGATAAATAAATAAATTTGAAGACAAATATTAAAATAATATTTAATTTAATATTTTTTATTATAAAACCATTAAAAACACGTATAATAAGCTATGTATTTTAAAACAGTTATAGTGGAGGAAAGTATGTAAAATTTGTAGGCATTAAAAACATTCTTTTTGACTTTTTGTATAGAAAGTCTAAAACAAACCTTTCAAAAACATTATAAATATTTATTTCATACATTTTAACGTTTAAAGTTTAACTTATAATTCCATTACTAAATTATTTGAGTAAGAAAAATTACTTTTGTAAAATAATTTTGAAAAATATGGACATAGAAGAAAAGTATATCTGATTAAAAGATAAATAAAATTGGTTTTATTTTAAATACTTATTTTCCTGATTCAAGTTTAAAATAGTATAAAAGTTTTAATAAAATATTTAAACTCCTTAAATATCCAAATTATAAGAAAATATTTGGATTTTATAATGGATGGACTATATTACTCCTTCAATGAAAATTAAGGCAATCCCAAAAAATGATATTGAAAAATAAAACCCTACCTCTTTGGTAACATTTAAATTGTTACCCATTAAAAGAACAAACGTGAATTTAAATATTAATCATAATACTTTTTTTAAAGGTTGGGTACAAAGCCTCATTTTTTATTAAAGCAAAGCAAAGACCTCTTTAACTTGGTAGAGGGAAACCCATAACATAGCCCGATGGCCCAGTGGCCATTTAGCCCATTACATGGCCCGTAAGCCCATTTTTTTGGCCCAAAGCCCATTTTTGTGAATAGTACTGCTACAGTACCCACACTACTAGAGGACTGCATAGTACCCGCTACTGCTACAGTACTCTGCCACCGCTATAGAGACTTGCCACCGCTATAGTGCCCGTCATTGCTACAGTGCCGCAGTTTCTACAGTGAAACCTCTACTATAGTACCGCTACATAATATATGTCATTATATTAAATTTATAAATATAATATGCTTTCATTAGATGTGTTTTTATAATCATTATTTAAATTTTAACATGGAAAATGAATCATATCGCTTCGTTGAAATGGTAGGTCATACGTTCGCGCGAGAGACATTATCATTTCCTTAATGGGTGAAAGGGTAAAGAAGTATATGATATATTAAATTCAAAAAATAAATATAATTTCATAAGTATTATATATATTCATTGTTTCAAATATTATGACTCTCCATGTGAGTTTGTGATAGAAAACAATGAACATTGTTTTACGTGGTAAAAGTCCACCGTACCCACAAGTAATGGTTTTGTTTCCCATTTTATGGATAAGAAGATGAATAAATAAAATTTAATCAATATAATATCTTCTCATTATATGGTATATATTTTTTTTATTATATTCTAATCATTAATACATAATTTAATGTGGTAAAAGAATAACTAAAAAATAAAGATCTTGGTGCACACAATTACATTCACTTAGAAAACCTCATTTGCACCTCTTATTAAGGATCCAAGGGTTGGTATTTTGGGAAGAAAAGTAGATATGGAACGTGTATAATTATTTCTTAGAAATATTTTTAGGATTTTTTAAATATAAATGGGTTGAGAGGTTTGGAGAAGTGATGGGAGTAGGTTCCATTTTATAATAGAGGTGAGTTGCAAATTTGTAATTTTTCAGAATTTTACAATAATTTCATGTCACTTACATAGAATTCTGGATAAAAAATGTCTCATTTTAAAGGGTGATAAGGGTAAGGGTTAACTCAGACCAACCAATTGGGTTTTATAAAGTTTTCTGGTCATTTTGAACCTCATATTTATTGATTAACACCCGATAAACCCTTTTTTCCCTTAACCGTAGTAATTAAGTTTAACAATTTTTACTATTCATTATGAAAAAATTATGTCAAAATTATTAACTAATATTAAATATTATTATTTAATATTTGGAATCCATTTTATAAAATTTAATTCACAGAAGTGGAATAATTTAATTTAAAAATATACCCAAAAACTTGTCAAAAAACTATTTTTCAAGAAATGAAATTTTCACGTATAAGATGCTCTTACAATAACTATACGACTATTAATCATAATTATATGGATTTAAATTAAATATTTAGATATATAATATATAAATTTAATTTAAATCATTCATCATTAAATATTATTTTAATTAATTAAAATGGAAATACATTATACCATTGTAAACAGTTTTCTAAAAAATATCCCTTTACCTCCGAACGATATTATATTTATTTCTATCAAATGATAGTATAAAAAAATTAATTCTATATATTATAAATAATTATTAAAAAAAATGAGGAATATATAAAGAGTGCTTTTTTTATTCATAATATCTTATTTATAAGGTAAATTTTCATAAACTCATTCTAGACTTATTTTGACCAAGTAAGTTCAATATCAATATCCATATTATCAAATTAGAATTTGTTTTATATGAAATATTTAAATATTAATTGCATTATTGTTTAATTAAAATAGAACATTCACTTACTATATCTGAAGCTCAGTTGTTACATGGAGAAAAGGTTTCCTCATATTAAATTCCTTGATGTTGTTTAAACCCTTCAGACAGTAGCAATGATTTACAGGTGGTTACTTTACATTCCAAGTCTAGTTTTATCTTGAATCCATATTTTTAACCAACATGATTTACATCAATTGGAAGATCAAAAATAACACAATATTTGTTCTGATACATGGAATCCATTTCATAATTCATATCTTATTTTCATCTTTCATGTTCTAGGATATCTACTATCTCTTTATAGGAGAGTGGTTCATTATTGTCAGCAAACAATGAGTGACCATATTTAGTGGATAGAAAACCATCTCTCTAGTCTCTTATGTAACTTGTTCTCCTATGCAGTAGATGTGTTTTAGGAACAACTTCTTCCATAGGGGCCCGTGGAATTTGATCTTATACCAACTCTTGTAAATATTGAGCATCAACTTCATCAAAGTCAATCATTCTCCCATTATCCTTCTAGAGGTTGTGATCCCAATAAATAAATTTAGCATTTTTTGAGAAAGTCACTTTTATGTCTAATGGGTTTCGTAGGCAGTATCTCTTTATTTCCATAGGATAACCTATAAAGATACATTTTTTCTTGGATTGTTATTTTGTTTCCTTAGATAGACTTTACAAATTCCTCACAACCCTATACATTTTTATGTGACAAAATGGTTTTCTATCCACTCTATAACTCAAAGTAAATTCTATTTTATGCTTTAATTTGAACTCAATTTAGTATTTATACCATGGTTTATAATAAATTTTTCCAAAATGATAATAGAATATATGCATGACTCATCATCATCCATACCATGTCTAGAATGTTATGGTTCTCCCTTTAACTAACTCCATTCCATTATGTTGTGTAAGGTAGAGTGAGTAGATAAAGAATCCCAAACTCACATAGAAATTCGATATACTCTTGGTTAAGATATTAACTACCTCGATCAGATTGAATCTTATTTATCTTATTTTCAAGTTTGTTATCTACTTCATTCTTGATTTTATTTTAATTTCAAAATGAAATTCAACTTATAACTCATCAAGTAGACATAACCATAGCTACACCAGTCATCAATAGATGTTATGAAGTAATAATAACTACATATAACATTTACTAGAAATGGTCTACACACATCTATTTGTACCAATACTACAAGATCTATGGCCCTTTCACCCTATCCACAAAATAGTGGTTTGGTATATTTCCCTTGTAAAATATCATGACATATTTCAGGTGATTTTAGATAAAAAGCGTCTAAAAAACCATCTTGATAGAGATTTGTAAAATGATTCTCATTTATAGGACCATGATGGTGATGCCATAGCTAGGTGTTATATTAGTCATGCGAACATGACACATTATCAATTTCCAATACTTGGGTTTTGTAATTTAATACTATATACCATTATTTAAATGTTTCATATCATAACATATGTTGTTTTTATAAAAGAAACAACTTTTATTTCTAAACATGAAAATAAAACCATATGTATCTAGGTAGGATGAAAAAATTATGTTTTTGGTAACAATTGGTATATAATAAAAAAAACTCTTAAAACCAATATAATTCCTACTATAAATGAAACATGGTAGTCTCTGATGGCTAGAGTAGCCAACCTCACACAATTGGTGGCCAAAAAATACACCTCTACTCTAGAAATATTTCATAATCTACTTGGTTCCTGAATTTGGATACAAATGTGATTACCACAAGTTGTATCTAATACTCAATGTGTAGATATTGAATTATTATACATGATAAAGAATATACCTTTAATTTTCCCTTTCTTTTGGGTACAGTTCCATGTCCAGTGTCCTTTCTTACCATATGTAAAACATACCTTTTCTTTTTCCTTTCCTTACCTCAGGATCTTCCTCTTATTTAAAGGGTGATTCTCGAGAGATTTAGAATTTTTATGAGTCTTGGGACACTTTTCCATGTTATTACTTTTCTTATTCACCATAAAGATCATTGGATTTTTATATCTCATGCCTTTATAAACTTATGGAATCAATGTAATATGTTCTGAAAGAATAATATCATTATTTATCATGTAATACTTAATAATAAAACAAGAGAAATACTTGTGAAGTAAAGAAAGTATTATATTTTTGTAAAACTCATATGATATTTCAATCCCCAAAATTCTAATTGTTCAATATATCCAATAATCATGACTACAAAAGGCTCATTTGGAACTAAATCACCATGTTTTAAGGTAAAAAAATCATTAGAGATCCCATATCTCTCTTGTCTCTCCTTCTCTTGAAAAAGACCCTAAAGATGAGATATCATGTTATACGGATTCATGTTCTCATGTTTCTTTACAATACCATTGTTTATGGATGATAGAATGAAACATTAAAAAATTGTTGCATTGTTAAAATGTTTCCCATAGAGAGAAAACACTTCCTAACTAGCCTCATTACTAGGTGCTTTGGGAATTTGTTCTTCCAGTACATACAATACTGTCTCAGGACATAGGATATTGTGTAAGATCTTTTTCCACTCCTGAAATTAGTTCCTATGTAATTTTTATACTTATAAAGTTTGTATCATAGAGATATGTCTGAATTCATTTTTATTTTTATTTCTAAAAATAATAAGAGCATGATTTTAGTACTTTATCTGATAAAATTATATACTAAATATTCAGTTATATTTATTAATCTCCCACTATTTTATCAAAACCCAATAGTCCATGCTATTGGCTTTATAATATCTTGTTTCGAGGAAAATATAGTAGAAAGGATCTATGTTTCCTTTATCATAACCCATAAATGGGTTTGAAAAGTTATTTCATGGGTTATAGGTGGGCATTCCAAGTGACAACTGCATTAACTCATAGTTACTTAATCTGTTGAGTGGACTCCCCAATCCAAAAATCATTAAATTGTATTTCATTAACTTTTACCTCATAGTTATATGAAATATAATTTGGAAAATCAAAATTTGATGTGAACTATGTTAATTCAACCCAAAACATTATTTTATAATTCTCCAATCATTAAAATCACCCCAACTTAGGCCGGTCAAGAACATTGAAAAATGGTTTGATTTTAACTTAAGTAGTGGATGGATATATCGATTAAATATATATAATTGAGAGATTTTTAATATTTATACATAAATTGTGAGTTTTTTTCTTTATTACACGCTTGTTAAAATTAATTCGATTTACTTAAGTGATTAACCATGTATTAGATATGGTTTACACATAATCCAATTTATTTTAGTTCTATCTTTCATGCTCGTTAATTTATCAATTCATGTAATCATGAAAAAGCAAACATACTGAAATTTACCATGAAACTTGATAGAAATAAATTAATAAATTAGTATGATATTGAGATTTTACTAATTCTTAGTTTATCTATCAGGTGATAAACTAACCATCAAACTAGGGTAAAACACCTTGTACCACGAAATGGTTCATGTCGCAGCTCTCCACCCATATGCCCATGTACCTCATGGATTGGTTTAGCTTCTTATCTAACCTTGAAACACCTCAAATTTCTTGGAATTTGCATACCTTATATAAGATTTAACTTAGACATAGGTGATGGGAACCAAATGATTGGTTAAGGGGTTTACATAAAATAAATCGTGGGCATGGAGGACCTTACATAGTGAGAGGAGGGATGACACACAAGCTGTCAATTTAATTTATTAATAAATTAACAGGGAATAAATATCATAAAAATGTATCATATTTTCTCATGATCATCCACATACATGTAATGAATTATGTATTTAATAAAATATCCTACAATTCTAATCTTTTTATTTAAGAAAATCCCACTTGAAGCAATTAATTATATTTTTTAATTAATCAATTTGTTTGTATTAATTCTCATTTGAATTTTCTTGATATTATCATCCATAAAAATTTTAAACAAATAAAATAAATTTGTTTGAAATAAACTATGTAAAATACATGTACCTTAAAAGAAAAAAATGTTGATTACCCGTCCAAACTACTCAGCATGCAATGTATTCATATATTTTCTAATCATGTGACATGTGGTACACATGAATTATCACATAATTTCATAGTGTGTACATTGTCAAATAAATGACATAAGGAAGACATGGTAATTATGTAGAATTATATTTTTCAATGAACATAGAGTAATAATTATATTATGACTTATACATGATATGCAGTTCCAAACATTACACAAAAAATATTTTGATTATATATATATATATATATATATATATTCCCTAACACATGGAATGTTCATATTAAAATAAATGATACATGAAACATATATTAATAAGTTTCAAGAAATATAATATATTAATTTTTCATAATGCATAATTTGGTAATATAAATGGTGTGTAAAATCTAGCTACATAGTGTGTCTATTTCCCATCATCAATCTATGGAACACTCCAAGGTAATAAATGTGTAATCATTCCAGAAAGAATAATGGAGTACATAGAATTTACATTGGAAACATAGTGTTTTGTCTCTAATTAACACGATCATCAGTCATGAAGGTTGTGTAAGGAAATACATTTTTCATCTTTGAATAGAGGACTACACATCATATATGGATGTTACACACTGTGTAGTCTGGCTGACCATGCACCATCCTAGCCTAGTCAGCATGTAGTGTATTTAAATATTCACCATCTGTAATAAATTCACATGAATCGAATTAATTCTAATTTAATTAATGGTCAATTAAACACAGGTACACGGTGTGTACCAATGGGTTAAATGGTGTATACTCTTATGTTATCTATCCAGAATCCTTGGAAACTCTGGATGAGTTCTTTGAATTATTTTGATTCATAGAAAGTAATAAATTTTGATTATATTTACATAAAAGAAGAGGAAGAAGAGAAAATTTCATGATTTGGATTAAATAATGAATAAATAAGAATTGAAAACTAACAAATAATGTGTAAATCAATCAAGGATCTTTAAATAATTATAAATAACTATGTGACCACTATGATACCACTTAAAGGATACAGGTGAAATGGAAGAACTAGATGGGGCATGCCTAACTTGACTTTTTCCGCAATCGGTGATTAATCTGAGATATACATCAACAATAAACATTGTGACCAACTAAATTGAATAAAATATTAATTGATGATAGAATCACAGAACCAAAATTCAAGATCATTACATATTATTTATAATTAATTTAAAAAATTATAGAATTATCTTGTGATGAATTTAAAAACATCTCTAAATCGTACTATCATTGTGTTATTAGAATGTAACATAGATTCCCTTTAGTGGTGATCCATACATGCTTCACAAACCTACTAATTTTTTCATTTGAATCTCCAGGTGCTAGACTGAAAAATCCTAACACCTTTATTTTTTCCTTTGATCACTATGCCAACCCTTGTCTTTATTACCTATCAATTCATGATTTATTACATAAGAATATCCATAACCTAACCTAGAAAATTGACTATCCCAGTGTATTTGGGAAATAAAGTACATTATATGAAAATATAAAATAGGTGGTACAAATACATTGATGAAATCTTCCTAAACATGCTCATAATATTCCATTATTCTTAAAACCGCGTTGGATAATATAGAGATATAGAGAAGAAAGGGGTGAGATATAAAGCTCAATATGGGAATAAACAATGAATAACAAAAAGAAAGTATTATGTGTTAGACAATATAAATTTAAATGGTACATAAAAGGGTTTATAATCATAAACATAAATAATGAGTCATGATATAACATGATAACATAAAGGCAACATGGGAATGTAGAAAAAACATTAAACATGACATCATAATCATAGGTAAAGGCTAACCGCCAAATCATTGTACCATTGTGTAGAAAGTTCCATAATGGATTAGTTTTTCTCCCAAATCCAATAAATGATGTATCATGAGACTAAAACATCACCCAATGCATTAGAGATCTATATAATTTCGGGCACACTAATTGTTTTCCTATCCTGTACATACATAAGTGTGCCCTATAGATCATGCAACATAAGGATATCTCTCATCAATTTTTACCCCATGATCAAGGAGTTAAGGTGATATAAATGGGAGTCTCTATTAAATTAAAAATAGTTACATCTAGTTGAATACACATGAGTGGAAATGGGGGTGGATATTCACAACGCGATTGTTTGTCATGAAAAATCACAGTAAAATTATGGAATCGTAACGGTAGTACGTAAATATTCATAAAATGATTTAATGATAGTGAAATAGGTCTATCATAATTTGGATATCAAAATTAAATAAATATGGATATAGAAAATTATTTCTCAACATTATGAAATTGAAAATCAAATGCATTACATAAATAAGGTGCTTGAATAAAGGGGAGAAAGAGAGGATCCCTTTCTAAATTTCTGTATAGTAATGTCTTAGGTAAATGATATAATGAGAGAAAATAAATGATCTCTCATTGTTAGACCATAAATTTTATAGTATAGGTGTCTTTATAATTTCATGAAAACTTAACAAATTTAGATTCAAAAGGCTAATTACAATGAAGGTTCTTGGATGGAAAAGAATATAGGGAAATCCTTTACTAAATTTTGACATAGTAATGGATACTAAATTTTGAAATAGTAATGACTTACATAAATTATATAATGAGGGGGGATAAATGGTCTTTCATTGATAAGAAATAAATTGGATAGTATACAGATATTTATAAATTCATGAAAAAATAACCAATTGAAATTCAAAAGGCTAATTAGAAAGAAGGTGTTTGAATAGAAAAGAACAGATAAAGGTCCCTTACTAAATTTCATCATAGTAATAGTTTCAGTTAATGCTACAATGAGAGGGGATAGATGATATTCCATTATTAGGAAATAAATTATATAGTATAGGGGACTTTATAAAGTCATGAAAACATAATCAATTGAGATTATGAAAGGATAAATACAAATAAGGTGTTTAAATTGAAAATAAGAGAGAGAAATCCCTTAATAAATGTTGATATAGTAACAGCTTTGGGAAATTCTATAATGAGAGGGGTTAAGTGATATATAATTTTAAGTAAATCAATTGTCAATTATATGGGACTTTATAAATGTAACACCCCATTAATTTGTATTATTATTTTAAATACATTATTTTATGAAAAATAATAATTTAAAATTAAGTGTTCAAATTAATAATACTTGTATTTCAAATTTATAACTTTCATATTAATTTTAAATTAATGGTCTAAAAATACTATTTTACAGTATTGTTTTGAGTAAAAGAATATTTTTATATGAATATATGTATTTTTATTACAAAATTAATTTGTTATCAATAGATTATTTAATTAAATATTTTAATAATAATATATTTATTGACTATTATAATTATTTTATGAAATACTAAATAATGTTACGAATACGTTAACTATTAATATGACACCTCATGGATTTAAAAATAGATTTAATATAAAATGCATGAAACCCTGAGTCTCTACAAAACAATTCTCTGTTATAACCTAGCCAATAAATATAATTTTGTTTCTTCTGTGATTTGAATTCCGAAAAAAGGACATACAACGTTGCGATTAGTAAGTTTTTTAGAGTCTAATAGAATAAACTTAATTTTTTATTGAATAGTAACTTGACCCTTATTAATATTAATGTACCCTTATGAATTTTAATTTTACCCTTATGAATATTAACTTGACCTTTATTAAAAGTAACCTCACCCATGAAAGTATAAATAAAATTTAGGCACCTTGTGAATGATAGTGAATGTTTTAAAAATAAAAAATTAAGTGTTGGTATTTTTGTGAGTAATAAATATTTATTTAAAATTATAAATTAATAAAATTAATTAAAATAAAATTAATTTTCATAAAATTTATTCCTAAATAAAAATTTTCTATCCTATGAATTTGGGATAATTTTATGAGACCACAATTAATTTTTGAAAGTATTATAAAATCAGTTTTAAAATAGAAATCCATATTTTTTAAGTAAATAATGATTTTATTTAAAAATTAAATTTCATATATTTAGAAAATTATTTGGGTAAAATAGATCCCATTTTTTAATTATACATGTTGAAAAATGTTTAGAGTTATGTTTTTGTATTTTTCAGAAATACATGAATTTTTTTGTGAATAGTGAAATTTGATAATTTACAAAATATGCTAAATAAATAAATTTCTGCATCCTGTTGGAGTCGTGGCAACTGTAAATGGCCATTGTTTTGAACTCACATGCACTTATTAAAATTTTCATTCATATGAATCATTCCTATTCATATTCTTAATCCAAAATAATAAAATAATGATTAAAATACTAGAAACCCCTCCTCCCCTCCACTATAAAACCACCCCTCACTCACCCTTATCTTCAATCCTATAAGCCTTGATGATTCTCAATGTTCTACCCAAATAATCTTCCCTAGTCTCTCCCCACCTCCAGTAGCCCTTTCACTTTCCAAAATACCAAAATACATTCTCTTAATAATGTTCTCATGGAGGATGTTTCAAGAGGTAAACCCTCTCCCTTTTTCTTATAATTTCATTTTCAATTTGTTTTATATTCATATATTCTCCTCACCTTTTTTGTCCAAATGATCATGATAACTCTAGAATAATATATATAATATAATTATATAATTTTAACAGAAGATAAATAATAAATATCCTTACTCTCTCTCTCTTTTATTTTAAAAACGAAATCATCGTTCGGGGGGTGCCAATTTACAACCTTTGTGGATGATGAACCTTTGTTCTTCATTTTCACCATCAAGTATGGTCATGAACCCATTTTTATGGTTTAAATAGATTATAAAATATTTATTATATCTTATTTAATGATTCTTTAACCATCATTTTTACACGGTACTAAATAATATAACAAAACTAGTTCGTTGTGATCAGAAAAGCCGGTCGTAAAAATCTAAACAATTATCACTAAATGACATATGTAATGATTCATACTCGTAACATTTAACCAAATGATATATATAACCATTTACAATTATTTATTTTAATTAATAATAAATAAATTCAATCCTATTAAATTATATCCATTCCACCTGAACTTCCATACTTATAATCAAGAGAACTGATCATAAATATCAAGAAATGAACACTCTGGAACGACGGAATTCAATATTATAACTTATCAAAAGTCCATAAATGAAACTAATAAAATTAAAATAAATTATATAAACGTATAATAGGTTATTAATTAAATTATTATTTGGAATAATTTCATATTCTTAGACCTTAATTTCAAGTGCAGGACACATTCAGACATATGATAAGGGTTTTCTCATCTCACTTCCATTTTTGTGAGATATTCCTTATTCACAACTATTCCTTATGTATGGTGTATTTATACTTTACATTAATGAATCATATCACAGATATATTTATTTTAATGGTATTCAATGTATCACTTGATGATTATTAATTTTGGGGCATATGATTTGATTGATTACACAGTGGTTAGGGGTTCCACCCAAACCTTTATTTTTTCCTTCAGGTTATTCCTTCACTATCCTTACCCAAATGTAATGATTATTTTTTTACATATTATATAATATATTTTTATGTTTCAAAATTATATATTAAAATCATTTAATATTTTTTTATGGGGATTATATATTTTAAAATAGTTCCCTTCTTAATTCTTCCCCATGAATAGGCTCGATTCAAGGAAACTTCTCGAATTCTTACCAATTTTCAAGTCCACAATAAAATCTATTTTAATCAATAATTATTTTTTTAAAATAACACATTTTATCATGAATAAATATCATGGTTATTTTCTAGTTTTCTGAAAACAAACATGTCATTCCGCTTTAAAATATCTTTAATATTTTCTTTAAACCGCAGTAAAATGATTTATTTATAAAGCTTCATTAAAATGATTTTTTGCATGATTTAACTTTATTGGGACAAAATTTATTCCTCAAATATAGTTTCAATTCCTTTAACATTTCTTTTTGGTTATAAAAATGTTTACAATCTAATTTTCTTACAAAAAAAATGGTTTTCCAAAATAACTCTTCTTTCCAATATAAAAGGTTTTCTTCTCGTCTCACTTTTAATTCTATGATATTTAAGAATTTATCACCACTTATTTATTTCATGTGGTGTATGTAATTTCCTTAAATATATAAAATCATGAGTTTTATTATTATTATGATATTATATGGAATTAATATTTAAATGTTTCCAAGTGGTATGGGACACTTTAGAATGTTTAATGATCATTTAACTCAAGAGTTTATCAATGATTTAATTAGAGTATTATCATCTATGATTATGATTAAAATATTTCCAAGCGGTATGGGATACATTGATCTAAATATATTTTTTATTAGATATATATGGAACTCATTGGACATAGAAATTTTTGGTTGGGGCCCTCTATAGCCCCTCGAGGCATCCGTAGGTCTCATGAGACAAAACATAATTGGGTTTTGGTCGACACCTTTCCCTAATACTTTCAGAAGTCTCGGTCAAAGCATTGACAATAGGTTTATGATTTTCATAATAAGAATTCCCACATTATGATTGTATTAATATATAAATCATGTGATTATTTTACTAGTATAATATCCATGGTTAATTTCCATGTGATTATTTATATGGAATTATTCATTAAATTTTTATTCATGTCATATTATGCTCAAGATTATGTTTGAGTGGTATGAGTTATTAATTTTTCCTTATTGTTTATGATATCTTCTACTATATCACTTACCTATTATGAGAATCTTATATCGCCCCTTTCTTATGTTTCTTTCCCCAAGTTATGAAGAATAAAACTTTGAATAAGCATTCAAGGATGTAGTTTATTTCACATTTTTTCATGTTTTATTTCCTTTTTCAAATGTATTATGGGAATTATGACTATAATATGATCTTCCAATACTACTATACTGATCATTCCTTCAGGATTTTATTCCTTATTATCATGAAAATTTGTTAAAATAATGCACCGGCTCCGAGATTCTAGGGTTAGGGTGTTACAGTTGGTATTAGAGGAATTTTAGGTACAATATTGGAACTAGATGTAAAAAAATAGGTTAGGAAACATAACTCTAAGATATAATTTGAGGATAAGAATAGAATAAAATCCTAGAATTTTTTTAACTTATATATTATGTAGATCTTCCTAGAAAATAAATCCATGTCTAGATACATCAAGAGGATGTGGTTCTAGCACAGATGTACCTAGGAGTAACAAATCTGACAAGGTGTTATGGGCTTGACTTGGGATAACATGGTACATGAAAATTGGTCTTAATAAGCACCTGGTTTAACACTCATGTGGGATATTCATAGGAAAAATCACATATAATTTACCAACCATTATGGAGGATATATGACCCAACGAAACCAAAGTATATGGTTCAAGGATTTACGATGCCTAAATGTATGTTATGTGTTATGCCAAGTTTATATATATAGAAAGTTCATAATTTTATGAGCTAATATAGTATATGGAATTGATTGTAAATTTCTCCTAGAATAAGGAATGATAACTCCACCAATGCACGTCATAAAAGTATAAGAATGGTCATATCTTTCAAGTTCTTAAGCCAAAATTTTGAAGGGAAATAGTCTCCAAGGTATCCAGGTCATATGAGGAAATAATATCATGTGTTAACAAGATTAGTAAAAAAATATATGAGTCCTATGTGATGGTAGGGGTAGGAAACTCAAGAGGAGGTGAATTTATATCCTATAAAAAAATTGTTACAAAGTTTATTTAGAAGATTCACCCAATTTAAAACGAAACATTCCAGTTAATAAAAGTAATGAATTTATAATAGTGTAACTATTCAACTAGTTTCTCTAAATATTGATTATTTCTCAGTTGTATCAATATGATATATTGACACAACATTTTAAACTAATCTAATAATCCAAAATAGTTATAAACACTATCCAATACTAGCTATCAATGTGAAATTCATTTTTTTTCTAAAATACAAGTAAAAAAAGAGAAAACTGCATTTTAAAACATGGTGGATATAAAATAAGAGGTTCTGTCTCAAGATGAGACTTAGTCCTATCTAATTGGTGATCACCTTACCCCAAGAAATCAATAGATAAATATTTTAATCCACACCCTGGATTTGGGTTTACACAATAGTACACAAAATATCCAGGTCACAAGACCTCGATCACAGGTCTTCATGGGAAAAAAATACAACCAGGTCACACAGGACCTCTTCCATAGTTCTATGTGGGATAGAAAAGTATAAAACATAGTTTTTTGAGGATATATAGTATCCTTCAGTTTAGTGTAGGAGACAATGTGTGTTTTACAGATAGATGCACACACTGTCCAAAAATGTAATGAAAGGTTCAAAGAAGAGAAATAAGTATTAGATAGTGTTTAGAAGGATCTATGTGTTATGAAATTTAGCTCTATAATCTTTGATGTCTTAGAGTCAAAGCTTGAGTCCTCTACTAGAAGCAGACACTTAAAAAAGAGTGTAGTGGAGCACTGTTTTCTATCACCCAGGTGGGTGAGATGTTCTTATCATTACATTCCGAAGGGTGTTGTAGAGATAGTGGAGCTTTGATGAACAATACTTCTCTAGTTCACAGCAAATAGGAATAAAGAGTTTTTCATATTTTCTTCCTTTATGTATGTTTCTCATGTAGATCTGCTACTATTTGTACTCATATCTTATTGGGTATATGTGTATGTGCATCCATGTATCTTTCTTGCTCTCTTATTTGTATATATATTTTTGCATCATGACAAAGTGCTTGTTTGATGTAGATATTGTAACTATTATTTCTAAAATTCTCATTTAATATGTCTACAAAAGAACATTAAATTAATCAGTCACATTAAAACATTAAAAAGATAACCCTTATAAGTAATTTTAATTAAAAGAAATTTTAAATAGTCAATCAGTGAGTCCTCGGTCGAAATATCATTCTATAGGTGACTCATTCCATCAGTGTGTCACTCTGTTGGTGTTCCCCGGCATCAATGACTCATTGCGTTGGTGACTCATTTTAACTGACATTGAGTCCGTGCCACGGTAGCACCATGTATCGGTAGGTTAATTGCATTGGTAGTTCCTTGCGTCGGTAGGTAAATTTCATTGTTAAGTCCTTGTGTCGGTTGGTCAATTGCACTATCATTGAGATAGTCGGTCTATCGGTGTGTCGATTACACTTTTGGAGATTCATTGAATTAGTATCTCCATGCATCGGTATCACTATGCATCGGTGATTCATTCCTTATGTCAGTGTCAGTCTGTCATACTTAGAAAATATTTCTTCTTGTACTGTCTTACAACATAAATCAGTATGTGTTAAACTTATATGTGATCATAGATAATCATAATTACACATATTGAAAATTAAATAAACATGATTGAAATAATTATACAATATTAATGGGAATTGAAAATATTTGTGATTATTAAAACCATTAATGCTAGAGAGGGTGGACAAGAGTCTCTTGTAGGCCAACAATCTCCCCCTTTCAGATTATTTGAAATCATGGAATTAATTAGTACAATCATTTGATATGGAATATAATAATTCTACTTACATATCCAAATATTAATGAAGTTTCTCAATATAAGGATGAGAGGTAAAATAAATATTAATGGTATCAATGGAAAAAATAAAATACGTAAGATTGATAATAAAGGTAAAGTAAATAAGGATAATTCCAAACTATTCTCCCCCTTTTAGGATTATCAAAAAAAATATTACAAGGGGAGAAAAAATTGTTCTCCCCCTTTTGATTCTAATCAAGAAGGAAATAGGTATTAAAGGAAAAAAATATCATAGAATTATAGATAGAATATAAATAGATGTAATTTAAGAACAGAAAATTTCAATAATCAATGAAGTACATTCAATTACAAATCTCTTGGTACAAAACTACAAAAAAACAACCAAATATCCCTATTAGAGATTAATCCACACTACTTCTCACGATTAAGAGTTTCCTTACCTTTTTCAAAGGGGTCAATAGTGGTGTCAGTAGGTGGTGGCCTTGAATCTAGAGGGTCAGAATAAAATTTCAAATGATGTAGGATCACTCCTTCTAGAAAATTTGGTACAAGGATAGGTTTCTGTTGTGACAATACAGGATATTAAATCTTCTCTTAGATCACTATGAAAATATGAGTCAAAGCCTAAGAAACTAACATCCAAGGTGGAGGCACTGATCCAGTAGATCCAATAGGTGAAAAAGCGGGCACTACAATCACTTCACTTTTCACATGAAGGTATTGTTGACGCTCCTTTCATCACAGAGTATAAAGACTGGAAAAGGGGAATATCTTAGCCCAAAGTGATTCATCCTTTGAAAAAATATCAAAAATTGACAAAGGAATGAATAAGAAGAACATTGCAGAAGGGTCGCACAAGTTCTACTATGGTCGCGCAAGTACACTTGTGCGCCGCATTTTTTGTCACGCAAGGCACTTGCACGCCCTAAGTGATAACCACCCAGCATCTTCTCTAGCCTATAAATACCCCCAGTGGGCCCCCCATTTGAGGAGTATTTTTTCTAGAATTGTGATACAGAGCTCTGAACGCCCAAGACTCTTCTTCAAGACTTCCTAACACTTATAAGGTAATTATTTACCTAGAATGGAAGGTCTAAACTAGAGGAATAAGGTCCAAGTGTTATAATTCACTAAAACTTGCGTGCCTAAATGTTTTACCCTTAAGGGAAATGGAAAAACTTGCGCGCCGCCCTACTCCTTCACCAGAACTTGCGCACCATCTTCTTGAAAGCCTCTAGGGGTAATACCAAGGGTTTGAGCCAAGTCTCTCCCAAGTATTACCCTAAGAATTGAAAATCATGCAAGTACCCATGGTCCGCGCAGGTATACCTACGCGACCAAGACTTGGGCGCCCACGCAATACCTGCGCGCCTGCAAGGACTTCTGTGCCCCTATCTTTTTGGGTGCCTCTCCTGCCTATTTCACTTCTCTTTACATCTATCCACCTATCCTCTTTAAGATTATGCCTTCATAACTATCTTCAAAGCCATTTGTGGCATGATTTCCTTGTTAGCTTCCTTATCTGAAAGTAATTCTATGGAAAATATCTCAAAACATAGTGATTTACACATCTTTACATCACTAAAGTTAGATAATTAATTCATTCAACCTGTTCCTTTAAGTTGAGAGAATCCTTAATTTGGAACACATTTTCATGAGTAAGACCCAGTCATAATTTCCATTAATCTGGGCCTCCTTTTCAGGAGTAAGCCCCAGTCCCCTAATTTGGGCATCCTACTCAGGAGTAAGCCCCAACAATAATTCCTTTAACCTGGTATCCCTTTTCAGGAATAAACCCCAGTCTTAAAGTTCCCAAATATGGGCATCCTCCCTAGTAGTAAGCCCTAAGTCCCTTAATTTTTCAAGTCCCTTACCCTGGGCCTTCTTCTCAGGTTTAACCCCCAATCTTGATCTCTCTTAACCAGTCTTAATTTACTTTTGATTAGGACTTCCTTCTCAGTAGTAAAACCCCATCATAAGTCCCCTCCTAACATGGGCATCTTCCTTAGGAGTAAGCCCCAAGATTAGAGTATCCAAATCTCCATGAAGCACATATACATTTATGGACCCTATTCCTGGATTTATTCCCTGAATTAAATCTTAATCCTTATCAATTTGGGTATTCATACACACATAAGCCCCACATCAATGCATCTTTCATGGCACAATTGTCTGGTTTCACCAATAACCCTTTTTTCTCACACCGAGCATGACTCACATGATCTTAGAGTGTAAAAGTAATCATGACCTCTTTCTTTGATCCATCAATCATGCATAAAAATCAAACTCCCTTACTCGAACTACATGGGTTCTGATTCCTTTTCCAAAAAACAAAGGATACGTAGGTAGACCATCTGTGGGTACGATCCCAACTCTGAAATAATCAATATCCTTCTGAATTACAATAAACTTCAAGTTCTCCACTGAGTGGATTTAAAACTAGTATGGTCATCATAATGACCAAGAGACTTTCATGTATTGAAGGATACTAGTGGCTAAGAATCTCTAAAAAAATACAGATGATTCTTTATTGACGAAGAACCTTGGATACATATAAAAGATTCTCTAAATTTCCTGCATATCAATCATTGATTGTCAGATCTAAAGGAAAACTCATTTTATACTTGGTAATGTAATAAGGATTCACGAATATAACTTAAATCTATAAAGAGAGTCCTGTAGTAGACAATAATTCCCCTAAAAAGGTGTGATGATTCCGACCTCCCATCCTATCGACCAATGCAAATTCCTAAGCCTCATTAGTCCACAACTAATGAGCGCCTACCTTTGGAAAGTAGGTTCAAATTGATATAGAATCATTGAATTTTTTCGGTTCTACAAACAAACCCGTTAGAAACCGTCTGGAATGTTTGAATCTTAAATCAATGAGATCATCCCCAATTCCAAAGGGAAACAGGTATGTATTAAAAATATTGATGAAATCCTCTATGATTTCTCCACCATGCTTCATATCTTTCTCAAAATAATTTTTATTCTCCATGAATTTTTCCAAAATATGGATGAAGTCCTTCAACTTTTATACTTGATCGTTGAAATATAGGGCCACTAGAGGTAAAGACAGGTTCTGTGTCAAATACTTAAAAAGACCGGTCAACTGATGTTGGGTATTGATCTTATGGAAATAATGTTCCACCTTTTCTGTGATCTGAGATTTTGTAGTCTCCTCACTCGTGGAAAAGTGTCTGACCCTATCATGAACATGGTCACTATTTTTCTCAATCTATCCCAAGTTGGCCAAACCAGAAGCATCAAGGAGAGTTTGAAGCTCATACTTTACAACATTTTGAACTGCCTCAATGTTCAAGGCTTGAGATGACCAACCAGATGTAGAAGGATCATCAGTTGGAGATGACGTAAGAGTATTTAATGATTTAAGAATAGTCTCAACACAACCATTATAATCTAAGGTAAAATTATTTATTATAGAGGAAAGAACAGTCATTTATTTTCTCAACTTGGAAGTTTTGGAAATTTTGTCTCAAAAGTTATGATTATGTTGGGTTGAATATCTTCTATCACTTTCTTTGAAACATTAGTTCCATGAGCTTCACTCACACCCACTATCTGTCTTGGAACAGAAATTACTTGCTAAACTAATTCATTTCTTCTATTTAGGTTCTAAGATAGTGTAATTCATCACTCAATTCAGTGTTTTCTCTTTTAGCTTATATAATATCATGAAACATATGATATTGAACTAATACACCTATAGCAGAATAAATTTCTTCCTTAAATCGTTCAAAATCTACTTTACTAATAGATTGACTTGGAAGGGTCTCATCCACTGATTCTATTAAAAAAGGTACAAATACCTTATCATATGGGTCTTTATAATCTAAACCCAGTGTTATATACCCAGGATTCTTTTCCTGTTTAATAATAACATCATCATCTATAGGAGTGATAGTGTCAAGTCTTACTCTTCTAGGTTGATGCTCTTCATCAGCATGATCTCTTTTTTCTTGAAGCTCCCCCTCAATTAGAGCTCTCCTCGCTATTTTCTCACCTTTAACATGAGGTATCTTTCTTTCATAAACTAACTGATGTGTATGAGTCACTTGAAATTCCATTTTATCGTGATCTTTGTCATTTTATATTACTTCAACAACAACTTTATGAGGTTCTTCCAACCGTTCCTGATCCATAGCTTCAACCATTTCAGAATCTCCACCTTGATCATCCTTATGATGGTCACCATCACATTCACTAATTTCATCATCATCATGCTAAGATAAATTCTTTTAACTTCCATATCTCTTAGAATTTTCTTCACCTTATTCCCTTTCACTACCACTACCTCTACCACTTCCACTTTCATCTTCTTTACTTCCTTCCACTTCTTCTTCTTCAGAGGCACTAGATAAACATACATATTCCACACTGCCTAAGAATTCGGTCTCCTCATATCAATTGTCTTCAAGTTTGGGTTCATCAAAGTGTAAGGAAATTGGAGGACTAGGAGGTCCAAAAAAATCCTTTGTGATATTTAGTGCTGTCAGGATCACTCCTATCATCGATAGGTAACCCTTGATCTCTAACAGGTGTGGCATTCTCTTCTTCTTCTTTTGAAGATTAAACAACTTCATCATCTAGTCCCAAACCGGTATCATCCATATTCATAGGCCTAGTTAGATGTTCCATTAAATTTAACTTATCATAAATATTATCTTCATCTCCAACCGATTATTTCTTCCATGGGTTCTGGTTTATATTCATCCTTTTACAGATCTCTTTACTAAGGAAGATCGCACTTCACTCAGAAAAAACATCTTCTCCCTCACTATGAAAATATTTCTTTTTTAACATAGCTAAGATTAACCTCGGATAAAATAGGGAATTGGTTTTTCTATAAGGCTTGATCATTTCATTCATATGAAAAACAAGGTATCTTCATATATTTACATTAACCCCTTTTCCTATTAGATAAACCAAATCAACATATTGATAATTTAGAGACTTGTATTCCCCTTTCCTGGGATAGATCTGATGATGAATAAACTGGAACAAAATTCTATACTCTCTAAATAACTCTATATAAATGGGTCTCTTTTTCTCATAATTATCATTAAGTTCCTTTAGAGCTATCTCAGAGTATAAAATATCATTCTCAGGTAGAGAGGTGCCTTGATAATCATCAAACACTCCCTCATGAGGTACCTTAATACACTCAGCACATTATCATGATGAAAAAAAATTCTATTGCCTTTCACAATGGACTTAATCCAAGTAATGTCACTTCCTTCTAGTAGGAACTCCATATTCATGCAAAATTCATAAACTCGCTTCGGGTGGAAGGGTCTTTCATTTTTCTGTGAACCACTCAAGCAATCCCTGATCATGTAACACCCTGAGAAGCAAAGACTTACTCTCCAACATCTATTCTACAAGAACCTCTTTTTTTGGAGTCACTAAACAGTTCACCGGATCAGGATTCATAGGTCCAAAATATTTTCTCTACTCACATCCATGTTTCATAGATTCATGAGACTCACCACCATAAAGAGCTCACTTCACACGCACCATTCCAATAGTTTGGTTTGAAGTTCAGAAGTTGAAAGGTCAGGGTAGAGACAGAAACAACTGAGTGAGTGTAAGGGTAAAGGAGTAGAGTGGATAGACTCAAAGTTATATCATTTAGGTCTTTTGAAATAAAAAAACCATGAAATCGTGAACTGGGTTTAAAAAAATCAATGAAACACTGTGGTTTTAGTAAAAACATAAAATTGGTAAAAAAAATAGTGAGTCGTCGGTGTGAGCATGATAGATTTTTCAAAACACTAACTATGTCAGCTTAACAAGGCGTTAGTTTCAACCAGAGAGATTTTTCATAACACTATCCATGGGGGCCTGGCAAGGCATCAGTGTCAGCATGACAGGGTATCGACATTAAACGACATCATTTTCAGCATGAAAACTGTGTTGTCATGAAATAGAATCGGTATGACAAAGTTATAGATGTCAACATGACATTGTCAGCTTCATTCTGTAAATGTCTACATGACACTATCTGTTTGAATTTTTCAGTGTCAGTATGACAACTTCACTTAATATTATCAGAGGAGTAATAACATAAGGTCCTATATATTAATCAATCCTAACTCATGTCTAATGTAGTTAATTTTTTCTGTGTTTAATGGATTAGTGAAAATATTAGCAAGATGGTGTTTAGTGCCAATGAAATCTAAAGTTATATCACCTTTTTGATAATGGTCTCTAAAAATGTGTTTTCATACATCAATGTGTTTTTTCCTAGAAGGTGAAGTATGATTCTTATAAATATTAATAGCCATTTTTATCATAATTTATAGATAAATGTCTGAATTGATATCCATAGTCTAGTAATGTGTGTTTCAACCACAAAATTTGTGCACAACAACTACCAGTAGCTATGTATTCATCTTCATCAGTAGATAATGCAATATATTTTTGTGTCTTACTACACCATGAAACTATAGACTTTCCCAAAAAGTGAAATTTTCTAAAGGTGCTTTTTCTATCTAATTACAACCACCAAAATCAGTATCTGAATAACTCTCCAAATCAAAAGGTTGTTCTCTAGGATAGAACAGTCTTAAGTTGGAAGTATGTGTTTGGTATTTTAAAATCATTTTAATTTAAATAATATGATATTATTTTTGGTTTTCTTGAAAACATGCACACTTTCACTCACTGAACATAATTTATGGCCTCCTATCAGTTATGTAGAGTATTCTCCCAATCATTCATCTATAAGTGGATTGGTCAATATATTTACCATCTTCATCAATATATAACTTACAAGTGGTACTCAATTGATTGTCACTACTCTTAGTGCTTTAAAAGAAAAATATTTTAAAATATCCTTAGTATATTTACCTTTATTAAAAACAATAACTTATTTATTTTGAAATATTTGATACCCAAGAAAAAAATTTGAGTTCACCCATTAAACTCATTTCAATTTCAGTTTTCATCATCATTGTAAAATCAACACATAATGAATTTTTAGAAGATCCAAAAATAATATCATCTATATAAATTTGTAATATTAAAACATATTTGGACATTCGTTTTATAAAAAGGGTAGGATCAGCAACACCTTTTACAAAACCTTTAGAAATAAGAAAAGTATTCAGCCAGTCATACCAAGATCTTGGATCTTTCTTTAAGCAATATAAAGCTTTGGTTAATTTAAAATCATTATTTGGAATGTGTGGATTTTTGAAACCAGGGGTTGTTCATCAAAAACAACCTCAATTATATAACCATTTAAGAATGCACTCTTCAAATCCATTTTATAATGTTTGAAATCTAGATTTTGATGCATAAGAAAGTAGGATTAATATAGCCTCATGTTCAGCTACTAGTGAAAAGGTATCCTCATAGTCAATTCCTTCTACTTGACTATAATCTTGTACAACCAATCTAGATTTGTTTCTAACTATGTTACCAGCTTCATCTACTTAATTCCAAAACTCCCAATTAGTGTCTATATTCAAGGTGTATTTGGGTCTATCTACAAGTTTCTAGACTTTTTTTCTTTTAAACTGATTTAATTCTTCTTGTATATCTATCATAAAAAATTCCTCATTGATAGAATCATTGATGTTCTTTGGTTTAAGATGTGAAGGAAAAGCTTGATGTTCAATCTATTTTTTGAGAGAAGCTCTCATCTAAGTCCCTTTGTCTAAATATCCATCTATATCATCGAAAGGATGGTTCTTGAGAGTTCTAAAAGGTTCAGAAAATGAAGGGCTAGTCACTTCAGGTTCTTCAACAGGTTCAGGTTTATCATGACTGGAATCTAGAGAATTTCCAGAATTGGATGTTTTAACAGATTCTTTCATAGGATGGTCAAAATATTTAGTATTGATGTCCATATTTGACAAATCATCCTCAGCATTTTCTAGGGAGGTATCTGGATCATGTGGATATGTCTCATCAAACTCAACATGTACATATTCTTCCACACATTTGGTTCTCTTATTGAATACTCTATGGTATTTACTAGAAATTGAATAAACTATGAAAATTCATTCATCACTCTTGGAGGAAATTTTGACCAAATTATCCTTAGTGTCAAAAATATAGACTTTTCAATCAAAAAATTGAAGTAGTTATCCTTGGGTTTTCTTTTATTTCACAACTCATAAAGAGTTATCTTAAGGATAGGTTTAATAAAGACTGTAATTCCCTAACCTTAGATTCTCAGATTCATTGCATTATTTTAATACGTTGGCCTGATTACAAGGAATCAAGTCCCGAAAGACCGATCAATTTAGTAGTCTTGGAAAATAGATAGCATACATGAACATTACATTACACTTTCAAAAATACAACACAAAAAAATCCTTTGAGAATTCCATTGTTCCCTTATCTTAACCCTGCATCTCAAACATAAAGCACTTCTTGGGATCCTAGGAAAATAAAACATAAGAAAGGGGTGAGCTCAGATGCTCAGTAAGGGTAAATATTTTAGCAGAATCTATAAATTTTTAAGGAAAGATGTGTCATAAAAACAACTGCCTTTTAAACATAAACTTGAACATAAAATGGAACAAATAAATCAAATAATTCCATTTACCTTTTCAAATATATATTCTACTTTTCAAATAATCACATGTAATAACTAATTTAATAATGAGGGTATGTATAGTACCAGACCTTAACTTATGTTTCAAGGACTCATGCCAGAACCTAGGGGCTAACTGTAACCGGACCCCAACCCGGAGAGCCTCTGTAACAGAACTCCAACCTAGAGATCCTCTATAACCGAACTCCAACTCAAAGATCCTCTATAACCGGACTCCAACCTGGAGAGGCTCTGTAATCGGACTCCAACCCGGAGGGTCTGCTGTAACCGGAATGCAACCCAAAGAGCCTCTATAATAGGACTCCAACATGGAGGGTCTGTTGTAACCAGACGCCAACCCATAGGGCTTTCTTTTACCGGTCCCCAACTCAGAACATACTAGTCCAACACATTCATCTTAAGAAGAGATTGAAATATAACATAAACATTCGTATTAAAACTAGCATACAAAATGTAAATACTTTAACCATAAAAAATGAATGGAAAAAAATAACTCATCTATAGTAAAACATATCCCAAAACCTTAAATAAAATATAGAAGATTTGTATCATAATAAATCAACTTCAAACAATTGTGAAATTTATCAAAGGATATTTACAAATATGAAATCAAAACTACAAAAGGGAAATATCTCTTTCTATTTTGAAATCATTTACGAGTCACATAATTATAAAGAAAATATTTATTTTAAAAATATTCTTATAAGATAGTAAGGGAAGATTTAATGATGTTATAATGGTGGAAAATAGTCGTACCCGTCGTATAAGTAAAAAAGACATTCTTTCCTTAATTTTGTTGAAAATGTTATAAAGTACCTTGTTTGGAAAACGACAGAAAGATTCCTTTCAAAAACATATAAGGTCAAATAAAGGTATAAATGAAATTAACCCATTGTCTATTAAATAGTAAAAATGTTTTGAAATACATTTTAAGAAACATGGATTTGGATGATAAAGAGATCCCAGTAGATAATTACGTATAAACAACCTCGAATAATGAAGAGATTGAAGAATTAACCCGTACCTTGTACATTTCCTTTGGTCAAGGGTAAGTTTAACCTCTTGTATAACGACAATATAAAGTTATTAAATTATAAAATAACTATATTCATATTTATTATATCATACAGGATTCATTTATGACTTTATATTACCAATTTAATAAGGATTTCCTTGTTAAATTAACATTTTAGGTAATAATCGATTTCTTTTTCGTATGTATTTTAACTTTTTATTCTTGATAGTATCATTTAGATCAAGATTTGAATACTTCCAGAATATAAAAATTATTTATTTATCATATATATTTAGAATATAAATATGTATAATAGATAGATAGATGAAATGTAAAACACCATTTATGGAGATGGTAGGTCGTACGTATGCATAAAGGTTGTTTATGTTTTCATATCGTATTGAATGGAAGTAATTGAATGACATGAATGTAAATACATATATATATATATTTCCAGTAGCATTATTATTTCATATATTACATACTTATTAAAAATATATATTTTTATAATCACCGTTGAATGGTGAACATGTAAATGAATATCATCGCGTCGTGGAGACGGTAATCCATACATACGCACGAGTGAAAATATCATTATATTGATGATGATATTGTATGAAATTGGATGGTATATAATATATATATAATCATTAACATGTTATATTTATTATTTACATCAATTATACTCATTATTATACTCATCCAAATAGTCAATTGTTGAATGACAAACTACACCATGACGTGGAGACGTTAAGCCATACGTACGCACAAATGGTGACATTGTTATTTAAAGGATGGAGAGAATAAAGAATATGGTTGTACCATATTTATAATAACATCACAGTATTTAGAAGGTACTAGAGTTATTACTTTAGTATGGAAACAACAAAGAAAGAAGAAGTGGAAGAATAAAATAACTTGAAGGATGGTGGTGAAATTATTACCTCTTCTTCGGGTGTTTCCTTTTGAGTTGATCAAAAAGGATCATTAGGTTGGCTTTATGAACAATGTAAGGAATCTAGGTTGAAGTGAGATAAGTTTTGAGGATATTGGGTCAGGGGTTGGCTGAGCCAAATTGCTTTGGAGGTGTGAATTTGAGAGAAGGGGAAGTGCCCTTTTATAAGAGGGGTGAGGGGCACCTTAGGAAAAACATAAAATATTATTTTATTATAAAATTGTTTTCTGTTTAAAATGGATACAAACTGATTTATTTAGAATATAATGTGGGGAGGGGTTTAATATCTCTCAACAAATAGGTTTTAGACAAGTTTAGGTTACCATTTTAACCGTATCTTTTATATTTAACTCTTGGTTAAATAGTTTAACTTTTACCGTGTCTTCTTGTATTCTTACACTATATGGTTAATAAACTTAATCTAAACTTCCAAAAGATCCTAAAGTGGTTCATTAATGATATATATAATATTATTTAACCCCTTTTTTATCTTTAGATTTCTAGGAATATTATATAAACCAATAATATAATATTTGTATTCAAAATTAATTTATGTCAATTTTGACACTATTTAATATTTTATTTTTGTGGAAGTCATAACAAACCTACCACTTCAAAAAAAATGTATCTAATCAACCCTAAAATTTCATATTAAACTATAAAATTATTATAATTCATCAAAAGTCTCAAATTACATTTATTTGGATATTTATAATATCAATTATTTTTATATCTCATTAAGAAGGTAATTACTATATCATAATTGTGTCATAAATAAATTTAATTATTTACTATCTAAATATAATAAATAAAATAAAATTATGTAGGAAATATTTTTATCTTTCTAATGAATACTTATAGTCTAATTTATCTTATTTATAACCCTATATTAAAAAAAATTATTTATGAAAACATGAATTTTACACATTTAACTCATCTTTAAATTAAATAATAATAAATGTATAAATCTAATAAAAGTGGACCTAAAGGATCAAATTTTATTAATAATGTTATTTTTGGTCTAATTAAACTTATCCAATAGAATTAGGACATTTGTTAGGGTAATTATAATATCATTTTTACCCTTAATTACCCTATTTACTTTTAGCTGTGGTAAATTAGTCAAAAGTCACTATTCACCAAAAATTATTTTCATCTTATTGAACAAAATTATACTTATTGAGGTTAACCTTGTCTCTCAAATTTTGTAAATTAAACTAACAGAAATGGTAAAATTATGTTTTATGCAAAATTTTAAATTCTCCTAGAAGTTGTGTAAAAGACGGTAAAATGTTCAATAAAATTTTATATATCTAAATTTATTATAAAATTACTCCAATGAAATAAATTGAAAATATATAGGAATTATTTATATATTTTTAAATAAAAGAAATTTAAATAAAATAATTAATTATTTAAATAAAAGGTCGGTTTTAAACAATAACATAGTGTTTTCACTATTCTTCAAAAATTGAAAGTTTTCAAAAAAATATAAAAAATTTACCCTAAGATAATTTTGATATTCTGAATTAAAAAATGAATTCTATTTTACTAATTTCAAAATATAGAGGTTGCATTAATTAATTTGAAATTAATTCCTGTTGTCAAAACCCAAAAGCATATTTTTAAGAAATAATAACTATCAAAAGATTGACACTTGTTTACGTCCAATTTCAAAGTGAAATTACTTCAATGACCAACATTGGATTAAATGGTAAAAATATAATCTAATTATACTTCCAAACCAGTAAGATGTATAATTGAACACTATAAATTATTTTTATTAAAAAAGTTGTTTTCAGTTAAAATATAGTATAATTTACTATTCACCCAAATATGAAAGTTATTAGAAAAACACCAAAAAAAAATTGAAACTAAATTTTTATGTCCCTATTCCAAATAAGAAGTTTATTTTGTCAAATTGAATATATAAAAGTTTCAAATATTGGATTTAAAAAGGGTTCTCCAAAAAAGGTGGTAAAATTTCATTTTTTGAAAATTACTTCTTTTATCTGAAAAAATGAATTTGTTCTTACATTATGTCTAAGAAACTCATAATATGGTTTCTAAAATTATAAGGATTATATAATGTTTAAAATTAAGTTAAAACTATTCATAACTGCTTTTGAACGACTGGATTAGTAAGTCATGGTGCATTTGAACTCGGTGTTGCGTGTAGTGAAAGTTATTGAATTACTTTGAAGAAATAACATAATATGAAATCATGGGGTTTTACAGTCTTACCTTCTTCAATAAATTGCGTTCTCGCAATTTGAAAATTTTCTTCAAAAATAAAAGTTTGAAAATAGAAAATACCTTTGTGGGAAAACCCACATCAGAAATTGGGTTAATGAAATTTAGTATTAATAAGAGGAAAAGGGAAATGAAATGGTCACCAGCAAATTATGATCTCTATTATGAGAACATTGGTTTCAATTAGAGACACATAAATGGAGTAAAAAAGTAAATATGTAGAGGCAGTGATTGAGGTTATCAATCACAAACAAGTGGAAAATTAAGGGCCTCAAATTCATCAATCTATGATGATTTAAAATACCGTCGGTTCAACAAAACATAAGGTATTAGGATAACACATTTTTTATTTTAAGATCCCTTCCCAAAAGTTTAAGAATTAATTTTACCATATAATATGAGGAGAAAAATTATATATATATATATATATATATATACATTACAAGTAGAGTTTCATCCTTCAACTAATTCTTACCACAAACTCATCTTTCACTCCACAATATTTCAAAAAAATACTCTATTTATACTATTCATATAGGGTTCTAAAAATAATGAATTTATAATTCACCTATCAGACCATTTAAAAATATGAAACTACATTATACAATCTGGGGACTTCATGTAGTCCAGTGGTAGGCGATAAATCTCAATCGCACTATGGTTGTGGGTTCCATTCCCACAGCTTTGTCCAACACGGCGGGTTGTCACACGGTCTGTGTGTTGTCCTTTATTAAACAATACAAAAATAACCTTAACAATAGAATCAAATTTCAAACATAATCCATTCTAACCTTTAGACTTATCCAAAATACTTCTATCCAAACTCACATTCCAAAAATTATAAAGAATTTAAACACAACGAAGATCCGTTTTTCCACGTAATAACTTGTGAACACCTTCATCATGTATTATTATAAAATATGGTAACACCTTGAATTACCATAAAACCTTATTGATTACATTCATGCTCCCTTATTCTTTATATAATACTAAATAAATTCTTTATATCCAAAAAATTTGAATATTCCAACAATGAAGAAATAAACAAACTATTACTCAGTTCCAAGGAAGTCAAGAATATCCAATATAATTTATCCAAATCAACCATCTCTTATTCAAAAATCAATACCTCATTATCAGGACCATATTAATGATTACCTTTCCTTCAAAAAATTATTTTTTAAAAAGTGTATCTTACTATTAAATCACTTTTCCTAGAACCATATAATCTCATATCCTCAATAAAATAGTACTACAGTACAATCCATATTTATCTCTATAATTCATATAACCAGTATATTGTTGATACAAAACTCAAATGAAATAATTCTATAATAACAATATAAGAAAAATAGTCTTTCCTCTTCATTTGAGGTAGTATCATAACTTGATTATTATCCTATAGTGTCATTTGTGGTATACTCTGATGACTGGGACCTATATTCGTGTAGTGTCCCAACGCCTTGCGTGATTATGCATTTAACATTTGAAACATATTTCTTACCCTTGTGATCACAAACATGGTGTCCTTTTTCTCCACACTTATAAGAAACTCTCATTCCCTTCAATCATTTACCAATGTGATTATTTCCACATTTATCACATATGGGAAAATCATTCTTTCCCCTCTTCCCTTAACCCATATTTCTCCCTACCATCCTTTTCTTCTCTTGCTTCCCTTCAAATCCATAAGACTTAGAGAATTATTTACATATCTTATAAACAAATTATATTATTTAATCATATGTTGAGAATACATGGGAGACTATTTCCCTTCTAAATGTTGGAATAATACCAAAAATAATATGATCCTTCTTACTCTATGGATCATACATATTGCTGCAGTTCCCATTCCTTCTGTTGGGCACCATTTTTATACAATGGCATACACTAGGTCAGTTTATGAATTGCAATTAATAATTCCAAACTTGTAAAATATCTAATGTAAACTAAAAAACTTATGTATATAATCCTTAATCAAAAAAATATTTTCTTTTAGGAGGTATATACTCATAAATATTTCATAATGATTGGTAATGAAAATGAGAATTATCCTAAGCATACCCCTTGGGAGTGTCGTAACCAAGAGTGTCGCAAATCCCGTTGTCGTGCACTAGTTCCCGTTCGAGTCTAGCTCAAAGCGGTGCCTTCAGGTTTTACCCCTAGGTACATCTATGCCAGAGATGCTTGTACCTGCTCGTATCCAGATAGGGATGTATATTCTTGGAAAACTCACCAAATCTCTACATTAAAAAAATTATAGGAAGTTCTTCTATAATAATTCTCAAAGTCTATCTTTGGGTAATGTGATCTAATCAGAGTTTATCTAAATTTAGTTTCCAACGTTATTGCTAAACAACCTAGGATACCAACTGTAACGCCCAGACCCTAGATTACCTAAGTCGGTTAATTATTTTAATATGTTGGCATGATTACAATGAATCAAGTCCCGAAAGACTGATCAGTTTAGTAGTCTTGGAAAATAGATTACATACATAAACGTTACATTACACTTTCTAACATAAAACACAAAAAAATAATCCTTTTAGAATGCCATTGTTACCTTACTTTAACCCTATATCTCAAACATAAAACACTTCTTGGGATCCTGGGAAAATAAAACATAAGAAATGGTCGAGCTCAGATGCTCAGTAAGGGTAAATATATTAGCGGAAGCTATAAAATTTTAAGGAAAGATGTGTAATAAAAACAATAGCCTTTTAAACATAAACATGAACATAATATAGAAAAAATAAATCAAACAATTCCATTTACCTTTTCACATGGATATTCTACTAGTCGAATAATCACATGTAATAACTAATTTCATAATGAGGGTATGTATAGTACCAGACTTTAATTTATGTGTCAAGGCCTCGTGTCAGGATCTAGGGACTAACTGTAACTGAACCCCAACCCAGAGAGCCTATGTAACCGGACTCTAACCCAGAGAGCCTCTGGAACTGGACTCCAACCCGGAGAGCCTCCGTAATCGGACTCCAGCCAGGAGAGCCTCTGTAACTGGACTCCAACTCAGAGGGTCTACTGTAACCGGACACCAACCCGGAGGGCCTCTGTAACCAGACTCCAACCCGGAGGGTCTTCTGTAACCGGACCCCAACCCATAGGACTTACTTTTACCGTTCCATAACTCGAAACATACAATTCCAACACATTCATCTTAAGAAGAGGTTGAATTATAACATAAACATTTGTATTAAAACTAGCATTTGAAATGTCAATACTTTAACTATAAACCATGAATGGCATAAAAAAATTCATCCAAAGTTAGACATATCACAAAATCTTAAATACAATATGGAAGATTTTTATCATAATAAATCAACTTCAAACAAGTGTAATATTTATCAAAGGATGTTTACATAGATGAAATAAAAACTCTTTGAGAGAAATATCTCTTTCTATTTTGAAATCATTTAAGAGTCACATAATTATAAAGAAAACATTTATTTTGAAAATATTCTTACTATCTTATAAGGTAATATTCGATGATGATATAATGGTGGAAAATTTCTGCACCCGCCGTATAAGTTAAAAAGACATTCTTACCTTAATTTTGTCGAAAAGGTTATAAAGTACCTTGTTTGGAAAACGACAGAATGATTCCTTTCAAAAACATATAAGGTAAAATAAGGGTATAAATGACTTTAACCCATTGTATAATATATAGTAAAAATGTTTTGAAATACATTTTAAGAAACATGGATGTGTATGATAAAGAGGTCCCAGAAGATAATTACGTATAAACAACCTCAGAGAATGAAGAGATTGTAGAATTAACCGTTACCTTGTACATTTCCTTTGGTAGAGGGTACGTTTAACCTCCTATATAATGAAAATAGTATGTTATTGAATTAAAAACCATATTCATATTTATTATATCATAAATAATTCATTTATGACTTTATACTTCCAATTTAATAAATATTTCCATGTTAAATTAACATTTCAGGTAATAATCGCTTTCTTTTTTCGTATGTATTTTAACATTCTTGATCGTATCATTTAGATCATGATTTTAATACTTCCAGAATATAAAAACTATTTATATATCAAATATATTTAGAATATAAATATGTATAATAGATAGATATATGAAATGGAAAGCACCATTTATGGAGATGGTAGGCCGTACGTACACATAAACGTGGTTTTTGTTTTCATATTGTATTGAATGGAAGTAAGTGAATGAGATGAATGTAAATATATATATATATGTGTGTGTGTGTGTGTGTGTGTGTGTGTGTGTCTGTGTATTTACAGTATCATTATTATGTCATATATTACATACTTATTAATAATATATATTTTTCTAATCATTGTTGAATGGTGAACGTGGAAATGAATCTCATCACGTCGTGGAGACGGTAATCCATACGTACGCATGAGAAAAAATATCATTATATTGATGATGAGATTGTATAAATTGGATATTATATCATATATACAGAATCATAAACATGTTATATATATTATTGACATCAATTATACTCATTCTTATACTCATCCAAACAGTGAATTGTTGAATGACAAACTACACCACGACGTGGAGACGGTAAGCCGTAAGTACGCACGTATGGTGACTTTGTAATTTATATGATGGAGAGAATAAAGAATATGGTTGTAAAATATTTATAATAACATAATATTATGTAGAATATACTGGATTTATTACTTTATTAGGGAAACAACAAAGAAAGAAGAAGTTGAAGAAGGAGAGAACTTGAAAGAGGGTGATGAAATTATTACCTCTTCTTTGGGTATTTCCTTTTGAGTTGATCAAAAGGGCTCCTTAGGTTGACTTTATTACCTAATTAAGGAATCTATGTTGAAGTTAGGGAAGTTGGGAGGATATTTTGGAAGGTTTTGTCCAAGCCAAATGTCTATGGAGGTGTGAATTTGAGAGAAGGGTAAGTTCTCTTTTATAAGTGGGGTGAGGGGCACCTTAGAAAAAACATAAAATATTATTTTATTATAAACTCATTTTCGGTTTATAATGGATCCAAATTGATTTATTTCGAAGTTAATATGGGTATGGGTCTAATTCCTCTCAAAAAATAGGTTTTAGACAAGTTTAGGTTTCCATTTTAACCTTATCTTTTAGATTTAACTCTTGGTTAAATAGTTTAACTTTTACCGTGTCTTCTTGTATTCTTACACTATATGGTTAATAAACTTACTCTAAACTTTTAAAAGAACCTCAAGTTGTTAATTAATGACATATATAATATTATTTAAGACCTTTGGATGAACCTTATAATTTTAGGAACATTATATCAACCAATAATATTGTATTTGTTTTAAAAATTAATTAAGGTCAATTTTGACACTATTTAATATTTTGTTTTTTTGAAAGTCATAAAAACCTTATAACTTCCAAAAAAATTATCTAATCAACCCTAAAATTTCATATTAACATATAAAATTAGTTTAATTAATCAAAAGTCTCAAATTAAATTTATTTGGAAATTTATAATATCAATTATTTTAATATCTCATTAAGAAGGTAATTTCTTCATCATCATTATGTCATAAATAAATTTAATTATTTAATGTCTAAAAATTATACATAAAATACCATTATATAGTAAATATTTTTGTCATTATAATTAACATTTATAGTCAAATTTATTTTATTTCTAACCTTATATTAAAAATGTTTTAGTTATTTAAACATGAATTTAACACTTTTAACTTTTCATTAAATTCAATAATAATAAATGTCCTAATCTAATCCATGTAGACTTAAAGGATCAAATTTTATTCCTAAGATTGTTTTTTTATAATTACACTTATCTAATAGAATTAAAACATGTTTTAGTGTAATTATAATATCATTTTTACCCTTAATTACCCTATTTAGTTTTAACCGTGGTAAATAAAAGTCAAAAGTTACTTTTCACCAAAAATTATTTTCATCTAATTGAATCACATTTTATTTACTGAGTTTAACTGTGTCTCTTGGAATTTTTAAATTCAACTTATAGAAGTGGTAAAATTAAGTTTTATGCAAATTTTCAAATGCTCCTAGAAGGTGGGTAAAAGACGGTAAAATGTTCAATAAAATTTTATATATCTAAACTTATTATAAAATGGCTCCAATGAATTAAATTGAACATATATAGGTATTATGTATCTATTTTTACCTAAAATAAATTTAAAGAAAATAATTAACTATTTAAATAAAAATTCTGTTTTAAATAATAACGTAGTGTTTTCACTATTCATCAAAAATTGAAAGTTTTCAAAAAAATACAAAAAATTCACCCTAAGATAATTTTGATATTCTCAATTAAAAATTGAATTCAATTTTACCAATTTATAATCATATAAGTTTAATTAATTAATTTAAAAATAATTCCCTTTGTCAAATCCAAAAAAAAATATTTTTAAGAAATAATAACTATCAAAGGATTGACACTTCCTTATGTCTAATTTCAAAGTGAAATTACATCCAATGAAAAACATTGGATTAAATGGTAAAAATATAATCTAATTATACTTCAAAAAAATTAAAATGTATAATTTAACACTAAAAATTATTTTTATTAAAAAAAAATTCAGTTAAAATATAGTATTTTTCACTATTCACCCAAATGTGAAAGTTATCAGAAAAACACTAAATTTTTATTAAAACTAAATTTTTATGTCCCTATTCTAAAGAAGAAGTTTATTTTGTCAAATAGAATATATAAAAATTTCAAATTTTGGATTTAAAAAGGGGTCTCCATTAAAAGGTGGTAAAATTGCATTTTTTTTAAATACTTCTTTTATCTGAAAAAAATGAATTTGTTCTTAAATTATTTCTAAGAAACTCATAATATGGATTCTAAAATTATAAGGATTATATAAAGTTAAAAATTCAGTTAATACTATTCATAACTTCTTTTGAACGGCTAGTTTGGTAAGTCGTGGTGCGCTTGAACTCAGTGTTGTGTGTAGTGAAAGTTACTGAATTACTTCAAAAAAATAACGTACTATGAAATCTTGGGGTGTTACAAAGACAATATTTATTATTTATCATGGTTTATTAACATCTTCTTCCCAAAAGTATATAGGTAGGTCATACTCACTAATCATGGTTCTAGCAATTTCTTGTAGGGTTCTATTTCATATTTCTACAACTCCATTTTTATGTGGTGTCTTAGGAGCAGAGAAGTTATGACTATATCGATTTTTTGGGAAAAAGCATTCAAACTCTTGGATCTCAAACTCAAATTCATGGTCACTTATTATTGTTTTAATTTTATGACCACTAAGATTTTATACAGTCTTTCATACTTGGTAAAATGAGAGCAACATTCACTTTGGGGCGCCAAGAAGAAGGTCCATGTATATCTAGAGTAGTCATCTACAAGAACAAAGACATAATTCTTCCCACTTATACTTGAAAATCTAGAAGGTCCAGAAAATTCTATGTGAACCAACTCGGGAGGTTGAGAAGTTGAAACATCTTTCTTTGTTTTGAAAGAGATTTTGTGTTGTTTACCCTTTTGATAATGATTATAGACTTTTTCATTTGGAAACTCACATTTAGGTACATCCTTAACTAATCCTTTTCTAGTAATATTTCTAAGTCAGGGAATATTTGAAGGTCATAATCTCATATTCCAAATCTAATGCTCTTTGTGAAAAGTAATCAAACAAGAAACATTTTGAGGAATTAATGAATCTAATTTAACAACATAAACATTTTCATTTCTAAGAGAATAAAATACTAACTTATTTTTAGAGTTAAAAAATTTTCATGCATCATTTTAAAATTTAACATTAAAACCATCTTCATATAAATGCAAAATAATAAGTAGGTTATATTTTAATCCATCAATAAAAAGTACTTTAGAAATTGGAACTAAGTTAGATTTACCATTATATCCAAATCCAATAATGTTTCCTTTAGAATTATCACCAAAAGTGATATGCCCACCATCAATATTTATCATGTTATTGAAGAATTGGTAATCCCCTGTCATGTTTCTTGAACATACACTATCCAAGTACCACAATATTTTACAGGATCTATTTAAATAGTTTTCCTAAAAAACAAATTTGGCAAGAAAAGTTTTTGGTTGCTATATATTTTGGGTCCAGTAACATTAGTAATAAGAGCTTTGGGAACCCACATTTTTTTCATGGGTTTTCTATAAGTATTATCTAATGTATTTGAAAAATATATTTTATTTGGTCCAGAAAAAAATGAAATAGTAAAAGATGTTTTGTATCTTGTACTTGCAAAAATGTTTCCCGAACTGGGCCTAAAATTGGATTTTCCATCTTTTGATACAAAATGGGATTTTTTTTCATATTCTTATTTTCTGTTTGTTATCCTATTCCAGTAGTATACTTAGGAGCTACATTTTTACCAAGAATTTGAACTAAGATTTATTTTACATTGGTAAATCATTCTAAATCCTTTTTCAATCGCTCATTATATAATTTAAGATCATTATTATCCTTAAGCAGTTCATAATTTTTCTCTTTTTCTACAGCACGTTCAGATTTAACAGTGGTATTCAAAGTATGTTGTTTTTATAAATATTTGTATTTATCCTTTAGTTCATTGCGAGTGTCTTCTAGAATTTTTAAATATTCAAACATTTCCTCATTTTTCATGTTTTCATAATCACTTTCATCTCCAGAATAGTAAGCATTATGTTTAGTAGAGTTTAGTGTTACCTCAGATATGTTTTTCATAAAACATATATTTTATTTATTAGGATTTTCATCATGAGAGGATTCTAAGTCAATGGAGCTATCCTCAAAATCACTCAAAATTTCTTTCATGGAAATTTTATACTTTTTGTATTTATCATCACACTTCTTCTTGTACTTTAGCATGGGACAGTCAACCTTTACATGTCCCTTTCTTTTTCACTCATAGTTGATAATTTCATTTGATGTTTCACGTCTTTTCTAATCTTTTGTCAAGCGGCCCTTATGATCATATTTACCTATGTAGTTGGTCTTTCTAAAGAATTTATTCATTAAATAAAATTTCTTAAACCTTTTGGATATTTCATCTATCTCTTCATCACTATCTTTTGAATATTTTCCATCACATTAACTTTAAGTTTCACTATGAGATTTTTCCTTTTTCTTGGAGACAATAGATTTGAAAGTAATAGATTTTCTTTTGGGTTCATCATCCTCTTCTTGGTTTAATTTTAGTTCTTCCTCACACATCATCAATTTTCCTATCATCCTGTTTACTAGAAACTTGTTGATGTCACATGATTCTCTAATTGAAATAGATGTCCCTCTCCCACTATCTGGTAAACATCTGAGTATTCTCATGATTTTATCCTTGGATATAACATCCCTTCCCTAAGAGATCGTAGTATTCACAGTTTCATTAAACATGTGATACATGTACGAAATAGGAACATCATGATTCATTTAAAAGTTATCATATTTAATAGTATATTTGTTAAGTCTCATTTCTTTAACTCTAGAGGTTCCCTCATGTGAAATAGATAACAAGTCCCAAATTTCATGGGATTTTTACATGTAGAAATTATATTAAACTCTTCATCTCCTGAAGAACAATATAGGGAATTCATTGCTTTGTAATTATTGTCATTGGAAACCTTAGTTGGTTCATCCCTTGTATTCATATTAGTATAAGGAATATTATATTCTTCAATAATTGAATACCAAATATCAAAACCCAGACATTTTAGATGAATTTTTATTTTAATTTTCTATTTTGTATAATTTTTTCTATTAGAGAATGGAGTTCTGTTGGTAGAATCAACTTACAATATATTATCCCTGATAAATAAATAGGATTTCAAAGAACTAAAAATTTAGAACTAATAGAAATATAAATATCTTTAAAACAAAACTAAAATAACGATTGAAAAAAATATTTTAAAAGAGATTTAGAATTTTCAAAATTGAAACTTCAAAACAACCTGTGATACCAAATATTGGTTGGAGTAGGACAATTAAGAGGAGGTGAATTGAGTTCCTATAAAAACCACAATTACAATGTTTATTTTGAAGATTCCATCACTTTAAAACAAAATAGGCTAGTTAATCAAAGTAATGAATTTATAATTGTCTGACTATTCAACTAGTTTCTCACAAGATTATTTATTTATCAGTTGTAACAATATGAGATATTGACACAAATTTTGAAACTAATCAAATAATCCAAAATAGTTATAAAAACTAGCCAAGCCTAACTATAAAGTGATATTCGGTTTTTCTTAAATACAAGTAAAAATTGAGAAAACTAAATTTGAAAACATAGTGGATATAAAACAAGACGTTCAGTCTCAATCTAAGACACAGTCTTGTCCACTTGTTGGTCACCTAACACCAAGAAATCTATAGATAAAGGTTTTGACCCACACCCTAGATTTGGGTTTACATAACATTACACAAATTTTCCAATTCATAAGACCTTTACCACAGTTCTTTGTGGGAACAAAATACAACCAGGTCACACAGGACCTCTTCCATAGTTCTAGATGATATTAACAAGTATAAAATATAGTAGTTTGGTGATATCTAGTATCCTCTAGTTTAGTGAAGGATACATTATGTTTTTTATAGAAAGATGCACACACTGTCTGAAAATGTAATGAATGGTACACAATAGATTAGTTAGTATTAGATATAGTTTAGAAGGATCTATGGGTTATGCAGTTCAGCTCTGGAATATTTGATGTATCCGAGTTGAAGCTCGAGTCCTTCAGGAAGCATACACTAAAATCAAAGTTTCGTGGAGAACTTATTTCTATCTTCCAGGTGGGTGAGATTTTATTATCCTTGGGTTCAATAGGGTGCTGAAAAGATAATATATCTTTGATGAACAATAGCCCTCTAGTTCACATCAAATAGGAATGATGATTTCCTTGTATGTTCTTCCTTTCTCTATGTTGCTCATGTAGATCTGCTATTGTGTATACTTGTATCTTCTTTTGTATATGTGTATTCACATACATATATCTTTTATTCTCTCTTATTTGTATATATATTCTTGTAGCTCAACAATGTGCATGTTTGAGGTAGATAATATACCTCAAATTTCTGACATTCTCATTTAAGATGTCTGTAAAAAAACATTAAAGTTATCAGTCGCATTAAAACACTCAAAATATAACCATTAGAAGTAATTTTAAGTAAATTAATTTTTAAACCATCTATCAATGATTCCTTGGTCAGTATCTCTTTTTTTCAGTGACTCATTACATTGGTGTGCCACTTTGTCAGTCTTTCCATGCATCGGTGACTCATTTCAACTGACGGTGAGTCCTTGCATCAGTATCACCATGTGTCAGTAGGTCAATTGAATTGGTAGGTCCTTGCTTAGGTAGTTCAATTTCATCAGTATGTCCTTGTCTTAATATGTCAATTGCATTATCGGTGAGACAGTCGGTCTGTTAGTGTGTCGAATTAACTATTGGTGAGTCATTTCATTGGTAGCTCCATGATTCGGCAGCACTATGCATCGGTGACTCATTCCTTTGGTCAGTGTCAGTCTATCATACATAGAAAATAATTATTCTTAGACTATATTACAACATAAATTAGAATGTTTTATACTTTAATTTGATCATAGATAATCATAATTACCCATATTGAAACTTAAATAAACATGAATTAAATTTTAGACATGATTAACGGGAATTGACATGATTTGTGATTATTAAAACCAATAATTATAGAGAGGGTCTCCAATAGTCTCTTATGGGATAACACTATTGATTTGAAGCGAAGAAAGTGAAGAAAAGTATGGAAGAGGAAAAGATAGATAAAGTGAATAAGGGAATGAATGGTTTTCCCACATGTGATAACTATAGAAAGAATCACCCTGGAAAATGCTTGAAAGTCATGGGAGTTTGTTATAAGTGTAGAGAAAAATGACACCAAGTTCATGAATGCAAGGGTAAGAAAAATGTTTCCAATTTACAATGCTTCAACATCCAGGAGAAGGGACACTATCTGAATCAATGTCTCAAGTACCAAAAGATTATACCCCAAATGATGTTGTTGGATAATGATCAACTTATGATACTATCATAGATGAAGTGGAATGATTAATATTCCTAGTCAAGAATCATGTCATTTGAATATTTTATCAGCAATAAACTGGTTATAAAAATTATAGAATATATGATTATTGTACAGAAGTACTTTTTCAAAAAGTATTTGAGACCATAAGTTGAATGGTACAAAGAAAATATATTTAGTGGAAAGTTAACCATTTTTTAAAACACGTGATTGATAGAAATAAAACTATAAATATATTATTTTTGTTTAGATAATGATGAAGAAATGACTTATTTGGATAAGTACTGACTACCTTGAAACTGATTATTGACTTGTCGAAAAGTGGTCGATGTTATCATCATTGGAGTTTACAAAACTTCTGAATTTAAGGAATATATCCAATAACATGTATCTTACTTAAGAAATATGGAAGGATTCATTTTTCTAATAAGGTTTTATGGTAATTCAAGTTATTACCATATTTCAAGAGGATACATAATGAAGTTATTCCCATTTTTAGAATGTGAAAATTTAGAGCTGCTTCATGTTGGTTAAGGGCTAATGATATGTTCATCTTGGAAATTTAGTGACCTTATTTATAAAGTTTTGTATCATTATATTTTGTAAAGTTCAAAAATTTATAAATGGTTTAATTTTATAATTTTATGAGGTTTTAGAGGTTAATTTGTTACTTCATCACATGATGTAACCTATTCTAAGTGATGAAGTATAGATAGTTGAAGGTTCAATAAAAGGATAAGATTTTGTTATGGAAATAGAAACATATATTTATACTCTTATAGAGTATAATAATTCCTCAACTGTAGGGAAAGGGTTGAAAAAAATGTTGTCTTATTATAAAACTTTTTAATGGTATCAATGAACTTTTTCATAACTGTATTTTATGGTTTTGTGGTAATCATCTTTCATATGAAAATTTTCTCTGTCACTTTCCATCAGAACATAATGGTTATATTATTCTTCCATGACCATATTTTCACTACGCACTAAGTTATCCTATTTGAAAGCATGGTTTTGTGGTAACCTAATTTTTTCTTTCCCCCTTATTAAGAGAATATTTTATTGACCCTAATTTTGATGTGGGTTTCCCACAGGATAATTTTCAAGTATCAACCTTTAACTTTTGAAGTGCAATTTCAAATAATGGGAATACACCATTGCGATAAGTAAGTTTTGTAGAGTCTAATATGATTAGCTTAATTTTTTTGGTTAATAGTAACTTGACCCTTATGAATAGTAATGTTAACCTTATGAATAGTAACATGAATCTTATCAGTCATAACCCCACCCATGAAAGTATAAATAAAATTTATCCACCATATAAATTAGAGTAAATGTTTTAAAAATAAATAATTAAGTGTTGGTATTTTTGTGAGTAAAAAATATTAATTTAAAATTTTATGTTAATAAATTTTTTAAAAAATAATTTTTAAAATATTTATTCTGGAATAAATATTTTTTTATCCTATGATTTTAGGATAATTTTATGAGACCTCGGTTAATTTTTAAAAGTATTATAAAATCAGTTTTAAAATTAAAATCTGTTTTTTCACATAAATAATGATTTTATTTAAAAATTAAATCTCACATATTTAGAAAATTATTTTTTAAAATGGAGTCGATTTTTGAATTCTACTTGTTAAAAAAAGGTTAGGGTAAAATTTTGAGATTTTTGGGAAATACTTGAATTTTGGTGAATAGTGAAATTTTATAATTTACGAAATATGCTAAATAAAAAAATTTCTGCATCATGATTGAGTCATGGATGATGTAAATGGACATTTTTTTGAACTCATATGAACTTATTACTATTTTCAGTCAGAATAATAAATACTATTCATTTTCTCGATCCAAAATAGTAAAATAATGACTAAAATACTGGAAAAACTCTCCTCTCCTCCACTATAAAACCACCCATCACTCATTCTTCTCTTCACTCTTCTATGCCTTGAAACATATAAATTTTCTCCCCAAACACTATTCCCTAGTCCCTCCCCACCTCCTGGAACCCTTGTTCATTCCAAAATACCAAGATCCCTTCTATTAAGGAGGTTCTCAAGGAGGATATTTCAAGTGGTAAACCCTCTACATCTTTCTTTTAATTTCATTTTCAATTTGTTTTATATTCTTTACTTCTCCTCACCTCCTTTTTCAAAATTATCATGATAACTACACTATCATCTATATACTTTAATTATATCATTATAATGGAAGATACATCATCAAAATACTTACTCTCTCTCTCTCTCTTTTATTTTAAAAGAGAAATCATCGTTCGGGAGGTGCCAATTTACGACTTTCGTGGACAACAATGATTCATTCTTCATTTTCTCCATCAAGTATGGTCATGAAACCATTTTTATGGTTGATCCAAATTATAAAATATGTATTATATATTATGTAATGATTATGGAACCATCATTTTTCCATGATACTACAAAATATAACAAAACTAGTTCGTTGTGATCTGAAAAAACCCATAATAAAAATATAAATGATTATAACTAAATGAATTTTCTAATTATTCATCCTCATACCATGTAACAAAATGACATATATAAGCATTTGAAATTTTTTATTTTCATTAATAATGTATACATTCAATCCTGTATACTTGTATCCATTCCACGTGAACTTCTGTACTTATAATCAAGCGAATCGACCATGAATATCAAGAAACGACCACTCCGAAATGAAAGTATTCAATCTTATAACTTATCCAAAGGCTTTAAATGAACATAATAAAATTATAAAAAATTATATAAATGTATAGTAGGTTCTAAATTAAACTATTAATTGTCATACCCCTCTCTATCTGTTATTTTATTTTATAATTTTCTTTGACTTTTTAAATTTTGTTAGGGTTCGGGTTGAGTCTCGGACGAAAAAATTTTGAGTCATGTTAAAAAGTGCGCGTTTTTCAACTGACATCACTTAGCGCTCGGGAAGGGCGTGTTTTGAGTTGACATTGCTGAGCACCTAGGCAGAGCGCATTTTGGATACCCAGTGTAGCACCGCTTAGACATCGGCACGACCCGCCTGCCTTCAGAAATTTTAAAATGAGTTATGTTTTTGATTTATTGTGTTGTTTAACATTTTTTTATTGTTGGAAATAATTTTATAATTATTATTAAATATTAAATGATAAATAATATTATTATTATTATTATTATTTTAGGTCGGTGCGCGGGCACTGCGCGGCTAGCGGAAGCCGTGCAGTCCACCCGAGTACCGCGTAGTTGCAGAGTTTGAGTCGGAAAATAGAAATACATTAAATGAGTTAAGGAGAGAATAATTAAAATTAAAAGTTAGTAAAATAATATTATGTTATTATTAAAGAATTTTTATTATTAAAAATATTATTTTTATCATTTCCATTATTAAAATTAAAGATGTTTTTCTTATTACTATTAGGTGTACTATTAATATTATTGTTATTAATGTTATTATTATTATTATGATTATTATTCTTTTCTTATTATTTTTATGTGAAGTACTTTTATTATGGGTTAATGTTTCCCTTGTTTTATTTATGTGCTATGTTTTTTTTTTGTTTCTATTTTTTTATTTTATTATCATTGTTATTATTTTTTATTATTATTTTTTTCCTTTTTTTATTCCTCTAATCCTAATGGTCATCCCTTTCCCCTCATTTTTTTTCTCTCTCTCTCACTTGGCCATCGCCTCTCCCTTCCTCTCTTCTTCTCCATGCACCCATACCACGCTTGCTTCACCGCACAGCACCTCACTCCCCTCGGCCTACCCTACACCGCGCGCCCCAGCCCCCCTCCAGCCGTGCGCGCTCCAGCACCACCTCCCTTCTACCAGTGCCCCCCCGTTGCCTCCCTTGCAGACTGTCAACCACCCACACCTCGGACCAGCAGCTATCGCTCCTCCCAATTTGCAGGTCCGCGGCACCAGTCTCTGGCACCCCCTGCTGCATCTTGCCTCCTTCCACAGCTCGCTCCCCCCGGACGCCCAACCTCCCCCATGTACTCCCTCTCCCCTCTCTTACATAGCACGAGCCAACCCCCACACGACGCCCCTCTCCTCCTCCCACATAGAAACCCTCTTACATGTCTTGTGCACTCCCTGCGACGCCCCTGCCCTCTCCCGCATAAGCCGCCTCCTGCCATCTCCTCCAGTGCCCACCAGCATGCCCTCTACCTAGCATCCCGTCAAACCCTTGATGCAGCGGGTCCTCCCCTAATCTCTTCTATAGTAGAACACCACCCTCCCTTTCCCCTTCCCTTGGTCAGACATCCTCGCTGGTGCCCCCCCTTCCAGAGACTACCTTTTCACCACCCGACCACCCTCGCGTTTCCCTCCCTTCTCAGCCATATTTTTGGCGACACCCCCCCCCCCCTGTACAGCACAACGCCCCTCCCCCTAGGGCTCCACTTAGCCGCATGACACCCCCTCCCCCCTATCGGACCTCCTTGAAATGTGTGACTCCCACGTGTCTTCTTGATCTGCAACGCACACCCCACTTCGTGACCTCGCTCATTGATCATTGATATCATCGGATCTCTCCACGTTGTGCATTCGATTCGTCCAGGTAAGGGTTTTTGCTCCATTCTCTTTTGGTTTCCAACTACGATTCGTTTTTCCACCGCCCAATATAGATTGGACATACCTAGGGTTTAGGTCAAATATCAATTTCCAGTTTTTGTTTGGTTTTAGGGTATGCTAGGGGTATCTCGGGACCCATTGGTCCATGTTTCAACATCCACCGTTAAAGCCGCAGTGTTTCGATTCATCTTGTTCCATCCGCCACCACGTGATTATATGTTATTCTATTGTTGGATGAATCCATTGTTGCTCGGATTTTTCTAATGTGTTCTCAAATTTTATGTGCAATTTGAAGTGAAAAATGAATTATATTTGATGTGAGTTTGTGGTTTTGAGATTTTTTTTGCACTAAGTATTTTTATTTATGTCTGCACTTGCATTGTTTGAAATGATACGTGATTTGATCGACATGAAGTGACATGTGGTATGGTAATAATGTAGGGGATGAGAACTATGTTTTGAAACATGTCGAGATAGTTATTTTTGTGTTTTTTTCTTGTTTGGATTGTTTTAAGTCCGTCTTTGTGTGATTTTAGTTATTGTGCATTTATTGCAACGCATTTTCCAGGTAACCCCGCGATATTGCTGTCGTCAGCCTGCGTGTGCTTGTGCGCCCGCTCGAGGAGTTTCGCATCATCATCTTTCGACTGCGATTCGAGGAAGGTATCCCACTGCACTTACCTTTAGATTTAGAATTTTTTAATTTCTTGATGTTTTATTAATTTTAATAAATTGGAGATAATATAATATAATTAATTTTTATATGATTATTTGGTGTGAAAAGAGCTGTATATTTTATACCGAACACTTGAAACATTTTTTTGACGAGCGGACACCCAATATTGAAAGAATGCCCGTTTGGGCTTTAAAAATAATTCACATAATTTCAAATGTACTTTTAGTTTTAAATATATATTATTTCCTCTGAACAAGGGTTTTGGGCTTTCTCGAGAAATGATGTTTTTATTTAAAATTTTTGAAGTCCCGTTTGGCACTTTAATAAAATAAATTATTTTAGAAAACTCACTCATGGGTGATCTTTGGTGTGCGTTGATTGTGTGAGCTGTGTCTAATGTTTGTGCATCATGACTGATTGACTTTCATTTTAGACGCACCCCTTTTTATTGTATGTGTTGACATGGGAACCTGGCATATTGAGTTAATCTTCTGAGAACGATTGTTGCACTAGTTTGGAATATGCACTGGCTAGTGGCCCCATAGCAGGGGAATACTGAGTTATTGGTGCTATGAGGATTGAGCCCCTCGGTTAGGCCATGTAGGGTTATACCGAGCGTTAGGGTGTTATGATGTCATCGATTTAGGGAATGCCTTCAGGATGAGTCAGATGTATAGTATGTTCTGTATTGTTCATGATCTCCTAGGTTAAACCCATATTTCTTTTAGTGTTTTTTTGTATGTGGCAGACGATTGAGAGGTCTAGTTCGGTTGCTGGCCCTGTGTGCAATTTTTTCTATTTCCCTTAGTGTGTGTTGTGTGTTGTGTGTGGTTTTCTATTTGACCAATAACAAAAATTTGGATTTCTAAATTGTTCTCAAAAGTGTTTTAAAATGCAATGCATCTGTTTCTTCCAAACACTAAACATGTTCTTAAATTAAAAAGGGCAATGGACTGTTGCTTGTTTTAGAAATTAAAGTGTGTGTAAAAACCCATATTTTGTACAATGTAGTTCAAACTTGAAATTAATGAATTCTTTATTTAATGGTATGTGCATTGAGAATAGAATTAGTCGGGCCTACCTACTGAGTTTTAATACTCACGCCTATAGTGTTTTCCTGTTTTTAGTTTCTATTGCAGGTTGACTTGAGCTCTCTCGTTGTGGGTGAGATTTGAATGTGGACTGGGGAGTGACTGTCGGGGTCGCGAGGAGTTTTGGTCGTGGTCAGGTTAGTTGTTTTTGGTGTTCCTTCTTTCTTTTCGTGTTTTTATTTACTTTGTGTTGTTCTATTTTCTGTCCACTACTTTATTTATTTTCTTTCGGAGAAATCATTCCCTCTTGCTCTCTTTGATTCCATGGTGTTTGTCGCTAGCCCGGGAGGATCGAGAACGCCTCTCGGGCCATGCCGCGGACTGACTCGGGTGACCGGTTCAGGGTCGAACCGGGTTTATTCGTGACATTAATGGTCCGAATTTTATATTCCATGACCTTAAGGTCATGTTCAGAACACATTCGGACATAAGGTTAGGGTTTTCTCATCTCACTTACATTTTTGTGAGATATTCCTTATTCACAACTATTTCTTTTGTATAATGTATTTATTCTTACCATTTATGTATCATATAATGAATATATTTATTTTAATGGTATTCAATGCTTCATTTTATGATTATTAATTTTGGGGAATATGATTCAATTGATTACAAAGTGGTAAGGGGTTCCACCTTAACCATCATTTTTCCTTCGGGTAATTCCTTCACTATACTTACCCAAATGTAATTATTAGTATTTTCTACATCTTCTATATTTAGTTTTTAAGTTCCAAAATTATATATTCAAATCATTTCATCTTTAGTTTATGGGGATTATATGTTTTAAAATAGTTTCCTTATTAATTCTTCCCGATAAATAGGCTCGATTCAAGGGAACTTCTCTAATTCTTACCCATTTTCATGTGTAATATATAATCTATTTTTAGCCATAATTATTTTTTAAAAATCAAAAAATTTATCATGAAAAACTATCATGGTTAATTTCTGGTTTTATGAAAACAAACATGTCATTCCTTTATAAAATCTCTTTAATATTTTCCACAATCCACACTCAAATGTTTTAATTCTAAAGCTTCATTAAAAACTCTTTTTTCATGATTTCACTTTAGTGGGACAATATTTATGCATCAAATATAATTTCAATTTATTTTCCTTTTATTTTCTAGGATAATTTTTTTTACAATATGATTTTTTTGAAAAATAAATATTGTTTTCCAAAATAAATTTTCTTTCCAAAATAAAAGTGTTTTTTCTCATCTTACTTTTAGTTATATGAGATTTATGACTTGTTCACCACTTATTACGTGCTTGTGGTGTATGTAATTACCTTTTTCATATAAAATCGTGAGCCTTATTATTCATATGATATTATATGGATTTAAGAATTAAATATTTCAATGTGGTATGGGACACTTTGGTATGTTTAATGATAATTTTCCTCAAGAGTTTATCAATTATTTAACTAGAGTATTTTCATTTATGATTATGATTCAAATATTTCAAAGTAGTAGGGTACACTTTGATATAAAGATATATTTTATAAGACATATGAGGAATTCATTGGACTTAACAAGTGATTGGTGGGGCCTTCTATAGCCCCTCAATGTATTGGTAGGTATTGAGACAAAATAGAATTGGGTTTTGGCCAAGGCCTTACCCTAGTATTTTCAGACATCTTGGTAGAGTCCTTGACAATAGGATTATGATGTTTGACATATGCATTCCCTAATTATAATTTTATTAATAGATAAATCATGTGATTATTAGACTAGTATAATATCCATGTTGAAGTTTCATATGATTACTTATATTACATTATTCGTTCATTTTTTATTTCTTCAATATTATGCTCAAGATTATGTTTTCGTGGAATGATTTATTCACTTTTCCTTATAGTTTATGATATCTTTTGTTGTGTCACATACCCTTAATGAGAATCTGAGCTCACCCCTTTCTTATGCTTACTTTACCTAAGTTATGGACAATAAAACTTTCAATAATCTTTCAATGATATGGTTTATTTCATATTTTATCTTGTTTTATTATTATTTTCCAATGTATTATGGGTATCTTGACTGTAATATTGTCTTCCAATATTTCTAAAATGATTGGTCATTTGGCATTTGATTCTTTTTAATCATTCCAATTTATTAAAATAGTGCACCGCCTATGGGATTTTGGGGTTGGTTCATCACAATAAATTCATTAAAACATAACCAACTAAGATTCAAAAGTCCAATTACAAATAAGGTGCACAAATTGAAAAGAAGAGAGAGAAATACCTTACCTTGAGAGGGTGATTCAAAAAAATTGGTTGAATATTTTTGAGGGCTTGGGGAACATTAGGAGGAATCCAAATAAGGGAAGTAAGATTAAGGGCATGATCCAAGGTTTTTTAGTGATGTGTAATGGGGGACTTGGGTAGGATTATATAGGAAAACAGAGGGGGGTTCTTTATTATTTCCCAAACATAGGTTTTGGACTCTAAATAATAATGTAATCAAAATAAAAAACCTTTCCATGGTTATTTCACATTTTTTATTCCAAATAGGAGAGTATTTATTTATTTTATAAGAAAAAAGTTCAAAAATCAACAAAATATTACTCTTGGTGATGTGGAAGTGAGTCATGTTTATAAAGAATTGATTTTAAAACCAAAAAAATAGGCTTTGGAAGATTCATAAAGGATTTATAAAATTAATAAAATAACCTAAAAAATAAATTATTTTTAATTTAAATATATATTTGGCAATGGATATCATTTATATCATTTTTCACATAACTTTCGGGTCTTTACAATGTCATAATACACAACGTATATTTGCATCGTATTTAATTTTTACCTGAAAATTGGACTATCATGGAAAATTTTGAGAAATTTACTATTTTATAATTTTGAAATTATTATTCAAAAAATAATATTTATTTTTTCAAAATAATTTTATAAATATTGAAATTCTATCTTTTAATATAAGAATCAACATTTATTGAGAAATACTAGTTTTTTTTTACAATAACAGTTCCTGAACCCTTATAACAATTACATTTAACTTCATAAAAAATAAATTATCATTTATATTTAATAAAAATTATTTAATTGTGTTATTTTATTAATATATCATTTATTTTTAAAATTCATGAATTCATTAAAAAGGAATATCATAATTGAAATTTTGTATTGCACAAAAATACGATTTTTGGTTTATCATCTGAAAATGAAAATAAATTACAAAGTAATAACAATAATAAGTCAATATATTCATTATTATATAAAATATACATATTTATATTATTAGGTTATTAATAAAAATCTCTTTATTACACCAGAAAATATCTTGAGGGTAAGGTGTGTGATAGTGATATTTTCATGGGGTGGTTCGACGTACATCATTTGGGTCATGATGTTGTTGCGCTTGAACTTCTCCCATAAATGGTTTTTTTCATGATTTAGTTATTGGATATAGATTTGGGATTGGAAAAAGGAAAATACCAGGGATTTTTTCTCCTTTAGAAGCTCTAACAATTGGTCTTCATAGTGTATGATCCTACCAGTTGAGGCCATTCCTTCTTTTTTTGGTGTCAAATGGATTTATCATAACCCTATATTTATGTTAATAATATGATCATTGTTAAATAGATATATTAGTAATAGTTTTGATGATTAATAGTATTTTAAATATGATAGTGTATAATGAAACCAAATACATGCATCTATTTTCTATAACCATAATAGTTCATTTAAATCAACCAAAAATGGAATTTGATTTATAAAAGTTTGAGTCATTAAAATATTCCCCTTAAGAAATTTCTCCATAGAAATTTACATTTATCACACTAAAATATATGAGGATAACTATTTTTCATCACCTAATTCATTTCCCATGACACTTCTTCTAACATGACGTTTCTCCATAACACTTAGACCTTGTGCATTGTCTTATTTCATAGAACTTCGTATCTCCAATCTAAGATCTTCACCAGCTAATCTTCTTATAAAATATCATTGTTCAATGGTATTTTCACTAGATTTAGCACATTTAAGGAGTCTTTTATGTACTTATTTTGAAGGGATACATGTAATACTTTATGTACTTGAGATGGGTTAGGTGGGAGTGCTAGACATTAGGCCAACGCTCTGATGCAATCTCTGATCTCAATGAGACTGATGTATCTTGGACTAAGTATTATCCTATTATCAAATCTCATGAATTTATTCCATCGACATATACACATGAATAACTTATCTCAAACCTCAATATATAGGTATTTTCCATGATTTTCATTATAGCTCTTCTATCGACTCTGAGCAGCCCAAATGTAATGTAGAATGGTCTTGCCCTTTTCCCCCATTTCTAGACCCAGTAGTTAGCATTAATTAACTTTATCCCAACATGAAGGTGTTTTTTATATCTTCCCATAAATGTCTTTATAAGTATCCATTTAGATGATTGAGTGGAAACTGTTATTATATATGAACTTGACTAAAATAATATGTTGATCCCATCTTCCTTTGAAATCCATCGAGCATAATCACACCATGTCATCAGCTTTCTGTATAGTCCACTCTGATTGGAAATCAATTTGAGGGTGATAAGACATGTTGAAGTTCAACATGGTATTTAGAGCATGTTTGAGGCTCTTTCAGAACATAGAGGTAAATATTATATTTCAATTTTATATAATTGATAATGGTGATTCAAGCAGCCTCACCACTTCTCTAATGTATATCCTTATAATTAGATAAAGTGAGAAGTCCTCTCACATTGCAATGATGTGAGAATTATTTAAAAGATGATCCACAACATCCCATATATCATTATTTCCTACTATATTCTTTAGAAGACCAGTAAAAAATTCCATCATTTTGTTTTCCTATTTCCTTGTTTTTATGGGTAATGGTTGCATCATCCCCTTGTAATTTTGTCTTTAAACCTTCACTTGTTGAAATACAAGACGCCTTGATGTATATTCTATTATTTCTTTCTTCATATTAACCCATCAGTATTGCTCTCGGAGATAGAAATACATATTTGTGCTCCCTAGACGGATAAAGAAGTTTGAGCTATGTGCATCGTATAACATCTATTCTTTAACCTGAGATTTTATAGTAGGCATAGTCGTGTCCTAAATATTACAACTCTTTCTTCATTAATTTTTAACTCTCAGGATTTCCCTTTTCTTGTAGCAATAACCTTCTTATGAATATCCATATCATCTCTTTTTTCATCCTTTATCTTCTCTAGTAAAGATTATTGAGAAATAATTATGGAAAGGATTAATGATATTTCTTTATTTCTAATTCCCATGTCCATCCTTTTCAACTCTAAGAAGGTTGGATCCTTCTTAATTCACATCAAAGATTAAATCTTTGTATTCTTTCTACTTAGTGAATCTGACACTTTATTTTCTTTCCTTGGATGGTAATTGATTGAGTATCCATAACCCTTAATCTCTCTAACCATCTTCGATGGCACATATTCATCTCTTTCTGTGAGAATATACACTTAAGGCTCTTATGATCCATATATATTTAAAACTTTTCCCCAAAGAGATAATGAGGCCAGATTTTCAACATAAAGATTGTTGAATCCATCTCTAGATCATTCATTGGGTAGTTCTTTACGTGGAATTTCAATTTTATTGAGGCATAGGCAATCAAATTACAATTATGTATTAGTACACATCCCAATCACTTCTTCAAGTCATCATTTTATACAATGAAAAGTACCTCACTTGTGGTTAGCGTAAGTACATGTATAGTTATAAGATTATTTTTCAAATCCTTAAAGATCTATTCACATTCATTATTCTAGAAAAACATTAATCACTTCTAATTTATCTTGGTTATAGGGTTTGATAATCATAAGAAATTTCTTAAAAATCATTGATAATACCCAACCAATCCATGGAAACTATGGATATAATTCCCAGATGTTGAAATCAACCATCCTTTAATTTCTTTTATCTTTGAAGGGTCCTTAGATATCCCTTTTCAAGTAAATGCAGTCCCTATGGATGTTAGTTGGTCTAGGTATAAGTTTTATTGTGAACTCAACAACTCATTTAGGAGGGAGACCACACAATTCTTCATGAAACATATCAATGTATTCCCTCCCAATGGGCATCTATTCAAGGATGATCTTTTCCATAGCCTCAATCATTTGAGATAGATTCACTTTCTTTTAGGGAAATAATATCCATGATTGAGATGATGATGCCAAATAAGATTCATCCTCCTCCTTACACATGTATAGAATCTAATGGTGATTCATGAAACGGATGGTGAATTCCTCCTTCTAGAAATTTATAGTCTTTATAAAACTATAAAAATTCCATAACTATGATAACATAAAATTTCACTAAAGGGATACTAATAATATTTTCAATAAAACGTTCCTACAAACTTCAAAAAGTGATAAAATAATCATAAAAGTTTTCCATGATGATATCAAATCATTTCAGGTGGTGACTTTATGTTCTTATAAGACTTACAAGATATGATAATATGTAATGAATTGAAATATATCATGACATAAAAAATACTGAGTAAAGGTTACACATACTTCAGTCATCATGATCTATCTCATTATAGGACTTTCCTTGTTCCCTTAGTCTTGGATATCATCAGTGCTCATCATGCTTTTCAACCCTTCGAATAGATAATTTACATGTATAATTACCAACTTCTCCACATTTATGACATAAAATTGTATATGGTTATTTATATTGAACTTGTTTTCCATCCATCATATTATTCATTTTTTCATGACAATTGGATACTTTGTGCCCTATCTTTCCACACTAAAAGCATCTCCCAGTTCCATTATGACATTTCCCTTGGTACCTCTTTCCACATTTTTGGCACAAAGGAAATTGGGACTCCTTTCCTTTATCACCTTTATTAGATTAACATAATTGGGATTTTATCCTACTCTTCATTGACATATTTGGATATTCAACTATTTTCCAGTTATTTTTTTAATCAGGATGTTGTATAGTTAGTTTGGAATAATCACAAGATGTCTCACTTGATCTCCCATTATGATAGTTATATCATTTGGGAAATTCATCACATTTCCTATCACATTGGTTGTTTACTCGGTTCTTCCTATTTTCATCCATTATCTAGAATAAAGTGAAAATTAGGTGTTAGTACTTTAAAACTATTAAACACACAAATTGGAAGACAGTAATATTAAAGGGATAACTTATAAGTTACTTGTATTTCATTAACTTATGAATTTCTAGGATTTAGTATATGTTATCCATAATCTATTTCCAAACATTTGCTATTATGGGAATTTTTTCTCCATTAATAATAGTTAGTAATGAGATTGTGAATTTACCAAAGTATATCCCTGGATATTTTGAAACTAGGTGTGGATCAAGGCATATTTCCGTGTACCAAGTGATGATAGGGTCAATCTCAATTCACCCTTTTTATGATTATCTCCCATAAGTACCTCTATGTCAGACCGAAATCCACTTGTTTTATTCAAAAGGTTTGTATTTTATTATAAAACACATACTCCATACCAAAATTTAGGGTTTTTTCATATATTTAGTCTTATCTCTAAGGCTTTATCTAATGATTCCTAATCCTATTCAAAAAAAAATAACAAGAATTTCCTGTAATACTAACTATGACAACCCTTTTCTTTATTATACATCAATTCATGATTTATTACATAGGAATACACATAATAAAACCCATAAGATTGATAATCCTAGTGTATTTGGGAAGTTAGGTACATTACACAATAAATTAAAATAGGTGGTACATTATAATTATTGAAAACATCCTAACTTAATCATAATATTCTATCATTCTTAAAACAACATGGGATAACATGGGGATATACATGAGAAAGGGGTGAGAAATAAATCCCAATAAGTTAATAATAAATCATAACATTAAGAAATTATTATGTGTTAGATAATAGAAATTTAAAGGGTAAATAAAAGGGGTGAGAATAATAAATTTGAATAATGAGGCATGATATAGCATGATAACATAAAGGCAATATGGGAATGTGGCAACAACATTAAACATTAAATCACAATCATAGGTTGAGGATAACCTCAAAAAAATCATAACATGGTGTTAAAAATCCCATAATGTATTATGTTCACAGCTTCATGCCATACATGTAGTCTCATGAGACTAAAACATTACACAATTAATTGGAGCACTATATAATTTTGGGTGCACCCGTTGCTTTCATATTATGTACATTCATAAGTGTTCCACATGGATCACAATTAAAATAATGATTTATTTCATCAATTTTAAACCTGTGATCATGTAGCATGGGTTACATACATGGAATTATGCAATAAATGAAGTATAGGTGAATCTATGTGAATACCCTTGAGTCTAAATGGGTTTGGATATTCATGATGTAGTCATTTTTCATGAAAAATCACAGTGAAATTTAAACAGCATAATGACAGTATATAAAGACTCATAAAATGGTATAATGATAGTGAAAGGGTTATCTCAAAATTTGGATATAAAAATTGAAGTAATATTTGTATGAAAAAACATATCCCAACATTAGTAATTGGAAAAAAACATTACATAAATAAGGTTATTGAATAATGGGGAGAATGACAGGATCCATTACTAAATTTTGGCATAATAACTGCTTAGGTAAATTATTTAATGAGAGGTAATAAATGATATCTCGTTACTAGAACCTCAATTTTATATTATATTGTAATTTATAAATATATGTAAACATAACCAATTGAGATTAAAAAGGCAAATTATAAATAAGGTGATTAAATGGAAAAGTAGATACTGAAATCCCTTATTAAATTTCAGTTGAGTAATTGCTTAAGTAAATTCTATAATGGGAGGGGATAAATGATATCTAATTATTAGTAAATAAATTGGACAATTTATGGGTCATTATAGAGTAATGATAACATAACCTATTGATATTCAAAAGAGAAATTACAAATAAGGTTGTTGAATTGGAAATAAGAGAGAGTGGTCTTTTACTAAACTTTGGTAGAGTAACAGATTAAGTAAATCCTATAATGATAGGGTATAAATGATCTACCATTTTAGGACATAAATTTTATAGTATAGAGGTATTTATTAAGTCATAAAAACAAAACTAATTGAGATTCAAAATGATAATAACAAAACAAGGTGCTTTCACTAAAAATAATAGAGAGAACTTTCTTAGTAAATTTTATCATAGTAACAGATTAGGTAAATTCAATAATGAGAGGGGATAAATGATATATCATTATTAGTACATAAATTTTAAAATATATGGTTCTTTATAAATCCATGAAAATATAACCACTTTAGATTCAAAATTATAATTACAAAGAAGCTGTTTGAATTGAAAAAAAGAGATAGAAATCCCTTACCGTGAGTGGGTGATATGAAAATCATGAGAGGAGATTCTTGGGAATTTTTTAGCACCTTTGGTGGACTCTAGAGATGGGAGGGTAGAGTAAATATGTGCTCCAAGGTTTTTTAAAGTAGTGTAAGGGAGGCTTGGGTGGGTTTATATAGGAAAGAGAGGGGTGTTCATTATTATTTCTCAAACATAGGTTTTGGACTCTATATAATAAAGTAATTAAAATCAAAAACCATCCCATTGTTTTTGCCGATGGTTTCTTCCAAAGTTAAGTGGTTTTATTTATTTAATTAATACAAGGGTCCAAATCAATAAAATATTACCCTTAGTGGTTTGGATGTTGGTCATGTTTATAAATAATTTATTTTAAAACCTTAAAATATTATATTGGTTTTTGAGGATATATAAAGGATTTAAATAAATCAAATAACCTCAAAAAACATTATTTGGATAAGTTCATATCAATCCCTCAATATGATGAGATCCTTTATTTTCTATGAAAATATTCTTTATATAGTTCTATGGTTGCACAACATATTATGATGAGACACATAGTATTTAGACCATCAAGTGCAAGTAATCATAAGCGGATGAGGATTATTATCTTGAAGTTCACACTTGGTAATATAGAAGATGGAAAATTATGAGAAAAGACCCACTAGTAAGAATTCAGTATGTTTTGGTGTCATCGAATATTCTAATCTCTAAGCATGTGTAATGGTTTTTAGATTTTAAGATTGTTATTGTTGCATGTCATGACTCGCATACATAGATTTTCAAATGAAAACCATCAAGCCCATATGTTAAAAGGAAATTGGGTATGTTTGGTGCATCACGATTGACATGTAATTAATGGATAATTCATGGAAGGGTTTTTCTATTCAATTTCTATGGAAGTTGGTATCTCAGCTCTTTGATTGTAATAGAACTATCTCTCTAAACTCTATGGTCATGGTGTAATGATGTGTTTATTTCAGATAGTCAGAGAAATATGTATTGACCATATAGTTTGATGACACCATCATGAAACCTGATTGATTAGATATTATGACAAATAGATTATGTTACACAGTGGGTGTTAGTGTGTGGTTTTCAATGTTGCGACATTAATTTTTTCTACTGGGTGTCTTGACCCGTTTCTAGACAGTAATCATGGACATTAGAGAAGCCCAACTAATTCAAATTAGAATGAATCCAAGAGGGTCTTGCACTAAGTGTTTCTATTTATATGAATTAAATTATATTTAAATTTCATTAATAGAATAAATGTTATTCTCAAGACTGATTAATAATTATATTCAAGTTATATTTATCATATAAATTTATCAAATATTTATTCACTGTCATTTGAATACAAATATATTTATTTATTTTATTGAATATTTAATAAATCTTTATTCTCCAGAATGTGAATTAAATACTTATTTATGAATTAAATATTTATCCAGATATTAAATAAATATTGAATAGTTTTAATGCACCAAGATCATGTTTGATGATAAATAATTACTTGCAAGCTAATAAATATTGTTTATAAATTTGTGAAAGATGACTCATGACACAAAATATTTTTATTATTATTATGTGGAATGGGGTTTCATTATTGGATATAATATTATTTAATGGTTAGTGTTCAATTAAATTATTATTTTAAGCTAAATTCTAGCTTTATAAATAGATAGTTGTGACTATTGTGTGGAGCATTGGTGTGAAATCAGAATAAGAAGAAAATTATTGCACATAATAAATTCTATCTTAACTCATCCTTATCTCTATCTCTCTCAAGAGTGATAAATGAAAGAGATATTTCTTCAAGACTGAAGAAGGAACAATCAAGAATGAATAATGCAATACATTCTCTTCACCACAATAGCACCCGGAGATTGAGTGGCATTGCCCAGAGATTATAAGAGAACATGTGGATCACCGCTAGAGGGATTATATCCTTGGATCCCCATAGAACAAATATGGAAATCAGAAAGGATCTATTCGAATGATAATAATTCATCAACTAATAAAGTTACTAATCCCAGGGATTCATTTCTTAAGATATTAAATAAATTAATTATAAATTTCACATGCAAGATCCTCACTCATTGTTTAATGAAATGATAATTAAAATAAATTTTAATATATCACAGATCACCACACACTTACAATGAAACTAGAACCAATAGTGGTTAACCTTTATAGAATTAATTACATCACTTTTGGGACATTATGATGTCATAATACACACCATATATTTATACTGTATTTAATTTTGACACAATAATTCGATTGTCTCAAAAAAAATGAAAAACTCACTCTTGGATAATTTCGACATGTTGGTTCCAAAAAAAATATTTATTTTATCAAAATAATTTTATAAATATGTGAATTTTTACTTTTAAAACAAGAATCTTCATTTATTGAGAAAAGAATATTTTTTTCAATAATAACAATTTTTGATCCCTTATAAAAATTACATTTGACTTTATAAAAATTATATTATCATTTATATTTAATAAATATTCATTAATTGTGTTATTTTATTAATATATAGTTTATTTTAAAATTCATAAATTCATCAAAAAGGAATATCTTAATTGAAATTTCATATTACACAAAAATAAAATATTTGTTTTATCGAATCAAAATAAAAATCATTTACAAAGTAATGACAATAAGAATTAAATATAATCATTATTCTATAGAATATAAATATTCATAATATTAGGGTGTTGATACATATCCCATTATTACACCAGAAAACTCCCTTAGGGTATGGTGTGCGATTGTGAGATTTTCATGGGGTGGTTTAGCGTACATGGTTTGGGTCTTGATCTCGATGAGATTGAACTTATCTAATAAGTTGTTTCACTCATGATTTAATTTTTGGATCATAGCTTAGGCTTGGTTAAGGGAAAATCCTAGAGATGTTATCTCCCTTATAAGCATTAATAAATGGGCTTCATAGGAGTGAATTATGGTTTCCTTTTGATCATATTTTCATATTGAAATTTTCTATGTATTTTCTACCCATTTTATTTATACATTAATTCCAAATTATATTTATTTATAATTATTTAAATGATCAATTATTTTCTACTTGGGCTTACACTTAGGCCGATTTTATTTTTTTGGGCCACTATTATTGGGGAATAGCTTCTGGTTGGGCCCAACGTGGATATGCCTGCTTATTTGGTGATCCGCAGGTTGTTTGTTTGTTCTCTGGTCATTGATCAGCGACACCTCCCTTTCAATCTTATCTGTTTACATGGTTTGTTTTATATAATTTTTCCACTAGCATTATGTTTTTGTGGGTTTGTGTCACAACCTGTTTGGTTGTTCTATTTGAGGTGGGAAGACCATTTTCATCGGATTTCATCACCCCTTTATAGTGTCACTTAGGGTGTGTGGTGATTGAACTCTCTCCTCTGGTCATGTGCTCGCTTATCTCTCAGAAAAACCCTAGTTTTCCGCCATATTGGAGCTATGTCCTTACCTGTCATTCTTTTAAGATTCCTTTGGAATATTTTTTTATGGGGGAGATGGCACCCTTATTTATTGAAATATGTTTGAAACCTTCTTAGTGACAGATACACAAGAACAAAATAAATTATGTGATATTTCTGGTCTAGGTGCCTTGTCACCATCGCCCCAGATTCAAGAGATTGCGGCTACTGAATTCATTATAAACATAGTCACTACAAGTGTTTCAATTTCAGACTCATTCTAGTGTAAAGTAGTAAATATTTAGTTTTGTTTCAATTTCACTTATTCTTATTGGTTCAAGCCTTGTATCATTTTATTTTGAGCATTAATAAAACACATGCATGGGTGGTTGTGTTCTTGTCATGCACGTAGGTCCCCATGAGATTGAATCATGTTAAATCCTCATGTTCATTACTATTTTCTCTTATTATCTTTTGTTTCTTGCATTTTTTTCAATTGGTTCTTTAATTTTAATTTTTACACTACAAAGATCTAGTTCAGTTCTATTTTGGTTTGGTTCTATCAATTTTTTAGATCACCACTCAACCTCAAAAGGTTGTATCAAAGCCTCAATGGATTTCTATTACTATAAAATTTGCTTTCTCTCTCATGTTTTTCATTATTTAAAACTTTGGTTTATGTCTTGATTTTCTACACCTTAATTGAACACTTAAACAGCCATTTTATTTTTTATTGAATTTATTTAAATCCATTATCCCTTCTATATTTATCTATATTTCATATCTCTTTGAATAAAACATTGTTTTCCCAAGCGATTGATCAGTTTTTGGGGGTGTATTCATAATGTTGTTTGAAATAAATAGTAATCTACTCTGTAGGTAAACATGTCAATAGTGAGATATGAAATCATGAAATTTGATGGTGAAAATTACATTAATTTTTGAAAAATTAATATGAGAGACCTACTTATATAGTAGGGCATCATTGATACTCTCTAGGGTCTGGATAAAACTATTATAACTATGAATGAAACCATACATCCAATTATAGAATATATTAATATTTACCCAAATTTTTTTAAATCATATAGCTCCTTTTTTTCTTTCTCTATGTGATAAAGTCCCTAGAGAAAACATTAATGTTTCTATTGATGTTGAGGATGAATAAATTATCCTATTAATATCCTTAGATAATTCCTATAGTGACCATTTTGAAACCATTATGTATAATTGAGTTTCTTTGTCTCTAGAATAGGTTAAGTCAGCCCTTATTTCTAATAAACTTCATTTTAATCCTATAATCAATGGCGAGTCCAAGATCTTGTTTTCTAGGGGTAGACCTCAAACTAAAACTAAAATGAAAAAATTTAATTAATATAAGAGTAAAATAAATAAAGAAACCAAATCTAAGTCTAATTATTGGGAACGAAAGATCACCTATTTTCATTATGGAAAACTAGGGCACATTAAACTTGAGTTTAGGAAACTTAAGCATGAGTTCGAGTCTAAATAGCCTGATGATCAGTCCCTTCTTATAGACTCTAGTTATGAAACTTCTGAGGTCCTTAATCTTTCCACCCATGCACTCAATACATAGTGGGTCCTTGATTAAGGCTTCTATTTCTATATGTTTTCTTCTATAGATTCCTTTCTACATTGGGTTGAGAGGGTATAATGATATGTTCTTTTAGTAAAAAACAAGAGGTGTAAGGTTGAGGGTAGAGGTTTTTTTTTGTTATAACATGATGACTATACTATCATTACTTTATTTGATATTATGGGGGTTCCCAACCATCAATGATATCTATTTTCCTTAGGGGTCCTTGAACAAAATGGATTTACCTTTAGTTCTAAAATAGGTTTTCTTAACATCTCCAAAGGCTCTATAACCATTCGTAAGGGTTATTTAATCAATGGATTATTTGTCTTGAATGGAAATAAATATTCAAGGTAGTTGTGTAGTGTCTATTCAACCAATACTAATAATATTATCCTTTGGCATAGAAGATTGGGTCATGTTATCTCTAAAGGCATCGAGGGACTCAACAAGAAAGGGCTATTGAGTGATATCAAACCAAGAAATCTTTTATTTTGTAAATATTGTGTGATGGGAAAGGCTGAGAGGGTTAGTTTTGACAGGTATAGTTTTAAGGCTTTCATCCCCTTAGAATATATCCACTCTAATTGATGAAGTCCATCTATGACTTCCACCCATAGTGGAGGTTCCTACTTTGTTACTTTTGAGAAAGTGTTGTTTTCAACCATACATAATTTTATTATTAAAAAGGGGGAGATTTTTTAGAACAATACTCTATCTCTTTATGATGATTTTGATGCTTAGAAATACCCTTATTTGTTATTATAATGATTTTAATTTTAGTGTATTTCAATAATTTAATATTCATAATATTCTTATTTCTGGAATAAATATTTAAGTATTTGAACAGCGAGAATTAATTGCTAAAGTATTCGAAAATCATTTTTAGCATGTTCCAGAAACACTGTTCATACCCAACATTGAGAAGCATAGCATAAGGATAAAATGCAATGTTTACTCTATGAGATATGAAAAAAGTATGGCAAAACAACCATACGTTATCGGAAAAGTATGTATGAAGGAACCCTACAATTGGAAGGAACCTTAAGGTTAGAAGGAACCTTACTTTAGGAAGGAACCCTAAGTTTGGAAGGAACCTTATGTTTGGAAGGAACCTTACGTTTAGAAGGAACCATAAATTTGGAAGGAACCTTACATTTTGGAAGGAACCCAACGTTTGGAAGGAACCTTACGTTTTGGAAATCAGTAAAGTATAGAATAAGATCATTACGTATGTATGGAATGATAAGTTTGTTTCTTAAAATTATGGATTATCAACCTTAGTTTTATGAACAACCATACGTTTTAAAGCTAAAGATAAAAGTATGGTTCATCAACATTACTTTTATGAATAAATTTATGTTTGATTAAAAAGTGTGGATTATATATCATATGTTTGAGAGTTGAAGAGAAACGTTTGAGATCAACCTTATGTTTGAGATCAACCTTAGGTTGTGAGCCTTACGTTCAAGGAATGTGTGCTATATAGTTCAACCCTACTATTGACATTGGGTGTTTAAATTATGGCTTTATTAAAGAAATAGTATTTATGAAAATTTTCAGGCTGATTTCTAGACAGATTAAAACCATGAATTTAAAGAGATTCTTTGAATGATTAAAAGTTGTTCATTTGTGATTCAGAGGATCAATTTAAGAGGATATTTTCATGCCTAATTTTCAGGGGAGTTATGACTTCTCTTCTATTCAAGCTTTTGAATATCATGATTCTAAGGTGACTTTTGTGGATCTAAATTTAAAATAAGAATGATTGTCTTTGTTAGTTATATACATTTATTATTTTGTTTCAAAAAATAAGGGACGAATTATTGAAAATAAGATCTGTTGTTATGGAGAGATAAAAAGATCTGTTTTCTGAAGAAGAAGAAACTCGACTGAAGATTTACTGATCTACATCGAATATCTTTTTGTGTATCAACTATTGTTAAGGTTTCTAATGACATTTCAAGATCTACTGAAACTAGATATGCTCAGAACTACTTTTACCTGATGATAATCATTTCTGAAGATGAATATCCATCTACTATCAATTGTGTACTGTTTCAATTCTGAAGAACAACTGGTAAAGTATTTTCGACGAACGGAATACTCTTTTATCTTGAGTGATCATATTTTCATTCTAAGATGTGTATTCAGTTCTGTGTATGAACCAGAAGGCTCTGTTTAGCCTTAATATTTTAAAGGTGTCAACTACCTGTAATCAGTTGTGGAATGGTCTAAGAGGACCAAATAGTGAAAATCACCAAGCTTATAGAGTAGAGCGTTGGTGGAGTGGACTAGGGGCTTTCTGTTCCCTGAACCACTATACATTGTGCGTCATGTGATATTTATTTTCTGCATCTAAATATTTGATATAAATACAAAAGAAAAAATCACGATCATTTGATGAAATTGAAAAAGGAACAATTCACCCCCTCCTCTTGTGCGTATCTAGTATAACCCGATCCAACAATCGGTATCAGTGGTGGAGCTTTTGTTAAATCTATAACAAGAAAAAAAATTTAAAGGATTATACTCAGATCAAGATGGTTGATACAAGAGAAAGAATGTATACTGTCAGAGCTCTATACTTCAACGGTGAGAATTATTGATGCTGGATATAGAGAATGATAATCTATTTGAAAAAACTCAGATATAGAGTCTACCCAAAAATACTGACTCCTTATGAAATAATAGAGAAACCTAAAATATGTAATGCAGCTATAGAAGCTGATTATGACATGAATTTGAAGGCTATGAATGAAATCATATGTGTTTTAGGACCAGATGATTTTAACAGAGTATCTCAGTGCCCAATAGTGTATGAAATGTGGTAGACAATTGTGGTTGCTTATGAAGGAACAGACAATGTCAGAAAGATGAGGTATGCTACTTCCAAACTGAAATCAGATACATTCAAGATGTTTGAAGGACAAAGAATCAACCATATGAATGGAATATTGATAGAGATTGTCAGCAATATAACTGCTTTGGGATACCTAATCAAACAAGTTGATAAAGCTTTGAGAGTACTAAGAGTACTGCAACTCGATGGAATGGAATCTCTGCTGCTATCAGATAATCAACACATGTCAAAGATTTAACAATGAGAGAGTTAATTGGAACTCTCATGATATATAATGTAGATATGCAGGATGAATCAAATGAGCATAAAGTTCTTATCAAGAGAGAAGACACCACCTTAAAGGTGTCATCATAAAGCAAAAGCAGAAAGCTGAAGAAAAAAAGAAATAAAGGTGAAATTAGAAAGTTTTGATTCATCCAATTCAGATATGGAACTAGCTTAACTGGAATGAAAATTCAGTAATTTTTATAGAAAGAAGAAAGGTTTTAAAAAGTCTTTCAAAAAGGATGCAAATGAAGTTTGATTCTATGAGTTTAAGAAGATATTTCATATTAGACCTGACTATCCACAATTAAAGGAAGACAGGAAGAATAAATTCTTTTAGAGAAATGATTATGAGAAAAAATACAAGAAATAAATGATGGATATTTAGAGTGTATCTGAAGACTCCCACATCTCTTCATAGTCTGATTCAGAAAAGGAGGAATCAAATCTGAAATCTAATGGGTGCTTTATGGAAGAAACTAATGAGGTACAATCCTATTATTCTTCTGACTCTAATTCCGAATCAAACTATACAAATGATAAACTTGCAGCTTCCTGCAACATTATTGAAGAAAATATGATTCTTTATTTAAGAAACACGGATGTTTAAATAATATTCATAATGTTGTTTTAGGAGAGAGAGATACTCTGCTAAAACAACATCAAGAATTACTGGAAAAATATAACTCAATAAATACAAACAATACAGATCATGAATCTAAAATAAAAACACTAGAAACTAAAGTAGATACATATAAAAGTGCAACTCTTATTTTAAAAAAAAAGTTAAAATACTATAAATGAAATTTTTGGAAAGAATTTGACTAAAAAGAAAATATATAGAATTGGTTGTAAAGGTGAAAACCCTAAACTGTACAAGATTTACTTTTTTCCAAGTTCTAGAAAAGTAATCTGTAACTATAGTGGTTCAAAAGGACATCTATCTACGAATTTTTATTTAAGGTAAACCGAGATAAGTGGAACAAAGAAAGACTTTGTCTCCAATAATTTATATAATTCTTTTGATTTTAAAAAAACAAAGAAAGTCTGGATTCCCAGATATTTTCTAGATTACACAACTGGATCTAATAGAATATGGGTACCAAAACAATCTATTTAAATGCCTTTGTAAAAAGCATGTCGCAGGAGAAAAAATATTATATGGTATATGGACAGTGGCTGATCCCGGAATATGAGTTGGAATTCATCTAATTTCAAAACACTAACACAGATGTACGGTGGTCTGGTCACATTCGGTGACAATGCCAACGGCTAGATTATTGGCATTAGAATAGTTGGATATCCAGAAACTGTCTCAATCAACAAAGTACTCTATGTACAAGTATTGAAACACAATATGATAAGTATATCTCAACTATGTGATGATGGTTATATTATTGATTTTTATAACAACTATTGTTTTGTTTTCAAATATAAATTGCTTAAATTTAGAGCACCCAGAACTGATAATGTGTATACCCTGGATTTAAATTCCATGTGTAAACAATAAGTAAACTGCTTAACTACTAAGATAAATGAATCCTAGTTCAGGCATAGGATACTTGGACATTGTAATGTATATACATTTCATAAGTTATCTAAGAAACAATTACTTTATGATTTGCCTAGTCTCAAGTTTTAAAGTGATAGATTTTCTCATGTATGTCAACTTGGAAAGAAGCACAAATCATCATTCAAATTAGTTAACAAAATTTCTACATCTAAACCTCTAGAACTCATCCATATGGATTTGTTTGGACCTTAAATAGTAGAAATCTTGGCTGGTAAATTATTTTTATATTTTTAGTTGATGACTATTATAGGTTTACTTGGATTTTCTTTCTAAAATATAAAAATGAATATTTTACAATATTTTAATGTTTTTGCAAAGATGTTCAAAATGAAAAGGTTTTAAAATAATTTAATTAAGAAGTCATTATGCTGGAGAATTTGAGAATCTGGAATTAAATTCCTTTTGCTCAAATATGGGTATTAAACACACCTTCTCTACACCAAGAACACCTCAAAAAAATTGAATTTTCGGAAGGAGAAATAGGTTTATTCAAGAGATGGCTAGAACTATATTAACTGAATATAGTTTACCTACATATTTATGGGCGGAAACTGTAAGTACAACCTGCTATATAATGAATAGATTTTTAATTAGACCAATTTTCAAAAAGATTCCCTATAAACTCTAGAATAACAGAAGATCTAAATTAAATTACTTTAATGTTTTTGGATGCAAGGGTTACACCTTAAACACCAAGGACAATCATGGTATGTTTGATCCAAAATCTGATGAAGGCAATTTCTTAGGATATTCTACTACTTCCAAAGCTTATAGAGTTTTTAATTAAAAATCAAGGATTGTTGAAGAATCCGTTCATTTGAAATTTGATGAATATGATCCCTTTGAGAAAAGGAAAGACCAAATTAATGAATCTGACTCTAATTATAACATGAGACTAGGGAACATGAAAAATGATTTTGAAAAGGATATAAATGAAATTCAGTCCATTACAGAAGAACATGACACTGAAGAACCTATAAGTGTACTACCTATATAGTCAAGAACCCTAAATAATCACCCTTTGGAAACTATAATAGGAGACTTAGACACAGGAATAAAAAATAGAAGGAACATAGTAAATCTTATTGAGTTTTCTGCCTTTCTATCAAAATTAGAACCCAAAACTACAGAAGAAGCTTTAGTTGATGAAAGTTGGATGATACCAATGCAAGAAGAACTAAACCAGTTCAAAATAAATGAAGTTTTTAATATAGTTGAAAGACCTTAGAACTACCTAGTTATATGAAAAAATGTGTCTTTAGAAATAAACAAGATGATCAAGAATAATAACTAGAAATAAAGAAAGACTAGTAGCTAAAGGATATAATCCCAAATAAGGTATAGATTATGATGAGACCTTTCCACCTGTAGCTAGATTAAGTGCCATTAGAATCATTTTAGCCTATGCATCTCATATGAACATTAAATTATTTCAAATGGATGTTAAGTCTTCCTTTTTAAATGGTAATTTATTGGAGGAAGTTTATGTTGGGAAACCTCCAGGTTTTGAAAATTCACAAAAACCAGATTCTGCTTTTAAACTTACTAAAGATCTTTATGGTCTTAAACAAGAACCTAGATCTTGGTATGAAATATTAAGTTATTATCTTTTGAAAAACGATTTTACTGTTTGTATGGCAGATCCAACACTATTTATGAAAACTGTCAATTATAATATTTTATTAGTTCAAATTTATATTGATGATGTAATTTTAGGTTCAAAAAATTAAACTCGTTGTCATGAGTTTTCAAACTTAATACAAAAAGAATTAGAAATGAGTATGATGGGAGAATTAAATTTCTTTTTAGGACTTCAAATATTTCAAAATGTTTTTGGAAATGTTTTGAATCAAAGAAAACACATTACTGATTTACTAAATAAATTTGGACATGAAAACAGCAAGACATATACAAATCCTATGTGTACTAATATAAAACTTGATTTGGATGAAATAGGAAAATCCGTTAACAACAAGTTATATAGAGGTATGATTAGTAGTTTATTATATCTTACTGCTAGCAGGCCAGATATAATGTATTCAGTATTTCTTTGTTCAAGATTTCAATCAAATCCCAAATAATCCCATTTAACTGTTGTTAAATGAATTTTTAGATATTTAAAAGAAACTTTTTTTCAATATCTACTTTATCCCAAACCGTCCAATTTTAATTAAATTTCATATTAATATGCAGACTTTGGGATTCATAGATTAGATAGAAAAATCACCTCAAGAACATTTCACTTTTTAGGAAAATCCCTAGTATCATTGTCTAGTAAGAAACAACACTCACTTGCCCTGTCAACAGCTGAGGCAGAGTATGTATCTGCTGGCAGTTGTTGTGCACAAGTTTTGTGGATTAAAAACACTCTTATAGATTTTGGACTAAATTTTAATAATACACCTATTTTATGTGATAATATAAGTGCTATAAATATTTCAAAAAAAATCCTATTAATCATTCTAGGACAAAGAATATTGATATTAGACATCACTTTTTAAGAGACCTTGTTCTTAAAAAGGATATATTTTTAGAATCTGTGAATATAGAAATCCAATTAGCAGATATTTTTACTAAACCACTTCCCACTTCATGGTTTGATTTTATTAAGGGGGAGTTAGGTTTATTTGATTTTAAGTAAAAAAAATTCTCTGATTATTTTTTTTAAAAAATAGTTTAGTTACTTGTTTTTCAAATAGTACAATTTTATTTATCAATGTTTTTATATTTTTCTTGCCCATGTGCGATTTTAATTCATTTTAACATTTATGCATTGATTAGTCTTTATGTAATGACATGACAATCGAGGATTTCAGAAACCGTTTCAAATTCTAAACCTGTTCATTTTTTTCAAAACCCTTCGAAACCTCAAAAACTTGTACCGCTCTTCTCTCCCAAACTTGAACCATCGAAACCCTAGTCCTTTTAGAAACTTCAGTAATTTACAATAGAAATGGCCAAGACCAAGAGAATCTATGAGCCAGAGACCAGCACTGTGAAGATGTAGTTCTCGGTAGGGAGAAAGATTTTACAAGGAAAAGTCATAGATCTGGAATGGCTCTGTCAGATGAACCTAATGCTAAAGCTAGATCTAGATTTTCAGATATTATAATAGACATTTTAGGGAGATTACATAGAGTTTCTATATGAGGTATAACTTTATCATTTATTTAAGTCATTATAGTTTAGTCTGGTAAATGATGAGGATTTGATAATCGCTAAGATTTACAATCGAGATTTTTCAATCTCATCTGTGGAAATCCCAAAAATTCTAAACTTACCTCAATAGGGAGTTTAACATTTTGATTTGAAAAATATTTTTGATAGTGTACATAAATCTAAAGATATTATGTTGTTTCTATTTGGATCAACTAATATCTAGAATTTTTTTGTAAAGGATTTGGAACCGGACCAAAAGATATTGGTTTAGTTTGTGTAAACTGGTATTGCACCTAGGATGTTTGAAATGGAAATGAATCTTTATCCAGATATGTATTTAATGTTTTTGATGATAAGTGATATCAAGTTGAACTTTTTGAGACACTTGGTGAGGTATCTTAGTTACTGTTTCCAACCAGAGGCAAGAATAAATTTTTATCTATATGGAAGATTCATCTCAAAAATTCTGTTTAAGAAAAATATGATAAGACTGGTGGATACTCGGGTGGGATGCCACCATAATAACATTTTCAATGCTGGTACATTGAGAAAAATTGGATATTGCTGGATCACAATCAAAGGAAATTTGTTTCATGTTGGAGCTGAAGAGGATGAAGAATGTGTTCAGTCCCAACCAGCGAAATCAAAGGAAGGACAAGATGAATCAAGAGTTAGTGCTATATCAAGAAGACTCAGGTTTGAGGTTGTAGATGTATATGAAGAAATATGTCAGGAAGGACTTCAGTTCAAATGGACCAGGGGTCCTAATCCTGTTGAAGAGCCTGCTGTAACTATGAATGTTTTAACATCTGGTGATTTCACAAGCTATAAGTTTGTAAGAGAAGCTGCAGTTGAAGCAGAACAAGTAATAGAAAAAGAAGCTGAGACAATGTCTGGTTATGGAGAAGCAGTGGCCTGAACTAACATTGATCAGGTATAGGTCGATCAAGAACAAATTATTTTGGAGAATCCAGTGATAGAGGAAGAACATGTAGAAGATGCTCATGAGAAGAAACCTCCAGAACTTGAAAACCAGGAAGAGAATGCTTCTGAGATTCATATTGTGGTATTTAATGAGAATTTTTCTATGGATGAGTCTGGGAAAGGCTCGGAGGAAAAATATTTTGAGAAACCAGTACAGGGAGTGGATGATGAAAAATCAGTTGTTGAATCGTTTCCATTAGTGTTTTTTCATCAAGTTGAAGATGAAAATGAGAATCATGCACTGCATGCCTCGAATTCAGTAAATACAGATATGTGGGAACTGAACAGAAAGCTGACTAAAGCTGAAAAATAGAATATTTCTCTACGGAGAGTATTAGAAATGGAACATTTAAATTTTCAAAGGTTGAAAGCAAGTACAATTTCTAAACAAGAAGTTGAACTTTTTCAGAAGGAAATGTTAAATGAAGTTGCACAGTTGATATCAGATATGTTTCTGAAGACAAATTTAATGGAATTTAAATCTTTCATGGAGAAACAATTTGCATCTATTAGAACCAGTGAGGCCAGTACATCAGGTACTTCACCTGATTTAATCAGAAGATTTCAGGCTCTTACAGTGGTCTTGGAGAATATAAATGCCAGACTGTAGGACTTGCAGTGCAATAATGCTCCTTTTTCAGTACTGTTAGATAATCAGAAGTTTCTAGTTGACCAGTTGACTTCCAATGAACCAGGAATTAGAATTGTGTTAACTCAGTTCATAGAAAAGTTGACTCTTTTAATGGAGAAGAAAGAAAGATTTCATGAGTTTTTCTGTGTCAATCTAATTGAAGATATTGATTTGTCTCATGAAATCAGAGATCTAATTATCCATTTGGGAGATGTATTGAGGAGAATATTGAGGGGAAAATTGATAGAGATCAAGACAATAGTTTAGAGGAGATGAACCATATCTCACACTCTGACCCAACCTTCATTCCTGGTGTTTTTCATTACTATATTTGTAATTCTATGAAATATATTTACATCTCATTTTCATGTGTTTTAATTTGTTTTATTGTACTATCTATGATTGAAAATCCAGTACTCCAGATTCACATATTAGTAAAAAGTTTATAATAGAATTTACTTAAATTTAGTGCTACATTAAAATGTGTTATATTCCTTCTTCTATCATTCTTTTTGATATCACAAAGAGGGAGATAAATTAGGATAAACACAACAATTTATTTTTATATATTTTAATTTATTTTAAATTTTACTTTAATCTTTTTAATCAAAAAGGGTATTATCTTAATCCTTTAAGGGGTAGAAATTAAGTTAAACCTAACATTGTATTTTTTTTCTTAAATGTTATTGTAAAGAGATATATGAATAACCATAATATTTTATTGGGGGTGAATTTTTTTTCTTTTTATGACTTTGGATAATACAATGTTTTTTTTGTTAAAATAATTTTGTTCAAATTAAATATAGTATTTATCTTTGAAAAATTCAAAACTATATGTAATTAATTTTGTAAGTTAATTTAATTGGTTATTTTATGGGTTTTGTGATCATCAAAAAGGGGGAGATTCTTGAGAAAGTGTTGTTTTCAACAAAAAAATAATTTTGTTATTAAAAAAGGGGAGATTGCTGAGAACAATACTCTATCTCTTTATGATGATTTTTATGCTCAAAAATACCCTTATTTTTTATTCTAATGATTTTAAATTATGTGTATTTTAGGAATTTAATATTAGTTATATTATTATTTCTGGAAGAAATATTTAAGTATTTGAACAGCGAGAATTAATTGCTAAAGTATTCTGAAATCATTTTTAGCATGTTCTGGAAACATTTTTCATACCCTATGTTGATAAGCGTAATGTAAGGATGAAATGAGGTGTTTACTCTATGAGATATCCAAAAATTATGGTAAAAAAACCTTACGTTATCAGCAAAGTATAAAGGAAGGAACCCTACATTTTGAAGGAAACTTACGTTTGGAAGGAACCTTATGTTTGGAAGGAACCCTACATTTTGAAGGAACCCTACGTTTAGAAGAAACCATATGTTTTTAACGAACCTTACGTTTGGAAGGAACCCTACGTTTGGAAGGAACCATACGTTTGGAAGGAACCCTACATTTGAAAGGAACATTACATTTGGGAAATCAGAAAAGGATGGAAAAAGATAATTACTTAAGTATGGAATGATAAGTTCATTTCTTAAAATTATGGTTCATAAACCTTACTTTTATGAACAACCATATGTTTGAACGATAAAGATAAAAGTATGGTTCATCAACCTTACTTGTATGGACAACTGTATGTTTGATTGAAAAGTATGGATTATAAACTGTATGTTTGAGAGTTGAAGAGAAACGTTTGAGATCAACCTTACATTTGAGGTCAACCTTATTTTTGTGATCAACATTACATTTGAGATCAACCTTAAGTTGTGAACCTAGTGTTCAGAGAATGTGTGATATACATTTCAACCCTATGTTGGACGTCATATGTTTAAATTATGACTTTATTAAATCAATAGTATTTATGAGGATTTTTAGGATGATTTCTAGTAAGATTAAAATCTCAAATTTAAAGCGAGTCTTTGACTAATTCAAAGCCGTTTATTTGTGATTAAAAGGATCAATTTAAGAGGATATTTTCATGCCAAAATTTCAGGGGAGTTACAACTTCTCTGCTATTCAAACTTTTAAAAATCATGATTCTAAAGGCGACTTTTGTGGATCTAAATTTAAAATATAATATTCATCTTTATTCTATATATACCTATATTATTTTGTTTCAAAAAAAGGGGGACGAATTTTTGAAAAGAAACTCTTCTATTATGATGAGCGAAAAATCTCTGTTTTCTAAAGAAGAAGAAACTCCACTGAATAATTATTTATCTATAACGAATATCTTTTTGTGAATCAACTACTGTTAATGTTGCGAATGAAATTTCAAGATCTACTATAGCCGGATCCACTTAGAACTAATTTTACCCAAATATCATCATTTTTTAAGATGAATATACATCTATTATCAGTTGTGTGTTGTTTCAATTGTGAAGAACAACTGGGAAAGTGTTTTCAATGAAAAAAATATTCTTTTATCTTGAGTGATCACTTTCTCATTCTAAGCTGAGTATTTGGTTCTGTGTATGAACTAGAAGGATTTTTTAGCCTTAATATTGTAAAGGTGCCAACCTCTTGTACTTTGTTTTGGAATGGTCTAAGAGGACTAGATAGTGAAAATCACCATGCTCGTGGAGTAGAGAATTGGTGGAGTGGACTGGGGGCTTTCTGTTCCCTAAACCACTATACATCGTGTGTCCTGTGATATTTATTTTCCACTGCTAAATCTTTGATATAAAGATAAAAGGAAAAATCAAGATCATTCGAAGAAATTAAAAAAGTCACAATTCACCCCCCCCCCCTCTTGTACCTATCTACTATAACCCGGTCCAACAACTTTTATTGTTTAAGTCTCTAGGAAAGTGTGGATTTATATTCTTAAAAACAAATCTAATGTTTTCAAAACCTTTAAAACCTAGAAAATTTTATTTGAAACCCAAATTGGGAAGATTGTTAAAACACTAAGAACTAATAATGGGCTTGAATTCCTATCCATTGAGTTCATAATGTTTTGGGAATCTAAACATGTTAAAAATAATAGAACAGTTAGAGAAACTACCCAACAAAATGGCGTAGCAGAAAGAATGAATAGGGATATCCTATAATAAATCTCAATCATGCTTTCATGCTAAGTCTTCCCCAAATACTTTTGGGTAGAGGCTGATAGGACTACTATTTACTTAATTAATAAGTGTCCATCTTCTACTTATGTTTTTAAAACACCTAACGAACTGTGGAATGGTAATCCACCTTTTTATACATATGATAGAGTCTTCATTTTTATGGCCTATGATTATGTTAAAACTGAAAAGTTATAACAAATATCTCTAAAATAAATCATGGTTGGGTATCATGAGGGTGTTAAGGGGTATAAGATTTAGGTAGATAATCCTGGCAATCAAAAATCCATTATAAGTAGAGATGTTGTCTTTAATGAGTCTTCCTCTCCTAAAAGAAAGACTACCACATCTAGAAACAAGGATTCATCCCTTCAAAAATTTGATGAGACTGAGATACCAACCCATTTTGAGGATCTTGTCTTTCCCTCCCAACCCGATGAACAACATACTCCACATGAATATTCATCTTCTACTTCTAATTTAGATTTTGAATCTAAATTAGTGACCCCTAAATAAAGACTACCAACGGACTTGAGATTGGTAAAAGAGAGTTTTGAGACCTCCTGCTCAGTTTAGCCAGTATGATATGGTATATTTTTCCTTTTATGTTTTCCAGGATCTTATAGGTGGAGATCTTCAAACCTATAGGCAATATATAAATGATAAATATTAAAACAAAAGTGGGTCATTTACATTAATGAAGAAATGTAATCTTTAAAAAATAATCACACTTGGAATTTTATAAACAAACCAACTAATGAAAAAATAATTGGTTTTAAGTGGATCTTTAAAATAAATAAAAATAACTCAGATGGAAATAAAATCAAGTATAAAGAAAGATTAGTTGGAAACGTTTTCCTCTAAATAGAATGAATTGATTACTCTGAAATTTTTCCCCTATTGCTAACCACTCTTCCAATGGAATTTTATTAGAATTTATGCCAATATTGATCTATGAATTGAACAATTAAATGTTAAAACTGTCATACTACATAGTTATTTGAATGATAAAGTCTATATGAATCCTCCTAATGGTTATACTATTGAATTTAAATTGAATCAACTCTTCTTTTTAAACAAATCATTATATGGCTTAAAACAAGCCTCTAAGAAATGGTACTTAAAATTTAATTCATTCATGTTAGCTAAAAAGTTCATTATGATTCAATATGATACATGTGTTTATTTTAAATTAATAAAAAAATTCATGTTTTAATTGATTTTTTATGTTGATGACATTCATATCATTTGAAAAAAAATATGAATCTCATTTCTGCTATTAAATCACCATTAAAATCGTTGTTTTAAATTAAATACTTAGGTGAATCTTAGAAAATATTATGTATTGAGATAATTAGGAACAGACCAAACAAAGTGATTTATTTATCTCAGCAAGATTATGTTTTAAAAATACTCATGAGATATATGTTTGAATTTCTCAAACCAGATAGTATACCTCTAAGAAAACACTTTATGTTTTCTTTATCATAGGCACCCACATTTGCTGATGATATACACTTTATGTCTCAAATACCTTATTTTAATATTATGAGAAGTGTCAGGAACTTTATCACTTTCACTCACCCAGATATTTACTATGCAATATTTACTTCAATTTTATTCTTGGCCACACCTAGTAAGCCTTACTAGAATTCCCTTAAGAGGGTTTTAAGATATCTCTTCTTTAGCTCCAATATTTCTTTGGGTTATGATAAATACAAGGATACTACTGAAATAATTTCTCATTATATTGATGATGACTATACTGGAAACATTGATACTCATAAGTCTTTAACATGTTATGTTTTTACTACCTGTGATGGACACATTTCATGGAAATCCAATATGAAGTTTGTGGTTTCTCTTTCAACCACAGAATTCAAGTACACTTCCCTAACCAAGGAAGTTAGAGAATTATTTTCAATCAAAGGTGTGTTTTATAAACTTGGACTTTATAATTTTGTTATTGATGTGTATTACGATATCTAATCTACAATTAAACTTTCCAAAAATTTAGTATTCCAAGGTAAATCTATGAACATAAATACTATAATACATTTTATTAGAGATTTTGTGAAATTAATAACCATGTGTGTGTTAGGAAGATACACACAGAGATCAACCCAGCTGATAGTATGACCAAATTTGTGGTGTTGTCTAAATTTATGTTTTGTTTAGATAGATTGTATTTGGTTTTGATTCCATAACCATAGGTGCAAGAAAATTTCCAATTTAAATTTAAAATGGTGTAGATTTATGAATTATGGTTTTCATTTGATTTATATTGAAATTATTGCATGAATTTTCAACCCATTTCAATTATGCATGCATGAAAAAATATTTTGGTATATAATTATTTAAATGATCAATTATTTTCTTCTTGGGATTTCGCTTGAGACAATTTTATTCTAGTTGGGAGGCTCTTATTGGGGCTTGGTTATTGGATGGGTGTAGCTCGCGTGAACCTGCTTATATGGAGATTTACAGGTTGTTTGTTTGTTCCTTGTTGGTTGACCAGTGACACTGCGCTTTTGATCTTAATCATTCATATGGTTTGGCTTATATAATTTCATAGCTCGAGTTCTATTTTGTGTGGGATTATGGAACAACCTGGTAGGATGTTCTATTCAAGGTGGGACGAATGTTGTCAGAGGGTCTCATCACCCTTGCACAGTGTTGCTTCAGGTGCGCGGTCATTCATCTCTCTCTTCTTGTCCTTCACTTTCTACTCTCTCAGTGAAACCCTATTTCGTTGCCTTTTTTGAGCGTTACCCTTTCATGCTATCCTTAAGGGATTCATCTCAATTACTATTTCATGGTGGAGACCGAATCCTTACATGGTGGAGGAATTTTGGTACCTTCTATGTGACAGATCCACAAGCACCATTGAAAGAGGGTTAGATTTCTGTTCTAGGTGCCTTGCCACCATCGCCCCAGCTCTAAGAGATTATGACTACCATAGTTCATTCTAAACTCCAGAACTGTGAGTGTTTCAATTTTATTCTCATTATGGTTTGAAGTTGTAAATATTTATATTTTTTCTGTTTCTCTAGTTCTTGTTGGTTCATGTCTTGTATCATTTTCTTTTGATCGTTAATAAAATTTTTGTGTGGGTGGTGGTGTTCTTTTCATGCATGTAGGTCCTCGCGGTACTAAAGCACAATAAATCCTCATTTTATTTTCTATTTTATCTTTTTATCTTTTTTTTATTACATTCTATTCAATTGGTTTTATAATTTTCATCTTCACGCTGCAAAGATACATCTCATTCCTATTTTTTTTTGTTCTCTCCAATGTTCAGATCACGACTCAACCTCATAATAGGGTACAATCCTATAAATTGACGTCATTGCTTCTTTTGTCGGTGTAAATTGGATTTATCATAACCCTATATTTATACTAATCATATTATCATTATTCATTGGATAAATTATAAATGGTTATGATGCTGGAAGGTATTTTAAATACAATAAGATATAACAAATCCAAATAAGTGCATGTGTTTTCTATAACCACAATTGGGCATTAAAATCAAGCACATTTGGAATTTTATTCATAAATGTTCGGGTTGTTACAATCACCCCGATAATCACTTCAAGAAGGATTCTATTGAATCTCTTGATTCAATAGTGGAAGGTAAAGGAGGATCGAACTCTATTCTTAAGAATGTTCTTAGATAAGGGGGCTTTTTGAGGCTTTGAGAGGATTCTCGGGATGTTGTTGTGCATAAGAAAAAACAAATATTCACATTTTAAAAATTAATATAATTGGACTTATATACCATCAGCATTGTAAAATAATAAATACACATGCGCCCTTATTATTTTTCTCTACCCCTATGGAACCCCATTTCTATAATAATAATGTTATTATTTTTATTTCTTGACTTGTGCAATGCTACCAAATTAAATTAAATATTATTTCCTTATAGACCATTAAAATCGGTACTTCATTCACTCATAATATTTATTAGGCCTTGAATAATGACTATTTATTTAATAAGTAAATATTACTGCATTATGTTCTAGTAAATAAATAAATATTATATTTACTAAATATCGAATAAATATTTATTAAATATTTTTATCAAACAATATTCTCATAAATAACCGGTGATAGAATATATGCGATCATGCAAACATGAATAATAAATAAAGCAGGTGTGGGAATAATATTTATTCTACTAATTAAATAATAAATAATATTATTGTTATTTAATTAAGGTTTTGGATACACTTATTGTTTGTCCCTCTAGGACACTTTCTTAGTGGCATTAAGTGAATCAACCCAAAGTCTAAGGTTAACATCCAACAACATGTCAATACACCCATAAAGAAAGAATTTAATGTCTCAACAACATAAAACCTCATACAAACACTTGTTGTGTAATATAATATTTTTATAATGATATCTCTAATCAAGAAGGTTGTATGCTGGTGTCATCAACCCATGTTCTCAATGTCTCTTTCTTTGACATTTTGGAAATTGAATTTTCTTATAGAAAAACATGGTCATTGATTTTTTTAGGATGTATCACTTCTAACTAAAGGCATGAGATATCAACTTTGGTTAAATAATAGAATGGAAAAATCATTCCTCGCATTATTCGTTAATGAAATATTACTCATAATGCATCACATGTATCCTACATCACAGTAAACATATGTTATCGTGATTTTATTTAGTACATAAAAGTTTGAGACTTGTGATATCTGTTAATAATAATATTAAAATCCAAGGATCAATACACGTGTCTGCAGATAAGAACATCTAATGGCTCATATAATTTTGAATTTATTAGTAATGGGTATCGTTCTCAGAATCTCTTACACTAAAAATTATCAAGGACATACACTCGAGGAAGGTGACTCAAAGTCATATGAGTCACCACTCTTGACAACTTGTATCATTTTTGTCCCTTAAATGATTTCATCTGGTAATATTTTAGAATATTATCGTGACATTTTTGGGTTTTCATCATAGAGGAGAACTTTTATGACCTTTCAGGGTGACGGTTAATCTTAGAATGTTATCTCATACTATATCCTGTATAATAACAATCATTATTTGATAAGTAGTTTATTACAATTCGAAACAGTGAATATAGAACATCATAATGTACACATAAGTTTGTTCTAGGGAACCAATCCCAACAGGGAGTTGCCATATAGAAATTATTTGACGATTGTATTCATTCTAAGCCAAGATGTTTTTCATAAAAAAAATTAATTTTATTATTTCAAAGTAATGGGTCTTTCCTACTTTAAACCAAGATTTATTTTCAATAAACTATCCCAAAGGGGATTCCTAAGGACGAGAAGCATTATGGTGAGGAGAACTGTAACTCGTATTTTTGATTTCATTTTGATAAATGATTATTATAATTATAACTGAAATACACAGAATCCTAATGGTCATACATTTTTTTATTAGTTGTTGGATAATCACCATTTAACATTTGAGGGGAACCATAAATTTTCCCACAATCACAAGAGTCATGGCCTCATACATGACCCTGAGGGCCCCAAAGTTGACACCATAGGATCTAAACCACCATTCAATTATATATATATATATATATCAAACTCTTAAACATTTCAAGGTTGAATAGCTAGAATTTACATGTGCATAGTGCACGGTGCTCGGTCCCGATGTCTAGTGCCATACCCTCTCATTCATCCTAATATGGAAGCCCTACAAATCTGGAAGTGCTTCCCTGAGCCTTATCTGGATTTTTCACTTGGTGGAGGAAACATTTTTTTTATTTTTGATTGTCGTCACATGTCTGCTGGAGGGAGACCGCCTTTTTTCGTCAAGCCCGCCACAGTCCGCCCCATATCCCACCTCCCGGTCTCACCATTGACCACCTCCACCCCAACATTGCTCTTCACTCATCATCCTCTGCATGTCGCCTACTACCGCGACACCCCAAGATCTCGCTGACACTGCCATCGTTGAGCCCGCACAAGAAACCCCTTTTGTTGTCGAAACCTGGATCCACCATCTACCATCCACACTGGGGTTTCCATCCCACTCAGAAATGCACTGCCCAAGTCAAAGGGACCCCTGTCACCACCCCTACACACACACCTATTGATGTCATCTGCTGGCGCACAACCCTCCGTCGTTCTGCACATCCCATCGCCCTACATATCTGGTCCCCAAATTTCAAGGCAGGTTGGATTTGATCCCATGTTAGATGCAGTATTACGTGCTGGCTATTCCTCAATGGGGAAATCTATGCTGAGGATTTGGTTTTTAGTTTATGATGTAGGGTTTAATTTAAATGGGGAAATGAGTTTGTCTGGCGCCACTTCAAGTGGCGCTGGAGAAATTGGTGGGGCAGCGCCACTTGAAGTGGCGTTGACCCCTTCGGCCCCCAACCCCCATATATATATAATATTTATAATAAAATTATTTATTATAATAAATATAATTAATAAAATAAATAAAATAAATATATAATTATATTTATTATATTTATATTTATTATATCAATGTTTATTATATTTAAATTTATATATTAACTATATTTATAATTATATATTTATTATATTAATTTTAGTAATTATATTTACTATACTCATAAATATATAATTAGTAATAAATATATAATTATAATAAATATTTGATTATAATAAATATATAATTATAAACATAATTAATAAATACTTTTAATATATTTATTACATTTATAATTATATATTTATTATAATTATAATTATATATTTATTATATTTATAATTATATATTTATTATAGTCATATATTTTTTATAATTATATATTTGTTATATTTAAAGGTATATATTTATTATAATATAATAATTAATATAATTATAAATTTAATAAATAATATATTATATAATATTATAATAAATACATAATTATAAATTTAATAAATAATATATTATAAAATATTATAATATATTATAATAAATATAATAAATATAAATAATTTTAATATTATTTATTTATATATATACATATATTTATAAATAAATTTTATATGATTCATTTATGTATTTAAATAATTACATATAAAATTATAAATTTATAAATAATATATAAATAAATTTAATATTTTTTATTTATGTATTATAACACATAATTATAAATTTAATACATAATTATAATATTATAATAAATAAATAGTTATAAATTTAATAAATACATAATTATAATATATTATAATAAATATAATAAATATAAATAATTTTAATAATGTTTATATATATATATATATATAAATTTTTAAATAAATTTAATATGGTTTATTTATGTATTTAAATAATTATATATAAATTTATAAATTTATAAATAATTATATATAAATAAACATTATATTTAAAGTTTATAAATTTATATATAAATAAACATTATTATGAATTCATATTTATTACATTTAGATATCCATTTTATTATACATTTATTATAATTAAATATTTATTATAATTATATAATTATTTTATTTTTTTATTTATTGTATTTATAATAATATAATTATTATAATTGTATACTTATTATATTTATATAGTTATTATTATTATATATTTATCATAATTATATACTTACTACAATTATTATATTTATAATTATAAATTTATTATAATTATATAATTATAATTATAATAAATATAATATTATAATAAATATATAATTATAAATATAATAAATATATAATTATAAAAAATATATAATTATCATAATTGTATAATTCTAAATATAATAAATATAAATATAATAAATATATTATAAGAATGTATTTATTATATTTATAATTATATATTTATTATAATCAAATATTTATTATAATTAGATATTTATTATAATTATATAATTATTATTAATTACATATTTATGAATATAGTAAATATAATTACTAAAATAAATATAATAAATTTATAATCATAAAGATAATTAATATATAATTTTAGATATAATAAACATTAAAATAATAAACATAAATATAATAAATATAAATATAATAAACATTATTATATATTTATTTTAGAAATTATATTTATTAGAAAAAATAATTTTATTATAAATATATTTATTATATGTATATATGGGGGCTCAGGGGGAGAAGGATTCAGCACCACTTGAACTGGCGCCGGACAAACCCATTTCCCCATTTAAATTAAACCCTACCCCCATAAACTAAAAAAACCCTCCATCCAAGTTACCCTGAATCCAAACCCCAACTACATAATTATAACTAAAATAGATTTAGAAATTCAAAATAATAATAATAATGATATTTTTGGAAAACCTTAAGGTATGCATGGTGAGAACACCCATTACCTCCCTAGTAGTCCCAATCATGGATTCATGATGACAACGAGAAGAATTTCCATGGCCCACACACTTGTGGTGACCCTCCTCACCACCTCCCTTGTCCACACCCCTCTTATTGAGGCATCCATCGATGCCATTTTTCCTACTGCTCTACCACTAAGTACGGCGCCTTCCACATCACCAGTAAGGGTACCGCTACTATGAACGAGGCTAAAGTACTATATTCCATCCACTACCCCAGCTCTCGGACCATGATCTTCTGAAGGATCAGGGGTGCCCCATCCATCTCTTGATAGTGCAGCCTAATTTATATGTCCTGTGTTGGTTATTCAGTGTTTTCCCAGTATCACTGCTTCATATTTTTCCTATTTTACTACCTCATTTATGTGTTTTCCCACTTCCCCCACAAATGAAAGCTTAAATATAGAATAGGTTTTCTCTTCAGGTATGCATGGTTCGCACATGGTAAGGATAAACTGTGAGAGTCAACAATGTGTCATTTGAAGGATAAGGTAGTGAGTTTAGCATAGTTTGGATAATCATGCAAGCTAACTATAAGGCTCTCTAGGTTGACCTAAACCCTCGTTTTTTATGTCCTGACTTTCTGAGGATCTATTTGTTTTGAAATGTTATAAGGATATTATTTAATGTCATTTATAGATATATAAGTTATAAAGTTTTACTTCAAAATTATAGTTACATTTTATAAATTACATTCATGTGTGGCATGTCATATTTAAATTGTATTAGTATTATTATTGATATATGAATATATATATATATTAAGAAATTTCATTTCCTTATTACTACTGTTATTATTTATATACTATACTGGTAAAATAGTATTTGGGATTTATGTGTGATATAAATGATGAAAGGTAACTGTGAGTATTTAGAACATTGTTTTTATGTTGATTATTATCATTATAATCATATTATGACTATTAGAATTGAGGGAAAATAAATAAAAAGGGATAATTCCTTCATCCCTTCTCTCTCATTCCCAATCGACGCCCTACGGGAGGGAAACTCCTCTTCCTATCCTCTCCATGGTTTTCCACGGAACATCTCAATCACTATTTCTCTTTAAATTTCTCATACTTATCCATTATCTACATCTCCCTATCACTTAATTTTTAATCTTGGGTCTATGGGAAGTGGGGTTTTTACATGTTAACAAAAAAACCCCCCAATTTCTTGTGGGATATTTGGTTCCAAACTAATGGAAAGTGGTGATGTTAACCATGATTCATTGATGTTTTTTAAAGGCACTGAGGTTTAATCATTTTCTAAGTAGGTGTCTCTATCCAGCTTACTCTAATTAGACATTCCCATGGTGCTTTGGATTTTTAAGTATTCCTTTTTTTTGTTCAAATTAATGCCTATATCATGTTTATTTGAGGTTGTTCTAATTATTCATAGGAAATTTGAAGAATTTAAGTATTTACATAAGCGAGATTTGTAGAAAATTTGAGTGTTATTATTCCAAATCCATTTTCTATACACGTAAGGAGTTTTTAAAAATTCTATAAGGAATTTTTTTGGTTTAATTGTATTTTTAAATGTTGTTCAAGTAAAGAAATATTTAATAAAAATGGATCCCAATGGTTTCCAAATGATTTTCTGGAAAAGAAAATTCTGATGATTTCAGCGTGTTTGATACAATTATTTAGAGGCTTATTATAGTTTTAATGGATTTCCAATGTTTTATAAGTGGATTTATTTATGTAAAAAATTGTATCTTGGTTATCCATTTATAATATGGATTGTGGGGATGTGATAACTTCATTTATGCCCTAGTGTTGGAAATTTATGATTCATGCTTCCCCCCTATAGGGTCATTAAAAATGGAGGAATATGTATGTTAATAAAAAAATAAAATTATATTTGTTAAATTTATATTTTTTATACCAAAAAAAATTAAATGGGTTTACATAATTTATGACCACGTGCCCCTTCTCGTAAATATTTTTGTCTTTTTATTTATATTTTTCACTACAACTAATATAAATTTTAATTTTTTTTCATAGTGACTTCCTTTTTAAATTATCATTTAACCTTAGTGTCAGTCAAACAATATATTAATCTTTTAGTATCTTATAATGATATTTAGATTTTTCCCTAATGTTTATCCTAGTGGAAAAAGACTCTATGGGGATAGTGGAAAAAGAATCTCTAGTGTGGCTGGGAGGTCTCAAGTTCAAGTCTCCTTAGCATCCAGTATGTGTGTGTTTACATGTTTATTTGTAGATTTATAGTTCTCCTCTCCAACCATTTGTAATATAATGATATTTTGATGAGTTTTTCAAAATTATACCATACTATGAGTCATCATCCTATTAAATTAAATTATGAACAAAAATTAATCATCTGGTTTTTGAATGAATATTTGACTAACATCACCACCTAAAATTTTTGACTATGTAGATTTGATGATATGATGGGAAATTTACAGAAAGTAGTAATTAATAAAGAATTTGGGGCAAGGGACGGGTGTGTTGGGACAAATGCATTGTCAGCCACCTTCTTAATAATCGTATTATTACATATTTTTTTATTTAAATTATTAACAAATGTACTTTGAACATACCCAGAATGTAACGTTGATTGACGAAAAAAAAGATAATAAATATCAATTTAAATGCCAAACATCATTATTATATTATTTCAAATTTATAGATTTATAAAATATCAGATGAATAGTCTAGATGAATCATACCCTCACATGAATTGGATGATTTTTATGATGATCAAGTTTACCATGGTGCTAAATAGATAGTCAGTTAAGACATGGAGATAGGGTAGCATCCTCTAGTTGACACAACCAAAAATCAACTATTTATCATCATTAGAAAATTGATTTTATCAGCATTTTCTATAGTTGATAATTTAACCACTGTTAAAAGGGTTCCCTTTAATCATCATTAAAAAATGCTAATAAAAGTGGTATTTTCAATGGTAGAAAAATAGGATAATAGTTTAAAAAATAAATTTTCAAAAATATATATATTAACACTCTAACACCACCCACATTTCCTCTCATTTGATTCAAACATGAGACCACACCCTCACAAGAATACACTTTTACCATTCCTCCACATTTTTTTATTCTCCATTTTATGATGTTTCTCTATATATATATAGTTATATTTATGTATCCATATATTTATTCGTATATTAATATATGTTTATATGATTTTTTTTAAATACATTTATATAATATCTGTTGTGTGTGTGTGGTTTATAAATAAATAAATGCATACATACATATATACAACATACATAAATTTATATTATATATATATTTATATATTTATCTATCTAAAAATATAATCATACATATTTATATTCATCTACATATATTATATATTTATATTTATATACATATATTAGAATATATAGATAATATATATCAGTTTGTTAATATATACACATACAAATATATTTACACACACACTATATAGCTATAGATATATTCAAATATTTTTATTTTAAATAAAATAGAAGTTATTTTTTTATTTAGATATGTTTTAGATATTTAGAAATATATTTTATATGTAAATATGCTTACATATTTATTTATAAAATTAAATTTTTTATGCATGAATATATACAAATATTTTTATTTATTTTTATATTTGAATATAAATAACAGTATAATATGAAAAATGATAAAATTTTAATTTCATAATATCCATATGAGATACTACTGCAAATAATGCATTTAATAATGCTCAAAATAGACGTTAACATCGCTAAAAACCTAATGTTGTCTTAAGTGTAGTTAAAAGGGATCTCTTTTATCACCGGTAAAAAAATGCAGATAAAGGCCCCTTTTATCAGCACTGATAAAATAGGTCTTTTATGACCACTTTTTTAGCGGTGATGGGTGTGGCATTTAGTGTTGCTAAAAAGTCGATAAGAATTTACAAAATAAAGAAAAAAATATTTTTGAAATTACTTCTTTCAACTTTTATCAACGCTGATACAAATTGACTTTTATCAGCCCTTTTTTTAGTGGTGATGGGGCTGAATTTGAGTGTTGATAAAAAGTAAACAAGAATTTACAAAAGAAAGAAAAATTTTTTTTGAAATTATTTATTTCAACTTTTATCACCACTTGTTTTTTATCATATATTTATTCGTATATTAATATATATTTATATGATTATTTTTAAATACATTTATATATTTTTTTGTATGTATATAAGTAAATAAATAAATACAAACATACATACATATATATATTATATGTGTTTGTCTATAAATATAATTATAAATATTTATATTTATTTATATATATTATATATTAACATTTATATACATATATTAAAAATTGGGTACAGCCGCAAGTGCGGAACACAATGCTACAAATATACATATATTAGAATATGTAGATAATATATATCAGTTCGTTAATACAGACACACAAACACACACACACAAACACACATTTATATATGCAAATAAATATTTATACTTTTTTATTTTAAATAATGAAATGAAGATTATTTTTTATTTTGATGTGATTTATAGATTTAAAAAGATATTTCACATGTAAATATGTTTTCATACTTATTTATAAAAATATAATTTTATATGTAAATATATAGAAATATGTATATACATGTATATACTTTATTATAAATAACAACCCATTATGAAAAATGACAAACTTTAAATGTTATAATATCCCTATGAGTGTAAGACTTGAAAACAAATTGAGTCTCCCCCCGAAAAAGATAAGAATACTTCCTTAAATGAGGTTTAAATTCCATCAAGTGTTAAAAAATTGGGATACCCACTACCCCAAAAAAGGTTTTCACAGCGTCTGACTTTAACATCACTAAAAAATGCACTGATAAAGGGGGTACCCATATCAGCGCTAAAAAAATGATGATTAAGGGTACTTTTAACAATGCTAAAAAAAGAACTGATAAAAGTACCCCCTTTATCATAATTTTTTAGTGCTGATAACAATACCTCCTTTATCAACATTTTTTATCTCTGATAAAGGGACGCACATTATCAGTAGTTTTTTTATAAGCGCTAATAAATACCTCCCTTTATCAGTGTTTTTTACAAGCGCAGAAAAAATTATACCTAAAAAATTATATTTCATTAAAAATAATAAATTGATATATAAATATATTTATATTTATATTTATATATTGAAAAAAAAAGAAAATTAAATTAACCATGAAGATAAAGAGAAACAAGATCTAACATCAATGAATGGAAACATTCAATCCAGAGGAAATTTTCTCCAGATGCATGATGAGAAGCCAGTTTGTGAGCTACTTTGTTTCCATCCCTTTTGATGAAAGAGAACGAGAAAACTACAAAGCTGCGACTGAGAGACTGGATTTTCTTTATGAGGAAGCTAAATTCATTTTAGTTGATGGTGTTGATGGTGTTGAGACAGTCAGATTCAATATAAATAACATTTCATCCAAGGTCATTTAAAAAGGCCAGACCAGTAAGGACAACATGGGATTCAGTAACAACGGGATCCTAGAGCACGTAGATCGAATCATATCTATCCATGATGATCTTTCCCATATTATTGTGTACCATCAATCCAATTCCAACTAATCCACTCTTGAACAAAGAAGCGTCTACATTGATCTAGAAGAGCCCTTTCCAGATGGGTATTCCATCTTGTTTCAGCTGACCAGGAACCAGAGATCACATTTTGGTTCGGGTCTTGATTCCACTCATCAATCCAATAAGTTGCACATGGAATAAAGAAACCTCTTGGTTTTTTGACGCAATTAAAGATGAGCTCATTCTTTCTAACCCATAAAATCTAAGCCACAATTCATAGGGAGGAAACCTTATCAGCAGTGAATGTGGAATACCACTTCATCAGCAGTGATGGGAGGTCCTGCGCCACATCAAGCAAAAGCTCTATAAAAGATCCCCACGTAGTCCAAACCTCCATGATGCCTAGATAATGAATGATGTCATGAAAAGGGGATTCCATACCATTTGATAAAATGGGGCATAAATGGTTATCTGTAATATTCTAGAAGGAGAAGACGTCCAAGGTGGGAAGGATTCCAAACAAATATTCCACCAGAAGTAGCAGATCTTTGGGGGGACGTTCAAATGCCAATGATTTTTTCATATCCCCTCTCTAACATCAATGTGATCATCAAGAGAAAGTTTGTAACTGGATATCACTAAGTAGGATTCTAATGTTTCATATCTCTAAAAAGTTAGTCCTAACCTACGTCCATCACACAGAGAATGGTGAGAATAACATTTCTATCCCTTTCGTTAAAGCAAGAGTAAATTTTATCCAAGTAGAAACCGGATCCAGAATCATCAAATAGAAAGTGGAAAATGGCCTCCTCGGATCTAGGAATGGATGGGGAAGTAGCCAGCATGCCATCTTTGTTGATCAACCAAGTATGCTTCCAAATGTTGAATTTTGAACCATCCACAACCCTCCATCCAATTCCTTTATCAATTAAATGTTTTGAACCCCCAAATACTTCTCCATAGGAAGCTGGGATGAGGTCCCAGAGATGAGTTCTGGAAGTCCAACCGAGTAAAATATTTTATATAAAGAATCCATGCACAGAAACATGAAGTTTGAGTTAGGAGGCACCATCCCAGCTTATCTAGCACCACAGCATTAAACAAGACGAGTTCCTAGAATCCCATACCACCTCCCGCTTTAGGGGCATAATGTGACTTCAAGGGAATCCAGTGAATTTTTTTCCTCCCGTTATAATGGAACCACTAAAAATTGGAAATAAAATATAGAATGTGGTCAACAATTTCACTGGGAAGCTTGAACAGTGGCATGATATCACTTGGGATAGACTGAATGACAACCTTGATGAAGGTTTCTTTTCACACTTTAGAGATTCTCATCAGAGACCAACCCTAAATTTTTTTATTAATTCTATCCAAAATGGATGAAAAGATTTATTTTTTTTGACTGTCCAACCATCAAAGTGAGCTTAAGGTATTTATTATGTTTTTTGACTATCAGAATTCCTGTAGTGAGATAGAGATCTGCTCTCTTATTCATTGGTATTCCTGAGTTGAATAAAATTTATGATTTGTTCTTATTAATGTCTTTTCAAGAAACTCTTTCATAAATGAAGATCACATTTCATATATAAATACATTCATTATGAGTGGATTTTGAGAAGATAAGGTAGTAATCTTCTAAAAAGTGGTGAGAGATTGTAGTTCTAAGCCGAAACACCTTTTCCCCATGAATCGAGTTAGAGGATGCAGCCATATAAATGAGTTTGGAGAAAACATCACCCACTAAGATGTAGAGAAAGGGGGAAAGAGGGACTCCCTAGGAAAGGCCTCGGGTGGGAGAGAAGTCTTGTGAGATTCCACCATTAATATTTATCCTAAAATAAAAAGATGAAACACAGTGCATGATCATATCAATATATTTTGAATAGAAACCCATTTTGGTCATAGAAACTGGAGGAAATTCCATTTCACTCTATCATACACCTTAGTCATATCCTATTTCCATTCCATAATTCCTCTATTCACCACTGAGAGAGTTTTAATTGAATTGAATACCTCGTGGGCCACAGTATAATTATCTGTGATGATCCTTTTCAGGAAAAAAGCACTTCTCTTTTTAGAGATAATAATAGGTAGGCACCTGCACAAACGGTAGACTAAAATCTTTGAAAACATTTTATAGGAAAAATTGCATAAGATGATTAGCCTGAAGTCTAAGGACAAGAGGTGTTTCTTGATATTAGGGATAAGTTGAAGGTTCTGGGCACAGCGGAAGCGCATGAGTGGATGTTCCCACTTGGGTTTTTGTAATTCGCAATGATCAATCTGGGATCAATATGATGATAAATGCCAGTCTCCACAGATTGAATCATAGAAATAGACAAAAGAAATATAAAGTCCTAGAACCACAAAGTATGATCATTACAGGTTGATTATAATTAATTTAATCAATTGAAAAATAAATACCTCTTGGGTGTTCTTTATTCGTTGATGTTCTTGATCATGTTCTGATGTGATACGTCGTTGCGTTGCAGAAGCCAAGTGTATACTTCCTCTAGTGGTGATCCACACATGTACCTCGTATCTCGAGACGTCACCAAAGGAGTCTTCATGTGCTGGCATGGAGAAACATTTGCTTGTGTTGTCCTCCTTAGATCGTATTGATCCGATGGAAGAGGATCTCTCTCCGTCTTGAGAGCGTTCTTGGTGGAAGAAGTTCTTTCAGCCATGAAAGAATTCTCTTGTGTGTTACACCCCGGAAAAGAGTTGGGGTTGTGAGGATATTTATAATCGGGTCTAAGGTTGTAGAGTTATGACAATAAATAAACGGGTTACGCATTTTATTTATTCCATTGAATCTTATTTAAAACCCCATGTAGAATAATTAATTCCTTGACATGCGCCCATGATGATTATAATAAATATTATTTAAAACAATATTATATCCTCAAAATCCCGACTAGAAAAACTACATGGTGTGTATTAATAAATAAACAGTGTGTACTTGTTTTTCATTGAAAACTACATGGCGTGTACATTCAATGCACACGGTGTGTATATCTTGTTTTCATTTATTCATTTCCTTTCCATAAAAAAAATACACGGCGTGTAATTATTAATACATGTCGTGTACTTTTTTTCCATGAAAAACTACACGGCGTGTAATCTTTAATACACGGCGTGTATATCTTGTTTTTCATTTCCTTATTCCTCCATCATTAAAATTATTTAGGCTTACTTGAATATTTATTAAACCACGTACGGGAATAATATTTATTCTACATGAGATACTTGAATAGACTTAGTGGGTGGCCCTCTAGGCCTCTTTCTCATTGGCATTAGGCGAGCTTGCCTAAAGTCCAGGATTACTATCTAGCAACGGTTCCAGGAACCCAAGAGAAAGAAGTTGACTCCGCATTGACGTATCACCTCATACGAATTCTTACTGTGTAATATAATCCCTTTGTCTTGATATCTCATCATGCAGGTTTCATGGTAGTGTCATAAACCTATATGCTTGATCCTTCGTTCTTTGAATACCTGAAATAAACTCATCGTTTACACCATGTCCATGGAATTTAATGTGATAGTTCTATTTCAATCAAAGGGCCGAGTATCAACTTCCATAAATGGAAGGTACAAATCCTTCCTCAACTTATCCATTAACAACATGTCACTCGTGACGCACCCAATATACCCTACTTCCTGCCAACTGTCTGCGTGATGGTTTTCGTCAGTAAATCTAAGTGCGTGATTCATGACATGAGTTAATGATAATCATCCAGTCTAAGGACCATTACACACACTCGTAGACAGAAATGTCTGATGACACCGAGACATGCGGAATTTCTACTAGTGGGTCATTTCTCATAATCTCCGATCTTGGAGATTACCAAGTGCGACCTCCATGAGATAGATTCTCGTCTTCTTACGAGTACTCGCACATGATGTTCTATATACTATGTGTCCTATCATAGTATGTCAACCAACCATAGAACTTTATTTAAGAATATTGTTATAGCATTTCAAGGTTCTCATCATAGCGGGGATCTTCCATGACCTTATCAGTGCAACAAATATTCTAGGACATTATTATATTATAGTCATGCAGAACAATGAACAATATATAATAAGTGAACATTAATGTAATCAAAGTACAAAATAGTTGGTTCTCAGGACACCAGCACTTAAAAACTCCCTCTTGGACTAAAGCCAACAGCCTACGACTTTTAGTCTGCTAGACCTCACATGATGATCATGTTTCTGCTGAGTCAAGGCTTTAGTCAAGGGGTCCTCCATGTTGTCTTCTGTGTAAATAATGCTCACTACAAATTCACCTCTCTGATAAAAATCCCTCAAGAGATAATACTTTCTAAGTATGTTCTTTGTCCGCTGATGTGACCCTGTCTCTTTTGCAAGTGCCACCGCTGTAGTATTATCACAATAGAGTGTGATAGGATCTTTACTGCTCGGTACTACATCCAACTCTTGGATGAAGCTTTGCATCCATACTGCTTCTTTAGCTACCTCAGAAGCTGTGATATACCCAGACTCTATTGTAGAATCTTCCACCACACATTGATTTGAGCTCTTCCAGCTCACTACACCTCCATTTAAACTGAAGATGTATCTAGTCTGTGACTTCATGTCATCTTGATCAGTCTGGAAACTAGCATCTGCATATCCTATGATGACTAGTTCCTCATCTCCTCCATAAACCAGGAACATATCCTTTGTATGCCTAAGATACTTAAGGATAGTCTTGACTACCATCCAATGGCGGTCTCCTGGATCAGCTTGATATCTGCCTACTGCACTTAATGCGTAAGCAACATCTAGCCTCGTACATAGCATAGAATACATGACAGACCCAATCGCGGATGCGTAAGGGATCCTTTACATTCTCTTTCTTTCCTCATGTTTCTGAGGACACATTTTCTTGGAAAGATGAACGCCATGTGACACTGGAAACAATCCCCTCTTGGACTGTTCCATACTGAATCCTTTCAGTATCTTTTCAATGCATGTACTTTGAATTAGGCCCAGCATTCTCTTGGATCTATCACGATGGATCTTGATCCCAAGAATATATGTTGCCTCGCCCAAGTCTTTCATAGAGAAGCATTTATGCAACCATGCCTTAACTGACTGTAAGACAAGTACTTCATTTCCAATCAATAATATTTCATCAACATATACTATTAGGAAAACTAATGCACTTCCACTAAACCTCTTATAGACACAAGGCTCACATTCGTTCTTAACAAATCCAAATTCCATTATGGCTTCATCAAAACGAATGTTCCATGACCTTGATGCTTTCTTTAATCCATAAATGGATTTCTGCAACTTACATACCTTATTGGTATCATTTGGAGTCACAAACAATTCAGGTTGTATCATGTAGACATCTTCCTGGAGGTTCCCACTAAGGAAATCTGTTTTGACATCCATTTGAAAAATTTCATAGTCATGATAAGCGTAAATGGCCAATAGGATTATGATGTATTTCAGCATCGCAACCGGTGAAAAGGTTTCATCATATTCAATTCCTTGACGCTGTCTAAAACCTTTTGCAACCAGTCATGCCTTATAGGTGTTGACTTGCCCTTCCATGTCCAGTTTCTTCTTGAATACCGATTTATTACCAATATGCTTTACATAAACTGGAGGATCTACCAAAATCCGGACTTGGTTTTGGTACATGGAATCCATTTTAGAATTCACGGCTTCTTTCCAGTTGGAAACGTCTATGCCTTCAACTATTTCCTTGAAGGTAAGAGGATCATCATTGTCCACCAATAATGAGTCACCATCCTCAGTGACAAGAAAACCATATAGTTCTGGTTCTCTCACCTCTCTCATGATTCTACGAAGTTCTTGTGTCTCTAGAACAGATTGTTCTTCCATGGGGATTTGTGGAATCTGTTCTTGTACCAACTCTTGTGTATCTTGAGCCTCGACTTCATCAAAGTCTATCTCGTTCCCACTGTCTCTTTTGGATACGTGCTCCCTCTCAAGGAATATGGTGTGTCTTGCCACTGTAACCTTTTTGTTTGAGGGGTTGTATAGGTAATATCCCCTTATTTCTTTGGGATATCCTATAAAGATACACTTTCTGCCTCGGGGTGCAATTTTGTTACCTAAAGAGGCCTTAACAATGCTTCTCTACCCCACACATGTAAATTCGATAACATGGCTTTGCATCCACTCCATAACTCATATGGAATACCATTTATCGATTTAGTGGGTACGTGGTTTAGTATGCGTGTTGCTGTTTGTAATGCATATCCCCAAAAGGATAATGGAAGACTTGCATGAATCATCATTGATCTCACCATGTCCAAAAGGGTGTGGTTCCTCCTTTTGCTTACACCATTCCACTGTGGCGTGTAAGGAGGAGTCAGTTGAGATAGAATCCCAAACTCCCGTAAAAAATCAATGAAGTCCTGATTAAGATATTCTCCTCCTCTGTCTAAGAGGAGTTTCTTAATATTCATACCAAGATGGTTCTCAACTTTATTCTTGTATTCTTTGAACCGATCAAAAGAATTTGACTTATACCTCATTAAGTAGATATATCCATATCTACTAAAATCATCAGTAAAAGTTATGAAGTATGAGAACCCACCCCTTTCCTCAACTGGAAATGGCCCACACACATCTGTGTGAACTAATTCTAGAAGATATTTAGCTCTTTCACCTTTCCCACTAAATGGGGATTTGGTCATTTTTTCATGTAGACACGCATGACATACACCAAGTGGTTTTAGTTCAAAAGAATCTAAATACCCATCTTGATGTAATTTTTTCAAACGTTTCTCATTGACATGACCTAGCCGGTGATGCCAAATTTGGGTGGGGTATGAGTCATGTGAATTAACTTTGTTATCTATTTCCATTACTTGGTTTGTGTAGTCTAACACATAAAGTACGTTATATAAATGTGCCCTACCAAAACAAATGCTATCTTTATAAAAATAGAAACATTCACTTCCAAACTTGAAATTGAATCCATCATTATCTAATCTGGATACTGAAACAATGTTTTTGGTTATAGAGGGTACATAATAACATCCTTTCAAAACCAATACCATCCTAGTTGTCAATGTGAGGTGGTAGTCCCCAACAGCTACAGTAGAAAGTCTGGCTACATTGGCTGCTCGTAGATCTACCTCCCCTCAATCAATCTTCCTGAATCTACTTGGTTCATGTATTTGGATACAGATGTGAGCACCAAAAACAGTATCTAATACCAAATTAGTAGAAACAGATAGATTCCATTTGATAAAAAATGCACCTGAAGCTTCCCCTTGCTTCCTTGGCTGGGTGAAATTTTTCTTCCAGTGTCCCTTCTTGCCACATAAGAAACAAACAACATCCTATTCCTTTTCCTCCCCTTTGATCTTCCTTTTCTTGGAAGGTCTTGAAGAAGATTTGGGCTTAAAGCTCTTCGCCTTCCTTTTCCTTTTATTCACCATAAGGATAGAAGTATTTTCACGCTTTATGTCATTGTCCACGTGGTGAATAAAGATAAAAAGATCAGATAGAGACGTCTCAATGTTGTTCATGTTGAAATTCACAACAAACTTTGAGAAGCTCTGGGGGAGTGATACAAGAATGAGATCGGTACCCAGTTCTTTGGGGATTTTAAACCCTAGAACCTCCAAGTGCTCAATGTAGCCAATGAGCTTGAGAGGCCCAGCTGGGGCACCCTCTCCAAGCTTTCTCTAAAATAGAGCCTTGGATATATCAAACCTTTTCTATCTTGCTCTCTCCTGGTATAGACCACGGAGGTGATTGAGCATGTTGTAGGCATCCATGTCTTCATGAGACTTCATGAGCTCACTAGACATAGATGACAACATCAAACATTGAACGTCGAGAGTTTCGTTCAAATTTTGTTCATAGACTAGGAAACCTTCATCACTCACCCATGGGGCAGGAGAATCAGGAAGCGAGGACTCTAGCACGTAAAACTTTCATTCATGGCGCAGGATAACCCGAAGGCACCTAAACTATTCCTGAAAGTTACTGACGGTGAAGATATTGTCTTTATCCAGAATTGATCGCAGATAAAAGGTGGTTGACGAGTTTGTCATATCGATTCTACAAATTAAAAGAGCAGATTTATCAGTGCTTTCTTGATTACATTTTAGGAAAAATAATAAATGAATTTATTAATTCTCCCACTATTTTATCAAGTCCCAATGGCCCTCACCATTGAACTCAGAATGTATAGTTACTTTGACATTCTAGTGGAAAGGATCCATATTCCCCGTCACATAACCCCAACAAGGGTTGGTCAAGCTATTTGAGGGTGTTTAGGTAGGCATGTCTTTGCCAACTGTGAGCTTATAGTTCCTTGATCTGTTGAGTGGACTCCCCAATCCTGAAATCATGACTTGGATTTCCTCAACTCTTTCCTCCAATATTACATCAAGTCTAGCAAGGGATACTCCTCCTGATGTAATATGGTTAAGTCGACCTAAAACCTTTCATAAGGGCTTCCTTTATAAAAGTAAGTGTCCAACAAGGGTTGGTCAAACAAATTGTTTTATTGAGTGTTTCCCTTAATCAAGTAACGGAAGGCTTGGTCTGACTTAATATGGTATTTGAGGGATTTTATTCTTTATGCATAGTTTTTCATTATCACATGCTTGTTAATATTAAGTGATGCTTGCTTAAGTGATTAACAATGTTATGATAATGTTTACACATAGTTCGGTTTTTATTTTATTCCATCTTTGCATGCTTGTTCATTATATTAATTATGTGATCGCGACAACACATACATAATAAATAAACCATGAAATCAGACAGCAATAAAATAAGATGGCATGATCATGAGATTCTATTGGTTAGATTGTCTAGTGGTTTTGATAAGCTAACCCTGACCTAGGGAAAACACCTTGAACCTGATGGTTCGTGTTTTGCAGATCACACTTGTCCACCTTTGTATCTTCTTGAATCGGTTTTTCCTTGGCTTCGGGATTTGAACCATCTCCTATTACTTGGGAGATCCTACATTACATGGGTTTACATTAAAGAAAATACGGGCACGCAGGCCCTATATTTTATTGGAAGAAGGCTCGAAGGCCAACAAATTTGAATTAAATTAAATTTAAATTAAACCACATACATAAAAATGGTCTTTGGTCTTAGCTCATGATCATCCATAACAGGAAATGACATTTACGTATATTTAGAATTCAAATTCTTTTAATCGTTCTTTAATTTAAGATATGTCGGGCTCGAATTCAATTAATTATGATCTTATAATTAATAAAATCTTTATCCTAAATTTCTTTCTGAATTTCCTTGAGATTCATCCATATTCCTTGTACAGGTCTTTGTACTTTTGGAGGAAACGTGGTGAAATTTCTGAAAGTACACGGCGTGTAGTTTATATTTACACGATGTGTATTTCTTTTCACCTTTTATCCAAAGTACACATCGGGGGATTTGGTGTGTTCTCTGTACTTTGGAAATTTTGGATTACACGGTGTGTAGATAAATCATACACTGCGTGTACATCCTTGTTATGCGGTAACCGTCCTGGCAATCCTGTGTACGCGGTACATGGCTTATCCTTGTACACAGTTTCACCTGGGCCGGAACGGACTACACGGCGTGTTGCTCCAACATACACGCCGTGTATTCCGGTTCCATGTGCCATTCAATTCTGGTTAACACAGCATGATTAATACTTAGGCATATTCAATTTACACAGAGTGGTTTGGCGGACCAGTTCTGGTTCATTGAACCTAAGTACACGGCGTGTATTTTTAATTACACGTCGTGTAATCCCGTGTTGTATAGAAAAAAAGAGAGGCTCCTTCGGATGAGTTCCTCATTTTTATTTTAATCAAAAATTAAAATTAAAAGGCTGTTTCTGTGATATGAATTGAGAAACAAAGGAGGAAGAATAGATCTCGTTTATTCAGATTTAAAGAACTATTTTATTTCGAATTGAATCAAAAATAAATGCATAAATTATCAACTAAAATTAAATAACTACAATCAATGTTGTAACCTCTCTCTGATACCATTTGAAGGTTTCGGGCGCAGCGGAAGCATGTGAGTGGATGTGCCCACTTGGCTTTTTGTCATTAGCAATGATCAATCCGGGATCAATATGACGATAAACGCCAGTCTCCACAGATCGAATCATAGAAATAGACAAAAGAAATAGAATGTCCTGGAACCACAAAGTAGGATCGTTACAGGTTGATTATAATTAATTTAATCAATTGAAAAAGAAATACCTTTTTGGTGTTCTTTCTTCTTTGATGTTCTTGATCACGTTCCCATGTGATTCGTCATTGCGTCACAGAAGCCAAGTGTAGACTTCCTCTAGCGGTGATCCACATGTGTACCTCGTATCTCGGGACGTCGCCAAAGGAGTCTCCGGGTGCTAGCGTGGAGAAACCTTTGCTTTCATTGTCTGCCTTATATTTTCTTGATCCGATGGAAGAGGATCTCTCTCGGTCTTGAGAGCGTTCTTGGTGGAAGAAGTTCTTTCAGCCTTGAAATAATTCTCCTGTGTGTTACACCCTGAAAAAGAGTTGGGGTTCTGAGGATATTTATAATCTGGTTTGAGGTTATAGAGTTATGACAATAAATAAACGCATTATGCATTTTATTTATTCCATTGACTCTTATTTAAAACCCCCATGTCGAATAATTAATTCCTTGACATGCGCCCATGCAGATTATAATAAATATTATTTAATTCAATATTATATCCTCAAAATCCCGACTAGAAAAACTACACGGCGTGTATTAATAAATACACGGTGTGTACTTGTTTTTCATTTAAAACTACACGGCGTGTACATTCAATGTACACGGAATGTATATCTTTTTTTCATTTATTCATTTCCTTTCCATAAAGAAAAATACACGACGTGTAATTATTAATATACGGCGTGTACTTGTTTTCCGTAAAAAACTACACGACGTGTATATATTGTTTTTCATTTCCTTATTCCTCCATCAAAAAAATTATTTAGGCTTCCTTGAATATTTATTAAACCATGTACAAGAATAATCTTTATTCTACTTGAGATACTTGAATACACATACTGTGTGACCCTCTAGTTCTCTTTCTCATTGGCATTAGGCGAGCTTGCCTAAAGTCCAAGATTACTATCTAGCAATGGGTCAAGGCACCCAAGAGAAAGAAGTTGACACTGCATTGACGTATCACCTCATACAAATGCTTACTGTGTAATTTAATCCCTTTGTCTTGATATCTCGTCAAGCAGGTTTCATGGTAGTTTCATAAACCTATATGCTTGATCTTTCGTTCTTTGACTACCTGAAATAAACTCATCTTTTACACCATGGACATTGAATTTAATGTGACAGTTCTATTTCAATCAAAGGGACGATATATCAACTTCTATAAATGGAAGTTACAAATCCTTCCTCGACTTATCCATTAACAACATGTCAGTTGTGACGCACCCAACTTACCCTACTTCCCGCCAACTGTCTGCATGACGGTTTTCATCAGTAATTATAACTGGGTGAGCCATGACATGAGTTAATAATAATCTTCCAGTCTAAGGACCATTACACACGCTCGTAGATAGAAATGTCTGATGACACCAAGACATGCAGAATTGCTACTGGCGGGTCTGTTCTCATAATCTCCCTTCTTGGAGATTACCAAGTGAGAACTCCATGAGAGAGAGTCTTGTCTTCTAACGAGTACTCGCACATGACGGTCTGTATACTATGTGTCATATCATAGTATGTCATCAAACTGTAGAACTTTATTTAAGAATATATTTATAGAATTTAACGGTTCTCATCATAGCGGGGATCTTCCATGACCTTATCAATGCAACAAATATTCCAGGACAATATTATATTACAGTCATGCAGAACAATGAACAATATGTAATAAGTGAACATTCATGTAATCAAAGTACAAAACAGTTGGTTTTCAGGACACCAAACCTTACATAAGGGTCAAAATAGTCTCATTGAGAGAGACCATATTGATTTTTCCCACCCAAATAACTTTCATAAGAGCATAAATGTCTCAGCTGATAATGTACTAGTATTTCTTAAAGAATAGAGCATGGAATCCATCGAGGCCTGTGGATTTTTTGGAATGTATATGCTTCAGATCCTGTAAGATCTCATTATATAAAATATATTTTGTGAGTTATTGTTTCATTGCATCAGTGATCACCGATTTCATCCATGCTTCAACCTTAGCTGAAATAGTGGATTCCCCTATATAATAGAGTTCCTGAAAAAAAAAATTAGGAAATAATGTTATGGATTCCTTAAGCATTGGATGTACTTCCGCCATTAGGATATGAGAGGAAAGAAATAGTTTTTTCGGTGCCGAAATGAAGCCTTTGGGTGGACGTAACGTGTGTTGGCATCCCCTTTTTTATCTATCCTTCATGAATGCACATACCCCAGATGATCTCTTTAATACGAAGGTCAGCATCTAGTTATCCTTGGAGAAATTTAATTCTAGAAAGAATAGTATTATTTGGTTGTCATGAAAAAAGGGTATTAAATTGTCTCTAAATTGATTCACAACGCTTGTCAGGTTGGTGAAATTTATATTTTCCCCAAGAGAATGGATTATAGGCCATCTATTGTAGGTTTGAACAAATGTCTGAGTTTCCAGCCTTCCAGCATGAGCGAAAAATCTCTTCGCATTCATGATATTTTTTCCAGAAGCTTTCAAATCTGAAAGGTTTTCCATGTCTTGGATTGAGGCCTCTGTGAGAGAAATAAATAATGATAGGGAAGTGGTCTGAAGAATTCAGTTCCGGGTGGAGATGTGTATCATTCTAAAGATGTTTTTCAATTCCGTAGAGCCCATAAATCTATCCAGATGCTCAGAAATGTGCGAGAAATCTGAGTTCCCTCAAAACCAGGTGAAGGGGATACCCGAAAAACCAAGGTTAGAGAATTCCAGCCTGGTGATCGCATCTCAAAATCCAGACATCGCAACAAAGGACCGAAGAACTCCCCCACTTTTTTCATCATGAGACAAAATCTCATTTAATTCACCACCAAACCGGATAGGGCTGGAAATTCTTCTTCGCAGTGAGTAGAGAAGATCCCATGATTTCCATTTATCATTTTGAGATGGCCATCCTTAAAAACCAAAAAAAATATATAGCGGAGATGGGCCATTGTGAGTTGATGTAGACAAATGATGTGAAGAATAATAGATGATTTTAACATCAATATTATCCTTCCTTAAAAGACACATCCCCCCCCCCCCCTGAATGGCCTTTGCGGGGGACCAGGAAGTAGCCATAAAATCCAATTTTGGGAATAATGTCAGTGTTGTCCTTGTTTTCCAACATGTTTTCAGATAGAAACCCCATATTAGGGATACTTTTAGCACAATGTCACTGGAGCATCTGAACCGTACATTGGTTTCCAATCCCACATCAGTTCCATCTTAGAATGAGCATTATGTCAAGCAATGATGGTTTATTCCAGCCTCTACCTCTTTGAATTTGAGCAGGGATCCCTCTTTAGCAACATTCCACCTATTGGGGTACTTTTCATTTTCCAATGGTTCCTCTAGAGATCTTTTTGAACCACTTGTTTCCTATGATCCCATTTCACATCCATAGTCCATCTTATCTTCCTCTTCCACAGACATGGAATTTTAGGCACATGTGCTTCGGTGGGACGTAGGGCCTCACCTGGTTGAATAGATTGAAAATTGTGACAACTAATAGGAGTACTCATGCTGTTTGGGGGTCCAAAATATGTGTTTGGAGTTTGATGGTAGCTGAAGAAAATCCACAAAGGTTGGAGGTCTGGGGTTTGTGGATATAATCATGATTATCGAGGATGTCATCTGAGTTTTATCATTGTTTTCAGTTTCCACCACCTAGGAATTAGGTAAAAGTTTTTTTTAACTCCTCAATTTCCCTATATTGCATAATTTTTACTGGGTTGGAGGAGGTCCAACAAAAATGATTTTACTATGCATGGGAGCATTTTCTGTATGGAGAGCCTTAGTGAGACTGTCTCTGTCTTTTTGGTTTTATTCTTTTGGGATGAAAGGTGTTCGTGTATTTTTGGTGTGTGTCCTTGGGCCATACTGCATCACGAGGGTACCTTCATTGTTTGTCACCTTTTTAGGACAAGATTTTTCATAATTTCCCAGGAAACTCCCTAAAAACCACATGTTTGGAAGCTTTTTATATTCAAAGGATATCAGATTTTTCGCTCCATTAAGTGTCAAGAATGTGACACTCATGAGAGATTTGACGACCTCATCCATCACTCTAATACTTACTGATGGTCCCCAATGGATGGTGTTTGATTGGTCCCATTCCACGAACTGGCCAATATGATTTCCAAGTTCTTACATGACCCATTCTGATCTTCCCTTAAAGGGAATACTAGCTAATTTCATCCAAAAGAGGGACTTGGAAAAATCGATAGTGAGTTTATCTTCTCCAATATTCAGGTCTTCCATCATCAAGAGATGGTTATCAAATAAACACGGTCTTCCCTATGGAACTTTTTGTTTATCCTTTGTGTTGAATAATTAGAAGATTAGTTGTCCATCATTGACTTCCCTTATTTATACTCCATAATCTAAGTGCCATAGTGACTATAATGTATTCTTCAGCACACCCAGGTTGAAGGGTCTTCCAAATACGGATTTCCCAATCAATAACGGGGACATGAACCATGTAAAGAAGGTGTCATCGTCATTATTGATAATAATTTTTTCTTTCTCTTTGTCTGTAAGATAGATATTTTTTCATCCATTAACAAGATCATTTTCCATAATATTGGTGGATATCCAGTCTCCAAGAGTGTGAGAAAAAATAATCTTGATTAAAACTATTCCAGTTGAAAGAAAAAATCCTTAATGTGCGAGACCTTCGTGAGCCGTATGTGGAACACACCTTCGAGAACCACAAAATGCGAGACAAATGGATGTCTCTACGACCTAGACCCAACCCGAACATTACCCCCACAAACTGAACCCAAATGCAAGAACACATCAGTGAACCACTGAGTACACCCTTCACGAATCACCGCATCGCGAACCACACAACTGCAAACCGTGCACACACCACCCTTTAGAGGCCACACCTCAAACCGTGAAATATATTTCCATCGTGATGAAATCACCAAGACCTCAGTATTTGGAGAATCCCTAATATTGAGAAAAAACCCGTCATGAGCAAAAATCTGTAAATATTAGAAGAATAAAAACACTAAGAATCTAGCGTGACCACCCATTATGAACAGCTCTATAAGGCCCCAGCCTTAAAAATTACATAATCTAGAGTTAGGTCAAGAATTCAAATTGAGGATCATTTTAGCATTAGAGTTTTAGGGAATTATGCCACAAATATTACATTGCATCTCAAAAGATTAAAAACTAGACACTTCTACTCTATCCAATTTTTTTTACAATAATAAAAATTCTTAAATAAAACAAGAATTATTTTCTTGATATAAATATTCTTGAATTCTTCATTTCTATTACCCTTCCTTATACCCTATGAAAAACACTTCAAAAACATGGAATGAGCATAAAAATATCTATATGGGTTATAAAATAATGAGATAAAACATTAGTCCATCAATACATATAATCAATGAAATCATAATTTTCGATCAGAAAACATAATCTGTTTAACATAACTCATGAAATCATAATATTTACAAAAAACACATAGATATCATAAATCATAAAGGTAACGTGTGGCATCCATAACATACATACATTGTATCTTTCACATCTATGAATAGAATTACATTTGGAATACCCATCATGGTATATTCCCCAAATCTCTTAGGAGAAACATTACAGTTTACCTCCATCACATTACCCAATGCATTGGAGAGCTATCTTGGGATCACCCGGCCTAGGTTTATCATGGAACCACCCATATACATAAATAATTCCCATGAACCAAAATACAATCATAACACATGAACAAGCATAAAGGAAAGATGACATTTCCACATTGTAGTCACAAGATATCAGATCAAGATATTGAAATAATCAATACATTATCAAAACCATTTTCAATACAACAATATGTAAAAAGGGTATATGGGATTTAGTTTCCTTTTAAAAACATTACGTCTTTTTAAGGAATCCAAATATAAAATAATGTTTGTGGCGGCGGAAAGGTCATTGTCACTACGTACGTTAAAAAGAAACATTCCCTTTGTCATTTAGTAAAATGATATATAGAAAAAATATTCCATTTGAATTAAATTAAAAGTAAAAGGGGTTTATACACCGTATAAAATCAAGTCATGTACAAATCAAAATATTCCTCAATGATAGGATATTGAGACGAAGTCCCTTACGAAAATTTAGTAGCCTAACGACGTCACTTTAAAATTAAAAAAATGAGTTCATGAGAGTAGAAAGGGTCTCTCATCACATGTACATAAAATGGAAAGAAATAAGGATATATAATAACATATCCCAACATTGGAAAATTTAAATTAAAATCCATAACATAAAATAATTCTTTGACTAAAAGAGGATGGTGAAAGGTTCCCTTATCTTGTGTCTGACTTGTCTTATTTGTTCTTTATCTCCCTGAATAATAAACACAAGATAATTTATACTTGATTTATAACCATTTTTATGTTTATTATTACTTTTATATCACTTATTACCTTTCTATAACAATCATATAACTATTCAAGTTCATATCGGTCGTTTTTTCGATGTTCGGTACTTGAGTCAAAAATGAACTTTTTATAATTACAAATTGTCCATGTGGTCAAAATTATATTATCTAAAGAATATTTTTCATGATTTATATATCATATATATCCAGTATATATGTATTTATATCCATTATATATGTATTTATAATATTCCATAACATTTGGATATAAGAAATGAAATGCATCATTCATGGATACGGTAAGTCGTACGTACACATGAACACTACTTTCATTTCTTTTTCATATTTAAAGAAATGAAAAATAAATGATACATAGGTATATTATAATATAATATATAACTTCATTAACTCCATCCTTTATAAATTCCATATATGGAATGAAATAATCATATCACTTTGAGGGGGCGGTAGTCGACACATCCTCAAATGAAATTATCACATTTACAAAACAGGAAAAGCATAATGGTATATTCTAAATGATAATTACATAATCATATAGATAAAATCAATATCATAAATATCATATATAATTACATTTCCATCATAATGGCCACCACGAAATGTGGTAGGGGAAAATTGAATAATCATCGTTTCGTGAGGCAGCAGTTCACCATACATAGAAACAGTATGTTTGTATCCATTAGATGGAGGTGTGTGCAAGTGTAGTTAGAATAATTCTCATAAAAACAACCTATTATATTGAATATACTTGGGTTTTTATAAAATAAAGGAATAAATATAGTTTAGGGGTTGGATAATGAAAACAAATTAAAGAAGCTTGAGAGAAGACATTACCTCAAATCAGGTAACTCCTTTTGATTAAAGCTAAAAGTATTTCTCAAATTGCCTTCTTCCCAATGTGGGGATTCTACGAGTAAGAGAGGGATTTTGGGAGATTATTTGGGCAGATTTTGGATGATCCAAGGGTCTTGAGAGGTGTGAGTAAGGGTTAGAGGTGATGCCATTTTATAAGAGGGAGGAGGGGTACTTTCGGAAGGCCTTGAAATATTATTTTATTATAAAATGATTTTTAGTTTCAAAAGGACCAAAACTAATTAAATTTTTAGATAAGTTGATTATTGTGATAAATCCTCTCAACAAATAGTTTTTAGACAAGTTTTAGTTTAAAATGGATCCCTATAATTTAGATTTAACCCTTAGTTAACTTATTTGACTCCCACCACGTCTTCTTGTATATTCATACTATATGGTTAATATAGTAATTATAAAATGCCAATCGTACCTAAAGTGGTGCAATAATGAAATTTTCGACCATATTTAAGGAAATTGGAAGAATATTATATTTTTAGGACAATAAAATCATTTAATAAAAACGTATTGTTTTTAAAACAAATTTATATCAATTTATATACTATTCATATCATGACTTTTAAAAATTCCATAACCTTATTATTAAGAAAAACCTCCATTAATTCAAAGAGAAAAAATCATAATAATCCCTAAAATTCATGTATGGAATAACAAGTGTCAAAATAAATTTATTTCAATTTTTATAATCTCAGTTATATAAAACATTCATTAATAAGGTAATCTCTACATCATCAATGTGTCATAACTATATTTATTTATATGGTCTCTAAAAATTATAAATAAAATACCATGATGTAGGGAATATTTTAGCATTTTAATTACTATTTATAGTATAAGATATCATTTATATAACCAAATATAAAAATAATTTTACTAAATGATACATGTTTTGGTTATATTTTCCTTAACTTTAAATTAAATGTAATAAAATGTCATTTTCACGCACAAGTGGCTCCATGGTGTCCTAAAATCGACCCAAGGATGCCCATGGTCTGAAATATCTCATCCAATAGGGTTAGGACACATGTTAGTGTAATTTAATATTATTATAATATTATTTTTACCCTTATTTATCCTATTTACCCTTTAACCATGGTAAATTAAATATTTACTAAAGTTACTATTCATAATGTCTAAAAATAAAAGTTGAAAATTTACACAAATTTGACCTCCTAATTCCAAATACGAAATCAATTTTCCCAAATTCAAAACATAGAAATTTAATAAAATAATTTAAAATTATTTCCTGTTGTTAAAACCAAAAAGCGTGTTTTTTAAGAAGTAAAAACTATCAAAAGATTGAATTTTGATTATTTCCAATTTAAAAGTAGAATTACTTCCAATGACCAACATTATCTTAAATGATAAGAATATAATTAAATTAAAATTTATAACCAATTAAAAGGATAATCTAATCATATAAATAAATTAAATGAAAAGACAGTTTTGACTTAAAATGCAATATTTTTCACTATTCATTAAAAAATGAACTTTATCATAAAAATACCAAAATTTAATCCAACGTAAATTTTGATGTTCCAATTCTAAAGAAGAATTTTATTTCTTAAAATAGAAAATATAAAATTGATAAAACCTATATTTAAAATGGGTTCACCATCAAATGGTGGAAAGCCGGTCTTTTAAGAATATTAGAGTATTTAATGCCTAAAATCAGATTCATTCTTATTTGAAGCCTCTAATATTCATTTGATAAATGTAAAAACATTTAATAAACATTTAAATTATAATATGGTTAATTTTTACCATTCCTACCAATACAACGACAAGGTGTTAACTACCATTTAAAATAATAATAATATTATATTATTTTTCAGTATGAATTATAGTTGTGTGAAACATAAGATTTCAAAGAAACTCGTTGTTGTGTGTTGAGTATTCTATTGGAAAAAATAATCGCTTTTAATGTAAAAGTAATTTATTATTAATAAATATTTATATAAATGAAAAATTATTATTTTATAAATACCTGGGTCCTTACATCCTTCCCCCCTTTTGGAAATTGTGTCCTCTCAATTTTAAAATTGGGCTTTGAAACATCATTGAAAGTCACACATCGGGAAAACAGTCAATAAAACTATCACTTAAAAGAAATAAAGATAAGTATAAAGGTCACCTGAGATAACCCATACTAGGGTTCCATGTAGGAAAACATGGATATATAAGAGAAACTATGTTTCAAGTTCTGATAGAGAGTGATAGAAAATATGATCCAAAGAAAATTAACCACAAGAAAATCACAAACTTGTGATAGGTTAAATGGTATTTGATTCCTTACTAGAAAATTTAAACGAAAAATGTTTTTGTTATAATATTATTTTCATAAAGTTGAGGAATTTATTTATGAGCTTGACTAAGAATATAAGGAAACATTCTTACTTGTCATGTAGACTTTCTTCCTTTGCTAAATTTCTACAATAAACTCATCTTTTCTTCAAATGATGAGTATTAAAGATGCCTTGGTCACATAAAAAGTTCCCAAATCAACTTCTAGAGAATCACAAATTTACAAAAGATAAACTATAAATTTCCCCTATCTTTAGACATTATCCAAAACCAAAATGTTGAGTTCAAGTTCAGATAATCCCCAAAAAGTAAAATCCTATATATAAATATATAGTACTATTAATATCTAAAAATAAAAAAACAATACCCAAAGTTCAACAAAGACCATCCAATAAACAAATGTCATTAAAATTATTCAAAATAATCAAAAATAATATTGAAACCCAAAACTCCAATGAATTTTATCACATATTCTTCCATGATAAATCATAACATTTATCTCCAAATAACATTGACTACTCTTAATGTCTCATACTGAAAAGTAATTAACCAAATCACATATTCTCCAAGATAGGTTAATAATTATCATTAATAACCCGAATCACTATATGTCCACAATAAAAACATAGATTCTCCAAAAATAAAATTCTACCATTAATCCTCAAATGAAATCCCATAGTATTCTATTTTCCTTAGGTATATAGTGTTTCCAAAAGAGCGAACATCATCCAAAATAATATTTATCACTTAATCACAAAAATCATTTTCTTATAATAAGGATATCCATTTGATAAAACATAAGTTACAAAATAAAATTATTCTTGATCCATAAAATAATTTTAACTATAAATAATAAGTCATACTAACCATCATTTTCACGTAGTTCAGTGGTAGTTCATGTGACCTTGTTGCCCTTCGGTTATGGGCTCGATTCATGCGGCCTTGCTGAACACGACAGGTTGTCACCCATCTTGCGTGCTAACCCTTTTTATAAAACACAAAAATAAACCTAACATGGTTTAACCTCAATGGTAGTCTTATACCACTCATTTTCATCCCAACTCATAATTACCATAATATCTTAATTCATGAATTCTTATATATATTGACATTTTTTACCTCCATAAAATAACACTATTCCCAAAGAAAAAACATTGTGCCTTGATCATGGTGTCCATCTGGGTTTTTTCCACCAATGGCCTGAAGGCCTTCATTTTTTATTTTTTTTGATAATCCACCTTTCAAGGGGTGATTTGGAACCCTTACAAGGATCATAAGCGTAATTATTACATGGCACGTAGAGAGGAATTCATTGCTCGTAGGATTCAAAAATTACATACAACCCAGAATAACTACTTGAAACTTCTCCCCAGCATCTTGATCGTGAAATCAGCTATCCAACTTTGCATGGCTATTCGGCTAGGCATTCCCATGCATGCACAAGATTTTCCTGATGCCAGGTTCCATACCCTCTCATTTTTTCAATTCGTTTAGCTTCTGCTGTGGTGAATGCTCCTTTCTCATCCTCCTTGTATAACTTGTTCCTTGTAGGTTGTTTGGTTTTCATCTACACTTAAAGGTGTCCCGAAGGCCTTGAGCTGGCCCTAAGGCCTTACTGACCCAAAGGCTTGGGTGGCCCGAAGGCCTTAAAGGACTCAGGGACCAAATTGGTGGCCCAAAGGCCCAAACAATGGCATTTTCCCAGCTGCTACAGTGCCAAACAATGACTGCTACAGTCCCGCTATAGTACCTGCTATAGTACGGAACATTTCCCGCTACAGTATTGCCACAGTACCTTTGAAAATCTACCTCTTCCTGGATTTGATCCCTGGTCGCTTGGATGCGCTTACGGAGTCCTTACCAATCGGGCTAAGGCTCATGTGCATCTAAGGGAACAATTTACCTCTAAGATAAGTCTGCGATTAAGAAGACAGAATGTGTCCATCTGGTTTCATCGTCATCTTTTTCATGTAGATAGATGGTACATGCATTGCAATGATGATTTAGAGATCCTTCAAAATCATCTTCTGCCTTTATCTAAATACACCTCATATAACATGGGTCATATGGGTGTTCACTGAAAAACAATTTTGGAAAATAATTATGTGTGATATAAAATTTCAAAACATATGATAATACATTCTTTTTATAAAATAGTCAGACCTAGTTTTAGTTGAAACATTCAATCAATGATCCCTTTAAAATACTATAAGTATGTGCTGAAATGCTATATTTTAAAAGTAAAATATAAATAGGTTGTGTAAGGGTCTCCTTCTTCAGCACCTTTTTCCAAATCATAATATGCTTCAAAATATTTTGATAAATTAAAATATTTGAAAGTAACTTGATAATATTTACCTTTTTGAAAATAAGATAATAGAAAATAGGATTTGATTAAATACAACCCATGATCCACAATGGTATCCAGGTATAGAGGAGGAGTTTGATAACTCAAACAATTTATTGCAAGTGAGTTGTATATTATAAAATGTTTTAGAGTCGTCTGGTCATGACTTTATAATAATTATTGCAAGAAATCCATCAATAAGAGAGAGGAATGTCATTTGAGATCCTCCTCCTTCCATTTCTAATTGACTTTCCTTGATCTGAAAAAGTTATAAAATAAGGATTTAACTTAAGGAGTAGACATAGAGACTAACCATGTGTCTAACAAAAACTCCTAATCCCAAAAGTTGTCTAAACCGACCTCTGATGCCAACTATAAGGCCCCAACCTTAAAAATTACATAATCTTCAGTTAAATAAAAAATTCAAAATAGGGATCTTTTTAGGTTTAGAGTTCTAGATAAGTATGCTGTAAATATTACATTGCAACTTAAAGGATTATAAAGTAGAAACTTCTACTCTATCCAATTTATTTAACAATAATAATACTCCTTAAATAAAACAATAATTCCCTTCTTGATAAAAATCTTCTTAAATTCATCCATTCTCTTACCCTTCCTTATACCCTGTGAAAAACATTTCAAAAACATGGTATGAGCATAAAAAATCTTAGTAATGGTTATAAAATAAGGAAAGAACACATTAGTCCATCAATACTTAAAATCAATGAAATCATACTTTTCAATCATAAAACAAAATATCTTTAACATAACTAATGAAATCATAATATTTATGAATAAATCATAGAAATCATAAATAATAAAGGTAACTTGTGGAATCTATAACATACATACATTGTAGGTTTCACAGTTATGTAGGGAGTTACGTTTGGAATACCCATCATAGTATATTCCCTAAATCTCTTTGGAGAAACATTAATGTTTACCTCCTTCATGTTACCTAATTAATTAGAGAACTATCTCAGGATCACCCTCCCTAGGTTTATCACAAAACCACCCATATACGTAAACAATTCCCAATAACCATAACATAATCATAACTCATGAAGATGAAAAAAGGAAAGATAACATTTCCACATTACAATCACAAGATATCAGTTCAAGATACCAACACAATCAATCCATTATAAAAACGATTTTCAATAATAAAATATGTAAAAATGGTATATGGTATTTATTTTACTTTTAATAACATTACATCTTGTTAAGGAAGAAAAATATCAAATAATTCTCACGGTGACGGAAAGGTTTTTGTCACCGCATTCGTTAAAAAGAAACATTCCCTTTGTCATTTAGTAAAACGCTACGTATAAAGAAAATTTCATTTGAATGAAATAAAATGTAAAATGGGTTTATACACCATATAAAATCAATCTGTGTATAAATAAAAATATGCCTCAATGAAATGAGATTGAGATAAAGTCCCTTATGAAAATTTGGTTGGCTAATGGAGTCACTTTATAATTCAGAAAATGATTTGATGAGAGAGGAAAGGGTATCTCATAACCTAGACATAAAATGGGTAGAAATAATGATATATAATAACATATCCCTACATTTGAAAATTTAAATTAAAATTCATAACATAAAATAAGTCTTTGAATAAAAGAGTACAAGGAAAGGTTCCCTTTCCCTGTGCCTGACTTGTCTTGTTTGTTCTTTATCTCCCAGAATAATAAACTTAAGTTAATTTATAATTTTTTTCTGAAAAATTTTCTATTTTCTATTCCATTTATATCACTTATTACCTTTCTATAAAAATCATATAATTATTCAAGTTCATATGGGTCGTTTTGTTGATGTTCGGTACTTGAGTAAAAAATGCACTTGTTATAATTAAAAATTATCCATGTTGTAAAAATTCCATTATCTCAAAAATATTATTCTTGATTTAGATATCATATATATAGAGTATATATTTATTTAGTTTTAGTATATATTTATTTAAAATAGTCCACAATATTTGGATATAAGAAATGAAATGCACCATTAATGGAGACGGTAAGTCGTACGTACGCATAAACGCTACTTTCATTTCTTTTTCATATTTAAAGGAATGAAAAAAATGATAAATAGGTATATTATTATTCGAGTATAATATCATATGTATGTTATTTAATTCCATACTATATACTTTCCATGTATGGCATGAATGAGTCATATTACTTTGAGGGGTGGTAGTCCGCACTTCCTCAAATGAAATTATTAGATTTATACAACATGAAAAGCATAAAGGTATATTCTAACTGATAATTATAGAAGAATAGAGATAAAATAAATATCATATGTATCATTCATAATTACAGTTCCATCATAATGGCCACCATAAGTGGTTGTAGGGAAAAATTGAAAAATCATCATTTTGTGAGGCAATAGTTCGTCGTATACAGAAACAGTATGTTCATATTCATTAGATGGAGGTGTGTGTAAGTTTAGTTATAATAATTCAGATAAAAACATACTAGTATATTTAATACAATAGTTTTGTAATAAAATAATGGAATAATGAGAGTTTAGGGGGTTGTATAATGAAAATAAATGAAATAATCTTTAGATTAGACATTACCTCAAATCAGATAACTCCTTTTGATTTATGCTAAAAGGCTTTCTTGAATTTACTTCTGCCCAAGGTGAGGCTTATGGGAGGAAGAGAGGGATGTTGATATATTATTTAGGCATAATTTGGATGATCCAATGGGCTTGATAAGTGTGAGTAAGGGTTATAGGTGATGCCCTTTTATAAGAGGGGGGAGGGGTACTTTAGGAGGGCTTTGAAATATTATTTTATTATAAAAACAAATTCGGTTTAAAAAGGTTGAAAACTCGTTAAATTAAAAGATAAGTTTATTATTTTTGTCAATACTCTAAACAAATATTTTTTAAACAAGATTTGGTTTCAAATTTAACATTATCATTTAGCATTAACCCTTAGTTAACTTATTTAACTCTTAACAAGTCTTCTTGTATATTCATATTATATGGTTAATATAGTTACTATAAAATGCCAATATAAACTAAAGTGGTTCATTAATTAAATTTTAAACTTTAACTAACTCATTTTCAAAAATATTATATTTTCAGAACTATTAAATCATTTTATAAAAAACTATTTGTTTTAAAAACTCATTTATGTCAATTTATATAATATTCATATTGTGACTTTTTAAAAATCTGTAACCACTTTATTATTTCGAAAAACCTTAATTAATTCAAATATAAATAGTCATAATAATCCATGAAATTTTTGTATGGCATAAAAAGTTACAAACTAAATTTATTGTAATTTTTATAATCTCATTTATATAAGACATTCATTAATAAGGTAATCGCCACATCATCATTATGTTATAAATATATTCCTTTATTTGGTGTCGAAAAATTATAAATTAAATACCATGATGAAGGAACTAATTTTATTTTTCTAGTTACTATTTATATTATGATTTATCACTTATATAACCCCATGTAATTTTTTTTTACTAAAATATACTTGTTTAGGTTATATTTTCCTTAACTTTAAATTAAAAGTAATTAAAGTCATTTTCACACAAAAGTGGGTCTATGGGGTACTAAAATCGACCCAAGGATGACCATGTTCAATAATATCTCATAAAATAGGTTTAGGACACATTTTAGTATAATTTAAATTTATTATAATATTATTTTTTACCCTTATTTACCAGATTTACCCTTTAACCATGGTATATAAAATATTTACTGAAATTACTATTCATAATGTCTAAAACTAAAAGTTACCTATTTATACAATTTTTACCTCATGATTCCAAATATTGAATCCATTTTTCCAAATTCCAAACACCTAAGTTACAGAAATTAATTTAAAATTAATTCTTGTTGTCAATACCAAAAAACGTGTTTTTTAAGAAGTAAAAAATATGAAAAGATTTACTTTTGTATATGTCCAATTTAAAAGTGAAATTACTTCCAATGACCAAAATTGGATTAAATAGTAAAAAATAATATAATTACACTTTAAAACTAATTAAAATTACAATATAATCACTTGAATAAATTAGATGAAAATATAGTTTTGACCTAAAATGTAGTATTTTTCATTATTCATTAAAAAATGAACTTTATCAGAAAAATAAAAAAATTTCCTCCAAAGTTAATTTTGAAGTTATGAATCTAAATAAGAAGTTTATTTTGTGAAAAATAACATATAAAATTGACAAAAACTAGATTTAAAAAGGGTTTTCCATAAAAAGGAGACAAATCGACCTTTTAAATATATTAGAGTATTTCATGCTTAAAGTTGGATTCATTCTTATTTCAAGTCTCTAATATTAATTGGATAAAAGTAAAAACATTTAATAAATAAAACGATAGTTTCATGTTGAGTATTATATTATACAAAGCATCCCTTTAATGTAAAAATAATTTCTTATTCATAAATATTAATTGAAATGAAACGATATTATTCTATAAATACCTAGATCGTTACAAGAACCTCCACCAGTCGCAGACAATAGATCGAACATGCCCTTTGTAAGAACACTCCTCAATATTATTAGTCAATTAAGAATCGATCAACTGGAGGTTAGTCACTGTCCATAGGATATAAGAGGACCAGATACCATTGATCACAGACACACAGAGTCTGCGGATGGCTCAGATACTAGTCGTGAACTGAAAGAGGCTCAAAATCCAACTGAAACCGGGTCTGTAGGCAGAGAGATGCTGGGCACAAATGAAGAGAGTAGACCCAAAGTCACGGAATCCCATAATGCAATCCAGACATAGGGTTAAGAGATAGGGATGCCACAATCAGATCAATAAGTGAAGAACAAACGAGGAGGAACAATGAGAGCACCGGTCTAAGAGGCAGGCCAACGCCGAAGAACAAGCCGAACCCTTGGGAATCCTAGGAGGGAACTCTCAAAATGGGAGAGACGTTCTGAAAATTGATCTTGGATTATAAATATATTTATATTGATATAAATATAATATATATTTTTTAAATATGTTTTAGATAAAGCTAAATAGACATTTACACTTAATATATAAGATAATTAGTGAAAATGACTTATAAAATAATTAAAAATAGTTATTTAATTAATAATTTGGTTATTATAATCTTATAATAGTCATTTAATAATAATTTTAATATAACAAAATAAATAAAATAAATAAAAGATTGAAAATAAGTTGAAAATGTAAATCGAACTTCGAACGGTCATAAATTTTGATTCAGGTGTCTGTTTGAGCTAAACCACATATCAAATTGATTCTTGTGATGTTATTTATACCTTTAGTGAACCAAGTAAACCTTTTTCATAATTTTCAAGGCCAAAAAAGGTTCATAAGGCCTCCAAAACTGATTTTTTTGTCTGGATACACTTATTTTTTATTATTTGATGAATTTTCAGCCTCATTTAAGGGGTTCTTACTACCTTTTTTTGGTGGAGACTGAATTTATTTCTAGGGATTACATTCATATTAATATTAAAATTTTGAAATTTTATCATTTTTTCACAATGTACCATATTTTATAATCAAATATATAACACTATATACATATTTTTTAAATATTCACCCATAAATATTTAATTTTATAAATAAATTATTAAATATATTTACATATAAAATATATTTCTCAATATATTAACCTTATCTAAATAAAAAATAATTCCCATTTTATTTAAAATAAAAATGTATGAATATTTATATACATATGCATATACAATTAATGTATATATAATGTTTATATATATAAAAATATATTTATGTGTGTATTGACCAACATATATATGATTATCTACATATTCAAATACATCTATATAAATATTAATATATAATATATGTACATAAATATAAATATGTATAATTATATTTATAAATGCACACATATATATAAATATAAGTATTTATGTATTTATACTCACACTCACAAAAATTTATGTGTATTTAAATATATATATATATGGATAAAATATATAATTAAATATATATATAAATATATAGATATATCATAAAATGAAAGACAGAACAATATAGGTGAGTGACAGAATCGCAGGCACATGAAGAGGAGGTCTTAGCTTCGAAACCCTACAAAGGAAAGGGCATGTGGGCGGGGGTGAGAAGGTTCCTAGAACTGATAAAGGGGAAGGGTAGGTTATCCTTGTTAAAAGGGGTGGTCGAGCACGGATAAAAGCGGGTGGTCCACTCTACAATTTGTGTATTTTTTTTATTTTTTTTAACTTTATCATTTCTTTTTTTTGTACTGATAAAATTGGTCTTTATCAGTGATTTGTTTAGAACTGATAAAAGGAACCCCCTTTTAATAGCACCACGAATATCAACACTTTTTTAGCATTGATAAAGGTTTTTTAGTGCTGATAACACTCTATTTTGTGGTTGTGACCCTGACTAGAAACTCAGTTTTGGTGGCCTTTGGGAATTTTTTGCCTCAAAAAATGTAACTAGGGTCCCCCTAGGTCACCAGTACATGGAACTCACCGCAGAATTTGATTTGATATGTGGTAGAGCCCGAATTGACACCCAAATCAAAAGTTATGGTTATTTTATGTTTGGGTTATGTTTTCAACTTATTTTAGATCTTTTATAATTTTTTTGATTTTTTTCTCTCATCAAATAGTTTTTAAATGACTATTAATCAATAATAATTATAAAATTATTAATTTATATTATTCTTTAAATTACTTCATAATCCATTTTTCAATAAATATCTCATATATTAAGTGTAAATGCACATTTTTCTTATATAAACTGTATTTAATAAAATACTATATATATAAATATATGTCAATATAAATATATTTTTATGTTAATATATTATTTTTAATGATTTATAAATCTTTATGAAATTTACCCTTTATCATCACTAATAAAAAACATTTATAAAGACCTCTATTTATCAGTGCTATTAAAAAACACTAATAAAGGGTGTACTTTTAACAACGCTAACAAAAAGCAATGATAAATGGGTACCTTTATCAATGCTAAAAAATCATAGATAAATGGGTACATTTAAAATCATTTTTATCATTGTTATATACATCCTTTATCAGCACTTTTTTACCACTGATAAAAGTACCCCCCTTTATTAGCACTTTTTTAACACTCTTAAATGGTGGTGTTGTGTAAAGCAAAATATGTGGTAGTGAGGGTAATACTTGAGAATAAATTGAGTCTCCACACAAAAAAAGAAGATAATAAGACTCTATTAAATGAGGATGAAATTCCTTGAAATGTAAAAAAAATGGTTATACCTTGATAAAAAAACTCAGTTTTGGAGGTCTTTTGGACGTTTTTCATCCAAAAAAATGATGACCGAGTTTCTCCAGACTCCATGGCATAAATACTTTCACATTTTTCTATTTGATATGTGGTAGAGATTAAACGGAAACTCAGATAAAAAAATATGTTCATTTGAAGTTCGATTCATGTTTTCAATCTTTCTAAGATTTTTTAATAATTTATTATATTTTTCCATCTTCATATTGTTATAAAATTACTATTACTCAATAATAATTAGAAAATATTTAATTAATTCCATTTTTAATTATATAATAAATCATTTTCCACTAAATATCGTATATATTAAGTGTGATTACATATTTCATAGTATATAAATGAAATTTTATAATATATATCATATTTATATCAATATAAATATATTAATATATTAATATTTGTTTTTAATGATATATAAAAAAATTATGAAATATACCTTTTATTTATTCAAAAAAACAATCATTTTAACACTGATAAAGAGTACTTTTATTAGTGTTTTTTAGTACTGGTAAAATTACCCCCTTTATCAACACTTTTTTTAATGCCAATAAAAGGCAGTGCGGGATAAAACCAAATATGTGGTAGTGAGGGGTGGATGGTTTTATTTTCATTGTATGAGTATGCATTATATTGTTGAATGGGGGAAGTAATAGTTTGTCTGAACAAATCCTCCCCCTTTGGACTTCTTTTTTCTTTTCTTCGTAAAGGGTTCTCATCCCATATTATTAGAAAAAACAAAAAATATTACCCTCCATCCAAAATCAAATAACTATGATTAAATTCTATATTATATGAAATAATGATGAAAATATTTGGAAAATAATTCCTATATGAATCACTATAATTGGAGTAGTGACCTTGATTAATTATTTATTTACTACACTAACTCTTAGAAGTAATCAATTTCATAAAAGTGTATTTCACTTTTTTTAATTTTTTTCAGAATAAAAAGTAATGCGAAAATATTTGACATTCATGTCAACTTACAATTGACTCATTAAAAACCTTATATGATAAACATAATCATAAAAATCTCATGAAATTAAAAAAAAGTCATAGTTGATAATGTCATTATGAATAAATATTTAAATTTGAATCATTAAAAACCTTATTATCTAATTTTTTTTATTTTTTAAAAAATGGCCCATCATCGGTGGTGAATGGGGAATACGGTGGATGAGAAGTGTGTGGTGGTGGGCAGGAAAAACAACGACGGATGGGGAATGTGGTGGAACATCGGTGGGGGAATCAAATATAACACATGCAATTGACAGGGGGCATTAGTGGGGGAATGAGTGGTGAAACAATGACTATGAAGGAGGGGGATGACATGACATAAATGATGAGTGACAATGATAGTGAGTGGAAACAAAGAAAAAAGGGGATCATGAGTGAGCAATGATGGTGGGGAACATACATGGAGCTGATACTAATGGAAACGGGTGAGTGAGATGGTAGAGGTGATGTTGCATGAGGGCAGGGGAGGTGCCATGATGACATCAAGTGTCGACCTAAATAATTCTAATTTAAAACTCCTTAACCCCTCTTGTGAGGGTTATCCATCATAAAACATTATAGAGAAAGAGTGAGATGTGAAGATCACGGGGAGAATAAGGAATACCAGGATATCTTTTGAACCAAGGAAAATAATTTTTCATCAGATCATACAACACTTGAAGAAAATGCTCTCTTTATTGGTGATTGATTCATTTGTTGGATTGGTGTAGCCCAATCCTTTTTGGATGACATTGGATCGAATGCTTGAGGCCCATACTGAAAACAAGGTTGTAACTCCACGGGTTGAGCTCTACAGTGAGATCATTTGGGTTTCCAAGGGGAAATTCACCCTTTCTGTAGGGGATGAAGGCCCCCAACCCAAATTTTGGGGTATAATAGAAACTATGTCCAACTGTAGCATAGCTGACTAGACGACACTGATAGGTAACTGTAGTAGTGCAGACTTTGGCACGACTACTGTAATAGATCAGACTTTAGAGATAGTAGCACTGCAGTTTTGTGGACTTCTTTCCACCGACCACTATAGCATCCAAGACTTGGGTGGAGAAAACACTATAATAGTGTGGACTTCTAGTCACCATTCACTATAGAACAATAGAATTTCTTTTTGTTTGGTGGAACAATGCTTCATTCTCTTTATTATCTCATTTCAGGCTAGGGTTTATGTGTGTGTTAGAAAATTTGAGATCTCCTTGTAATTGTGATCCCAAATTTCATAATGAAGTGATTCTACCTCTCTGTGGATGTATTCAATATTCTAAAACCACGTAAATATCTATGTCCCAATATCATTTTTCATTATTTTTTTCCCTTCAACTCTTCTATCAATAATATGTCATTGTGACTCCTGACATTTCTGCAACACGATTGGTGATGTAAGGCTTTTTTATTTATATATTGTTTCTTTGTTCTTTGTGATTTTGAGCATGGAAGGTTTATTCTTTAATTATTATCCCTAAAAAATGTCCCTATGATATATTATTCTTTTCTCGTTGGCATGGAAATTCTTGATTTCACGCTATTATCCCTTGATTTTTTATTTTGGCATCTCACTCACAACAAACTACATCTAAATGATTATGTCAGACATCAATCTGGATGGGTTTAGGGTGATCATAGAATGATCTTAAGTAGTAGAAAAAACCCATGATATGGCTGATTTATCTTCTACAGATCATACAAGAAAAACAAAAGAAGATAAAACTAAGTGTACCTATAATGAGGTATCATTTATCTCAACTTCTCAATTCTTGGTGTAGATCACAAAAGAAACAACCAAATTTATCTTTCCTTTGAGGGTGATACAATGGTTAGTGGATCCTCGGTCAGATTGAGAGGAACCCACACCATCCAAAGGGTTACTAGCACGTTCTTCTGAAGATAAATGGTGGTTCGAGTCCAAGAGAGTTATGGTTTAGCTTGAATGTTTCAAGTATTTCTCAATGGGATGGATCCTATCACTTTTAAATAATCATTTCAATAAATGAATTGAGTAGTAAAATTGGAGTGTCGGTTTCCATCTCATTATAATCATCACACAATGTTTCCTGTTGGAGTTATTAATTGAACATTTCAATGAATCTATGAAAATTTATTCACAACTAGAAAAAAGGATATATCCAGAGGCCATGGCCATGGAATTAGGGTATATCCACAGTCAAGGCGCCCATGGGTAATATTGGAATGGCTATAGACAAATGTGCACTACAAGAAATAATCCCATTAGCGACCTCCAAAAGCGGTCGCTAATGCTCTTTACATACTTCCTACAGACCACCAATGGCGGTCTTAGTCGGTCTAGTGGTGATGGTCTTTAGTGATCGCTAATGGCAGTCACTGTATCTCCCCGACCACGCGAACATTGGTAGTGAAGGTCTTTAGTGACCCCCACTGGACAACCCCCCCCCCCACCCCCATACACTCCCCCCTCCCCCCACACCTGAATCCCCCCCAACACCCTCCCCCACTGGACAACCCCCCCTCCTATTGAACAACCCCCACTCTAACCCCCTAGACAGTCCACCCCCCCTTTCGACCGCACCCCCCCCCCCCCCACACCAGAATCCCCTCACTGGACAACCCACCCTCCCCTCTCCCATTTGATACCCCCACTCCAACCCCCCCCCCCCCACTGGACATCCCCCATACACTCCCCCCCCCCCGCCACCTGAATCCCCCAACCCCCTCCCCCACCTGAATCTACCCCACTAGACAGCCCCCCCCCCCCCACTCCCCCCACTAGACAGCCCACCCCCTTTTGGATATCCATAACTCCCAACCCCCCCCCCCCCCCCCACTGGATAGCCCCTACTCCCCCTTCCCCCCACAACCAACAAAGAATTTAACTATAACTAACATCATGCATGATAACACAACTACCAACATTAACCACTAGGAAGATAATACTCCCCTATACAAAAAATAGGAATCATGATACATCACCACTACAAACCATTTATTATTAATCAAATGCCAATAATTTTATAATATTCCATAATTAATTATGGATTAGTATTAATATTAACAATCTAAATAAAATAATATTTTATCTAACATATTTATCATCAGTTAGAACAACCCAATATCATTACTTAAATGTTTTCCTCTTCTACTTAATCATTTACTACTTCATCATCAAATCTTCACAACCCATCACCACTAATTAATTTATAAGTTATTTTACCATTCCATAAACTAATCTACTATATAAGAAGTAAAACTTCATTAGTCACCCAAGAAAACAATATAAAAAAACTATAGCTAACCACCACATCAAACTCAAGTCAACCCCCACATCTTCAACCCAAAAACTTTCCTATTCCAACCATACCATCCCACTATCAACCAAAATAGGTCACCACCAACATTATAGTAAAAACACCTCAACCCTTGGATTTCCAACCAACCCATAAATAGGATTTGATTTTTAATATATCAAGGGATCTAATATTCTAAAATATATGGTAGAAAAATTCATAATACCAATGGTAAAAATGTCAATAAACAATCAACACTACTTCAACCAATGAAATAAATCTTAAAGAAAACATGGACTGAACATTGTTGCCCATAGATATTAATTCCAGCATCATCCGCTTTTCTTACCATTTTTAATTTTTTTTATTATGAATATATTTAACTACAATAAAATATAATGATCTAATGGTCACTATCAAGGTTTAATATAAAAATACTCAATGAAAATCTCTAATATACTAGAAAATTCTATGAAATTAAGTCAACCATCACAAATCACGTGAAAAATTTCATTTTCATCTAACAACTTTTAATTTTCTTTAAAAATTTAGATATGATATTCAAAAAATAAAAAACACAGCAAAATATTACCCCAAAATACATGAAATACATAAACCAATTACTTGAACATAATTATAGTCGAAATAGAAACTTTACTCCCCTTTCAATTTCAAAATTATGTGTTTTATTATCTTTATTATATTGATTCCCACTCTTCACCCACTGAAAACTAATTCATGCTAATTTTTAGTAGTGGGGGTGAGGGATTTAATGTGTGGCTTTGTGGAATGGGTATTTTTGGTGTCGGCAGGGGCTGCTGGTGAGTATGGGGAAAGGGGTTGTCTTGGTGTAGGACTGGATATAATAAGACGTTAGGGGGTTGCTGTCTGAGTAGAGGGGCAGTTTTGTTTTTTTGTTCTTTATTAGTTGTTAAGGATTATAAAGGTGACTAGGGGGTTGTTATTTGTTGGATGAATAATAAATAGAAGAGTGCATAATTATTTTCCCCCAACCCCCTCAGCCACCTGAATCCCCCTAACCCCCTCCCTTACCTGAATCCCTCCCCCCACCCACTGGATAGCCTACCCACCCCCTTTGGAAATTCCCCACTCCAACCCCCCCCCCCCCTCACTAGACAACCCCCTAGATAACACCCAATCCCACCCCCACTGGAAATCCAACCCCATACTGTACAGCCCACCCCCCTCTGGACAACCCACACTCTCAACCCCCCACTAGAAAGACCACCCCCCTTTGGACAGCCCCCACTCCAAACCCCCCCACTGGACAGCCCACCCCCACCGGACACCCCCCCATACACTTTCCCCCAACCTAAATCCATCCAACCCCCTCCCCCACCTAAATCCATCCCTAATGGATGTCCCCCCCCCCCACAGGAAAGCCCCCCCTTTGGACATCCCCCACTCCCAACCCCCCACTGGACATCCCACCCCCACTAGATAGCCCCCCTTTGGACAGCCCCCACTCCTAACCCACCCCCACTAGACAACCCCCACTTCTAACCACCCCCCGCTAGACAACACACTCCGCTTTGGACAACCCCACTCCCAACCCCTGGAAATCCCACACCCCCACTGGAAGACCCCCCCCCCCTAGACAACCCCCACAACCAACCAACCCCCCCCCCCAATTGACATCCCACCCCAACTGGACACCCCCATATACTTTCCCCCCACCTGATTCTCCCATACCCCCTCCACCACCTGAATCCCCCCCACTGGACAACCCACCACCACCTAGAAAACCCCCACTCCAACCCCCCTCCCCCACCTGAATCCCCCTCCACTGGACAACCCACCCCCCCTTTGGACAGCCCCCACTGTATCACCCCAATCTTCTATGGTACGCTTCTCTTTGAATAATATAATAGCTTGTGCTATATAAAGCTCCAAGTTCTAGCACACCACGACTAATCAAACTAGCCGTTTAAAAAAGCAGCCATGAATAGTAATAACCACTTTTTGAAATTTTGAAAATTTTATTTTTCAAAATGGAATTCATTTTTGATTTGGAATATCAAAATTTTCTTTTGGTGATTTTTTTTTTATTTTTTTAAAAACATTCAATTTTTGATGAATAGTGAAAAAAACTGCATAATACATAAAAATTAACTTTTTATTTAAATAATTATTTTTAACTAAAATTTATATTAAAGTCAAAATAGATACATAATACATATATTAGTTTTATGTAAGTCTTTTGATTCATTTTATAATAAGAATAGATATATAAAATTTTATTGAACTTTTTAACGTCTTTACCCACCTTCTAGACACATTTGAAAATTCACATAAAACGTAATTCTACCGCTTCTGTGAATTGAATTTCAAAAATTTGACAGACAAGGTTCTCATCAGTAATCATAATGTGGTTCAATAGTATGACAATAATTTTTTCGAACAGTAACTTTTGAATTTTATGTACCAAAGTTAAAAGTAAATAGGGTAATTAAAGGTAAAAATAATATTATAATAATATAAAAGTACCCCAACACATATCCGAATTCTTTTGGATAAGTGTTTTTATCCAAAACTAATCCTTAGAACCAAAATAAGATCATTTTTGATCCATTTAGGTTAGATTAGGTCATTTATTATATGTTATTTAAAGAAGAGTTAAAAGTGTTAAATTAAAATTTAAATAACTAAACCATTTTTACTATAGGGTTATGCATAAGAAAAATTTGAATATAAATTTTCATTAAAAATATAAAAAAAATTCCTATATCATGGTATTTTATTTATAATTTTTATACATTAAATAATTAAATATATTTTTGACACAATGATGGTATAGTAATTACCTTATTAATGAAATATTAAAATAAATGATATTATCAATATTAAAATAAATGTAAATTGAATATTTTGATGCCATACACGAATTTTCGGGTTGAATTTGACATGATAGAGTTTAATCAATGAATTTTTTTCAAAGTAATCAAGTTGTGATTAGTTTAACAAAAACCAAATACTAAAAAGTGCCAAAATTGACATAAATGAGTTTTTAAAACAAATACTATAATTGTATTAAAAATCTAAGATTCAGAAAAAATGACTTATATAATGTCATATATGTCATTAATTAACCACTTGGTGTTCTTTTGTCATTTTATAGTAACTATATTAACCATGTAGTATAAAAATACAAGACGACATAACAAAAGTTAAACTATTTAACTAAGGGTTAAATCTAAAAGATAAAGCTAATATAGTGACCTAAACATTTCTAAAACCTATTTGTTGAGAGAATTTAGACCAATAATCATCTTATCCTTGAAATAAATTCATTTTAAACTATTTTAAAATGAAAAATAATTTTATAATAAATTAATATTTCAATATTTTCCTAAAGTGCCACTCACATCTCTTATTAATGCGTACTTCCCCTTCTCTTAAATTCACCCCTCCAAATCCATTTTTCACAAACAAACTCTGCCCAAATATACTACCCAAATCCCTAAATTCAACTTATAGTCCTTAAATTGAGCATAAATCCAACCTATGGAGCCCTTTTTTTCAAATAAAAAAGAAACACCTAAAGAAGAGGTAATTATTTTATCACATCTTTCAAAGTTCTTTTATTCTTCTACTTCATCTTTCTTTGTTGTTAACATAATAAAATAATACCTCTAGTAAAATATACATGTGTATATGTTATTAAAAATATGGTACAACCATATTCATTATTTTATCCATCCTATGAATGACAAAGTCACCATGCGTGCGTACGTACGACTTACCGTCTCCACATCATGGTGTAGTTTGTTATTCAACACAAAATTATTTGGATGGGTATAATAATTAGTATAATTAATTTAAATAATGAATATAACATGGTAATTATTCTTTATATATAATATACCATTTAATCTAATATTGTTTCACCATAAATAGAATGATATTGTCTCCCGTGCATACGTACAGCTTATTGTCTCCACGACGTGATGAGATTCCTCTTCCACAATCACCATTCAAGAATATTTATAAATATATATATATATTGATTAAGTCTAAGATATATTAAATAATAATTCTACTGTAATAATATATATTTATTTAGTTAAATATATTTCCTTTACTTACTTCTATACTGTACGATAAAAAAACAGAAACAACATTCATGCGTACATACAAACTACCATCTCCATGAACAGTGATTCCATTTCATATATCTATCTATCATACATATTTATATTCTGAATATATATGATATATAAATCATGTTTTATATTCTGTAAGTATGTATATCATTATCAAAGTGATACGATCAAGAATAACAAGTTAAAACACATATGATAAAGAAAGTAATTATTACCCAAAATGTTACTTTAACATGGAAATTTTTATTAAATGGGTATTATAAAGTCATAAATTAATCATGTATGATATAATAAATATTAACATGGTTCTGTTATAATTTAATAACATAATATGGTCATTATACATGATGTTAAACATACCCTCAATTAAAGAAAAGTACAAGGTAAGGGTTAATTCCTCAATCTCATTATTATCTGAGATTGTTTATGTGTAAGTATTTATTGGGAAATATTTATCATCCATGTACATGTTTAATAAAAAATCAAAAGGAATCAATTAAGATTTTATGGAAGGGTATATTTAACTAGATCATCAATTTAAATGTTTTAAATATTTATTTTTTCTAAATCTATTTAATTAATTTCCATGTTTTCAAAATGGTTTTAAGGATTTATTTATATGGACATGATTGTTTTAAAATTTGAATTCCTTTAGACAATTTTCAAATTGGTATGGGACACTTTGATTCAAAAATATCTTTTAAATGAATTCCTTTTATTAATTTTGTGACTTTTAAAATATTTTATGAAAAAGGGATATTTCTCTCAATGAGTTTTACTAATCATTTTCAACTATTCCAATAACCTTTACTAGTTTTTATTCTTGATTGAGGTTGATTTATTATAATACAATCTTCTATATTGTATTGATTTAGTTGTGATATGTTTGATTGTGGATGTGCTATTTCTATACCATTTTTGTTTTATTATTAAGGTATTTACATTTTGTATGACAATTTTAATTCAAATGATTAAGTTATGTTTCCCCCTTTTCATATGAGGAATGAATTTGACTTAGTAAGGTACTGTAAAGGCCCACTATAGCCCCTCGATGCGTCGGTAGCTCTCATGATAAAAAAAATTCCTTGTCATAAGGCCTTGAAAAAATTTATATTTAGGGTCCTCGCACGAGGCCTTGAATTTGTGGTTAAGATGTCTAGAATTATGCATTCATCATTATGAGATTATTTATTGATTTTACATGTGATTATTCGATGAGTATAACATCCATGTGAATAAGTAAATGGAATTATTTGATATATCTTTTCTATATTATGCTGAAGTTTATTTTTAAATGCCTTGTGTTTCAATTTTATACCCTTCCATAAAATTTTATGATTATTTATGATAGATTACACTATATTTGTTATCCTTACTGAGCATCTGAGCTCGCCCATTTCTTATTTTTATTTTCTCAAGATGCTAAGAAGTGAATTATGATTGATATGAAGGGTTAATCTATAGTAATAATATCATCCTCAAAGGATTATCTATGCTGTATTTTATGTTAGAAATTGTAATTTTAGTTCTTATATGTAATCTATTTTCTAAGACTACTAAACTAATCGGTCCCTCGGGACTTGATTCCTTGTAATCATGACAATGTATTAAAATAATGAACCAGCTCCGAGCTTCTTGGGTTAGGGTGTTACAATTGGTATCAGAACAATTTTAGCAATAAACTTGGAAACTTGATTTAGATAAACTTTGATTAGGTAACATTATCCTAAGATATACTTTGAGGATTAGTATAGAATAACTTCCAATAATTTTGGTAATGTAGAGATTTTGGGGGTCTTCCAAGCAATATTTCCCTATCTGGATACTACAAGTGGACGTGGTTTTGGAACAGATGTACCTAGGGGTGAAAACTATGAAAGGTGTTTCGGGCCTGACTCGGGGTAACTTGGTACATGACAATGTGCCTCACTACACACCTGATTTGACACTCCTGGGGGATATGTTTAAGGTAATTCAAATTTTTATTACAAACCATTATGAAGTATTTATGATTAAATATTTCCGCAAAGAATCCATTCTTATAATTATGAGATTAAACATGCATAATTTTTTTCAATTTATGTTAGTCATTTCACTAGTTTTGAATCATGCATTATGATTCATAACCTAATCTAGTGTATGAAATTATTTATAAATGGTGGCTAGTATAAATAATGACTACCCCAACAATGCACATGTTCCAAAGAGTTAGAGGGATACTATATTTAATGGTCTTAAGCCAACATTTATAAGGGAAATAACATCACATGTTTTCTCATCATATGAGAAAATAGAATCATGTTTTGATTATATAAGTAAATAATTATCTCAGTCCTATGGATTTGAAGGGAATCTAGAGAATAAGATGATGGCGGAGAGAAAGATGAGAAAAGGGAATATGGGAAAGAGGTATTTTCCCATATGTGATAATTGTGGAAAGAATCACCCTGGGAAGTGCTTGAAAGGACATGGTGTTTGTTATAAGTGTATAGAAAAAGGTCATCAGGAAAAATAATGCAAAGGAAATAAAGAAAAGACTAATATTCAGTGTTTCAACTATAGTGAAATGAAGAATTACACAAATAAATTTCATAAGTGTCACGGAAATATAGCTCAAAAGAATCAAAGTGATCAAGGTCAAGCATAAGCTGTTACTATAGTCGACGTAGAATAATTAATGTATTTGTGTTTTTGGATTGAATAATTATGTCATTTGAGTGTTGTATCAGCGATGTACTGGTTATATGAATTGTGTAAATAAATTAGGATTGTACTTCAGTACTATTTCATTAAGGATTTGAGATTCTATGGTACTAAGAAAAGTGACTCAATAGCAAGTTAAACTTTTGTTTGGAAAATACATGGTTGTGGGAAAGATAAACATTCATATGGTCCTGATACTGAGTAGTGATTATGGTATAATAGATGATGGATTTGGATAAATTATTTTGGATGTTCTTGACCACCATGGAACTAATTAATTATTTTTTTATTCCATCATTGTTGGAGTTTACAACATTTTTGGATTTAAGAAGTATATCTAGTCTTCTATAAGGTATAAGGGAGCACAAATGTATTCAATAATGTTTTATGGTAATTTAGAGTGTTACCATGTTTTATGAGACTAAATAATGAAGGTAGTCACAATTTATTATGTGTAAAAATGAGATCTTCATTACGTTTACCTCCCATATAAATTTTTGGAATTTTATTTTGGAGAAAAGTATTTTGGATAAGACTAAATGTTGGAATGAATTAATTTGAGCACTTGATATTTTTTTGAGGTTAAAGTTTAATTTTTTGGATACTTTGACTGACCCTTTTGGTTTTTAGTAAAAATATAGAAAATTAAGGAAATACTTATGGGCTGTATGTTTTATAAAATGTGTTTCAGGAATTAAAAAATCATTTTGAATATTAATTTCCTCGTGTAAGGGATTAAGTGAAAATAGATCAAGGCACAACCAAATGATGAGATTATGATTATGGCAGGTAATGAAATAAAGTATGTTTTCATGAGTTCTTATCTTTATAGTAAATTAATCCCTCCTATTCAAAAAAAAGTATCTAAATTTTTTATTGTCCTAATACCTTATGTTTTTTTTGGACCGATGATACTTTAAATCATCATAGATGTATTGCTTTGAGGGCCGTAATTTTCCATTTATTGTTCAGTTGTTTGTGATTGATAACCTATATCACTCCCTATAAATATTTACATTTTTTCTTCAATTATGTGTCTCTAATTTCCACGAATGTTCTAATATTTTAAATATTAATTTTTTGGTGACATATTTATTTCCCTTTCCCTCTTAGTAAGACTAAATTTTATTAACCCTATTTCCGATGTGGGTTTTCCACAATGGTGTTTTCTTTTTTCTACCATTTATTTTCAAAGAGAAATTTCAAATTGCGAGGATGCAATTTATTGATGGAGGGGAGAATGTAACACCCCAATATTGCATGTTACACTTATCTTTGAATAATACAATAGTTTGTGGTGTACACTACTCAGAGTTCTAGCACACCACGACAAATCAAACTAGTTGTTTAAAAAGAAGTTATGAATAGTAATAAACACATTTTGAAATTTTATAAATTTTATTTTTCAAAATGGACTTTATTTTTGGATTCAAAATATCAAAATTATCTTAGGGTTAATTTTTGATATTTTTCTGAAAACTTTCATTTTTCTGTGAATAGTGAAAAATACTACATAGTACATAAAAACATATTTTTCATTTAAATAATTATTTTTAATTAAAACTTATCTTAAATTAAAAAAAGATAAATAATACATATATTATTCCAATGTAATTCATTTGATTCATTTTATAATAAGATTATATATATATAATTTTATAGAACTTTTTAACGCCATTTAGCCACCTTTTAGGCACATTGGAAAATTTGCATAAAACACACTTTTACTGCTTCTGTGGATTGAATTTCAAAAATCCGATAGACACAGTTGTCATTAGTAAGTAAAATGTGGTTCAGTAGGATGGAAATAATTTTTGGTGAATAGTAACTTTTGAATTTTATTTACCATGATTAAAAGTAAATAGGGTAATTAAAAGTAAAAATAATATTATATTAATATAAAATTACCCCAACACATGTCCTAATTCTATTGGATAAATATTTTTCGACCAAAATCAAACTTAGTACAACAAAACGATCCTTTTTGATCCATTTGGGTTAGATTAGGACATTTATTATATTTTATTTAAAGAAGAGTTAAAAGTGTTAAATTCATATTTTAATAACTAGACCAATTTTAATATAGGGTTATACATAAGATAAATTTGACAATAAATATTTATTAGAAATATAAATATATTTCCTACATCATGGTATTTTATTTATAATTTTTATACATTAAATAATTTAATTTATTTATGACACAATGATGATACAGTAATTACCTTAATAAAGAAAGATTAACAAAAATGAAATTATAAATATTAAAATAAATGTAAATTGAAACTTTTGATGTCATCCACGAATTTTCTATGTGAATATGACATGTCGTGGTTGATTTAATGTATTTGGTTTGAAGGAATCAAGCTGTGATGAATTTAACAAAAAATAAATACAAAATAATGTCAAAAATTGACATAGATGAGTTTTTAAAAAAATACTATAATAGTCCTAAAAATCTAGGATTCGGAAAAATGACTTAGATAATGTTACATATATCATTAATGAACTTCTTTCAGTTCTCTTGGAATTTTATTTTAACTATATTAACCATGTAGTATAAAATACAAGAAGACATGGAAAAAGATAAACTATTTAACTAAGGGTTAAATCTAAAAGATAAGGTTAATATAGTGAATTAAACATGTCTAAAACCTATTGGTTGAGAGGATTTAGACCCATAATCATCTTAGAATCTAAATAAATTCATTTTAAGCTATTATAAACCGAAAATAAATTCATAATAAATTAATATTTCTATCTATTCATAATGTTCCCCTCACCTCTCTTATAAAAGGGTAATTCCCCTTCTCTTAAATTTACACCTCTAAAGCCATTTGGCTCAGCCACCCCTGCCCAAATATCCTCCCAACATCCTTAAAATTGACCTAAAGTCCTTACCCTGAGTATAAATCAAACCTAAGGATCCCTTTTTTTCAAATCAAAAGGAAACACCTGAAGAAGAGGTAATTATTTTATCACCTCTTTCAAAGTTCTTTTCTTCTTCTACTTACTCTTTCTTTATTGTTACCATACAAAAATAATAACTCCAGTTTCCTTCTACGTTATAAGATGTTATTATAAATATGGTACAACCATATTTATTATACTATCTATCCTATGAATGAAAAAGTCACCATGCCTACGTAAGTATGTCTTATCGTCTACACGTCAAGGTGTAGTTTGTTATTCAACACTACATATTTTGGTTGGGTATAATAATTAGTATAATTAATTTAAATAATGAATATAAAATGATAATTATTCTATATATATAATATAACATCCAATTAAATACCATTTCACCATCAATAGAATGATATTTTCGGTCGTACAAACGTACGGTTCACTGTCTCCATGATACGATAAGATTCATCTTCCCCGATCACCATTCAAGAATATTTATAAAAATTAATATATTGATTAAGTATGAGATATATTAAATAATAATGATACTATAATAATATATATTTATGTAGTTAAATATATTTCTTTTACTTACTTTACACTATATGATAAGAAAACAGAAACAACGTTCATGCATACGTACGAACTAACATCTCAATGAATAGTGATTCCATTTCATATGTATATATATTATACATATATATATTCTGAATATATATGATATATAAATCATGTTTTATATTCTGTATTTATTTAAATCATGATCTACATGATATGATCAAGAATAACAAGTTAAAACACATACGATAAAGAAAGTGATTATTACCTGAAATGTTAATTTAACATGGAAATTATTATTAAATGGGTAGTATAAAGTCATAAATTAATCATTTATGATATCATAAATATGAATATGGTTCTGATATAATTTAATAACATACTACGGTCATTATACAGGAGGTTAAACATACCCTCGAAAAACGGAAAGTACAAGGTAAGGGTTAATTCCTCAATCTCATTATTATCTGAGATTGTTTATGTGTATGTATTTATTGGGATATATTTATCATCCATGTCCATGTTTCCTAAAAAAATAAAAAGGAATATTTTAAGATTTTATGTAATGGTATCTTTAACTAGATCATCAATTTAAATGTTTTAAAGATCTATTTTGTTCTAAATCTATTTAATTAATGTCCATGATTTCAAAATAGTTTTAAGGAGTTATTTATATGGACATGATTGTTTAAAAATGTTAATTACTTTCAAAAAGTTTCAAATTGATATGGGAAACTTTGATTCAAAAATCTCTTTTAAATGATGTCCTTTATAAATTTTGTTGCATTTAGATGATTTCATGAAAATGGGATAATTGTCTCAAAGATTTTTACTGATCATTGTCAACTATTCCAATAACCTTTACTATTTATTATTATTGATTGAGGTTGATTTAATATAATACAATCTTCCATATTATATTGAATTAGTTATGATATGTTTGATTGTGCATATTCTATTTCTATACCATTTATGGTTTATAGTTAAAGTATCGACATTTCTTATGCTGGTTTTAATATGAATGATTATGTTATTTTTCACGCTTTTCATACGAGAAATGTGTTGGACTTAGTAAGAAACTGGTGAGGCCCGCTATAGCCCCTCGATGCATTGGTAGGTCTCGTGAGTTAAACTAGTGTATTGGCATAAGGCATTGAAAAAATTTATATTTACTGTCTTGGCATGAGGGCTTGAATTTGTGGTTAAGATATCCAACATTATGCATTCCATAATTATGAGATTAGTTATTGATGTTACATGTGATTATTTTAATAGTAGAATATCCACGGGAATAAGTAAATGGAATTAATTGATTTATCTTTTCTATATTATGCTGAAGTTTATGTTTAAAGGGATTTTGTTTTAATTTTATACCTTGTCATAAAAGTTAATGATTATTTACGATAGATTCTACTATATTGTTTATCCCTACTAAGCATCTGATCTCACCCCTTTCTTATGTTTTATTTTACCGAGATTCCAAGAAGTGAATTATGATTGATATTCTGGGTAAATCTAGGGGAATAATGTCATCATAAAAGGATTATTTATGTTGTATTTTATGTTATAAATTGTAATGTTATGTTCTTGTATGTAATATATTTTCCACGACTTCTAAATTGATCAGTACATTGGGACTTGATTCCTTGTAATCATGCCAATGTATTAAAATAATGCACTGGATCCAAGCTTATGGGGTTGGGGCATTACACACACCCCTAACCCCCCCCCCCCCCACTAGACAATCCAACCCCCTTTGAACAGCCCCCACTCCCCCCCACTGGACAACCCACCCCCCCCTTTGGATAGCCCCCACTCCCAACCACCCCCCCCCATTGGACAGCCCCCAGGGACAGCCCCTACTCCCCCACCCCCCACAGCCAACAAACCATTTTAAATGATTTTATAGAACATGGAAATTATGATAAATCCTTATTTTTCGAGAATGATCTTCATGATTTTGGTTTTATTATCAAGAACTGTACAGAAAATTTTATCATCCCGTCTGGATTCCAAATTCCTCTCAAGGAACTCAATCTACTCTTTAATCCCCTCCTGGTTGATAAAATGATAGGACATATTATTGATCTAGGTTTTGAGGTGTCAAATGTTATTCTGTAAACCCATCCATATGCACTCTAACATGGTATTCATCCATGACTCATTAACCACAAACATAATGCTAGGATCAGATGACCAGTGATTGGAATAGAAAATGTGATTGTTAATTATAGGTATTTATTCTAAATAAATGAGGAGGGGATCATGATCTGAAAAATATCTCATGATGTGCTCGAACATTTCATTAGGAATGCAAGTGAGTGAATGAAGGTTAGAAAATAAATGATACAATCTACACCTAGTTTGATGAGTGTCATTTTTCTTATTACATCAGCTGAACTTGTTCCCTAAAGATCCTAGGTCCATGAGGTTGTTCTAAGATGAAAGGGATGAGAACGCCTAATGGTCACTTCTATAGCATACTCCACATCACTTTTTTTGACTAATCAAGGATGACATCAGAATCACCACAAAAAACATTAATGAATCCCTTGGATCAAACATATCAATATCATGTCAATGAGTTTCCCTTTCTCTAGCCTCATATTGGGCACACTCAAAGGAAAAGGTACATGTAAAATTATAATCACTAATATTAACATCAATATACTAGTTAGAATCATCCACTAGTTCTACCCAAGACATGAGAAGCACATGATGACTAGCTGATTATTATACCAAGTTTTTTCATCGGTCTAATAGTCTTTATAGTTGGTTTTGAAAAAAAATGAGATAGTCCATCCAATGGCCCGAAGGCAATCTGGTAAAGTAGAGGCCTACAAAAAATAAAAATTATGAATATTTTAATAATTAAAATAATATAAATTAAATTAATTAATTCAGTATAAACCTGCATCGTATGATCCCATACACCATCACTCGGACGCATATATTCCCACAGTGTTCTACGCTTAGCGATTAGTTGCGCATTTACCTCATTTGGAAGCATGCAATCGTGCCTCAAAATCTGTCAGCTGCTGTGTCATCTCAGTAATAAAAGGACCCACAACCTCAGTGCATGAAACTGAAGAATTATTAATCCCCATTCCATAGGTTAAACTATATCCATGCCTGTCATGAACAATATTGTGATGGAAAATATCATCCCTTCACATGGAAAGTTATCGTTGGTTCTCTGAAAGCTGTGCTAACTCAACTTCCAATTGAGCTTGTATAATATTTATATATATTTATGTGTTTTTATATACAGATGAATGTAAGTATTGGTAATTATTACAAGAACTTACTATAATAGTTGTAGCCTCTGGATCATTTCGATCCTGAGTCCTCATCCACACCGACATTTTATCAGTTGGTGCACCTTTCTCCTGTAAGTATATACTGATAAAATAAAAAAATATAACACAAAAAAATATTAATTAATAAATTAAAAAATGAGTAATAAATACATCATGTCTCATCTGAGAGATGTAATGAGTCCCGAGCCTATGAGGTGGTCCCTGCAACGCTCGATTATCGGAATGACGTGATGACACGTACTACATTCAATTAATTCAAATTCTAAACAAAGAAAATGTCAAAAATTATTTAAAAAATATATACCTAAATAAAGGGACTAACCAAAACCACCTCAGTAGACCAATATGCACATAATTTGTTCCACTAATATGGGAGAACACCTCTCGGGACTTTTTCCAGAATGTCAAGGGCACCCACATTTGGTACACAGTGCTCCCTCTTGACTTTGCCTTTATAATCCTTCCTCATCTTACTTTATTTTCCCTTACACACTAGATTAAACTCATTGGGGAACACTTTATGATTATTCTATTTAGGAAAACAAAATCACATATATTAGTATTTTTTATAAATAGGGAATAAAATAAAATAGTCTTCTTACTTGAACTTCTCTCCATAGTCAATCTAATGTATCAAGAGGGAATGAAGTCCAGTCACATGTGGTCAATGGAAATCGGTGTGGGTCACATATGATATGAACCAGATGAAGAAACAATGTAGGGGAAGTCACTCCCACAGGATGAAATATCTCTTCAAATGATACGACTAAGGTCGTGTCGAAATTCCAAGATGAAATTCCACAACCAGGGCCTCTCCTATTAGAGGAAGAAGTGGTCAAGTCTGATCTTATTGAAAACAATTTTATACATAAATAGACATATGTGAACATATATATGTTTAAAAATTATTTAAAAAAATAAACGCAATTACATTCATACATACCTCGACCTTGAGACATAGACGACACTACTAAATAATGTGGATCGGTTGTCTGTTCCCCTGACATGCCTGCAGTCATAAAAAAAATTTGTAAGGAAAGGATTCATTTCCTATTAAAGTGTCTATCTTTATATACCAACATAAATGACAAAAATAAAATATAACCAAATGAATCTATCCCATGAAATTCAAAGCACACCATTTCATATACAAATATGGGTAATCTCGTGGCTGATGAAACAGTAAAAAGAAGATTAGAGTGACATAATATATTTTTTAATTTAAAAATTTATCTATAAAATATTCTATTGAATATTATCCAACCATATTTATTGATTTTGTAATATTTATTGAAGACAAAAATGTTAAAAAAAATTAAAAAAAGTTAAACAGTTTATAGAAGGTTAAACAATTTTAAAAACAAGGTTTTAAACTAAAGAGCGGGAAAACAATTATACCTTTCATAAAACATGAAAATCGACCATTTATCCGTCAATGGCCACTCTAACCTAATAAATATATTCCTCACGTCAAACTATGGTATGTTGATCAATCTGTTGTGCAACAAAGGGAACAGTCTCAGGTTCATCTCATTCAAATAAAAACACTCCTCGCCGGGACATTTTCACAGCAACATGCCAACTATGATTCGATGTCAAGGTAACAAAGAAAAATTGTTTCATTTGTGATGTCAAAATCAAAGTTTTATTACCAAAAACATCATTTCTGTATAACATATTTTTAAAATTCACCAATGTAAACTGATATTGATCAAATTTATATCCACGCACTAGGTCATCCCAATGACACTTTAACAATATGTATTTCAACCCATGTGCATATACAACTTCAATGATGTCTGTCAATTGACCATAGTAATAACCAGAATCAACGATTAATCACCCAATTCCATTGTTTTATGTTGCTAATTTTTAATCAACATCTTTAATGTGAAATCAAAATCCATTAGCATCTATATATTTATAACGATGAGCTGTTATAGATGGTCCCTTATCTAGTTGGTTAAATTCTTCAGTTAGTGTGGGTTCACCTAACTCCATCAGGTTATGAACCTACATAATTTATAAAATTCAATAATGATTTCTTCAGAAATAAATTATTATTATACTTCACTCATAGTGAAAATCAATTTATACATACAAAATCCTTGAACCAATCATGAAATGACGCATAATGATATTGTTGAATTTGATACTCAGTCACACAAGACATCTCTTATTTTATCTCATTAATGTGTTTCCTAAAAATGATAACGAGATGCTTAAATGATCAACATTATATATGAAAACAAAACAAGTAAATGTTAAACAATAAAAATGATAAAAAAACTTGCTGCATTAATGGTGCAACTGATGGATTATTAAACAAGATATATCAATGATCTTGTATCCACTCAATGTTTTCCATATCAAATATGGTCCCTTCTCTTACTAGACCATCATGAATACTAGAGGTATTATCAAATTTTGTTTCAACATCCATAAGATATTCTTCAAAAAAATTAGTACACTTATCCATAAAATAACCATTCACTATTGATGCCTCTGGATGAGCTTTCTCACGTACAAATAGTTTCAATGTATTTAGATACCATTTGATAGGATACATCCACCTAAATTGCACTGGACCATCAAACATTAATTCATCAATTAGGTTCACTATCTGACTGCAAATCCTTTTTTTTGTATTTATCAAAGACGGTTTAAGGAAAATCAGTAACCATACAGATCCTCAAAATTCAAACTTAAACATTCAAAATTCAAATTTCAGCTCCACCGCCATCATCACCTTGAGCCACGAGCCCTGGCACGCGAACTGAGACATCATACGCTGACCTCGAAAACAGAATCCACTAGATTTCTGCGTCACCTCGGATCTCGATCTGGCGCGTCTTCATTCCTATCCGCATCGAACTAGAACAGCAGAAAGCAACACCGGTGATAGACATTACCATCACTGTCAGAGAGAAATCCTGACGTCGGAGCACACAACCGACATTGTCACCCAAATGACCACAAGAACAGAACGTAAGTGAACCTTCACCACTATCCCGCAAAAATGAAATCATTCCCTGAATGAACCAAAATCAATCGCAAACCTCTGCGATAAAACAACAATTAAAAACGACACCACCAACTCCAGCAACCATCACGAACAGAACCACAACAACCAGAATGAGGATGAGGTTAACCAATGTTCGTCGTCACCACTTACGGAGGTCCATATCTCCAAGGAGTTGCCTCCTGAAAGACATCATTGTCGTCGCTCCATCTTGACAAAACCTTCAACTCACGCCGTCAGATTCACCACGACACAACAGAAGAAAAACAAATCCAATGAAAAGAAGATCATGCTGCCACCAGACAAAACAACCGCATCAGACACAACGAAACCCTAACGTTCTCACCTGAGAAGATGTAGAACCCCACAAACTACTGACTCATGAGAGCAACCCCCAAACATGAGATAAATCACCACATGACCATAGAAAGCTCCCGAGATCAGAAACCACGAGCGCTCTGAAGAGTATGCCGTCAAGAAGGACCGGTCTTACACCCGCGGATCTGAACCAGCAATCGTAGAAGCCTTAAGAGCATCTCCACAGCCTGAGCAAATACCATGAAGCCCTGCAGCAGAGATCCTCCACCAACCTACTGAGCACGAGAAGGAATCGTCCCGCCATCTACAGTGACAATGAGTAAGTACAATTCAGTCCTGCGAAATTTTTAAATCACCCATTCGTTGATTTCTTAAACAAATATGTCTATAAAAATTACTCATCTCAATCAATGGTTGATCAAAATTTGGGGATAAACAATCAAAAATTGTGATTGGAATCAACTAATAAAGTAGTATGTGATTGTCCTGACTTTTCAACCCTTTCAATTTTCTTCTCGTTAGATTCACACACTTTGAAATATTATATGGGTAAGCATCAGGCACCTTGAGCATCTTCAAAAATTGAAATAAATATCTCTTTCTCCTTTTTATTCATCGTATACTATTCACCGGTAATATATTCATTGTTTCCCTCAACTAAATATAAATGAAACTGTTTCCTTAAACTCATTTCTTCCAAAACACTATGTGCATTAACATAGTCCTTTGATTTTCCACTGACACCTAAGATAGTCCACAATATATTATCACAATTTTTTTCAATGTGCATGAAATAAAAATAATTCGTTAGAATGTTCGTTTTCCAATAGGGGGGATTGTAAAAAATACTATTCTTTTTTCAAATGTGACTAAGATGTATACCCGAACCATGAATATTATGTAATGGATGATTCGACAAATATTAAAATTCATATACCATGCATATATTTTATTCCTAAATGTGCAATAATATTTTACTCCTTTCATCATCTTCGGTGCTGGGTTGAACTCTCTAGAACCATAAAATGTCACTCTGTCTATTCTAAATCTGTGATGAGGGGGGAGAAAATGTATGTGACCAATTTATGTCCATTTTTTGGAATGTTTAATCCATACAGAATTTTTAATTTTATTGCAACAAGGGAATGAAAATTCATATTTCATACTCTATCCTGATAAATTTTCATAATTTTGGAAGTCTATGATTTTGCACAACAAAGCAGCCTGCAGTTTGAACATTTCATTCATTTAACATTTATAAGTCATCAAACCATCACCCCAAAATTCATTCAACTAATCAATCCATTGCTGAAGGTAAACATCAAAATTATCCCATGGACTTCTAGGTCCATTAATAAAAGTGGAAAGTAATATGAAATTTTTCTTCATACAATGCCACAGAGGAAGATTATATGGAACCAACAGCACGGTCCATGTGCTATGAGTTGCACCAACCATAGAATTTAATGAATTGAAACCATCTCCTTCCACCCCCTATCAAACATTACGACCTTCTTTAGAAAAGTCAAGGTGTCTCTAATTGAAATCCTTCCTTGCATGAGAGTCTTCTGGGTGGATTAGCATATCAATTTCATGATTTCTTTCCACATGCCATCTAATTAATTTAGAAACTTTAGATAACCTAAAACATATTTTCAACCACATATTTAGTGGAAAGTAACACATTTTATTTACAGTAATCGGTTTTACCTATTTCGTAGTCTCACTTTGATGAGTCTGATTTCCCATGTTATATTTCCACCTAGAAGCGCCATAGACTATAAAAATATCCAAAAGGGAAGTTTTCTTTATAAACAATATATAGGTTTTTTCACATGCATCTATGGTCTCATATTTAGAACCTAACTTCTCTTTCAACTTATGAGCATGGTAATACGACTCGGGAATATTAGTGTCGACAGGAAGTACCTTTTTCAATAACACCAACAGCATGTCGAACGATGTGTATAACCATAGATTCAAAGTCTTCAAATGCAACAACTACATGATAAATAAAAATTTATTTTAAGGAGTACATTCAGAATATAATTCAGTTTTTGCATCATGAAGTACTTCATAAAACCTCCTTGAATCAAGATATGCACTAGAGTGTAGATCTTTCTCACTGTTCACAACATTATGGGTGTCAATGCCTTCAGAAGACAACCCACATACCACTTTAGTAATCATTTCATGCATTGGATAATTTATCCTCGCATCAATATCTATATGCACTACATCTGTATTTTGACAACAAATATATTTTTCCCCATGATGAGTCCAACTCTTATAATTTTTTAGAAATTTGTTCAAGAATGGGTACTCCCTCATGGTATCTCACATGAATTGATATATGTTTTCACATTTTCTACATGTAAAACTAATATAGTCACATTAAAATCCTCTAGTGAACTCAACAAACTCCATAATTCCATTAAAATATTATCTAGATATATGATTTGAAAGATCAATCCAACTCTTATCCATATTAATATTTGTATAACAAACATTTACACAAGACTTAATATTACATGTATTTTTCATATCACAAAATATATTTAAAATAAATAATAACCAATTTCATGTGGACCATTGATAAAATAAAAAATTTATATCTCTGAATTATAAACAAGAGAATAGATAATGGAATGGAAGTGAAAGTCCATTTCATCACCGCCATGTTGGTACAGTAAATCTAATTATGATTCTATATTAAAGATTCCCGAATCATATTTTGATTAAGAATTAAAAAAATTAATTGAAATATTTCATGACTCCTGAATTATTTGATGAAAATATGTATAAGGAAAAACTATTTTGAGAATGAATTTAGTCTGTAATTCCATAGAGTAAACATTTTTCAAGAAAGGAATATTAAATCTATTGCAGTTGATTATTCAATCATTCAGTATACTAATGTTTCTTCATAAATGTTTAATTTTTCAAAATCATTGGTTAAATTTTATCCTAATATAACTGATTGGTTCATCTAGAACTAGTTTTTCAACATTGAGTTGTGAATTTCATGTTTGGTTCTCAAATGTGTTTTCATAAATTGACTCACACTCATCATATTATCCTCTTATAAACATTATCATTGATTCCCTTTAATATATTTTTCTTCGTAATATGAAGTTGTATAGATCATGGTCCATATATAATGAGATTACTTAAATCATTTGATTGGATGGGTGGGGGATTCTATGAGTTAAGAAACAAAATATAGTTTATTGGTTATACTAAAAAATAGCAAACCAACATGAACAATAAGGAATATGTGGTCCAATAATATCATAATCCAAAAAATTTGATACACTATAATCAAAATATATAAAGCAACTACATCTATAGAAATTAAAATAATAAATCACAAAAAAAAATGAAACAAAAAATAATAACATGCATGATAATGTGTTACATGAAAAAAATCATCAAATACCAATCATGAAATATCAAACTTAGAGAGTAAGTTAATGCCTACCAATAAATCAACTAATATAATTTTTGATGAAAGTTTAAAAAATAAATTTGTGATGGAAGTTAAAATTTTAAATTTCTACACACATGTACATTTTATATCATTCGTACATGTATTATGGAAATTATATTTTCAAGTATGCATGTCCTCACATGTATGTGTATTCTATTTATGTACAACACAAATCATTAATTTTCATAGGGTGTGTACAATAAAATTTCCACTTCTTATTTTCTTCACACACACACCTTTTTCACACACATTTTCCACATATTAATTTATTCACACACACACACCTTCTATGTGCATGTTTTCCACTTATAATTTTCAATTAACATGTACATTTATGTGTGTATAGCTTCTTTCTTGTGAATTAACCTAAATAAGTATGCATGATACCTTTTCAAACAATGTACCTTTTGAAATCTTCATCAAATAGTGAATACTTCATGCAAGAATATATACAGTCTTCTCAAACTTAGACAAACTATATCTTTTTAAAAATAATGTCTCACTACCTCTTGGATTCACACTACCTTTGTGAAGGTGTGATGTCTTCTTATACAAACACTGTCTACACACATTGTTTCATAATTCTTCATGCACACAAGCCCATATACAAATGAACATCCATTTGCACACTTTTTTTCACACACAATATTCATAAAATATTCATGCACACAAATTTCATTCATCATGCTTCACTGCCATTGTTAATTGATTTTTCATTGTTTCAATTGTAGGAGATTGTACACTCACTGCATCATACATCATTTTGTACACATTAATCTTTTGCACAAGCCACTGTCTCAAATATGGGTGCCAATTTGTGATGGAAGTTCCCAAAATAAAAAACCCTAAAATGGAAACTAGGGAATACCTGATATCATGGAAAATTTGGAAGGGAGGGGAGCTAGAGTCAATGCGGCGAGGGAGAGGAGGGGCAGTGAATGGGATCCAGAGGCGGAGGTAGTGCGAAGAGGGAGGTAATGAGTGGAGATGGAGGGGGGGTCTAGAGGTGGAGGTGGTGCGGCAGTTGAGGTGCGGTGAGGGAGGGTACAGGTGGTGTGGTGAGCTCAAGTGAGGGGACGGGCAACGACAACGATGGGGACACGGAGGCAGAGGCGGTGCATCAGAGGCGGTGCGTTGAGGGAGGGGATGAGCGGCAACGTCGATGGTGTAGGGGTTTGTGAGATTGGGAGAGCATGAGGGAATCAGTGGGGTATGGGTTTGGGATATCAGGAGAGCGTGAGGGAGGGGGCTAAGGGTATTTTTGGGGAAGCGTTGCGACTGCATATGGAAGTCACCCATGTCAAGGGGCTCCAAAGCCCAATTTTCCAATAAGGATATAGTATAATGTACCTAATAATATTTAATTAAAATGATATTTATTTATACTTTTATTTAATTAATATTATCATTAATGGTAAAACTTCCATTTTGTAGTGTTATAATATGAATTATATATTTATTATCACTTAATAAAACTATGATGTCTCATTCATCCACAGAAATTGTATTATCACTTTTGTTTAAAAAATTGAAGACTAATGGAGGTTCATGAAAATATGGGTATAACAAATGGGTGTGCATGTGTGTGGGGAGAAAAATGGGAAAAGGATCACTATGTGGAATGGGATGTAGATTTAGTTTCTAAAATAAGTGTTAGAAACTCTAAACTAGGACTCCGCGCCAATGACTATCAATAAATAAAACTGGCCCCAGTCTATGATTCAGATGAGTATAACCCACAACCAAAACCCTATCCTTAAATATTTATGTTATGTGTACTACCCTCTCTTATATTACCCATGTTATTTTGGAACGAATCAAATATGGTTGTGTTGTGATTTTCAAAATCGGCAATTCTCCTATAATTTTTTATTACTATGACACACCTCTATATATCTACCCATAGTTTGTGACACTCAAATATAATAAATAATACAATTGATAATAATTATATGTTGGTACTATAACTTTCCTTAGTCTATATTATTAGTTATGCATTCATTAGATTTTTTGCATAAAATTCAGAATCCATTTTCCAGTGGAGGTAAGCAGTAATCAATATCAAGAACAAAAAAATTGAAAGAAAATTGGATTTCTTTGAGTAATGGAAACTAATTAATTACAATAAACATTATATGATCCTTTTATAGATATAATTCACATCATTATTTCTATATAATTATTGTTAGAATTTTTCAAGCCACAATAATGACCCTGAACTCAACAAAATAAGAGCCTTTACCACTGATCTATAGTGAATATATTTTCAAATCATCAAGTCAGACTAAAATGGAAATTAGGGAATACCTGCTAGAATGGAAAATATAGAAGAGAGGGGATCTGGAGGCGGTGCAGCGATGGAGAGGAGGGGCAGAGGAGGGGATCCAGAGGCGAAAGCGGTGTAGCGAGGTAGGGAATGGGCGGCGGTGGCAGCAGGGAGCCGGAGGCAGAGGCATTGAATCTGTTGCATTTCGGAGAGGGAGGGACGGGTGGTGCAGTGAACTCGACGGAGGGTATGGGAAGCAGTAACAACAGGGAGCTGGAGGCGGTGTAGTGGAGGTGGTGCGGTGAGGGAGGGGACGGACGATGGCATCGGCAGCGTAGAGGTTCAAAAGATTGGAAGAGCGTTTGGGTGTTAGCGGTGTAGGGGTTTGGGAGATCAGAAGAGTACAAGGGAGGGGCACCAAAGGGTTTTTTGGGAAGCTTTACGACCGCCTATGGTGATTGCTATTGGATACCATTAGGGACCTCTAATGGATGATGCCCATATCAGGGGGCTCTAAAGTCCCATTTTCTAGTAGTGTGCATGGCCAGTGGCCATCATCCATGAAGGGAACCTATAACCATGGTCAACATGACAATGGTAATAGGATCCCAAGTCACTACTTATAGCCACAGTCACCATGCACATGGCTATAGGGTACCCATATCCATGAGATGACCCAAATATAACTATATCCCCCATCATGGAACCCTATTTCCATGGTCATGGTGCCAGTGGGTTTATGTTATATAAATTGAGTTATTTTCATATTGAAATTTACCAATTTTTGTATTCTTCCATTTACATTTTGTTGTGCATACACAAATAAATGCTTAATTATATTTATATTATTATTATGCTTAAAATGTTTCTATTGGGCTCCTCTTATTTGATGGGTATGCTAAGACTCTTTTTCTGGGTCGTTGGTCTCAGTCTGTTTTTTCCCGCGTTCTGTGCTCTACTGACTTGCTTCATTATCAATCCTCTATGGGATCTATCCTAGTCATTGATATCCTTTCTTGCCTTTTGATCTTGACCTTCCTCTTGTTCCGTTTTTGGTCTCTTGATCTGTTCAAAAGTTTGGATTCTTCATGCATGGAACTCTTGGACAGTCTGGGTCATTTTGAGTGATTGTGTTGTTTCAGGGTATTGACGACCCACTACTTGGAATACTCTCATTAGAGACTTCCAAATGAGGTCACTAATTCTTATTTTCAGACCTTCAATGGTGGTCGTAGTTGGCCCGATGGTGAAGGTCTTTAGTGACCACCAATGGTGGTCACTGTATCTCTTCTACTACGCGGTTGTTTGGCAGTGAAGGTCTTTATAAACCTCCCACTAGACATCCCCACACCCCCACTCCCCATACACTGCCCCCCCCCCCCCACTTGAATCCCCCAACCCCCTCTCCCACCTGAATCCCCCCACTGGACAGCCCACCCCCCTTTGGACAGACCCCAATCCCAACTCCCCCACTGCATAGCCCACCCCCCCATTAGGAAACCCCCACTCCCACCCCACTCCCCACTATATAGCCCCACCACCCCCAATACACTTCCCCTCACTAGAATCCCCCCAACCCCTCCCCCACTTGAATCCCCCATTCTAGATATCCCCCCCTTTGGACAACCCCCACTCCCCCCACCCACTGGACAACCCACCCACCCCCTTCAAACATCCCCCCCACCTGAATCACCCCCACAGGATAGCCCACCCCCCCCGCTAGACAGCCCCCCTGGATAGCCCCCACTCCCCCCCCCCACTAGACAACCCACCCCCCTTTGGACAGCCCCCACCCCTTGGAAATCCCCCACTCTCAACCCCCCACTGGATAGCCTACCCCCCCTGGACATCCCCCACTCCCAACCCCCCCCCCCCCCCCCTACTGGACAACTGCCTAGACAACCCCAAATCCCCCCCCCCCCCCACAACCCACATAGACTTTAACTATAACTAACATCATTCATGATAACCCATTTACCAACATTAACCACTAGGAAGATAATACTCTCCTATACAGATAAGAGGAATCAAGATTCATCACTACTACACGCCATTTATTATTAATCAAATACCAACCATTTTATTATATCCCGTCATTAATTATGGATTAATATTCATGTTAACAATCTAAATCCAATGATATTTTATCTAACATCTTGATCGTCATTTAGCATAACCCAAACTCATTACTTAAATATTTTCCTCTTCTAATTAATCATTTACTAGTTCATCATAAAATCTTCATATCCCATCACCACTAATAAATTTATAAGTTATTTTACAATTCCAATATCTACTCTATAATATAATAATGAAAACTTCATTGTTCACCCAAGAAAACAATATCAAAAAAATAAGAAAACTATAGCAAACCACCACAGATTCATCCTAAACACTTTCTCATTCCAACCATACCATCCCACTATCAACTAGAATAGTTCTCCACCACCATCATAGTAAAAATAGCTCAACCATTGGCTTTCCAAACAACCCATAAATAGGCTTTGATTTTAAACATATAAAGGGATCTAATTTTCTAAAATATATGGTTTAAAAATTAATAATACTTGTGATAAAAAATGTTAATAAATAATCAATAGTACATCAGCCAATGAAAAAAAGATTAAAGAAACAAGGACTAAACATAGTTGGCCACTGATATTAATTCCATTAACAACCTCTTTTATTACCATTTTTAATGTTGTTGATTATGAAAATATTTTACTTCCATAAAATATAATGATCTATGGAACACTATAAATGTTTAATATCAAATAAATATACTTAATCTAAGGCTCCAACATACTAAAAAATTCTGAGAAATTAAGTTGAAAATTACAAATCACACAGAAAATTTCCAATTCATCTTACAATATTTATGTTTTAAAAAATTTAGATACGATATTCAAACAACAAAAATCACAACAAAAAATTACCTTGAAATATATGAAATAACATAAAACAATAACATGAACATAATTATAGTCAAAAGATAAATGTTACTCCCCTTTAAATTTCATAATTATTTGGTTTATTATCTTTATTAGATTTATTTCCACTCTTCACCCATTGAAAACTAATTCATGTTAATTGTTAGGAATGGGGGTGAGGGATATCGTGTGTGAATTTGTGGTGAGGGTATTTGTGGAGCCTATTGGGGATGCTCGTGAGTATGGGGTGTAGGGATATACAGGTGTGGGACTTGGTATAATAAGATATTAGGGGGGTTTTATTTGAGTAGAGGGGTAGTTTTGTATTTTTTATCATTGTTAATTGTTAAGGCTCATAAAGGCGACTAGGGGTCGTTATTTGTTGGATGACTAATAAATAGGTGAGTACATAATTATAGTCCCCCAACCCCTCCCCCACCTAAATCCTCTCAACCCCCTCCCCAATTAAATCCCCCCCACTAGACATCCCGCCCATCCCACCCCCCCCTTTGGACAACCCCCACTCCCAACCCCCCCCCCCCCACTATATAGCCCACCCCCATTTGGACATCCCCCACTCCCACCCCCCCCCCACTAGACAACCCACCCCCCACTGGATATCCCCCCCCTTTGGACAGCCCCCACTCCCAACACCCCCCCCCACTAGACAACCAAATCCCCCTTTGGAAATCCCCCACTCCCACCCCCACCATTGGACTTCCCACCCCCCCACTAGACAGCCCCCCCATACACTCCCCCCCCACCCCCACACCTAAATCCCCCAAACACCTTCCCCCACCTGAAACCCCCACACTGGACACCCCCCTGGATAGCTCCCACTCCCATCCCCCCATACACTTTCCCCCACTAGAATCCCCCCAACCCCCTCCCCCACTTAAATCCCCCCCACTAGACAACCTACCCCCCCCCCCTTTGGATAGACCCCACTCTCAACCCCCCCCCCCCCCCCATTTGGACACCCCCACTCCCACCCCCCACTAGACATCCCACCCCCTTTTAGATATCCCCCACTCCCAACCCCCCACTGGACAACCCCCTAGATAGACCCTACTCCTCTACCCCCCCCCCCCACAACCAACAAACCATTTGGAACGATTCTATAGAATAGGGACATTATGATAAATCCTTCCATTTTCAAGAATGATCTCCACCAGTTTGGTTTTATTATCAAGAAGTGTACAAAAATTTTCATCATCTCATCTGGATTAAAAATTCATCTAAATGAACTCAATGTCATCTTTAATCCTCTCTAGGTTGATAAAACGATAGGACATATTATTGATCCAGGTTTTGAGGTGTCAAATTCTATTCTGTAAACCCATCCACATGCACTATGGCATGGGATTCATCCATGACTCCTAAACAATAGACTTAATGTTGGGATAAGATGACTGGTAATTGGAATATAAAAAGTTATTTTTAACTATAGTTATCTGTTCCAAATGAATGAAGAGGGGAGCATGATATGAAAAATATCTCATGAGGTGATCTAACGTTGAATTAGGAAAGTATGTGACTGCTGGAAGGTTATAAAATAAATGCTTTAATATATATCTAGTTTGATGAGTGAACTTTTGGTTGTTACATATCTTGAACTTGTTCCCTAATGATCATAGGTTTATGAGGTTTTTCCAAGAAGAAAGCGATGCGAACTCTTAACGGTCTCTTCTGGGGTATACCCCACATCCCTTTTTCTCCGACTAATCAAGGATGACAATGAAATCACCCCAAAAAACCTTGAAGAATTACTTGGATAAAACATATCAATATTCTATCATAGAGTTTCACTTTATCAAGACTTGCATTGGGAAAACACAAAGGAAAAGGTACAAAAAAAATTATAATCACTAATCTTATCTTCAACATACTGTTTAGAAGCATCCACTCATTCTAATCGAGACATGAGAAGCACATGATGACTAACTAATTATTATCCCAAGTTTTCTCATTGGTCTAATTGTTTTTATAGTTGGTTTTGAAAATAAAATGAGATAGTAAATCTGAACTAGAAACTAGAAAAATAAAAGAAACACACCTCTTGAATATGATGAGTCATGCAGGGTCATGGATTCTACCTCCATCTGGTGTACCAGGGGAAAAAAATAAAAATTATGAAGAGTTTAATAACAAATATAATAGAAAATAAATAAATAAATTTATTATAAACCAGTGTTGTATGATCCCCTACATCATCACTCGGATGCACATATTCTCGCAGTGTTCTAAGATCGACGATCAGTTGCGCATTTACCTCCTCGGAAGCACACAACCTTGCCTCAAAATAGGTTAGCTACTATTTCAGCACATCTATAACATAACCCACAACCTCATCACAAGAAACTAAAGAATGAGTAATCCTCATTCCATAGGTCAAACTACATCCATGGCCATCATGACCAATAATATGATGGAAGATATCATCCCTTCGCATGGAAATCTTTCACTGGTCCACTTGCAGTTGTGCTGACTCAGCTTCAAATTGAGCCTGTGTAATATTTAAATATATATGTGTGTTTATATATAGATTCATGTATGTATTGGTAATGATTACAAGAACTTACTATAAAATTTGCAGCCTCTGGATCATTTCGATTACAAGTCCTCATCCACATTGACCTTTTATCAGTCAATGCAGCTTTCTACCGTAATTATATACCAACAATATATAAAAATATAACACAAAACCATATGAAATAATAAATAAAAAAATTAATAATAAATGAATCGTGTCGAATATGAGACACATGATGAGTCTCGTGCCTGTGAGGTGGTCCCTGCAATGCTCGGTTCTCAGAACAATGTGTCGACACCTCCTACAGTCAATTAATTCTAATTTCAAACAAATAAACTATCACTCATTCTTTAAAATATATATACCAAAATAAAGGAACTAACTGAAACTAACTTAGTAGACCAATATGAAACTAATTCATGCCACTATGATGACAGAACACCTCTTAGGAATTTTTCTTGAATGTCTGGGGCACCCACATTTGGTACCTAGTGCTCCATCTTGACTTTTCCTTAATGATCTTTCCACATATTATGACATTTGGCCATACACACTGGCCAAAACACATCAGGTAACACATTAAAATTATTCTATTTAATAAAAAAGCACATAGGTTAGTATTTATTAAACATAGGGAAGAAAATAAAATGGTCCTCTTACCTAAACTTCCCTCCATAATTGATCTAATGTATCATGAGGGAAAGAAGTCCAGTCATGTGTAGTCAATTGAAATCAGTGTGGGTTGTGTATTATATAACCCAGCTAATGAATAAATGTAAGTTCAGTCACTCCCATAGGAAAAAATCTCTCATCAAGTGATCCGACCAAGGTCATGTCAGAATTCCAAGAGGAAATTCCATGACTAGGGCCTCTCTTACGAGAGGAAGAAGCGATTGAGTCTGATCCTATTTAAAACAAGTTTATACATAATTAGAAATATGTTCACATATATATTTTTAAAAATTAATTAAAAAATAAACACAATTACATTAATACATACCTCGACCCTGAGACATAGAAGGCTATGTTGAATGATGTGGATCTGGTGTCTATTCCACTGACATGAATGTAGTCATAGAAAACATTAGTAAAGAAAGGATTCATTTCCTATTAAAGTGACTATCTTTAATGAAAAACATAAATGAAATAGATAAAATATAACCAAATGAATCTATCCCAATCATAGAAAATCACACCATTTCATATTGAAATATGGGTAATACCATGCCTGATGAAACAGTAAAAATTAGATTAGAGTGACATAATATATTTTTTTTGTTTTTTTATTTAATAAATTATTTATAAAATATTATATTGAAAATTATCCAACCATATTTATTGAATTTTTAATATTGATTAAAGTCATAGAAGTTAAAAAATTAATAAAAAGATTAAATAGTTCATAAAAGGTTAAATAATTTTAAAAACAAGGTTTTAAACTAGAGAGAGGGAAAACAATTATCCCTTTAATTAAACAAGCAAATCAATAGTTTCTCCTTCAATGACTGCTCTAACCCAATACATACCTTTATCACATTGAATTATGATATGATGATCAAGATGTTGTGCAAAAAAGGGAATAGTCTCAGGTTCATCTCATTCAAATAAAGACACTCCTCACCAGGACATTTTGACCGCAACTTGCCAACTAGGATTCAATGGTAGGGTAATGAAGAAATCTTGTTACAATTGTGATGTCAAAATGAAAGGTTCATTACCAACTCATTATTTTATGTATAACATATTGTTAAAACTAACCAATGTAAACGGATGTTGATTGACTTTACATCCATGCACTGGATCAACCCAATTACACTTCAACAATATGTATTTCAACCCATGTGAATATACAACTTCAATGATTTTTTTCAATTGAATATAGTAATAACCAAAATCAACGGTTGGACAACCGATGCCAATATTTTTTGTTTCTTGTTTTTCATTAACATATTTAGTTCCAAATCAAAATCCTTTAGCATCTACAGCATTATAACGATTGAGACATTATATATGGACCCTAATCTAGTTGGTTAAATTATTTTGTTAGTGTGGGGTCACCTAAATCCATCAGGTTATGAAGATACATAATTAATATAATTTAATAATGATTTATATAGAAATAAATTAGTATTATACTTCACTCATAATGAAAATCAATTTATACGTTCAAAATCCATGAACAAATTATGAAATAACACATAATGAGATTGTTGAATTTGATACTCAATCGCACAAGAAATATCTTTTTTTAGCTCAATAATTTGTTTCCTACAAATGATAAAATAGTGTTTAAAAGATAAACATTATATATGCAAACAAAACAAGTAAATATTAAATAATAAAATTGATAGGACTCTTATTGCATTAACAGTACAACTGATGGAGTATTGAACAAGATATATCAATGAGATTGTACCCACTCAATGTTGTCCATATCAAATATGGTTCCTTCTCTAACTGGACCATCATGAATCTGATAGGGATTATCTAATTTTGTTTCAACATCCATAAGATATTCTGCACAAAAAGTAGTACACTCATCCATAAAATAACAATTGGTTATTGATGCCTCTAAATGATCTCTGTTGTGTAAAAATCCTTTCAATGTATTATGATATCGCTAAATAGGATATATCTACTTGAATTTCACTAGATCAGTAGCCATTATCTCATCAGTTAGTTGCACTGTCAAGTGATCCATGATATCGAAAAATGAGGGGGGGGGGATAGTTTCTCTAAGTGACGAAGAAAAAGTACAATTCAGTCCCGCAAAATTTTTAAATCACTCAATTTTTTATTTATTGAACAAATAAGTTTTAAAAAATTAATCATCTCAATCAATGGTTGAACAATATTGGGTGATAAAAAATAAAAAATTGAGATTGGAATCAACTACTGAAGCAGTATGTGATTGTCCTGACTTTTCAACTCTTGCAATGTACTACTCATTAGATTCACACACTTTGAAATATTATAAGAGTAACCATAAGGCACCTTGAGCATCTTTAAAATGGAACGAAATGTCTCTTTTTCCCCTATAGGCATCCTTAACTGTGCAACAGGCATATGTTCCTTGTTTACCTCAGCTAACTGTAAATGAAATTGTTTCCTTAAACCCATTTCTTCCAAATCATGACGTACATTAACGTGGTCCTTTTATTTTCCACTAACACCTAAAATGGTCCACAATATATTATCGCAAACATTTTTTTCAATGAGCATGAAGTAAAAATTATGCCTTAACATGTTCGTTATCCAATAGGGGAGATTGTAAAAAGTAATTTTATTTTTCCAATTGTGACTGTGATTTTTACCTGTACCGTGAATATTAGGTAATAGATGAGCCACCAAATACTGAAATTCATATACCATGTGGATGTTTTCTTCCTCAATACACAATAATATTTTTATTCCTATCATTATCTTTGTTTCTAGGTTGAACTCTATAGAACCATCAAATGTCACTCTGTTCTTTCTAAACCTATGCTGATGTGGAAGAAAACATTTGTGACCCATGTATTCCCTTTTTTAATGTTTATGCCATATAAAATTTTTAATTTTATTGCAACACGGTCAAGAAAATTCCTCTTTCATACTGCAGCCTGATAAATTTTCATAAGATGGGAAGTCATTGATTCTCCATAATAAAGTGGCCTATAGTTTGAACATTTCATTACTTTCAAAGTCATTAGTCATCACCACATCGCCCAAAAATTCATTCAACTCATCAATCAATGGATGAAGGTAAATATCAATCTTATCCCCCGAACTTCTAGTTCAATCAATAAGAGTGGAAATTAATATAAGTTGTTGATTTATAAAAAGCCACGAAGGATGATTATATGAAACCAACACCACGGTCCATGTGCTATGAGTTTCACTAACCATAGACTTGAATGGATTGAAGCCATCTACTTCCAACACCAATCTAACAATATGACAATCTTTAGAAAAGTCGGGGTGTCTCAGATCGAAATCCTTCCATGCACAAGAGTCTATCTGGTGGGTTAACATATCACTTTCTAGATTTATTTCCACAAGCCATCCCATTAATTTAGAAACTTTAGATGACATAAAAATTCTTTTTTACCTCAGCTTTAGGGGAATGTAATGGATTTTCTTTACAATAATCTGTATCCTTGTTTTGTAGTCTGACTTTGATGAGACTTATTTTCCCAATTATCTTTCCACCTAGAAGCACCATAGACCATACAAATATCCAAATGGAAAATTTCCTTTCTAAAAAATATGCAGTTGTTTGTGCATGCATCTATAGTATCATATGTAAAACCTAAGTTATTTTTCAACTTATGAGCATGGTAATACAACTTAGGAATCTTAGCATCAAAATGAAGTACCTTTTTCAATAACACTGCAACATGTTGAATGATGTGTCTGACCACTGATTCAAAGTCTTCAAATGAAACAAATCCATGATAAATGAAAATTTATTATGAGAACTACATCCAAAATATAATTTAGTTTTCTCATCATCAAGTAATTTATGAAACCTCCTCGCATCACAATATGCACCAGAGCACCGATTTATCTCACTGGTCGGAACATTCTGGACATCAATGCCTTTAAGAGCTAACCAATGGTCCATTTTAGTAAGCATTTAAAGCATGGTATCATTCATCCTCACATCAACATCCATCTGAACTGCATCTATATTTTTACAATGAATATATTCTTCCCCATGACAAGTACAATTTTTATAATTTCTCATAAATCCATGCAAGAATAGGTGATCCCTCATGGTATCAGATGTGAATTGATATCTGTTTGAAAATTTTCTACATAGAAAACTAATATAGTCACTTTGAAATTCTTTATTGAACTAAATAAACTCCATAATTCCCTAAAAATATTCTCTAGACATTCAATTTGGAAGATCAATCCAACTCTTATCCATATTAATATTTGTATAACAAACATTTACACAAGACTTCATATTATAAGAATTTTTCAAAACCCAAAATATATTTTTTAAAAAGACTGACCAATTTCATGTGGACCATTGATAAAATAAACAATTTATATCACCGAATAATAAACAAGATAAAAAATAATGGAATGGAAGTGAAATACTATGTCATCGCCACCATGTTGGTATGGTAAATCTAATTATGATTCAATATTCAAGAGTACCTATTCTTATATTGATTAATAATTTTTTTAAAATGGAAATGAAATATTTCATAACTCTTAAAATATTAGATGAAAATATGTATAATGGAAAAATATTTTGAGAATGAATTTGGTCTATAATTCCATAGATTAAACATTTTTCAAGAAATTAATATTAAAGCTATGGAAGATGATTATTCAAACATCCCGTATAATAATTTTTCTTCACAAATGATTAATTTTGAAAAATTATTGGTTAATTCTTATCTTAAGGTAATCAATTGGATCATCCATAACAAACTTTTCAGCATTTAGCTATGAATTTCATGTTTGGTTCTCAAACGTGTTTCCACAAAGTGACTCCCACTTATCATATTCTCCTCCTATAAACATAAACATTGGTTCCCTTCAATATATTGTTCTTCATAATATGGATTTGGATAGATCATGGGCCATATATTATGACATTACTTAACTCATTTGATCGGATGTGTGGGGGAGTCAATGAGTTAAGAAAAAAAATCTATTTTATTGGGTATACTAAAAAATAGAAAACCAACATGAACAATAAAGAATATGTGGTCCACTAATATCATAATGCATAAATTTTGATACACTATAATCAAAACATATAAATCAACTATAACAACAAAAATTCAAATGCTAAATCATAAAAAAAAATGAAACAAAACATAATAACCTTCATGTGGATGTGGTACATGAAAAAAATCATCAAATACCAATCTTGAATTATCAACCTTAACGACTAAGTTAATGCCTAAAAATAAATCAACAAATATAATTTTTGATGAACGTTCCCAAAATCAATTTGTGATTGAAATTCCAATTTTAAATATCTATATACAAGTACATATTATGTCATTCATACAGGTATAATAGCGATTATATTTTCAAGTATGCATGTCCTCACAAGTATGTGTATTCTATGTATGTACAATACAAATATTTAATTTTCATAGGGTGTGTATAAGACATTGTCCCCTTCTTAATTTCTTCACACACACCTTGTTCATGTACATTTTCCACTTATTAATTTCTTCATACACACACCTTTTATGCACACATTGTCCACTTATCATTTTCAATGAACATGTACATTTATGTGTTAATAGCCCCTTTCTTTTGCATTAACCTAAATATGTATGCATGATACCATTTCAAACCATGTGACTTTTGTAATCTTAATCAAAAAGTGAATACTTCACACAATAATATGTAAAGTCTTCTCAAACTCAGACAAACAGTATCCTTGTACAAATAGTGTCTGACTACCTCTTGGATTCACACTACCTTTGTGAAAATGTGATGTCTTCTTATACACACACTATCTATAAACATTTTTTCATAATTTTTCATGTACATAAGCCCATATACACATGAGATTCCATTTTCACACATTTTATTCACACACAATATTCATATAATCTTCCGGAATGCATATTTCATTCATCATTCTTCAATGCCTTTGTTACTCGATTTGACATTGTTTCACTAGCATGATATTATTCACACATTGTATCATGCATCATTTTGTGAAAATTAAACTTCTGTGCATGACACTATCTCAAATATGGGTGACAATTTGTGATAAAAGCTCCCAAAATAAAAACCCTAAAGAAAAAATTAGGGCATACCTGATAGCACGGTAATCCAAAAGGGCGTGGGGCTGGAGGCGGTGTAGTGAGGGAGAGGAGGGGAAGAAAAGGGGAGCCCGTGTAAAAAAGGTAGGGGATTGTAAGTGGCATTGGTGGAGAACATGGGGTGAAGTCGGTACGGTGGTTTCAATGCGGAGAGGGAGGGTACAGGCAGTGCAGTGAGCTCGAGGGAAGGGACGGGCGGCAGTGACAATGGGGAACTGGAGGTGCAGGCTGTGTGGTGGAGGTGGTGAGGCAGAGGTGGTGAGGATAGGGAGGGGATGAGCTATAGCGGTGGAGTCAGTATAGGGTTTTGGGAGATGGTGAGAGTGTGAGAGTGTCAGTGACATAGGGGTTTAGAAGATCAGGAGAGCACGAGAGGGGGGGTGGGGTGCCGAAAGTTTTTTTCGGAAGATTTGTGACCGCATATGGCAGTCGCCTGTGGGGCGGGGGCTCCAAAGCCCCATATTCCAATAGTGATATAGTATAATTTATCTAATAATATTTATCTAAAATGATATTTATTTATATTTTTATTTAATTAATATTATCATTAATAGTGAAATTGACATTTTGTAGTTTTATAATATGAATTATATATTTATTATCACTATAAGAACCCGGTTTTTTATAAGAAAGACTTTGAAATATTCTTGATGATATTCTGGAGCAGCGCCTTCAGACGGCGTGCGATTTCGATCCTTGGAGTGGCCGGAATTAAATTTTCAGTGCGTTCACACTGGAAACGCTAAATAAATGGGATACCTCCTAAACAGAGCATCAGATCAAAGATCTGAGTGTACGTATGGGTCCAGAATGGGGTGTTTACCCTAGGAACGACATAAAACTTGTCGGCGCGGGACGTTTGGACCCCTTGCCCGCTTCTGGAATGTTAAATGGATAAATTAATTAATTAATTTATTCGTTTAATGGTGAAACTCGAGTATCTCTTAAACGGTGTCTCGGATTGGAAAACCAAGGGCACCGTTGAGTTCGGAGCATGCCGTTTACCCTAGGAGGGGTATAAGTTTCGCGGGCGCGGGCCGTTTGTGAAAAATGGCTCCAGGGGAATTTTTGTAATTTAGCGGCTTCGGACGTTAAATTTTATAACTTCCAAACGGAAGCTCTGAATCAAATTTGGAGACCACCGTTGTGCTCAGGAGGTAGTGTTTACCCTAGGGGAAGTTTAATCTTGACCCTGCCAAGAGTTTCGGGTGCGGGTTAATTTGAAGGATTAAATTAATTAAAAAAAATTAATTAATTTGTTTTTCTTCCTATTTAAACTTAACCCCCCCCCCCCCTCTCTTCCCCTTTGTTTATCTCCTGGCAGAAGAGCTCAACCATGGAGAGTTGTTCACTAATCCTCCTCCTCTCCGAGCATTGCGGCGGCGGCGGATCGTGCGGTGAAGCGTCGGGCAAATCCCAACAAGGTAGGATTCGTTGCATTCTATTTCCGCACCCCCTTTGAATTCGATTTTGTTCATTGAAACGCTGTTCAAATTTCGAACAAAGCCCTTATTTGCGTAGCACATATTCTGATCTTTCAAACGCATATTTCGGGTTTAAAATTCGAGTCCCAATGTTCTCGTAGTCGTCTGCCGAAAACAACGGGTTTTAAGGTGTTTTTCTGGTGTTTTGGGTGTTTTCCGGTGAGCAGGCCCGGCGGCGCGGCAAGGGACCAGGCGGAGGCGTCGGCCGGGCGGTCTCCAGTGTTCGGCAGCAGGGCGTCATCGCGTCGCGGGGTCGAGGCGGCCAGGAGCGCGGCCGAGCGGAGATGGTGTGGGCTGCCGGTGGAGCGGGACAGTGTCGGCGCTGTCTGCGGCGAGGTGCGTCGGCCAGGCGCGCGCGGCGGAGGAGCCCGAGGCCAAGCCTCGGGCGTACTGGGGAAGTCGGGACCCGCGCAGCGCGGGTTCTGTTTGTTGTCAACGGAGACTGGCCACTTGGCCGGTCTGCTTGGAGCGAGGACCCGCACAAGGCGGGTCCTATTGGGAGACGACACGGGACCGACCAACAGGCCGGTCCATTTGTAAAAAAAAATATAGAAAAAAATAATTATAATAATAAGTTTATAATAATAATAATAATATTATTATTATTATTATTATTATGGAAATGGTTTATAAATCATAAATCATCTGCAGGGCGTCCGTATTGCGCGCCGTCTGTGGCAGCACGGAGCCCGTGTCAAGGCGGACTTTTTTAGATGGTTTTGGGAATTTTTAATTCCCGAAACGAGGGGCCTCGGAGGCGCGATGCGTCTTTAAGTGGTTTGACGTTTTCTCGGGGAATTTGTTTTGAGCAGCGCGGACGCATCCGAAGTCCGTTTTGAGTGTCGTCAGTTGTGTTGGGACCCTGGCATCGGGGCGGATCTTTCCAGGGTGGTTTCAGGCGTTGATGCCGAAGTTGAGACGCGGGCCCCACGACCCGTCTTTTGAGCTGCCCGCAGCGTTTAGAGACTTTTTCCTCGGACGTCCATTCAGGGCATGCGAGCAGTCGATGTTGGGTGTTTTTTCAAGGGCATCGCGTTGGCGCAGTCTGCCTACTGTAATTCCGCACAATGGTGTGGGCCCCGCGAGGGACGTTTCGGGAGTTGACGGTGATTTCCAGCTTTATCACCGGATGACCGTTTTGGACAAGTGAATAGTCCATTCAGTGTACTTTTTCGAGAGGATCGCAACTTTGTGATCCATTCATTGAGTTTCGGGACCGGGATGTGGGTCCCGCGTGGTACTGCTAGTGCGCGGGGCGCCGGAACGTATCTTTTTCTCCGGATATCCGCTCTACTCAAGTAAGTAGTTCTTTTGACGTGTTTTCCCGAGGGGATCGTATTGGGGTGATGCGCCCGACTGTTTTCGAGGCTGAGGCTCGGGATCATGGGACGTCGTTCGGGCGTGAGGCGGTGTTGGCGACTTTTTCATCGGATATCCGTTGGAGGCGAGTAAGTAGTCGATCTCGCGTTTTTTTCGTGAGGTTTACAACGGTGTCATCTGTTTGGTTGTGTGGAGCCTCTTGCGCGATCTTATTAAAAGTGGAAGCATGAGAGGTGCTCTGGTGGAGGTTCATCCTACCTTGTTTGTAGCGGACCCTTGGCGTGTGATCGCGCACTCTTGGGAGAGTGATATAATTGGTCCACGAGATGTGGTTGGCCGTGCCTGGGCCTTTGAGGTGGAGTTGTTACGTCACGCCTTTGCGTTGATGATGGGTGTCGTGTGCACGATAGCCTTTGGGCTAGAACGAGGTATACTCTGGGATTATACGGGAGAGCTTGGAGGTATGTGTGGTTTTTTGTACCTAAGGATGTTTGTTCGCTCAGTTGGGGTTGAGTTGGGGCCACACGTCATGTGGGCCCCACGTGCATGCTGTGATCTGCTTTGCGTACTTGACCTCTCGTGATGTAGAGGTTCCCTCTGCGCTCATTTGTTTAACCAGCAGGGTGGAGTTTCCCCTGGCCCGGTTCTCTTTTGTCTGACCAGTAGGGTTGAGCGGTCTCCCCCTGGTCTTGTTCTCGATGGTTTGTCCGGCAGAGATGGTTTGGTTCCTCTGCTTCTTCGGCTGTGAGGGGTTTCAGTACTATGCCCTTTCACCGGACTAAAACACCGTCTACGACTACAGGTGTTCGTGCAGCGTGGGTGTTTTCCCCACTTTCTGGGATGAGGTGTCTCGGTCCGCTTTGATAATGACTCAGCGGATTGGAGCAGGATCTCAATGTGAGGCCTGGGGAGTTTCTCCCATTACACTGTGTTCCCTGGTAGAGCTTGTGGTTTCGGTGTGACCAACACTTTATGCGAGCACCGATCCTCTACCCAGGAGGTTGTTCCAATAGGGCTGAGGTTGTTCCAGTAGGGCTGAGGTTCTTTCTAGCAGGGCTGAGGTTGTTTCCAGCAGGGCAGAGGTTGTTTTGAGCTGGGCTCGCCAGAGGGTTACCATCCGGCAGGGATGGCCAGTACAGCGGTGTTCACCGAGAAATACCATCCAGCATGGATGGCCAGAGCAGTGTCGGGCTTACCTCCAGCGGGGCTGGGAAGTGGTCCCTGATGCCGGGCTTACCTCTAGCTGGGCTGGGCAGTGGTCCCCGATGTCGGGCTTACCTCCAGCTGGGCTGGGCAGGGGTCCCCGATGTTGGGCTTACCTCCAGTAGGGCTGGGCAGTGGTCCCCGATGCCGGGTTACCTCTAGCTGGGCTGGGCAGTGGTCCCGTCGCCGACTTTAGCCGGGTAGCCCTCCAGTGGATTACCCTGTTACGGGACTAGGCAGTGTGGCACCCATCGACTTTCCGGGTCTCCCTGTAGTGGGAACCCGTTGACTTCCAGGGACCCTCCAGCGGGGCTGGGCAGGGGGTCGCCTGTCGACTTTGAGACCTCTCGACTACGTGGCAGTGTCGAGGTGTGTTGATTGAGCCCTTGGCTTGCGGTTCGGGGCAGACGTGCGGGATGCTGGGCCTCGATGGTGTTACTTCGGGGACTGTTGGCTACTCTTTTCTTGGGCTGAGCTACGGGACAGAGATCCCCTTACGACGTTGTTCGGGCTTCTCACTGAGCATAAAGATATGTATATACCTTGTTCCCAGTACCTACTTCTTGGGTTAGTTACTCTCCTTCCAGGAGAGGCGAAGACGCGCAGGGTATGCCACGTGCTTTCCGTGTCTAGCTTCTCATGGTTGGTCGAGTCTACTCTCCTACTATAGGTAGCGAAGACTCTATAGGATGTTCATCTTCTCACTGTTTCCATCTCCTTGTGTTTGGACGAGTCTACCTTCTTTCCTCCTGTTGAGATGAGCTGGAACCTTTACTGTACTCTTTACTGCACTTTTGGTTGTACTCCTTTACTTCTCCCTGTTCGCTCTACTGCTCACCCTTTGGTACCTCCTTTGTTGCTCCCTCGAGCCTTCGGGGTATCCTACTGAGTATTTTTATACTCACCCCTACTTGGGCTTTGCCCGCACTTGGTGTTCCCTTACAGACGACGGACAGGTGGAGCGTGACTTCAGTGGAGCGTAGGAGCTTGGGAGCTTGAACCGCGTGCAGTGGTCGTATCCGGGTTCCAGGTGGGAGACCCGTCAGCTGTTTCTTTTGTTTACATGTTTCCGAGTTGTGGCAATTTTTGGTTTGGCGCGTGTTTTGCCCGTTTTATTTTCAGTTTGCACTTTGTACTTGTAGAGGTCGATGCACTCTGTGGTTTATTTATAGAAGTTGTTCTTTTTTACTCTGCTTGTTCTTTCTTTTTACTCTACACCTTTTCATTGAGTGTGTTGCGTGTGTGTGTACATGTACTTAGGCAAAGGCCTCCCCGAGTTATTGTGCCTTCGGCACTGGTCGCCAGCCCCTGGCCTATGGAGGCGGGCTTGGGGTAGTTGCAGCTCGAGCCCGGGTAGGGTCGGGTCGTGACAATCACTTAATAAAACTATGATGTCTTGTTCATCAATGGAAATTTTATTATCACTATTGATTAAAAGATTAATGACTAATGGAGGTTCATGAAAATATGGGTAAAAGATAGGGGTGTGCATGTATGTGGGTTGAAAACTGGGAAAAGGATCACTATAAGGAATGGGAACCAGATTGAGGTTCTGAAAGACGTGTTAGAAACTCTAAACTGCGGCTTTGTGCCAATGACTATCACTAAATAATATTTTTCCCATTCTCTACTTCAAATGAGTGGAACCCACAACCCAAATCCTATCCTTTAATATTTATGTTATACATACTAACCTCTATTATATTACACATGTGCATTTGGAATGAATCAAATATGGTTGTGTTGTGATTTTAAAAATCCGTAATTCTGCTATAACTTTTTATTACTAACACAAACCTATATATATCTACCCACAGTTTATGAAACTCAAATATAATAAATAATACAATTGATAATATTTAGCTGTTAGTACTATAACTTTCCTTAGTCCATATTGTTAGGTATGTGTTCATCATTTTTTTGGCACAAAATTCAAAATCCATTTTCTATTAGAGATAAGCAGTAATCAATATCAAGAACAAAAAAATTTAAAGAAAATTGGATTTCTTTGTGTAATGGAATCTGATTAATTAAAGGAAACATTATATGATCCTTTTATAGATATCATTCATATCATTTTTTCCATATCATTATAATTAGAAAATTTCAAGCCACAAAAATGACCATGAACTCCAAATAATAAGAACCTTTACCACTAATCTATAGTGAATATATTTTCAAATCATCAAGTTAGACTAAAATGGAAATCCTTATCAACATAATTATAATATATTTTCAAATCATCGTGTCAGAATGAAACAAAAATTAGGGCCTACCTGATAGTGCAAAAAATGTGGAAGGGAGGGGAACCAGAGGCAGTGCAGCGAGGGAGAGGAGGGGAAGTGGGTGGGAGATGGAGGAGGAGGTGGTGCGGTGAGGTAGGGGATGGATGGTGGTGGCGGCAGGTAGATGGAGGCGGAGGCAGTGTGGCGGTTGCGGTGTGGCGAGGGAGGGGATGGGTGGTGTGGTGAGCTCGGGGGAAGGGACAGGTGACAGTGACAGAAAGGAGGCAGAGGTTGTGTATCGGAGGTAGTGCGGCGAGGGAGGGGACAAGCGTTGGTGTCGATGGCATATAGGTTCGGGAGATCGAGAGAGTGTGAGGGCATCAGCGACGTAGGGGTTCAGGAGATCCGGAGAGCATGAGGGAGGGGGTGCTGAAGTGTTTTTTTAAGCTTTTTGACCGCCTATGGTGGTCGCCCATGTTGGGGGACTCCAAATCACCATTTTCCAGTAGTGACCCCTACGCTTTCCATCCTTCTCATTTAGTTGGGTTCTTTCCTCCAGGTTTTCACTCCCTCTTGTTGTGGCAAAATCCTTACTTTTACAAGCAAGCTTTCTTCATGTGATATCAACTCCTATCCCATAAAACTCCTTTACTACATCTCATTAGGCATTTATGGTAGAGGTTTGATGACATCCATTTATTTTGAATATGTGGGGCCCTTAGGTTAGTCCAGAATCTCCTGGAGAAGTGTGATCCCTCTGATCCAGGTGTTGCACACTCATTTGTGCATTCTTTCAGCCTAGGCAGATTTCCTTTCCTGCAATTTGAGGAGAATGGGACCACCATAAATCCATTGGTTTAATTTTATTATTGTTCATATTAATAGACTATTTATGGTACCGCTTTTATTTCGATCTTAATAAAATGTGTCTGTGGGGTGGTGTTCTTGTTGTGCATGTTGATCTATAATGTTTTAAATCATGTTAAATATCTTGTCTCATTTAATGATTTTCTTTTATTTCCTTTTGAATTTGTTCATTATTTCATATTCCATTTCTCTTTCACTTTATACTCCTCAAACTATTCTTAATTCATCACTCTTTTTTTTGTTTGTAAACAAAACAATTGTAACCACAGTATTCATTTCCAATTCAAAAACTTAATTGAATATACGTTTATATCCATTGATTTGGTCTGTTTATTGGGGGTTTATGCCACAATGTTTTCCATATCAAATTGATATCAAATCCTTGGGAAAAACTTAGATTCAACTAAGAATGAAATCGTAAGATTTTATAGTGAGAATGATTTTAAATTATAGTGAATTAAAATGAGTGCCTTGCTTGTACAATAGAGGTTAATTAATGATTTTCATGGAACAAATAAACTAATTTTTACCCAATATAATGATTTTTAAACCTCTATTATATACCAAGATGTCCTTGTTGACACTCTGGTTAAGGCCCAATGTTCTTTAATATTTTATTTAGGCGATAAGGTACTTAGAGAAGTTTCCTTTGAAAGTACTAATGTAGGAATTTGTCTTAAATTAGAGAATACTTACATGATTTCATCCCTTCCTGGTAGAATTTATAAGAAACATCACATGTTTACTTTCAACATGAAAAATAGTGTTTCAGTTAAATATCATTTATATGAATGTAATAAAACCATTCTTGATTTATCAAACATTAATGTGATTATTGATGATGAAGACAAAGCTATGATTTTCTTGACATATCTTGGATATTCCTATAGTACTTTAGTTGAGACTATGATGTACGGTCGTGAATCCTTAACCCTAAAAGAGGATAAATATTCCCTAATTTCTAACCTAAATCCAAGGGTGATCCATATAGTCTTTCCAATAGAGGACACCACAATAAAAGGGTATGAAGAAAGATTATAGTAAAGAAAAAAATGAAGAGAACCAAGAATTTCAAACCAAGGTCTAAGTTTAATAATAGGAACATTTTTTGTTAAAACTGTGGTAAGCTTGGGAATACAAGACATTAGTCTAGAAAGATGAAAAAAAATCAAATCCCAATTTTTCTGATTAGCCCCATTTAGTGGATTATAATTATGATATAACCTAGGTTTTAATAATATCAATGCTTTTACTCCACCATGAGTGGGTATTCAATTTTGGATACTTATTTCATATGTGTCCTTTGAGGGAGTCCTTCCCTGATTTGGTAGAAAGGGTATAAGGAGATGATGTTTTAAGTAATAATAAGAGGTTTCAAGTAATGGGAAGAGTTTATGTCTTAATAGAACTAGAATACCAATCTCTCATCACATTATTAGATGTTAGATGTGTTCCTAACCTCTATAGAAATATGATATCCTTAGGAATTATGGACCAAAATGGATTCACTCTTAGGTTTGAATCATGTTTCCTCAGAATATCCAAAGGATCTAGAACTATAATTAAGGGTTCCCTTGTTAATAGACTATATGTCTTAAATGGGAAGACCCATTCTAGATAGATGGGTGGTGTATATGTGGCCAATACTAATAATATATTATTATGACATAGGAAGTTAGGGCATGCAAGCTCCAAGGGTCTTGAGGAACTTCATAAATAATGATTGTTGAGTAAAATATCACATATCAACCAAACCCTCCACAAATATTCTATTATGGTTAAATCTAAGAGGGTGAGTTTTAGTAGGTCCTAATTTAAATATTCTCAACATTTTGAGTACATACATTCTAATATATGGGATCTTTCTAGGACTACATCCCATGGTGGAGGATCCTACTTTGTCACCATCATTGATGACTACTCTAGAAAAGTGTGGATTTATATACTAAACAATTATGATGTTTTTTGAACCTTTAAAACATGAAAAAGACTTTTTGAAAACTAGATTGGAAATAATATCAAAATCATGATAACATATAATTTATTTGAACACCTATATTCTAACTTTATTTAGTTATGTTAATTTGATGGTATTAAAAGACACCAGACTATTAGGGAACCCCTCAAAAGAATGGACTTGATGAAAACATGAATAAAACTACCCTTGAGAAGGTTCAAAGCATGATTTCATGCTTGGACCTTCCCAAGTATTTCTTGGAATAGGTTTCCACTATCTTAGTGTACCTAATTAATATGTTCTTATATTATTATAACCAATTTAAATCTCTAGATAAACTATGGAATAAAAATATAACTTTTTATAATCACTTAATAAGTGTTTCGGTGTTTGGAATATGCCCATGTTAAAATTTATAAGCTAGAACCTTGAGCTATTAAGTGTTTATTTTTTGGATACCCTGAAGTTGTTAAGGTTTATAAATTGTGGGTTGATAAAATTGGATACAACAAGTTTATAATAATTAGATATTTTTTGTTTCAAGAATCATTTTCTCTTAAATCCAAAGCTATCACACATGATAGTGATGATGCAACCATTGATGATGATGATTATGCTTAACCATCAACCAAGTTTGACGCAGCTGCTCAACTTCCTCCACTTGATCCTCAACCTGTGACCCAAACTGAATCTAGATATATTTATGATTCATACTCAGATAATGGACCTTGTAATAATATTTTTATTACCAATTGACCCATGATAAATAAAGGAGGGTCACTATACCTCTTGATTGATTTAATCAATATGATATGGCCTAATTTTCCTTTCGTGTGTCCTATGATCTGATTGATGATAATCCACTATCTTATAAAAAATATATAAATGAAAAATATTCCAAGCAATAGATATCTTCTATGGATTAAGAGATGAAATAATTGAATAATAATCACACTTGTTCTATTGTTAATATTCCTGTTATAAATAGAGTCATTGGGTGCAAGTGGATTTCTAATAGAATGAAAGAAAAAACATCTAGGAAGAAAATTAAATTTAAGGTCTGGTTAGTGTCCAAGAGATTCCTTAAAAGAAAATTAATTGACTATGCTAAAATATTTTCACCTATTTTTAAACACTTTTCAATCTATATGTTTATTTCTTTTAATACTTTCCATTCCTTTCAAATTGAACAATTAGATGTGAAACTATTTTTCTTCACAGTGACCTTAATGAGAAAGTATATATAAAACCTATGAATGATTATTCTGAAAATTTTAAACATAACCAAGTATTGCTTTTAAATAAATAATAATATGGGTAAATGATATCCTCTAGGAAATAGTATAGGAAAATTAATTCTTTTATTCTTGAAAACCATTTTAATAGAAGTCATCATGATGCATGTTATTATTTAAAGGTTTTTAAAACCATCATGATCTACTTTATATTTTATTTTTATGATATGTTGATTATTTGCAATAATTTTAAGCTCATTAATTTTTTTAAATTACAATTCAAAAGTTTCTTTAAAACGAAATAATTAGGAGCAACAAAACAAATTTTAGGCATGAAAATTGTTAGAGATAGTCCTAACAAACTGCTATACCTTTCCCAAAATACTTATATTTTGAATGTCCTTAAAAGGTATTTTTTATGTATTTAAATCCTATAAATTTTCCTTTTTCTCAACATTTCAAACTGTCTTTAACTCAAGCCCCAATTACTGCTGTTGATATTGAATACATGTCTAAAATACCTTATACCAATATTGTTGTCAGTATTATTTATTCCATGATATGTACTTGACCTGATTTAGCATTTTCAATATATTCCATTAGAAAATTTATGGCCAATATAAGAAATACTAATTTGAAATCTTTGAAATGGAAACTTATATACATGTCACATTCTCCCACTTTGTCTTTTTGTTTTGGTATAAATCTAGATACCAATGAGCATGTTGTTGGATATGTAGACTATGACTATGTATGTAATATTGATACAAGGAAATCACTTACTAGATATGTGTTCACTAGTTGTGGAGGTCCCATATCCAAAAAGTGTACTATTCAATCAGTGGTGGCTTTATCAACTAGGAAGGCCAAGTACATATCCTTGATTGAGGATACCAAGGAGGCTCTATGGTTTAATGGTTTTCTTTATAAACTTAATATATACAATTCTATTATTATAGTTTGCTGTGAAAGTTAACAAACTTTATATTTTTTTAAAAAATTAGTATTCCATGGTAAATATAAGAAAATAGACATTAAGATTCATTTTATTAGTTTTGTTATTAAATTTAGAACCATATGTGTCAATAAGATATATACTAGTAATAACCTATCAAATAGTTTGACTAAGGATATGGTACTATCAAAATTCATATATTTCTTAGATAAGATGAATTTGGTTCCCCTTCGATGACCATAGGAGAAAGAACATCACCAATTTAAAATGAAAACGGTGGAGATTTGTTATTTTAGGTGTTTTGATATTGAAATTTATCTATTATTTTATTCCTCCATTTACATTTTGTTGTGACTACATGAAAAAATGCTTAATTAATCTTTATTATTATTATGCTCAAACTGTTTATGTTATGATCCACTTGTTCATTAGGTTTTCTAGGCCTACTTTTTTGGGACACTGTGATCATCTTACCTATTTTTTCCCTCGATTCGTTCTCTCCTGGCTTTCCACATCATCGATCCTCCACAAGACCACTCCTGGCCATCAATCACCTTACCATCCTTTTAATCTTGGCCTTCTATGTGTATAGTGTTTAGAAGCTTGATATGTTCGGTAGTTTGGCTTACTCATGTGTGGTTATTGTTGGTTGGTCTAGGTTGTTTCAGGAGACTATGTTGTGTCGAGGGATTGATGAACCCAGTGCTCTCCATTTCACCCATTTGGTTGGATTCCTTCCTCTTGGTTTTCTCCCTCGCTTGTTGTAGTGAAACCCTAGATCGTACGAGTGAGAATACATGATGTGAAGTCAAATACTGACCTATCCCCCTCCATAGATACATATTATAATCCATTTATGGTTGATCTTTTATGGAATCCATTTTTTGTGAAGATGTGTGGAAATTATTTTTATCTAAAAGCTCCAAGAGAAGAGTGATCCCTCGGATACATATGTTTTAAAAATGTGTGCATCTTCTTATAGAATAGGTGGATTTCCTTTCCAATGATTAGAATATAACAAGACCATTAGTGTAACACATTAATATTTTTATGAAATATTTATATTTAAATTATATTATTTATTCAATAGCTTGCATTGAACAAAACACCTAGTTTAAACAAATCTAGATATACTATTAATTTTTTTTAACATGACCATTATAACCTACATGTTGAATTTCTGAGTATGAATAGGAATATCCATATTATGAAATATATGTGAATTTTATATTCAATAAAAAATTATTTATTAATTCTTAGGAATTAAAAACTCATTTTTTAGTAAAATCACTCCATTCTACAAAAAAATATGTTTTCTTCATAAAATTGTTTTTATTGCTTTGTAAGAGGATGTAAATATAATTAAAATTTTAAACTTTTAGGAAATTAATTTTACATAATTTAATTTATTTTTTTATTCAAAATGTCAAAATTATCTTAGGAGGAATTTTTGAGAATTTTATAAAAAATTTGAATTTTTAATGAATAGTGAAAAATACAAATTTTCTTTGAAATCTGTATTTTCTGTTAAAGAATTTACAAATTAAAATTATATTTTAGATTAGTTTTAAAATGTAATTAGTTCCTTTTAATATAATTTTTTCATTTTAAATTAATTTTATTCATGAATTTAATATAAAAAAATTTTATACATAATATGGAATTTTCCGAAAAAAATGTTTTTTCATTGCGTTTTTATGATTTAATATTATATTAAATTCTATAACTTATGATTTTTGAATTTTGAAAAATGGATTCCATATTTTTCACCAGGAGGTCCAAATTTTGTAAAGATTCCACTTTTATTTTTGGTCAATATGAATAGAAACCTTAGTACTTTTGTTATAACAGAAAGGGTAAATCAAGTAATTAAGAGAAAAAATAACAAGAAAAGAACAATAAAATTACCCAAACACTTTCCCAAACTTTATTGGATGATTAATTATTTACCATAATAATATATGATACTAATTTATGAACAATTGAGGCAACTTGGATAATATTATGACCTTTATAGTATTTCATTTAAGGAAAATTCATACATTTATGTTATTAAAAATTATAATATTTTTAATATGGGGTTATCCAAAGGATATGTTAAACTATAAATTTTCATTTTAAAGATATAAGATTTATATTCATCATGGTAATTTATTTCTAATTTTTAGTTAATAAAAAATTACATTAAATGCTTACACAACAATGATGCAATAATTATTCAATTAATGAAAAAATCAAATAAATGATATTAAAAGTATTAAAATAAATATAATTTGAGATATTTAAGGTGATCCAAAAATTATATATATTACCTTGAAATTTTTAGAATATAATAAAATATTTGGTTTAAATTTTAATTATTTTTCTGGTGTTTTCAAAGTCAAAGTAATTAATATTATCAAAATTGACAATAATGATATTTTATGGGATTATTATTTTATTAAATTATTCAAAAAACATAAAAATATTAAATAATAAAAAGTGGATGATATATGTTAGAACATTTTATGCACTATTCATGTATAGGTTCTTTATAAAAATTTGTCTCTAGAATAGTCCTAATATATTTTAATCTTTTGAGAAATTCCAACAGTGCCCCTCACCTCCATTATAAAAGGAAATATCATCCCTCACTTAATTTAACAACATTGAGCCTTGTAGATCTACCATACTCTTCCCAATTATCTTCTACACTTACCTATCCATATTATATATGTGATTTCCTTCCCAAAATACCAACCCTAGATCCCTTTAGAGGAGATCTAAAGGTGTCATTTCGAATAAGAGGTAATCGATCTAACTGATCACTTTATTTTTTTACTCTTATATACCTCTTATAAACCTATGATATTTATCATAAAATAAAATATTCATTATATTAAATATTATAAAATTTTATCATGATTATTAAAACATCATTATATACCCTCTTTCTCATCAAACAAGAAGTGAAAGTATTGCTCATATGTACGTATGACTTACTATATCCACATAGTGATATAATTAATTTTTCACCACCATCTTTTAGGGAGGGGTATTATAATGGATATAATTTTTATATATGATATTTTTGATATAATTATACTTACCAGAAAAGTCTATCCAGAAACTTTGTTTATGGCCATTTATTAAAACAAGAGAAAACTACATTAGGAGACAGACAAAGTCAAATAAAAGGGACTTTCAATCATCTGTCAAACCATAAAGTCAAATATCAAAATAGGACATGTAATTTCCAAAATCAGATTCATTAGCAGTTTCCCACTCATAGTGAGACTTATCCTAGTTGAAGATATTGAGGATGTCTTCATATATTTTTCTTGACAAGTTAGAGTAAGATCAGGTAGACATAGTTTGTGGTGTGTTAGAATAGTTATTTCTTTCATTCCATCATATAAAAAATGGAAACAACATTATTGTATACATATGACCCACTTTCTACTTGAACGATGTGATTCATTTTTATATCTCAACTTTTTAATAATGATTATAAATATGTATAAAATTAATATATATGATGTTTATACCATGATAAACAATTTGAAAATTATGGGACCATGCTCAATGTATAAGGATAAGGAATATCGAACTGAAATAGTTATCACCCAATTAAATTATTTTAAAAACAAATTATTAATAAAGGAGTGGTAAGATATTATAATTAAACAATACATGATTTGATAAATATATGGTCATGAACACATGCCACATATCATTTTAGGTTGTGGTTTTGTTGTGATTTATCTTTATAGAATAATTATTATTGATATTGATGACGTTACTATGATAATGGGTTATTTAATATTGTTTTATTTTAATTTTTGGGATTATTGACATGATTTTGTTGGATATACATAAATACAGCTATAGAATTTTTTATTCAAAGAGAAATGACGAGATACTCATGCATTATGAATCTACCCTTAAATGTTGTCTTTGAAATATCACATTGTATCTTTAAGATGATGATACCCTCACTATAAGTCATTTATAAAGAACCACAATGATCCTCACAGTTGGTCAAACATGTCAACAATCCCCAAAACTGGGAATCAATTCTTCATGGTCACATGGTTCAACATTATTTAGCATAAACACAACCACTAACTAATAGGGTGATGTGTGCAGTTGAATAAATAAATCAACCTCCATGACCATATAAATAAAATTGATTTACCTCAACTCAGCTAGTTATAAATGATGTGTTGAAATTGATATGGGTTACACTAAAAGAATTAGTTTTGTCTAAAAGTCAATTTCTCTCTATGGAGGGAGTCTTGAAGAGTTTTTTGAAAATACATTATGAAATTGGTAAACCATTGGAATAAATAGTAGAGGCTAATACTGGTTGTGCCATAAGAGACCTGCCTGAATGAAGGGATATAATATATTCAATCTATCTCAAATATAGTCCCACTCTACACACACAAACCTCCCACTCACATGTCATCATAAAATTCTATCCATTAAGTGAAATGAATGATACTCTCCTTCGATAAAAATCAACATCAGTGTGAATTATTTTCATCTATCCCACCATGATGATCACATCAAATCTATTCATCATTTTGAACATGACTCACCATGAATGTTAATAGCTAACAGATATAATAAGACACTCAAGAAAACAATGAAGTTGGTGTGAATTATTCCCAATAGGTGTATTGAGAGAAAGAAACTATAAACTAACTGGAATGATAAATTAATTATCAAAAAAATACAATATATTTACAAAAAAGTTGAACCATTTTCAATATAAATAGTATAAAGAGTAGGTTTGGTCAAGGCTACACCTCTAATGGATGATGTCCCTCTACACAAAATATCTGAACCAGATCCACTACATACACTTGGCCTTCCTAATCTATATGACCATGCCATGATATAAATAACTCCCATAAGTGATATTTTTCTAATGGGTCTGATCCTTCATCTTGTTATAGTAATTTATTAAAATATTCATCGGTATATTATTTGTTTTATAAAATGACTTGTTACATTTTTTTAAAGAATGGATAGAAGTTTGATGTATAAAACTGATCAGATCTCAAGAAAGTTCCCAAACAATTTGGATATTATTTTATATTTCTCATTTGAAAATGATTTGGATCATGGTCACATAAACTACCCATGTTATAATTGTGTTGGAAGACCCTGGTTGAGCCATGAAGAAGTTATCTACCATATAACCAAATCTGGTTTTCAAACAAACTACTATGTGTGGTATCATAAAGGGGAGAAAATGGAATCTCAAAATGTTGATGATCCAAATGAGAGGAATGGATTGAAGAATTTGATATATGACCAGTTTCTATTTATTCGTCATCAAGATAAATAAAGGATTTCGACCCAATAAGACTTCGATACAGTCACACATGATTTGTCCAACAAAAATGATGATGTTGAGAGAGTGAAAAAATTCAATGATGTTGTGATGAATCCATTATATCAGCGATGTGGTAAAATAAAAAATATAGAATATTTAATCTGATTTGTTCATAGGAAAACCATGTATAGGATTTCTCATACTACCATAGATTAAATTCGTACCTTCTTGAAGTACATACTTCTAAATGATGTAAATATTCACTCAACCCACTATATAGCATGGAATTTAGTAAAAGAGCTTTTATTTTCAAAAAAATCATGCTTGACCAAAATATTTCATCTTATTCTCAGAGGAAACTGTTGAATGAAATGATTGAATAAAATGTGGAACATCCTAATGGAAGCCAAAATCTAATGGAACACCATCCCATGTTCTATATAATGTAATTTGGAACATTCCATTGATCCCCAAACTCCATAATCTATTCATGTATGATGAAATATCAATAAAAATGTGTTGGGATGATAATGAGAGAGAGAAGAATAATGAAGAGTTGGTTCACCCAGCAGATGGATTTGCATGGCAGAGATTTGATGCTCGATATCCTGATTTTTCAACTAAAGTGTGTAATGTGAGATCGGGTCTTTCATGTGATGATTTTAATTTGTTTTGGTAGATACTTACTTCTCACAACACATGGTCAGTTTTCATACACATTTATAACCTTCCCCCATGATTGTGTATGAAAACACATTTCACATTCATGAGTATACTTATATTTGTCCCTTCTTATCCTAAAAATGATTTAGACATATACATTCATCCTTTAATAAAATATTTGAAGCTTTTATGGTATGTGGGTGTGCGCACATATGATGCATGTTCGAAAGACATATTTCATATGCGTGTTGCGCTTATATGGATAATCAATGATTTTCCAACTTATGCAATGATGTCTGGATGGATCACGATTTGAAAACTATCATGTCCTATTTGTATGAAGAATACTCAATCCAGAAGACTGAAATATCACCATATTTTTAGTTTTATGAGACATCGACAATTCTTACCAGTGGACCATCAATATAGAAATAATCATCAAATATTTTACAATACCATGGAGACCAATGATCAACCTCAGTGTATGTATGGAACTGGTGTTCTTAATGAATTACAAGATTTTATAATTTCATTTGGTAAGGGTCAAATGAAATCTAGATAGAGGTAGAATGTTTCTAATGATACTTGTTACAATTGGAAGAAGATAAGTATTTTCTTTGAGCTTCCTTATTGGTTACCTAATTTGTTACATCATTTCGTAGATGTAATTTGCAGTGAAAAAAATATATTTGAAATGTTGCTTTCGATTCTTCTAAATGTCAAAGGAAAGTAAAAAAGATGATTTATGATCTCAGTGTGACTTGGTGGATTGGGAGACAAGACCATAATTTCATCTTATGTGTATTAGTGAAAATAAATGGAAAGTTCCATGTGCTTCTTATGTGATGAAACCTAGAGAAAAAAAAATCAATTTCTCAAAGTACAAGAGACTATTAAAGTTCATGATGGCTATTCAAGCAATATATTGAAACAGGTCAACAGAAGAGGGCTAAAGATGAAATCTTTGAAGAATCATGATTATCACGTGATTCTGCATGAGTTGATTCCAATAACAATTTGTCATCATTTCTCCAATAGTGTAAGGGTTTTAGTTATTCGGTAGTTCCATTTGTTTATAGATCTTTGTGCAAATTTTTTTTCAAAGTCTTTATTTCAAAAAATGTTGGTGGAGACACAATTAAGTTTTTGTGAGTTAGAGAAAATATTTCCTCCATCAGTTTTCACATACATGTTGCATCTGACTGTCCATCTGCCAACCAAAATACTTATCAGAGGACCTATAATTTTACATTGGATGTGTCCAATTAAAATAAATATGTATACATTAAAATATTATTCCTAGAACATGAATCATCCTAAAGGTTCTATCATGAACGGTTACTTGGCTTAAGAATGTATGGATTTTTGATCAATGTATTTGTCTGATCTAACTACGAGAATGAATAGACCAATGAGAATGAATAATAACAATCAGATAAAATTGAACCCAATTTTCCATAACTTCTTCAAATAGGAGGAATTCCTAAACCATATACATTAACGGTATTAAGCCTTGAAGAGCGGGAGATGGCACATCGCATAATGTTGTTCAACTATGATTTATTTGATGACTACATAGAGTAAATAAATTGAACATTTATATATTATCTCAAATATTTTAATTGTACATATTTGTTAAACTATTTCAATTTTTATATACAAGGAACATAAAGAAATGATAAATATAAATCATCGTTCAATATCTTTGAGAAGGAGGGAGACTTTTCATAGCAAAGAGTTTTCTATTTGGTGGAAATTGAAGGTAGAATTATTGAAGTAATAAATAAATAAAATCAATATATAATTAATTATAATATTCTTTTATATTTCTGGTATCATTTTTTCTTACTAACACTATCTCTGAGGAAATAAGAACATTGTCTTTTGGTCATAATATCGTGGTTTGTGAATATAAATCAATTATGATCAATGGGAATAGATTTATTATCACTGAATGAGAAAATAACATGAGAACACAACATGATGGTGTTATGATAACTGCCACAACATACTCTTATGCTAGTTCATCAGATAATATACCTTGTTTTGAAAATTTATCTTATTATATAGTTTTTGAAAAAATAATAATAATTTATTATTACTCTCATGGTCATGTCACTATTGATGATTATCGATTTTGATTTACTGACATGATTCACAGTCTTTCTACCAATGAACCATATGTATTGGAATCCATGGAAAAACATGTCTTTTATGTCAAATGTCATCTTTGACCTAAATATGGTGTCATTATTAAAGTAATCCCAAGACATATTTTGGATGATGGTGATGATGGAATTGACACCATCCCTGGTCACATTTTCTCCAACCAATTTATTACTTATTATGACTCTAATACATTAATTTCTAAAGTTGATTGCAAACCTGGAGCTATGGTGGGAATTATATTGAAGCATTCATCTTTTTTCTCAGTTCTATTGGTTTAGCTCGACTTGAGTTGTTGAGGTTTGTGCTATAAAAATTTATTTACTATTGATTACAAATATTTTTTATCCAACTACACCTTCATGTAAATTTTTAATATTTATTGGTTTCAGTTTTTATTGATTTGGATTTTATAATATTGATTTGAATTGTATTTAGACCTACCAAACCAAACAAAACTGAAACTGTTAAATTGTAACAAAAAACTAGATGAATTGAATTGGACATATCAAACTAATTGATATGAAAATAAAAAACAATAGAAATAATGACCTAACCCAAAAAATTGAAAAATTACCTAACTGAAAATATGAACCAAATGACCTAAGACAAATAATCCATTTCTCAATTTTTTTGTTTTTTGGTTACAGAGTAGTTATCATTTTCTAATTACTTTCATATTTATTTTCAAATTAAAGAAATGAAACCATATGAGGGGAAGCGAAGAAAAAATATGATGGAAAACAATTTTTGAATGGATGAGATGGGCATTCATCCATTAGTTCTCATTGTGGGTATTTTATTTCAAATATATATTACAATAACATATAATGTCATGTGATTAATTTTGTTTTAAAAATTTATGTAGGATCCACCACTTAGGCACCAGCTATTTGACTAGAATCCTATTATTGGTCCTAGTACTTAGTCTGGCAGTATGAGGGGGGTGGTACAAGAGCTAGGAGATCCAGTCAGCATACCTATTTAGACCCTTCCCCTCCCACTAGCGTACCATCTCCCACACATTCTAATCCCGCTATGTCATTAGGGACACATGGGATATTTAGGCATACCATACTTTCACCACCATTTAAATATAAGCCTCTTCACCCATATTTATTATATCCCATGATTATTTCCACTCCTCATCCATATTACGCAGTTGGTCAGTCATCCATGCCATCTTCATTACCATCTACTTTTCTTCTCTGGGATTCTAAATTCCTTCTTCGACTACTCATTTGACATAGTCTGTACCCACAAATCATATATTGAGACCCACTCCACTAGTACATGGTAATGTTCCTTCAGTGGTAGTGGATCAAGAGGCGCCCATTGAGTAGACTATCGCAGGTATATTTTAAAACACTAACAAATTTTTTAACATAATTTATTTTCATTATAACATGTATTGATATAATATTTGTTTTTATATCATAACAAATACATCTATTAATAAAAGGTGGGGCGGGGGTGTACACACATGTGATCAGTGTGGAACCCCTTCGCACAGTTGATAGTGGAGTACAATGAAGACAACCAAATGATCGAAAAAAAATAGGGTAGCAATGTCAGAGTGTTTTGGCGATGCTTGCCAAATACTATGACATCATTCCTATTTGCCCAATCTCATGGAGACAATTTCCAAACGAATTCAATGATAATGATTTGGCACATATATGGGTAAAAATAATTTTTATTTAATGTGATGTTATTTTTGTATTTATGTGAATTAATATTTTGGTGTCAACTTCGGTTTAATTTTCCCTTTGTTGAGGGTTCACAGACGCCACGTCTAATGGCGTTAGGTGAGATTTGGAGAGCCTATAATCATGATTTATATATTGTCCAACATGATAGATTTGGCCCAAATTTAGAGATGATACCTATCATGGATGATTTTTTTATAGAACAGTATTGGAAAATGATTACTCATTGAACGACTATCAAGTTTAAGGTATTAATCACATTTGAGGTATTTAAATATAAATTTTCATGTTTTTCATTAATACTATATTTTGTATTATTGAATTTTATTTAGGAATCATCAAGTAAAAATAACAAAACATTGATTCTAAAAAATACCTCCATGCATTGGGGCGTACTATGATGTCATATCATGAGAGGGAGCTGGTACGACATATGTTTATAATTTTTCTCTAGGACTTGAACTTTCTATTTTTTCCCTATAATTTATTTGATTTATAAACTTTTCATATAATCTTATATTGGAAACTAATTATTGGTAACCTATTTTGAATTATGTTTTCCTATATTCAATGTCATTTTAGAGGTAGTTATTGAATATTGAAGGATGTGTGCCTTGAGAAAAAATTGTTTTGCTCAAGTAGAAGAAAAAAATATGGAAGTGTGGTTAGTGAGATGACATAGAAGAATATTTTTAGTTTTAAATTATTTTTTTCGAATTTTAATATCTATTTTTTAACTTAATAGTGTATTTATATTGGTAACAGGCTGCTTTAGAGGCCCTTGATGCCTAGGAACCTGACAATTTTGGTCCAAATGATCACTTACATCAGGTGTTGGGAGATGAGCACCTTGGAAAAGTATGCTACCGACCTAGGAAGATTATAGTCTCGAAGAGGTATTGTTTAAGAACCTGGATCTTCATTTCAGGTATGTTTTTCCTTTTCTTGTTGTTTTTTAGAAAAAGATGAAAATCTGGAATTTTTCAAAGTACACGCCGTGTACTTTGATGCCACGCAAGGCCGTGTGCTGGCCGTGTCCGGGAAACACACACAGTGTGTAGAGGCTATGTGGAGGCCGCTTAAATCGAAGTACATAAAGGCCTAGTACACGTCGTGTACCCTAAAAGTACACTCCGTGTACATTCTTTTTTTCATTTAACGGATCGGGGTCACGCCTAATCGACAGAAACACCTTCTTCTCTAGGTTTTTCGATCGAGAGCGCAAGTACAGTCGCGAGCATCCTCTGATCCCCTGATCCTCCATCTATTTTTCGAATCGACCATCGTTGATTGCATTGGAACCGTAGATATATACAATGTTTTAAGGAGAATAAAGCCTTGTGGTTCAAGTATATTGATCTCCTAGCATCAAGGTAGGTGGTTTGTGCCTTACCTTTATAAGTCCTTGAGTTTTATGTGAAAATTCCACCAATACCCGTGAACAGGGTATTGCGTGTTTACCATTTTTCCCCTGTTGTTTTCCTGTCTTGCTTTTATGCTTGTGTAGAGGTAAGTTGATCATGTTTGAGGATAATTAATGTGCTTGGATGCTTTTCCCATGATTTGTTCTATTTATGACCTTTGGGTCTTGTTAGTGTAACATCCCAGGTAAATGAAGAATAAGACATATTTCATATTTATTAATATTTGTTAATTAAATATTAATTTAACTTTAAAGGGGTTTCTATGTTCGATAGCTTACCTGATACGCAACAACGGGTTTCTTTGGAATCTTACGTTGCACACTAATAATATAATATTATTATTTTAAATGGTAGTTCACTCCTAGTCATTGTATTGGCAGGACTGAAAAAAACTACCTACAATATGATTATACATGATTGTTAAATGTATTTACATTTATCCAATAAAATGTCAGAGGCTTAAAATATGAATGAATCTAATATTAAGCATAATTTACATTAAAAGGCCGATTTACCTCCTTTTAATAGAGAACCTTTTTTAAATATAGTTTTGGTCACTTTAATACATTCTAATTGACCAAATAAAATCCTTCTTTATAATAGGGACATCAAATTTTACTTTGGGTAATTTTTTGGTATTTTCCTGATAAAGTTCATTTTTTAATGAATAGTGAGAAATATTGTATTTTAATTCAAAAGTTCCTTTTAATATAATTTATTTATATGGTTATATTATCTTATTAATTTGTTTTAAAATTAAATTAAACTATATTTTTACCTTTTAATCCAATTTTGGTCATTGGAATTAATTTCACTTTGAAATTGGACTTAAATAAGTATCAATCTTTTGATAGTTATTGTTTCTTAAAAACACGCTATTTGTTTTGATAATGGGAATTAATTTTAAAATTAATTAAATCCACTTCTATGTTTTTAATTTGGAAAAATAGACATCACTTTTTAATTCGTAATATCAAAAATATCTTAGGCTGAATTTTTGTTATTTTTCTGAAAAACTTCAATTTTTGATTAATAGTGAGACCACTTAGTGGTTGTTAAAAAAACTGACTTTTTCATTTAAATGAAAATTTACCACTTCTGTGAATTGAATTTCAAAAATATCACTTACATGATTGTTATCAAGAAGTGAAATTTGGTTCATTAAGATGAAAATAATTTTTTTTGAATATTAACTTTTGACTTTTATTTACCAGGTTAAAGGTAAATAGGGCAATTCAAGGTTAAAAGAATATTATAATAATTCAAAATTACATTAACACATTTCCTAACCTTATTGGTTGAGTCATTTACGAGCATGGAAATCTTTGGGTCGATTTTGGGACCCCATTGAGCCACTTGGGAGAGATAATGACAATTTAGATTAATTAATTTAATGTGAAGACAAAATTGACATTAACAATAATCGTTTAGTAATTAATTTTTATATGGTGTTATATAAGTCCTATTTTAGACTATAAATATTATTTGGAAAGCTAAAAATATTTCCTACATGATAGTATGTTTTTTATAATTTTTAGACATTTAATAAATTAAATTATTTATGACACAATAATGATGCAGTATTTACCTCATTAATAAATGATTTAAATAAATAAAATTATAATGATTAAAATATTATCTAAAACATGTCCAATTCTGATTGGATGATTTTATTTCTATGATTAGACATCTTATCTTAGACTCTAATTATTTTTGGACCATTAGAAACTGAATATCATTATATAATAAAACAATGTTTTCATACTTTCCTAAAGAGCCCCTCCTCTTCCTTATAAAAAGAGACCATTTCTATCCTATTACTCACACCTATCAAGCCATTTGGCTTGTCCAAACTCTGCCCAATTAATCTCCCTACATCCCTCTACTCCTTCTATAAGCCTTACTTTAGGCCTAAGTCCCTTCAAGAAGTCCTTTGGTTCAAACCAAAGGGAGTTACACAAATTAAAGGTAACTGTTTCTCTTAAATTGTTTTTTTTTATTTTACTTCTCTAACCCCTAAAATATTTTTATTTACTTTCTTTTGTAACAAAACCAGTATCCTCAATATACTAGGATTTTTTTTATGAGACCTATTCAAACTACACTTACACCCAAATCAATCTAATGGATGAAGAACATAATGTTTCTGTGGATGGAAAACTAACGCCTCACAAAACGATGATTGTTCAATTACATCTTACCACGTCTCATGGTGGCCATTATGATAGAACTGTATTTATATATGATATATATTATTTTTATGATTTCCTTATTCTTCTGTACTTCCCAATTATATCAATCCTTTATGGTTTCCATAGTGGGTAAATACGATAATCTCATTTGAGGAAGTGCGGACTACCGCCCCCTAAAAGTGATGTGATTCGTTAATGCCTTATGTGGGATGTATAAAGGATAGATTTAATGATATTATATATTATATTATACTTTAATTATAATATACCTATGTATCATTATGTTTTATTTCCATTAAAATAAGAAATATAAATGAAAGTAGCGTTCATGCGTACGTACAGCTTACCGTCTCCATGAACGATGCATTTCATTTCTTACCTCCAAATGTTATGTACTATTATAAATACATGTATATACTTGATATATATTATAAATATGATATCTAAATCATGAATATAATTCTGGATGTAATGTACTATTGACCGCACGAGCAACATGTAATTATAAAAAGTCCATTTTTGACTCAAGTACCAAATATCGATAAAACGAACGTTATTAACTTAAATTATTACATCATGTTTATAACATGGTAATAAGTGATATAAAATGAATAATAAACATGAAAAAGGTTCTTAAGAAAGTAGAAATTAACTTTAGTTTATTATTCAGGTGATTAAAGAACGATCGAGTCAAGTCGGATGCGAGGTGAGGGACTTCGTCTCAATCTCCTTTCATTGAGGCATATTTAGTTTTATACGTGACATTATTTTATGAAGTGTATAAACCCATTTGACTTTTCATTTCATTCAAAGGGAATCTTTTTATACGAAGCGTTTTACTAAATGACAAAAATGAATGTTTTTTTTACGTAAGTGGTGACAATGAAATTTCCGCCGCCACGAGTATTATTTGACATTTGGCTTCTATAACAAGCCAGAATGTTTTTAAAAGAAAAAAATAAATACCATATACTCTTTTTATGTATTTTGGTATTAAAAATGATTTATAGAATGGATTTATTATTTCAGTATCTTGAAATTTTATTTTTTTATTTCAATGTAGAAATGTTATCTTTCTTTTATGCATATGTTATGTGTTATGATCATGGTATGGTTATTGGGAATTATTTACATATAAGGGTAGTTTCATAATAAACCTAGGGCGGGTGAGCCCGAGATAGCTCTCCAATTCATTGGGTAACATGACGGAGGTAAACCTGAATGTTTCTCCTAAGAGATTTAGGGAATATACTATGATGGGTATTCCAAAGTAACTCCCTATGTAGCTATGATAGCTACAATTTAAGTATGACATGGATGCCACAAGTTACCTTTATATTTTATGATTTCTATGTGACTTTCATAAATCTTATGATTTCATGAGGTAAGTAAAAGATTTCATGTTTTGTATGTATTTATGAAAAAATGTTTTCATTCTTTGTTTTATAACCCTTACTGAGCTTTTTATGCTCACCCCAAGTTTTGAAATGTTTTCACAGGACTTAAAGATGAATAGGGTCAAGGATGGGATCAAGGGAAAGTCATGCTGTCTAAAACATGGAACTAGACATGACTCTTTTTTTTAAGAGTTTTTATTTTATAAAAAAATTGGAAACGGTGTAGAAGTGTCTACCTTGTAATATTTTGATATGTAATAGTTATGTCCTAATTCTCTAAAACTCTAAACCTGAAAATATCCTCAAAGTGAATTATTCATTTAATTCAATAATATGTAAGGTTTAAGGCTAGCTCCTTATAGTTAGCCTTTGGCCATTATACCTGTTTTCTATGCCTTGTGACCGTAGGATGGAATGATATTCTTGACATTCTTGTTATATTGTAGACTGGTTATCCAAGTAGATCTGTAGGTGTACTTTGGCCTTATAGCATTATTATGCACTGATTGGCACGGGACTGTGAGAACCTGGTGCTATAGACTATAAGGGATAGACCAAGTGATCTTCCCAGATAGTCTTGGATATTATATACTATATAGGGATAGACCGAGTGAGATTCCTTATAGAGACTTGGATATTATAGACTATAGGAGGGTAGACCAAGTGGGCTTCCTCAGAGAGTCTTTACTTGTTTGTTTTTCCTTAAACCATTCCAGGCTAGAGGACGAATTGACCGAGTGAGCTTCCTCAAAGAGTCTTTGATAGACCTGAGACTATTAGGGGAATTGACCGAGTGAGATTCCTCAGAGAGTTTCTAGACCTTGGGTCTATAAGAGGGTTAGACCACATGATCTTCCTCAGAGAGTCCCTGACTACCCTGGACTATAAGAAGAATTGACCGAGCGAACTTCTCTAGAGAGTATTATAATTTCGTATTACTAAACCATAGGGGTTAGGCTGAGTGAACTACCAAGAGGGTTGTTGGTACTTCTTGGATAGGACCAGAGGGGTTGGCTGCGAGTAATTCCCATAGGGTTTTCTGTTGTGGTTAGCTGATTGCTTTACTGCTATTTGTTGTTCTGTGGATTGATTACTGTCGTATATCATCTTGTTATTGCTTACTGATTATTGGCTACTGTTTACTATTACTGTTTACGGTTACTGTTTACTGCTTACTGTACAATTACCTGCCAAATTCTCACTGACTGTTAGGCACAGATCTTTGGGTGGTTGCCTACTGGGATTTAGTCTCACACCCTATTTGGGTGGTCGCCTACTGTTTACTCATGGCATGCACCTAGCCTGAAGTACGACTTCCTGATTCCTGACCTCCCTATGGTGCTCCTCTAGTCTCCGTCTAGTGACCCCTCAGCTGGGTCCCACTATCTCTAATGTGTTCTCCACGTGTAGCAGAAACGCGACTACCTATCCTGGTACCAAACCTGAACCAACTCTAGATGTCACAGTCTATCCTAGTCCCCACCTGTTAGCTATCTGGTAAGGATTCATGCAGAACCTCTCTAGATGTCCAACCTATCCACATGCTCGGCACTCCTTTGTAGGCCTATCGCACTAATTCCATACATGTCGTGGTTGTCCACATTGAAATACAATCACTGAAGAACTGCTACAAGGTGGTCTAGTTGAGTCTGTGGCCTGACTGCCCTATTAGAACTCATCCCGTCCTCGCTTCTTGTAATCTGAACCATCACCTGATGTCATCGCCCGACCAACCTAGGGACTATCCATTTGGTTACCCTTCTCTATGAGCGCCTGATCCACCACATTTGACAATGAACCCATCCTTAAGATACTCACCTGGATCTGAATAGTGTTTCGTAAGCCATCCTTGAAGCGCATCACCCTTGTCGTTTCATCGCTTACCATACTAGGTGCAAAGTGAGACAGCTCAGTGAAAGTAGTTTCATAGTCCTTGACGGACATGTCTCCCTAATGAAGGCTCAATAACTCCTGAGTTATCTCTTCCCTTAGTATCTCTGGGTAAAAGTGATCTAAGAACTTGTCCTCAAAGTCTTTCTATGCTAGACCCTTGGGCCTGTAAGCTAGAACCTGCACATCCCACCAGCGCTTCACCGGTCCTCACAGCATGTATGTCGCCAACTTGACCCTCCACCCTGGAGGTGTCTCATGTTTCTCGAAGATCATATCCATGCTCTCTATCCAATTCTCAGGCACCGGAAGACCACCATCACCCTGAAAACGTAGTGGGTTCTACAACTGGAACTCCCACATCAGATATTCCATAGATGGATTTGTACCCTATGCACCTCTATCGATCCCATGCAAGACATGTATCAGGCTAGCTCGGAGCTACTAATCGAGCCAGGGTCTGAAAGCTACTAAAAACGGTTATTGTCCTGCTTAAACTGAATCCTAGACCTATTCCTATCCCTGAGCCTGTACCTACGGCTCATGCACTGCTTGCACCAGATCCTGAATCAGATCATGCTTCATCAGTACTGTACCATCTCTCACTTGACGCTCCATCTGAGTCGTCTAAGAAGGAAACCGATGAATACCATAAATGGTCAGACAACCCACACACACACACACACAGATATATATATATATATATATATATATATAACAATACATTCACAAAAATAGGAAACTAAGTGCAAGGAAACACATAACTATTAACCTTACTCTCACCCACCGCAAACCATGCCCACAATATCCCAGTCTCGTGGCCTCCTTACCCGCCCACAACAGATCCAAGTATCAAAAGTACCTCAAGCCAGGCCCATCCGGATAACCAATGTTGCCTCAAACTAACGACTGAGTCAGCCAATCCTGATGATTAAAATCACCTCAAACATAGTACCTACCTACTTTTATAAGAGCCAGACCCAAATACCCTGCCACATGCAACTCTAAAAATATATAAAGCATGGAATAACACATTGCAATAAACAATAAATTATATGAGGAATTTAACCAATTCACATTTCAAAGCATACAAGTCATGAAAATTTATATTATTCACATTTCATTATCACTTTACAAAGCAAACGTGTAGTTATGAAATTGAAATACCCTAAAAATGTGCCTATAAAAATCCAAACAATCAAGCCTTGCCATACCGGGCCAAGGTCCCATTCTCCCTTACCGCACCAGGTCAAGGGTTACATATCATAATCAATAACATCACACACCAAGTGAGACACTAAGGTGGAATTCATATAAACTGTAATCTGAGAAAAAAGCAAACAACAATTACCAACCATGGAAACTTGATCCATCCCTCGTACCTGGGGATGCAAGCACCCATGTACAATCTAGAAACCCAGTTCCAACAACATCCTATCTCCAGTATACCATGTCCCAATAAGTAAAACTAGTATAAATAAAAGATAAGTCTCAGTCTCATTAGTATCTAGCAAAACACTGCTACTAAATCCCTATCAAGAACTCCTCTAATACCACTTTGTAATGAATCAGACCCGAACAACCACCGAAACATGGATAAATGGGTAGAGAGTTACTACCTTAGGCACACCTCCTAGAATTCCAAAGGATGTCGACTAGCAGTGAGAGTCTGAATGGGTATAGTGGGGAGGCTATACCCTCTCAGAGGATAATAATGGTACTGGTCTGAGTAATAATATGTGACATGTAGTGGAGATGAACGACTCATCAAACTCAAACCAGACCCACATAGTAGAAGAATATACAATATCAATAAATAGAGGAAGCAATGTATAAAAAAGTACATCAGAAAGTAAACAGAACTACATGTTGAACACCACTTGCAACTACTAAATAGACAAATCGTGTATCCATAGCAAGTCAATATATAAAAGGGTTCCAATGGATAACCAAAAGTAGAAACAATAAACAAGGTAAGCATACTGGTATAGGAAATAAATCAAAAAAAAGTAAACTCCTACTAGGCAATACCTCAAGGTCCATACCATCTCTAAGCAACAGCTAATACAATCCAGCTCCTAAATCTGATCTCTTTTCTGCACGTAAATCCATAATGTCTACATGCATCCTGAAGGGCCCATGTAGGGTGTGAGATGAATCTCAGTAGGATACCACCCAATAGTGCGTACCTAATATAAGTGTTTAAGCAGGCATACACTTATAAGGAAAGTAGTAAACACTATGATGCACAAATAGACATAGGCTCCACTATTTCTCAGCAACCACAATGATGTGTCATCTACTTTAACCAAAATCAGAATATCTATCGTGTAACCTGGACCCACGTGCCACCTAACACCTCATTTCTCAAGTACCGACGTCCCGAAGGCACTCTAAAATAGTATTAACCCAGAGGAACAATGATGTCTGTACTCAAATAAGTAACTGGATGGATAGCGATGTCTGCCCTCAAATAAAGTAACTGGAGGGATAGCAATGTCTGCCCTCAAACAAATAACCAAAGGGATAGCGATGTCTGCCCTCAAATCACAGTGATCCTCTACCTCAAATCCAATAGCCTCAATGCTATCCCCTGAAATCTCCTCACCTTCCACATGGATTCCTACAGAAACCACCCCAAAAAGTATAGTACCTAAACCGCAACTAACGGGGGCCTCTACCCACATGAGTGTTCAAAACCACCTTATCATGGAGTCTCTCTATGTGCACACTACTCAAAATTTCCAGGTGAGTGATAATCACAAAATTAAGTTCCCAATCCACAATGTCTTTGACACCTTCTGTCTTTGAGACCATGTCACTCAAGTATGATGGCCACACCATCCATGTAACCTGGGTCTTACCCAACCTGAAAGTCACACTACCTCAAACCAACATCCATGATGCCCTATCCTATGGTCAAAACCACCCAATGTAACCCGGTCCAAGGCCAAACTATGATCATCATCACTCAAGAATATCTGGTCTACGTACAACACAAATTGAAGGCTCCAGAAGATGAAATAACACACACCATATATATATATATATATATAATCAAAAGAAAACACTAGAAAAAGGGAACCAAACTAAACAGTTGAATTGCACTAGCCAGGTGTCGTCCCATACCAGCACTGAGGTCTTAAAAGCCTCTAATGATTCACATCAAGGTTTAATAAACCAAACTCAACAATTTAAAACAATAAAAACCAATTATAACCATTTTGGGCACCCCCATCCAAAATTCCCCAATGCGAAACGACCCCTTGCCCGACCCCCTCTAGAAAAATAGGTAAAGGGCTTACCAAAAGGCATCCCATGAGTCTCATAATCAATTTAACATATTTAAGAAGGTATGAAATGGTCTTTCTCAAAATACCCAAATACGCTCCAATGGACATGCCACAAAAAAGTCTACAAAAACACGAAATAAGGTATACACCACCTACCTGAGACTCGTAAATGTAGGCACATCCTATATCGTGCTCCAATTTGAAGTCTATCTTCGTAGATCTATGTTTCCATTAAATCTCGGTAATTATACTCAGATGGAAACTACGACATGTGAGGCAAAGGATCAAGAATAGAATATGTTGTGTGGGTTTAGCCTCACATATGCGATCCCATAGCCACTGATGGATTAAATAATGGATGTCGGATAACTAATCTATGAGAAGAAACGTTTTCGGCCTTCTGGAGCGTCAAGGTCTGAAAACGAGGAGAAAGAATGTATTTCTGGAAAAGTGACGTGGCACCCTTTCATTTAAGAGAATAAAAATAAAAATACATGGCATGTATAAAGGACCACATGCCATGTAGTTTCCTTGTCTATACTCTGACTTATGTGGAGGTAGCCACACAGCTTTGACAGGCCACACGGGTTGACACATGGCTAGAACTCAGCTGGTACACAGAAAGAAGAATACACGTCGTTTCAAGCAACAGTACTTTCCATGTAGTAGGAAATTCATACACAGTCATCAGATGATATGTACTCGGTGAGCACGTGGTTGGTACACTCCTAACCCATACACGGCATGCACTTTGGAGTACATGGCGTGTAATCAGGAAATTTCCAAACCTTCCCATATTTTCCCAGTTTTCTCAGAAACAAGTCAAATATTCAAACATGGTTGGCATTTTGACCCATTCCAAAAACTCAGGTTCTTATAGAATTGTTTAAGGTTTTATATCTCATTAGATAACTATGATAATTGAGTAAGAAATACTCTCTCCACTATGGGAATCTTGTAAGGATTACTACTCTACTATATTATAGGAAATATGTTGTGATACCAACTCTACTATAATATTCTTACTTATTATTATGTTTATTTCACTTCATTTTACTAATTCATGCTTTATTTTTAAGAAATTCCAATTTTTTAGGATATTCCATGTTCTAAATATGTTCTACTTTCTTACGTTGTGATTTTATGTTTTTTTTATTTCTAGTCAGTGTTTCTAAGACATGTTTTGATAACATTTATTTGGTCTTATACATATATTCCATGATCCTTAATTATTAATCATGTTTTATAATTTTAGGTTATGATCCGATGATATTTTTATTTTATATTTCTCCCTTGGTCATGTTATCCCTTATGTTTTTGATAGTATAGTTTTTGACCAGTTGATATGTATCAATTTTTGAGCATTCGAGTTCACCACATTCTTATGTTTCTATTCCCCATGTTATGAAGATAATTATTTCATATGATATGTCTAGAAAAGGATCTATAGGATCATGATTATAGAGAAATTATCAAAATTGTTTTAAAATAATATGTTTATGTATCTTGTCTTCAAGACACTAAACCTTCATGTCATTGGGTTATGCAACTATTATTGAGATGCATTAATTAAAATATTGTGTCATTGTGTTATTTATGTATTTTTATCTTAGGTCAACATATTTTTTATATAGGGTTTAGTTATTTTTGGAGATTATTTTAGGTAAATTTTTTATTAAGGTTAGATAACCATAGTAAAAACCCTAGAGATGAGTATAAGTATTGGATGATACCATAAAATATTAGTAAAGTTTTGAGTAAGTGGTTTTCCTAGAAATAATTCCATGTATGGATATTGAAATGTGGATGTGGATATGGAATAGATTAATGTTCGAGTAATCAACCTGAAAAGGGTTGGTTGAGCCTTGAATTGATCATCACTTTGACCCATGATGACTGGGCCTAAGACTACACACCTAGCTAGACACTCTAAATGGATTTTCTTTGGATGGTCATATTCTATTTAAGAGCCTATATTAAATATTTATTTCCTAGTTACTTTGAGGAATCAAGTTGTTAAGTATAATATAACCCAACATAAAGTAACCTAGGTTAAACTATGATTGATATATATTGAACTTAAGGAAATATTTAACAATGTGAAAATATAAAATAAAAATATGTTATAAAGTTGAATTATTTTTATGATTATGATAATTCCCTCATGTTTTTAAATGCTTCATCACTCATGTAATACCTTTTGGTTTTAGTAATGGTTGGAACTAGAAGAAACCATGGTTGTGAGAATCAATGTGGAGATTACCTCAATGAGCAACCCATCATAATGGGATATGGAGTGAGAAACCATTTGATTATTCCAAACCAGCTATCAAAAAATAAGATTAATAATGTAAACATAGTTTATTTCACAAACACAACAAATTAAGGAATTATATAATCTCATGAATGATAAAGTGAAAAATATGATGAAGGAAAAAAGTTAAATTTCATATATGAAAAAATGAAGAAATAAGAACAAAGGGAATTTCCTAATAGGGGGTGGAAGATGTTTTACTTATGGTAGAGGGGGTCATTGAGCATAAAACTATTATAGGAAAATGAAGAGGTTGTTTAGCATAATGGGACTGGAAAACATGCATCCAAAAGCACCACTATTGGTCCAATTCGATAAGTGTATAAAACTTAAACATGATCTAAGCTAGTGTTATAATCAAAAAGATGATATGGGTGATAGGTGTATTAAAACACTAAAATCATGGTAATAAGGTGGAGTCTTTTCAATGACTACCAATGAAATGGATTTTGATAACTAAATCCTCCACTCTAGAATTATGAATATGTAATATTTATTCTATCCACTCTAATTTTTCTATCTTTTGTTTTTCTATTAATACCACCCTAATGTTATGTTTAACAAATAAAATATCTTTTCGTATAATGGTTTCGCTTAAAAATTATTTTTATGAGAAAATAAATCATAGTATGGATCCTTTATATGGATTTGATGTAATTTTCCTAATAGATTAACTATTTAAACTTGGAGTCTATATTCACATATCATATTTAGATTAACCACAACATCATCACTATTAAGAAAACTGGTGGGGTGGAAAAAGTAACTCGAAGTCTCCCTAGATATATTTTAACATCACTATAATAATAGATGATAACAAAAAAATATTCTTCTTAATCATCCTTAAATGAACCATAACCATGTGTAGGACCCTATGTTTCCTGTGAATTTGAAATCACTATACCAATGGTGGGTGTATAATACAACCCCCACCACTACCTCTAGTGAAACATGACACAATGGTCATGTGAAAATGGGGGAGGATACCTAATAACCTAGGGACTGGGAGAAGTTTGAGAATTAGGTTTGATTCCCTAGAGCACGTGAGTCCAAGAATCATGTGTGGGAACAGTTAGGCTATTAGAAGGCAATGTTTGGACTTATTAAGACCCAATCAGAGTGAATGTGGTGGGGCATCCACCCCCTTTAACCTTCTTCTAAGAGAATTTAACAGAGCAATCAATATAATGACTATTGACCCAAGAGAGAGAGAATATGGGTGGTTATTTGTTGAAGCTTATGAAAAGGGTTAAACTAGAGAGGGCATAGGCCAATGTAGCGGAAGAAGATACTCTATAAAGGATCAAAAGGGATATAAATGTGTACCTTGACTATCCTTTTTAGGAGGAGGATAATTCTTTATTGACTTCATCATTTGACCTCAAATTTCCACTAGAATTTCTATGTTAAAGAACCATGGGGGATGAGAGATAGGTGCATGTGGTGTAGTTATTATAAAAATAGAGAACCATATTTAATAAATTAAAAAAAATTATGATGATATAATATTGCAGGTACAAACTATGAACTCAAAAAATAGGTCTTAACACCAATCAATGAGAGTAATTTTTTTCAAATGTTTATTAAGAGAAAAAATATTGGTATTATTCTTATTATAAGTGAATAGATGTGATTTAAACCTCATTTAAAAATTAACTCTTGAGTCATCTAATAGATACCCCTAGCTAACTCATTAGTAAGTAAAAAATTAAAAATTTGAGGATGCAATTTATTTAAGGTTGGAGGACACAACAACATGATATTTTACTATAGATTATACTTAAATAAATAATATATTAAATAGTTTGTTTCATACAGTACACTGAATTAAAATTAAAAACCTTGATATATTTTTAATATTAAATATGACCATTAAAACCTAGTTGTTAAATTAACATGTATAAATCAAAGTAACCATATTGAAAAATCACCAAAGTAAGTAGGAAAAAATAGAATTTTGGAAGTGGAAGTATTCCTTAAAAATACCATTTTTTGAGATCATAATAGAGATAGATTTGTTAGGGTTTTCCGCAGACCAAGCCCAATTAGAACTCTATAAATTACAATTTGAGAAAAACTGTATATGGGAGAAGTTAAAGCTTATAGAGATTACTATAAGATCCATGTTTGCCAATCTACCACCCAAAACTGAAACCATAGATTATCTGATGCTTAGGTCTTATATGATGTTCATTAGGTGTTATGTAAGTATAAATTATTATTATATCATCTTGTAATAAAAAATCTATATATATCATGAATTTTAATACTTTTCTAAAATCCATTTTTTCTCAATTCAAATTATGCTTAAAAAAATTATTTTTTAGATATAATAAATTTACTTCAAGAAATTGAGTTTATTATTTTGATTAAATAATAACAAGATATATTAAAACTTGATTAATTAGTCATTTATAGGAAAATAAATAGTTAATATACAAAAATTCATTTTTTATAAAGTAGTTTTCACTATATATTATTTTTTAAAATAAAAAAAACATATATATTTAGTATGTAAATTTGAAAAAATTACCTTAATTTTTGGTTTTTTAATGAAAATATTATCTTAAGATGAATTTTTTATATTTTTCTAAAAAATTGATTTTTAGGTGAACCGTTCAGTATACCATTTTCATCAATACTATGAATTTTTAAACCATTATTAGTATATAAGAATGAAATATAAATTTAGGATATAATTTTTTTGAAAAAATAAATTTTTTAATTGAAATTATATATTTTAAAATTATAATTGTTTTGAAAAACATATGATTGATATTTTAAAACTCAAGTAGTATTTTTCTTAAAAATTGAGTTAACACAGTATGAATTTATAATATTAGAATTACTTTTTAATAGTTTTAGTAATTTAACCATACAAAGTAGACTTTAAATTTGGAATAAATTAGCCCAAATTATTTAAAAAGTACCATTTTATTTTTAGGCATAAAAAAGATAACAATTATTAAAGTTTATTACCATGAAAATAGTAAAACTGTTTTTCTAAAAAAATGTTTTATTAACATTGTTTGATTTTTATCTTATCCAATAAATTAAATTTATCAATAGTGATTACACATATATATTAATGTATTAAAACTCATTCATTCATTAATGTTTACTAAATATGATTACGAACACTTAATTTTGAAAACATCATATTTTACAATGAAAAATGTTTTATATATATTATATGATTTAATTTAAAAGTTAATTTTATTAAATTTAGAAATTAAATTGGATTAAATTGATTATAAATTTAGGTATATCAAAACCAAATTTATAAATATGTGTTACATTATATTTATAATAAAATATAAATTACTTAGTTAAAAAAAATTGTTACCAATGTAGAAACTAAAATTAAAAAATGTAAAAATAAAATAGAAAATAAGTAAAAAAAGTTTTAAAACATGTGTGGAAGTTATTGTTTGAGGATTTATATAACCAAGTAAACCCCAATCCATTATTTTAAATATTTTTATTCATTGACCTTTGAATAGTGTAATTATATCATTGAAAACTAAAGAGTATTCAAAAAAGTGTCTTCTTCTTCACATATAAATGGGACTCACTCTCTCCACTTCATGCCACACCTATACCATAAAATTTATTCTTAGAAATCTAAAATTTTATTATAACTGTATCCTTATCCCACTTACTTAGTCCTCTGGTCACCATTACATATCTTTTGGAATCTATTTCCAAGGATATTTCTTAAAAAAACCTCAACCTCACGATATAAATATTAATTTCCTCTTAGAATTTTCTTCTTAATATTCATCTTCCTAACCTATTATATCCATAATAATATAATAAAATAGGTATCTTTGTTATATATATTTTATTATATTAATTTAACAACCTTTATTTATTTCTCTCTTTCTATTAAGAAAAAAAAAGTGTCGTTAGTGTGTGTACGTAGACTACCACCTCCAAGAATAGACATATTCTGTTTTTTAATAATGCCTATAATGGTTGGTTTTAATGATTATATTGATGAATAAATATGATATATATTATATAAATATTATTTTTAAATGTAAAATTATCATATAACTTACTTTCATGTCATTCTTAGAAAAATAAAAATGTTAACTGTGTGTTTGGAGAATACTGCCTCTACAAAGTAATATATCTCATTTTCACCTAGTTTCTCTTTTAATTATTGAATTATATTTTAGTATGACTCAAAAGCCTATAATTATCTAAATAAAATCACTATTATCTGGTAATAATTATATTATTTCCAAAATAATTCACTTTCATGATCATAATCATCCATTAATTGTAGTATGTTCATGTTTGGGTCAGTTTAACCACTTACTTGAACAATGCTATGAAATTATATTATTAATGACTATGAAAACATGGTTAATGATATAATATGATATAAATATTTAAAAAATTATTTTTTTTATTATTCTATAATGTATACATCAATTTTTACCTAAATATTTAAGAAAACACGTTTTATTGGTAAAGAAAATCATCGATGACTGTTTTAATCGATATAATATTCAATGATAAAGAGTGAAACACTCATTAAAGTAAATTAAAAAATATATAAATAATTATAATCCATGAATTTTATTAAATTTTATTAATTTTTTATTATAAAATTTTAAATAATAATGAATACTAACATCACTCCAAAGAAACTAGAACAAACGGTCAAAAACTATAAATACCTAATGTGGGAAAATAGGAAAAAACTAACTAATATGTGTATATATATATAAATATTATATATGAAAATTTTAAACATTTTTAGTATGAATGTGGTTTTGAAATATTATATTAATAAATATATTTTTTTTATAGGATTTAGAATGCATTCAACTAAGAATGAATAAAAGTAAAGGGTTTTCTTAACTTTGATATTTTTTGGAGTCATAATCACTCCACTTCGATTATAATATTTCAATATTGAATTACTCTACCCTATGTTGATTATATATTGTATTTAAATATTATTTTTTAAGAAACATGTTTCACAAAAAATTATTCTTCCTTGAGGAATCTCTTATTTCATAAACAAAATGTAATTTTGTTAAAAATAATTTACATCTATTTTAATGGATTCTTCCTCCATATACATGTTTTTTTCTTCTCACCAAAGTTATCCTTTACCTAGTGGAAACTTGAATTGTTTTTATCTCTAATGTTACTTTTATTCCGATTAATCTATTTTAAAACAAAGTATTCATTGCACTTTTATTGATTTAAATTTTTAATAAATGTGTTTTAAAATATTTAAATGGATTTTCCTTACCATGATCATATAATATTCCCTTATACTTAAAATTTTGAAATATGTTTTATTTATTTTCAATGAAACATTATTGAAATATATTTTTTATGTAATGTTTCAATAAGTTTTATCTTCATCCTAAAAAAATGGTTTTTTGAAAGTGAATTGAAAATCATGTCCTTTTAAGGTGATATTAAGAAACATTTTTTAAATAAAAAACATTTATTTGATTTATCTTCCATTTTCAATGAATTATTATTCAAGAAGAAATGGTTTAAAAATAAAACTATATATACTCTTTATAAAAACTCATTTTGTATTATCATATTTTTGGTATTAAATGATCCTTTTTTATATGATACCATTTTAAAAATGTTTTGAAACACATATTCTTCTTATGGGTTATTTATGATAATATGAATGATTTAATTTTAAGAGACAACCATATGCATGGATAATAATGGGTGGGGTCCAATATCACTCTCTAATTCATTGGTTGAGGTTTTATATCTCATAAGAAAAGTATAAAAAGCATGTAAGGAGTTCTCACTCCAATATAGGAATCAGGTATAGATGTATGGTACATTATGTAATGGGAATCAGGTGGTGATACTTACTCCACTCTGATATCATTACATATAGTTATGTTTTTTATACTAATTTTTCCTAATTTTTGATTTATTTATATGATATGAAAAGGGATTATGATATTACATGTTTAAAAATGTTCCAATTTCTTTTATTATTATTTTCATGTTTTTTTTATTCCTATTATGTGTTTCGAGGCCATGTTTTGATGACCTTTATTTATTATTATGTTTCTATGTCATGATCCTTAATTATCAACAATGTTTTATGATTTTCACTTGTGATTCCATGATATTTTTATCTGATATTTCTATGTTACTCATTTTATCCCTCATGTATATGATCTAACAGTTTTGAGAAGTTTATAATCTTATATTACTGAGTATTTGAGCTCATCCTTTTCTTCTGTTTACATTCCATTGTTTTTGAAAGTGATTATATCCTATGAGATTTCTATAATAGGGTCTTGAGGAGAAAAATTATGTAAAAATGTTTACAAGGGTTCTAAAATAAGATGTTTATGTAGCTATTATCCATGACACAAAACCTTTAAGTCCTTGTGTTATGTGACTATTTGTGAGATATTTTAATTAAACCATGGTTTCAATGTGTTATTTATGAATGTTTACCTTGTGTTTTCATAGTTAGTAGTATAATTGGGTTTAGTTATTTATGGAGATTAGTTTAGTTACCGTTGGTATTAAGGTTAGATAACCTTAGTAAAAACCCTAGATATGAGTATATGTATATGGTGATATCCTGAAATATTGGTATAGTATTGAGTAAGTGGTCTTCCTATAAATATATCCATATTTGGATACTGAAAAGTGGATATGGTTGTGGAACATATGCACCTAAAGGCAATCACCTTGAAAATGATTGGTTGAGGATTGAATCGATCATCACTCTAATGGATGATGAGCGGGACTAAGAATACACACCTCAATAGACACTCATGAGAGATATGATTTAGCTAATCATACACTCTTTAAAAACTACTATAAGGGACTGATTTCACAATTACATTGAAGGATTTTATTTAGAAGTATATAATAATCCAACTTAAAGTATCCTAGGTTAAACTAAGATCGATATAGGTTAAACTAAATGAACTATAGGATAATGTGATAATGTAAAATAAAATGACATTTTTAGGTTGAATTAAATTTATAATTAAGATAATTCCCTTGTATTATTAATGTTTCATCATTCATTTCAACCCTTTTTGTTTTAGTAATGGCTATAACTAGAGGGAACCAGAGGTGTGAGGGACAATGTGGGGACTACCTCAATGAACATCCCATCAGAATGGGAGAAAGAGTGAGAAACCATGTGATTATACCAAACCATCTATCACAAAATATGAATAAAAATTAAAACATAGTATAAGTACCACACACACAAAATAAGAGAAGTATTAAGTCTCATAAATGGCCAAGTGAGAGATATGATGAAGGGAAAATGTTTAATTTTCTATATTTTAAAAATTTTGAAAGAAGCAGTTGGGGTGTTGCCTCTAGTGGAATAGAAGATGATTTAATTATGGAAGATAGGGAAATAGAGCATTAAACTATTATAGGAAAATGAAGAGGTTGGTTAGCATAATGGTATTGTAAAACACACATCCAAACGAACCATTAATGGTCCAATACCTTATGTGTAGAAAACTTAGACATTTTCCAAGTCAATTTCATAATACTATGGATGATAACGATAATATGTGTGAATATCCACCACCACCAAGGTATCAAGGTGGATCCTATTCAATGATAACTTATGAGATGTATTCATATAATTAAATACTCTACTTAAGAATTGTGAATATGGGTTCTTTATTCTATCCACTCTATGTTTCCTAGATTTTTTTTCTAATCATACCACTATAATGTTTTCTTTATAAAATAAAATATCTATATGTATGATAGTTTCAATTAAAATTTTATATTTATGATAATATACATCTTATTATGGGTCCTTTATATATATTTGATTGAATTATTGTAATGTATTAACTATTTAAACCTGGAATCCATATTCATTTATCAAGGCCAGATTACCCACAACATAATCACTATTAAAAAAATAATTAGAGTATAATTATCCACCAGAATCCACTGTAGAGAGATATTAATGTCACTAAAATAATAGATGATGGAAATTAATCATTATAATCATCATCTATCAATGCACTAACACCGTGTGTAGGCCCTGATATTTCCAGATAAATTGAAAGCACTATTCCAATAGTGGATGTAGGAAAACCCCCTATAAATGATGCTAATACAACATGACACAAATGTTATGTGTAAAAGGGGGAGGACACCTAATGACATTATGGATGGGAGAAGTTTTAGAATTGGATTAAATGAACCAAATCATGTAATCCCAAGAAGAATGTGTGGTAAATAGTTTGGGTCTTGGAATAAATAGTTTGGAAACATGAAGAGCCATATAGAGAAAATGTGGTAGCGCATCCATCCCCCACCAACCTTTAGTTGATAGGGTTTCGTAGAGTATGAAACATAAGGACTCATACAAAAATAAGGTGAGGATATCGATGGTTATATTCTAAAGATTCAGACAAAGGAGTTAGATAAGATTGAGAGGGTTTAGGCTAATGCAGTGGAGGCAGCTACTCTAAAAGGTCCCAGAAGAGGTCTTATCATGGTTCTCAATGAGATTTATGAGGAGGATGAGAATTCTTTTTTTAATTATTGTTTTACCTCAACTTTTTTCCAGAACTTCTATGTTAAAAACCCATGGTGTTAATATATAGGAGTGTCTAGTGTATCTTTTATAAAAAATGGAATCATGTTTCATAACTTCAACCAATTTAAGATGAGCTATCCCTACAGGTCTAAACTATGAACTCAAGAAAAAAATAAAATAGGTCTTAATACCAAACAATGAGAGGTATTTGACTCAGATGGTTTGGAAGAGAAAAATTATTAGGATTATGATTATAATGAGTGAATAAATGTGATTGATACCTCATTTTAAAATTAAATGTCTAGTCATCAAATAGATACCCTTATCTAATTTAGTTAGTAAGTAATAATTAAAATTAAGAGAACATAATTTATTTATGGGGAGAATGTAATGACCCAATATTTCATTGTATATTCTCCTTAAATAAATAATATATTAAATATCATGTTTCATACACTATATTAAATTAAAACAAAAAACCTTCATATATTTTGATTATTAAATATGACCATTAAAACATAGTAATTAAATTAGCTGGTATAAATTGAAGAAACCATATTTCAAAATAAATAAAGGAAGTTGGAAGAAATTGAATCTAGAAGTATAATTTCTCCTTATAACTTCTATTTTTCTGATCTTATAAGGCAGGTATCTTATCTTGGGTTTTACATAGTCAAAGGTTAAGTCGAATGTGAGAAATTATAGTTTGAGAAAAACTATGTACGAGAGAAGTTCAATCTCATAAATATTTCCACAAGATCTATGATAGTAGAACCACCACATGAAAGTGGAACAATATCTTATCTAATTATTATGTATTAGAAAGATATCATAATGGGTTATTCATGAAAAAATTAGGATTAAATCAACATGTAATAAAATATTTATATGAATAGTTATATTATGAATTTTTATATTTTTCTAAAATATATTTTTTCTCAATTCACATTAAGATTGAAAAGGTTTTTTTGAAATAGGAATTTTATTTCAATAAACTAAGTTTATTTTGATTAAAAAATTACAATATACATTAACACTTAATTTATTTTTCATTTATAGGTAACAAAATAGTCAATGTACAAAAAATGTTTTCCCTATAAAACATTTTTTCTATATTTTTAGTTTATAAATAATTTTTTTATAAATTTTAGGGTCTGAATTTAAAAAAATTAACATTTTTTTGGATTTATCATGAAAATATTATCTTAATATGATTTTTTATATTTTTTCTACAAAAAATTCTTTTTAAGTGAATAATGCAATGTACATTTTTTATTAGTAGTGTAACTTTTTATTCCATTATTAATATATATGTATGACTTATTAATTCATGAAATATATTTATTGAAAAAATATATTTAATAATTAAAAATACACCTTTTAAAATATTGATCATAGTTTACAAACCTATGATTTATATTTTAGAACTCATGTAATATTTTTCTCAAAAAACATTTTAATAAATTGTATATTGATTATATTAAAATTAATTTTTAAAATTTCCATAAATTGAACCAGAAAAAATGGATTTAAATTTTGGAATAAATAACTTTTAATTATGTAAAAAGGAACATTTTATTTTTAAGAATAAAAATAAGATTATGATGATTAAATTTAGTTATTGTGATATTGATAAAACTATTTTTCTTAAGGAATTGTTTTGTTAACATTGTGTAATTGTTATATAATAAAATAAATTAATAATTTATCAATAGTGATTAAAACTATATATAAATATCTTAACACCCATTCATTTCTGGATAAATACTAAATATGATTAGGAACACTTGATATTGAAAACATCATTTTCAAAAAAAATCTATATAATATATGATTTAATTTAAAAGCTAATTTTATTATATTTAGAAATTGAATTAGATTAAATAGATGGAATATATATTTTTATCACACCCAAATTTTTTAATATGTATTACCATTTATTTATAATAAAATTTAAATTACTTAGGTAAAAACACTTGTCAATAAGGTAAAAACCAAAATGAGAAAATGTTACAATATATTGGAAAATAACTTAAAACATATTTAAAACATGTGCATAAATTCTTGGTTGGGGGTTTCAAAAATTAATGAAACTCCAAAACCATTATTTCAATCTTTTTGAGTCATCGAACCTTGAATAGTGTAATGATATCATTGAAAATTAAATAGTATTCACAAGTGTACTTTTATACACCTATAAAAGGGACTTACTTCCTACACTTAACACCACACCAATAACTTATAATTTATTATTGAAAATATGCCATTTATTTTCTCCTATAATCCTCATCCACTTAATAAGTCATCTTTTCACCACTAGTTTCCTTGAGGCCTCTATTTCCAAGGATATTTCTAAGAGAAGATGCAATCTCACAATGCAAGTATTACCTCCCTCTTAGTAATTTTTCTTAATATCCCTCTTCTTAATATCCTATACACATACCAATATAATGATATCATAATATTTTTCATAATAATATGTTATTATATAAATTTAACAACCATTATTTATTAATCTCCATACATTAATAAAAAACAAAAGCGTTGTTAGTGCATGTGTGCAAACTACCACCACCACAAATCGACGCCTTATCCTTTTTCATACCTCCTATAATAATTCGTTATAATGATTTTATTTATGAATAAATATGATAAATATAATTTTTAAATGTAAAATTATTATATACCTTAATTCTCCTCATTCTTTGTGTGTTGTGTGGACAACCATGTCCACGATGTAACATATCTCGTTATTGAACAAGTTTCTTTTTTATTAAACAAAACCTATTTAAATATGAATCAACACCTTATATGTATCTAAATAATATCATTATTATTATATAATAATGTTATTTTTATGCAAAACAAACTACACTCATAATCATAATTAGCCATTAATTATAGCATGTCCATGTTTGGGTCAGTTTAAACACCTACGCGAACAATAATATGAAGTTATATCATGAATGAAAATGAAAACATAATTAATGATAAAATATATAATAAAGTTTTAACTAATTATTTGTGTTTGTTTCTTTAATTTATAAATTAATGATTAAATCAATATTTACAAAAAAACATCTTGCATTTGTTAAGAAAATAACTGATGTTTGTTTTTTATCGATTTCATCTTCAAGGATAAAGGGTGAAACATTCATAGAAGGAAATTGATAAATAATAAATCATCTTAATTTATATATTAATTTAAATTTAATGAAATTTTAATAATTAAATTTTGAAGAAGAATGAATGCGGACACTACTCCTACAAAATTAACACAAACAATCAAAATCTATAATCACCCGATGTGGGAAAATAGGAAAAAAATAACTAATATACATGTATGTAATGATTATAAATTAAAATTATAAATAATTTTGGTTATGAATATGGTTATTAAATATAATATTTATATAGTTATGTTTTGTTATAGGAGGCTATAGTGCATTCGACTAAGTAGGAATAAAGGTAAGGGGTTTTCTTGACTCAAATCTTTTTCTCGAGCCATAATCACTCCAATTTGATTATAATATTTCAAGATTTAATTATTATACAAAATTATTATGTGATGTAAAATATAAATCTAATTTGTTTTTAATAAATCATGTTCCACACCAATGATTTATTCTTTAATGAATCTATTATTTCCCAATAAATGTAATTTTGTAGAGAATAATTCCCATCTATTTTAGTGGATTTTTTCTCCATATCCATGTTTTTACATCCTCTCAATGTTATTATCTATGTAGTTTAACATAATTTTTTTATCTATAATGATAAATTAATTCTTCATTATTCATTTTAAAAGAAATTTTTTGTTTTCCTTTTAACTATGTGGGTTTTTAATGAAGGTTTTCCAAAATACTTAAAAGGTTTTTCAAAACCATAATCTTATAATCTTCCCTTCTACATTACATTTTTATATATGTCTTATATTTTATCAATGTTTTTTTATTTGAATCTATTATTTAGTAATGATTTAATATTTTTTCTATTAATTTTAAATTATTTTCTAAAGTTACTTAAAAATAATATATTTTTAAGGCCATAGCAATAAATATTTTTTTAGAGAAAAATATTTTTTTGTGATTTCTCTTCCATTTTAAATGGATTGTTCTCCAATGAAGTAATGGTTTATAAATCACCCTATATATTATCTTGTTAATACTACTTTTGGGTTATCATGTTTTGGGTATTAAATGATCATGTTTTTTAATGTGATACCATTTAGAAAATACATGGATCCTATTTTCTTAATAAGGGATATTTATGATAAGATAAATGATTTCATTTTAAGTGGAACTCATATATATGGATTATGATAGGAGGAGTCCTATATCTAAATCCAAATCATTTGTAAAGGTTATATATCTCATGAGATAAGTATGAGAATCAAGTAAGTAATTCTCTATACAAAATGGGAATGAGGTTGGGATACCTTCTCCAGTATGTTATGGGAATGAGGTGGTGATTTCTACTCCAATATGATATACTTATCAATGATTTTTTTGATCATATTTTTCACTAAATTATTCTTTATTTCCCATATATAATGAATATTTATGATATTTAATATTATAAATATGTTATTTTATCTTATATTATGATATTATGTTTAGTTTGATTTCTCTTATGTGTTTTTAACCCATGTTTTTATAAAATTTCTTTGGTATTATATTTATATTCCCTGATTCTTAAATTTTAATAAATTTTTATGATTTTAACTTATAATTCTATGATATTCCTATCTGATATTTCTCCCTTAATCATGTTATCCTTCACGTTTATGATCATACAATTTTGAATAGTTGATAATGTTGGGCGGAGAAAGAAAGGAAGTGATGGCAAGAGGGGGGGTGAATTGCCTTTTAAAAATGAATTAACAAATTAAAAATCAAAGTGAAAGTGCAGCGGAAATAAAGAGGCAAGACACAAGAATTGATAACGGAGTTCGGCCTAAAACACGGCCTACGTCTCCGCTCCCAACTCAACCGTTGAGAGATTTACTACCGCTTGCTTTTCAATGGTTTTAGAAAGAAACCCACTAGACTTTACAGGTAGTCTAGAACCTATTACAGCTTGCTTTTATATGGTTATGCAAGAACCCACTTGCTTTCAATGGTTGAGCAAGAACCCACTAGCCTTCTTACAGGTGAAGGCTAGCTCACCTATGACTCAAGCCTTTTAAAAGGGAAGGCTTGACTAACCTCTTCACACCTTAAAGGTGATGTGAAAACCCAAAAGAATGGAGGATGAGAGAAATGGGAGTTTGTAGGCACAAACTCAATTTAAAGCTCAAAATGAATAAAGCAAAGAAAAACCGTAATGGGAGAAGCCTTGGGCGCCAATGGATTGATGTAGCTGATGAAGGTCGCTCCCAAGCTTCTTTGGTGGTGCTCCTTGGATATGGAAGTTGGTTGGAGCAAGTGGGGTTCCCTTGGAAGAATCCGCCGGAGGTTCGCCAAATGATCAAAAATGTGTCTGTTGGCTTCCGTATGGCTTACTTAAGTTTCCGGGGCTTCCTAGTCCTTTATTTATAGAGGGGGAACCCTCATATGGCCGTTAGAGGCCTTTGGAGCCGTTGGAGAGACTTTCGGAGCCGTTGGGAGGCAAATGGACCAGCCTGGTCAATGGACCAACGGCTAGTTTGACTGGCTCCACCGGCTGACCGGTACAGAGCCACCGGTTGGCCGGTGTGTGCAAAATGGAGGAGGGCTCGGGCTCAGGCTCCACCAGCTGGCCGGTGAGGAGGCCACCGGTTGGCCGGTGCTGAGGCAGTAGGTGTCACTGTTCTGGCTGGGTGCCACCGGCTGGCCGGTGCTGAGGCCACCGGTTGGCCGGTGCTGAGGCAGTGGCTCAGCCTTCTGTCTGAGTGCCACCGGCTGGCTGCTGGTGTGACACCGGTTGGCCGGTGGTCTGGACAGAGGGATTCCTTCTGTCCAGGCCTCCATTGGCTGGCCTGTGCTCTTCCATCGGTTGGCCGGTGGACTGAATTTCAGTCCACTTTGCCTTGTTGCTTTCTTGGCCCAATTCCTTGGCCACCTGAAATCATGTCTATCATCCAAAAACACTTAAAACAAGATTAGATAAATAAGAGGGTGATTGTGATCATGAAAATTAAACCACGACGGGTTCGAGAGGTACAACAATCTCCCCCTATTTTGATGATCACAATCACCAAAACAAACAATGTAGAAAGTGAAATGAAAAGCATGATTTAAAGGATTTTTCCCCCAATCAACCAAGAATTTCTCCCCCTTTGTGATTATCAAAATAGCACGGGGCATAAAACTTGATTGAGGGAAAAGTTGAAAAACAAGATGGAGATTTTAAACCAATTGAAATTTTTGAATTTTGAATTGAAAGTTTTGAATCAAAAATTTTGAAATGAAAAATTGAATAACAGTTTGAATTGAAAGTTTTGAATCAAAAATTGATACCAAGTGTTGAAATTGAAAGTTTGAATCGAAAATTTTGAAATTGAAATCAAAAGGGTTTAAACGATCCTAACTCCCCCTAAATAAAAACAACAAATCACCGGGGAGAGGTTTTTGAAACCGAAACAAATTTTGGCCCGGTGAGATTCGCTAAGAGGGATTTTTCAATCCATACTTGTCTAGTGGCGGGTCTTCTCTTATAAAATTCATCATTAAAGAAAATACTTTTGGGGCGGCCATACCGGGCATTTTTTCAATTGCACTCATAGATTAAGTGCCCGGGTTTTTTACAATAATTGCAAAATTTAAATTGAGAGCTCCCCCTTACAAAAATAGTAGGTGCATGGGAAGAGGAAGCTTGCTTGGAATAGCCAAGCCCTTCGGTGGTTCTAGATAAACGTTGGGAACCAAGAAAATTGTTCAAATTTTGTTCCCCTTGGGTGAACTTGGCTAGAGTCTCCCTTAGATCTTTGATGGTTGATTCCATGGAATCAACATCGGGAAGATTTTGGATTTTGAGGGTCAACTCTTCCTTCTCTTTGAGAAGTTGTTCTTTTTCGGAAGAGAGTTTTTTGAAATTCTTTTTTAAAGAAACAAATTTGGAAGAAAGTTCGTGAAAACCTTTCTCCAATTGATCTCTTGCATGTTGGAGATCCTCATAAGACATATGATTAAAAGAATTTGACGAACTAGAGGAAGAGGAGTCGGAAGATGATACCTCATTATATGCCATTAGGCATTTATTACCATTGTCGCTCGAGGAGGAGGAGGAGGATGATGTGGAGCTATCACTCCATGTGGACGCTTTGAAAGCCTTCTTCTTCTCCTTTTGTTGGCCTTTTTCTTGTTGAGTGGGCAATCGGGCTTGTAATGGCCTTTCTCGCCACACCCATAGCATGTTACCTTGGGCTCGGATTTTTCGTTGGATTGAGCCTTGCGGGACTTTCAGGATTTCTTCTTTTTGTGCTTCTTCATGAACTTGTGCATCTTGCGGGCAAGATCCTCCATTTCGGAATCGCCGCTTGAAGAGGAAGAAGATGAGGAGGATGAGCTTTCTTCGTTTTGTACCTTGAAGGCGTTGTTCTTTGGAACTTTGATCGGTTTGCCTTCCTTTTCAGCTTGCCTCCTCATGGTGATTTTGTAGGTCATGAGGGATCTGATGAGCTCTTCGAACGGCATGTTCTTAATGTCCTTTGCTTCTTGGATTGCCGTGACTTTTGGAGCCCATGTGCTTGGTAGGATCCAAAGGATCTTCTTGACCATGGTTTCTGCAGAAACATCATCACCAAGGGACTTTCTCCCATTGCAAACATCAGTAAAACGCGTAAACATTTCAGTAATATTTTCAGATGGATGCATGGTAAAAGACTCGAAATCTTGACGATACATGTCCAATCGAGTATCCTTGACTTTGTTCGTCCCCTCATGGGTAACCTCCAATAGTTTCCAGATTTCATGTGAGGAGGTTCATGTGGAAACTCGATTGAATTCATTACGATCAAGGCCGCAATGTAGAGCATTCATGGCTTTGCCATCAAGCTCGAAATTTTTTATATCGGCTTGGGTCCATTTGGATTCATCGGGGGAATAGAGAGTGTAACCTTGCATGACAATTTTATAAATGGGATATCCAATACTTCTAAGAAAAGTGTTCATGCAGGTTTTCCAATAATTATAGTCGGTTCCATCAAAAAATGGAGCACGACCCAAAGAAAAGCCTTCGGAGGCGAAAAAGGTTGAGGCCATCACAATGGATCTTAAATTTGAAACCGGTGAAGGTATTACTCAAATTTTTCCTTTGATACCAATTGTTGGGCAGAGAAAGAAAGGAAGTGATGGCAAGAGGGGGGGTGAATTGCCTTTTAAAAATGAATTAACAAATTAAAAATCAAAGTGAAAGTGCAGCGGAAATAAAGAGGAAAGACACAAGAATTGATAACGGAGTTCGGCCTAAAACCCGGGCTACGTCTCTGCTCCCAACTCAACCGTTGAGAGATTTACTACTGCTTGCTTTTCAATGGTTTTAGCAAGAAACCCACTAGACTTTACAGGTAGTCTATAACCTATTACAGCTTGCTTTAATATGGTTATGCAAGAACCCACTTGCTTTCAATGGTTGAGCAAGAACCCACTAGCCTTCTTACAGGTGAAGGCTAGCTCACCTATGACTCAAGCCTTTTAAAAGGGAAGGCTTGACTAACCTCTTCACACCTTAAAGGTGATGTGAAAACCCAAAAGAATGGAGGATGAGAGAAATGGGAGTTTGTAGGCACAAACTCAATTTAAAGCTCAAAATGAATAAAGCAAAGAAAAACCGTAATGGGAGAAGCCTTTGGTGCCAATGGATTGATGGAGATGATGAAGGGCTCTCCCAAGCTTCTTTGGTGGTGCTCCTTGGATATGGAAGTTGGTTGGAGCAAGTGGGGTTCCCTTGGAAGAATCCGCCGGAGGTTCGCCAAATGATCAAAAATGTGTCCGTTGGCTTCCGTATGGCTTACTTAAGTTTCCGGGGCTTCCTAGTCCTTTATTTATAGAGGGGGAACCCTCATATGGCCGTTAGAGGCCTTTGGAGCCGTTGGAGAGGCTTTCGGAGCCGTTGGGAGGCAAGTGGACCAGCCTGGTCAAAGGCCCAACGGCTAGTTTGACTGGCTCCACCGGCTGACCGGTACAGAGCCACCGGTTGGCCGGTGTGTGCAAAATGGAGGAGGGCTCGGGCTCAGGCTCCACCGGCTGGACGATGAGGAGGCCACCGGTTGGCCGGTGCTGAGGCAGTAGGTGTCACTGTTCTGGCTGGGTGCCACCGACTGGCCGGTGCTGAGGCCACCGGTTGGCCGGTGCTGAGGCAGTGGCTCAGCCTTCTGTCTGAGTGCCACCGGCTGGCCGCTGGTGTGACACCGGTTGGCCGGTGGTCTGGACAGAGGGATGCCTTCTGTCCAGGCCTCCATCAGCTGGCCGGTGCTCTTCCATCGGTTGGCCGGTGGACTGAATTTCAGTCCACTTTGCCTTGTTGCTTTCTTGGCCCAATTCCTTGGCCACCTGAAATCATGCCTATCATCCAAAAACACTTAAAACAAGATTAGATAAATAATAGGGTGATTGTGATCATGAAAATTAAACCACGAGGGGTTCGAGAGGTACAACAGATATGTTTCACTTAATGAGCATTCAAGTCACCCCTTTATTATATTTTCATTCCACCAGTTACAAAGATGATTATATCATATGAGATTTATGGAAGAGGTTCTACAGGATCACGATTATGGAGAAATTTTCCCAAGTGGTATGAAATAATATGTTTATGTAGCTAGTATCAAAGACAATAAACCTTTAAGCCCTTGGGTTGGGAAACTATTTGTGATATGTATTAATAAATACATGGTATCAATGTGTTATTTTTGTGTGCTTATATTGTGTTTCCATAGTTGGAATCATATTAGTTTTTAGTTATTTTTTGAAATTTGTTTATTTACCTATGGAATTAAGGTTATATTACCTTAGTGAATACCCTAAAGATAAGTATAAGTATAAGATGATATCCAGAAATATTAGTAAATACTTGAGTAAGTGGTTTTCTTAGAAATAATTCCCTTTATAGATACTAGAATATGGATTTTGTGGTGATATAGATGCACTTATGGGCAATAACTCGAAAAAATTTGGTTGAGCATTGAATCAATCATCACTTTGATGCGTGATGAGTGGGCCCAAGACTACACACCTGGATAGACACTCCCAAAAGATATGATTTGGTTGATTCCATGCTCTTTATGAACCATTACGATGGATTAATTTTCTGGTTAATTTGAGGGAATAGGTTGAGAATTATAATATAGCCCTACTTAAAGTTACCCATTTCAAACTAAAATTGATATAGTTTATACTGAAGCAACTATAATCTAACACGATAATGAAAAAGAATATGATGTTTTAAAGTTGAATTCATTTTAATATTATGATAATTACATATTATTATTAATGTTTAATCACTCATTACAACCCATTTGTATTTATTAATGTCTTGAAATAGAAGTACTCATGGCTATGAGGGAAAATGCAGAGATTACCTTAATGAACAACCCATAAGAATATGAGCTGGAGTGAGAAACCTTATAATTATGCCAAACTAGCTATCGTGAAATACGAATAATGATGTGAACACATTTGAAGTACCAAAAACAAAAAATAATAGAATGATTGATTCACATGAATTTTTAAGTGATAAAGATGATGAAGTATTTTTAAAAATCCTATATGTCAAAAATTTTGAAAGAAACACCAATGTAATTACCTCAAGGGCATTAGAAGACACTTCAATTGTGGAAATGGGGATCATTGAGCATCAAATTACTATAAAAAATGAAGAGATAACTTAGAATAATATGGGTGGAATGTTACTCCCATAAATATTTATGAAATATTTATCTTTAAATAATTTTATTTCTTGGATATCGTTCATTACACACAACATTGAGTTTAGATGAAATATGCAACATTATTAAAATATTATGAGTCCATTATTTTCTAACCTTTGGATTGGTAAGTATGAATAGTAATATCTAAATTATGAGTAATATATGGTATAAAAATGTATAAAATGAATTAATTATTTAATAATTAACAAGAAATGAATATAAAAATAATTTGAAAATAAAGGAGATGTTTCTCTGAAAAAATGTATTTATTTACGCAATGTATTTTTTATCCTGATAAGTTAAATTGATCACTATTAGTGAATTATTTTAATAAAATTTATATATTATATATTCAATATTTTTTAAACATTTATCTAGTATTTTTTATTATGCATATGATAATAATAAATCCAGTTTTATACTTGAAAATGTGATTTTTTCTAAAAAGAATTTTTTGTCGCATTTTTCACACTTACATTAAAATTAATTTTTTAAATTTATAAAAATTGAATTAGATAAAATGAATTAAATATTTATAAATTTTAGACAAAATTTTTGTAAATAGGCCGCTTTTATTTTTGTTCAATATGAATTTTAACTGTGGTAAAATTTATCACCGTAGTAAAGGGTAAATCTGGTTAATCTAGGTTAAAACTATGCGGTAAGGCCATAATTTATCATCATAATTATTATTGGATGTATGAAATTAAACCCTTATCGCCTTATACTCAAAATTTACTTGTTTAATGGACACTTATCCCTGAAAATTATTTATATAATATTTAAATCAAAGAAAGTTACAAAATGTCACTCTCTTAGTTTTAAATATACATTTTGCGTTCACATAGGAAAAAAACATGTTATGAATATATAATAATAGTAATTTTTATATTAATAAAATTATTTTTATGATATAAATTTATTTTTAATTTTTATTAATTATATAGTTACTTTAATTGCTTATGCAACATTGATGATGTATTTTTCCATTTAATAAAAAAATATAATAAATGATTTTAAAAATAATTAAAGTTATATAATTTGAATGTGTTAATGTAACCCAAACATTTTGCAGATATATAAGAAATATTATGGATGTGTGAAAGCATTATATTATAATTCCCCCTTTTCATGATGTTCATAAATTTCTATTAAATGAGTAGTGTCAAAATTGAAAATATTGATATTTTATGAAAATAATATTTTATTAAATTATTTAAAAATCATAAAAATATTGAAATAATACAATATGATTGTGATATGGTCTAAAATTTAGTAAATTATCCATTTATGGGATAGTTTTTAACTTATATGTAAGAATATTAACCCTTTAATAATGAAAAGTTGTTATCGTAGTTAAAATTAAAATTGGTTAACTAAGGGTTAATCAAAATAATAAGATTTAAAATTACACAAACATTTATTTAAATTATATTGTTTAATTATATTAAAAATTTATATTACCATATATGCTAATACATGGCTATTTGGTGGCATTTTTATTAGGAATTAATTTATTATAATTTAATCTTTTGAGAAATTCCAGAAGTACCCCCCACCTCAATTATAAAAGGGGACCTCCTACCTCACTTATTTACACCACATTGAGCCTTATATATCAATAATAATCTACCAATTACTCTTCTAAAGTTACCTATACACATTATCTAGGTTCTAGTATTACCAAAATACAAACTGTAGAGTCCTTTATTGGAGATATAAAAGAGTCATTTCAAAGAATATGTAGTCATCTTACCCAATCGCTTTATTTTAAACTCTTATTTACCTTCTATAAATATATGGTATTTATCATAATATAATAAATTAATTATCATAAATATTTTTAAATTTTATTATGATTATTAAAAGACCATGATACTCCCTCTTTCCCAATAAACAAGAAGTGAAAGTATTGCTCGTGCGTTCATAGGACTTATCATCTCCACATAGCTATACAATCCATTTTTCATCACCATATTTTATGGACCAGTATTATAATGGGTTTAATTTTTCTAAATGATATTTATGACATAATTATACTTCTGAAATTATAATATCACATCTACCAATATACCATCCAATTCTTTGTGACACGATAATGTTGTTCATGTGTATGTGTTGACTACCACATCCATGAAGTGATGTTATTCATTTTTCATTTATATTTTTCTTGGATGGAAATTGGAATACTTTGATTAATATTTATGATATATATGATATAATAATTATCCTATAAATTTTAATTAATATTTATCTTTATTTCTTTCCAACTGTTGAAAAATGAAAACAATGTTCATGTGTATGTATGACATATCATATCAATGAATGGTGTAGTCCATTTTTGTATCTATAAATTTTATAAATGACTATAAATATATATATATATATATAATGAATATATATAATATTTATATCATTATTAATATTTTATATATTATGTATCCATGATAAATATACAAGTACTTAAACTACTCAGATGAAATACTTTTGATAAATGAAACAGTTAACACCTAGAAATGACAATTTTAATAAGGAATTATTGATAAAAGGTTGTGTTTAAATGATATAAAGGGATCATATATGATACAAAAAATATATAAATGATTATTTTATATAATTATAATAAATTTAAATTTATTATATAGGTTTTTATATTTCTTTTTAATTAAGGAAAATTCTTGGTAAGGAGTTTTATGTTACAATCTCATTGTTTATCGGGGTTGTTTATCATTAAATTAGTCTGATGAAATATTATGATAAAACTCTAAATATGATCATGAATTTTATTATAATCTGGTAATTTCTTTAAAATACATGATTTCCTTTCTTTTCCCTCACTTTTTGAACTCAAAAGACCTAAAATTTGTTTTTAAGGAAAATCAAATTAATTTCTCTCTTCGATAGGAAAACCTTTTTATTCCATATCAAGGTTTTCAAAAAAAATTAAGAATATTTGTAATATTCTGATATGATTGTTTAAATTAATTTTTAAATATTTTTTACTTTTTAAATTTTTTTGAAAGGGAATATGTTTTTCATTTTCAAATTGAGGTACTTTATGACTTTTCTGAAAAAAAATATGGAAGGAATGTTTTTAACTTATAAAGCATAAATGACACCATTATGAATAATTTTTTATTTTATGATTCCTTTAAAATTTTATATATTTATTTTTAAATAAAATATTTTCTTTTATATATTTTTAGTTTTTTAATATTTTAGTTCAAAATAGATAGGTTATTTTCCTCAAGAATTCTTTAATGATATTTTAATGGAATTTATATTCATTGATGAAAACAAAAGTCAATGTTCCTTATGATTTACTAGAAATATAACCCATGGATACCATCCTTATTCTTACTTTAGATGGTTTATGTTTATGATGACATGGTGTTAATGAAACCTGTTCTTTTTCCATAGGTTATGCTATGATTAAATGTATATAGAACCTATTTCTTTTCATGGGTTTTGATATGATTAATGTTATATGATATTTTAGAATATTTATGTATGATTTTATTTATCTGATGGGTGGGACCTATATCTCACTCTAATTAATTGGGTAAATATTGATATCTCATGAGATAAATAGAACTTTAATGGGGAGTGAACCTAATTTAGTAAGAGAATATATCCACTATGATAGTCTAGGGAGTGAAACTTAATTACTAATATGGTTTCAAGAGTTAAACCATTCCATTATGATAGCCTTGGAAATTATCCTTGACTACTAAGGAAATGATTTTCTATGCTTATGTGTATGCGAATAATCATTGTCTTATGCCTATGTTAAAATTTCATGGGTTGTGTTCTTTGATTACCTTAGGATTAATGTCTTATGAACTAAAAAGACTTATTCCATGACATAAGATTATAATCTTTGATATGCAGGTAATGGTTTTCAAATGTTAAGATCATGTTGTCATACCCTTATGCTCATGTTATGCTTATGTGATCATTGATTTCTCCCTTTTTTACCCTGACTGAGCATCTGAGCTCACCATTTTATTATGTTTCCTTTCCTTAGATTATAAATAATGGTATCAAGTATGATATGTCTAATAAGGGAAATAATTATGAAAAAAATGGGAGATGATATAGATAATTTATGAACCCATTTTTATGTTTCTATGTTTCCAAAGATACTAGACCTAAATGATTCTAGCATGGATTAAAGTGTTATGTAATGAATATTCATCAATTAAGATGTAATATCTATGTATGAAAAGTATGGGTCACTATATTTGGTATCATACCATGGTTTAGTTAACCTTTTAAACTTGGATGAGAAAACATTAGTAAGAACCCTAGGGATAAGTCTAATTATATGATAAAATATTTATGTTTTGGTAATAGTTATGGATGAACTAGGTTATACCTAAGTTTTTATAAAATAATATGTCATGATTTATATATACAATAAATGATTTTTCATGATTATGTGGTTTTCCAACATGATTATTATTGCATACACTATCCTTTTTGGTTTTATTCAATTGCTGAAACCTGAAGGAATCATGTTAATATTGAACGCGAAGGACAATGAAATGATTTTCCTCATGATAAACTAAATTTTACAGGATATGGAATGGAAAATATTGTTTATATGCTCAGAAAACTTTTTCAGGATATGAATCATGATGAAATTCCAAATTAGAAATAGAGGAACAATATTCTATTGAGTCCTACATGAAGTAACATTAGCCTTCTTTTAGTAGGTGCACTGATTCACTAGTCACTAAGTAATGGATCTGTACCATTGAGAAGATATTTTCTATTTTACAAAATCTGGATATTTATAGTTTGGATGGAAATGCATATCACTGGTGGACTCTTATTAAGAAAAGAAGAGAATAATAGGAAAATTAATCTATAGAGTGGGATGAATTTAAAATCTTATTTTTTAGGAAGAAATTTACTCATATTCTTCATATAAAAATGCAGAAATCATTCCTTGAGATAAATATAAAGGATGATGAGTCTATTAGTACTTATGAGAAAAATATCAGAATACTTTTGTGGTACTCTTATAGTATTATCATCCACCCTAAAGGTTTGTTTGATCTATTAAATTGTGGATTAAAACCATGTCTCCAAATGGAATTAGACACAAGTTAATTCAATAGCTGAGAAGAAATCGTTCGATGTGCTCTCAAGGTGGAGACAAATATTAGAGTTACCCATCAATCTCATGGTTTTGATAAGAAAATAAAAAAGTAATTCGAAGTAAATTATAAAAACTATAGTGAAAAGAGGATGATCCTTCCTTTATGATTGAAGAATAGAAAGAAATATGGGGGAAATTTTATTAAGGGTAGTGGTAAATGTTTCAAGTGTGGGAAGGAAGTTTATCGAGAAATATCATTCCAAAATAATGGGAAGAAGTTAAAAAATGATTTAAGTAGAGAGAAATATCTATAGAATGCACTACCCACACTCCAATATTTTAAATATAATGATTATGGGAATTATTCTAACCACTTCCCAAAAATAATGGTTAATGATAATGATCGACATCAATAACCTCTTAATCCAAGAGACAAAGGTAAATCTCATGGGGTCAACATTTTTGATGAGGGGTTCAATAATGACATGGTGAAAGGTATACTTATGATCCACTCTAGAACTACTAATGTATTATTTGATTATAGATCTACCCAATCTTTTGTATCTAAATACTCTTCTAAGGGTGTCATAGAACCACCTAAAAAATTAGATATTTAGTTAGCAGTAAAAGATTCTAATGGTATGATGATCACAATACAAGTCTATGATTCTTCTCTGGTTGAAGTTTATTGGAATATGTTTCCTGTGAATCTTGTCATTCATTTTCTAGTTGAATTTAATGTTATTTTGGGAATCAATTAGCTTTATTTACATAAATCCCACATCAATTGTTTATAAAGGGATGTTAAATTTGATATTTTGACCCAATATATGACATCCTATCAGTGTGATGACAAAAATGATCTTTTTATTGAAATTACATCCATTTTATGGTTCATGATTTATATTTAAAATGGATCTTTATCTCATATTGTTGGAGAGAAACTCAACATAAAATACATGTATATTGTGTTTGATTTTATTGATACTTTTCTGAGATAGTTTCCTAGTCTTACACTAAATCATGATGTTGAGATTTCAATAGAACTCATACATGGTGCCACATCTATTTTGAATAATCCATATATAATAGCCCTGATTGAGTTGAATGAATTGAATAAAAAACTCATGGAGAATCTAGAAATGGGATTTATTCATACAGGTGTTCCACCTTGGGGTGAACCTATTTTTTTGTTAAGAATAATTATTGATGGATATGAATATGCATTAATAATCAAGAACATAAAAATATCACTATAAAAAACAAGTATCCTCTATCTTATACTGATGACTTGTTTTCTCAACTACATGGTGTTCAATACTTTTCGAATATTGATCATTATTCAAGATATCATCAATTGAATACCAAGAAGGAGGATATACCCAAGATAAATTTCTATACAATCTCTGAATATGAATAATTTATAGTGATTCTATTTGGTCTTATTAAATCTCTTTCTATCTTCATAAATTTAATAAACAAAGTCTTTAGAGATTACCTTGAATAATTTTTTGTAGTCTTTATATATGATATTATTATTTATTCAAAAATAAACAAAGAGCATAAAGATCACTTGAGGATTGGTTTGAAGACCCTATGTAATTAGAATCATTATGAATAATTTACCAATTGTGAATTTTGGATTCAAAAAGTTTCATTCTTGGGTCATATAATCTCAAGTTAGGGTATATCAGTACACCCTTCCAAGATAGAAGTTATTGAACAACGGATCAAACCAACCAATGTGACTGATATACAAAGTTTTATTGGTTTTTATGGATTTTATAGGTGTTTTTTAGAAAAAAAATTAGGACATTATAATCCACTCACCAAGTTAACTTGAAAGGTATCCAAGTTCGATAGGATGGATAAATGTGAGAAATGTTTTAAAGAAATGATGTGAAGGACTATCATGAACCGAATCTGGTCGCCATCAAAACTGGCACTTAAACTAGCCCAAAACATTTCCCGAATGGAGTTCCCAATCCCCACGGGCTGTCACAAGTTTCCAAGTATCAAAAATAAAGTTTGGGAACGATTTACCCGGTTTTATAAACATTAAACAACAAACAAACTCAATAAAACAAATCTGGATTTTTCAACTAAAACTGTTTTTTTCAAAATTTCATAACTGAATTACATAATTTAAAACTTTTTTTAAATACCATTGAAAATTTATCAAACCAAATAATGATATCCCAATAACCTCCACATGGAAATAGTAACCCCTTCAAGCCATCTCCATAACACTGCATCACGAACGATGGGTAAAAACCCGAACTGTTGGCACAAAAGTTGTACCCAAACCTGCAACAATAAAATAACCAAGTATACTTACACCCAAAGGTGTAAGTAGGGTGTGATCCCAAGCCCATTAGGATACCACCACTAAGATATTCTAGGCGATAAACATTCAAAGACGAAAAGCATGCAAGTTTTCAAAAACATGTAATTTCTAATTACAATTTCTAAAAGATGCAACTAAAAAAATAAGTTTTCAAGTGGGATAATTTACAGAATAAACACTTTTAAAATAAATTCTAATTATACTTAATTTTTCATCCAAATATACCATATGAATATGGTGAGTATAAAGGATCTAATTAGCACATGAAATAGGAAATAACCTCGAGGTACTAGCTAGCTGTGGGTCCCACGTACCTCGTATCTCAGTGAGAGTAACCATAAAAAATATTTGTTCCCATGCACGAGCCACTAGTAGGGAACATACCCATAACCTAGTGTTCCCTAATAATCATCATCATAGTTTAGTTAGCATTGTAAGCGTCAATATTGCTATGTAAAATTGAGGCTAAGCCCCACAGATTCATTAGAATACTAGTACGCGTCCATCCACCTTGATACCCGGGTTTTCCCCTTATGCTCAAACAAGTTAAAAAAGTAAATAAATATACTTTTCATATGAAAATATCATTTCCACATTACAAATTCACCAAACATCACACATGTATACCATACAAGTTAAAATAGTCCACTTTTCATTCAAAATGATTTTGAAATCCGACTCACACCAAAATAGCCCACAACACTTTTCACATTTCTTTTACACTTCCCTAAATCCATTAAACAATTTTATAAAACCAGTAAAAGATATTCCAACTCACATAAAATCCCACTCATATGTTACATAATACCCTTTTTATAGCCAAAATCCATTTTCCACATCACACTCACACGAAACATCCCACATCACTTTCACATATCTTACACACTAGTAAATCCTTCAAACATTTTTATAAATCATTTCCAAGATGGAACACATCACAAAACATCCCCTTTCACATTTAAAATGTACCATTTCAAAATATACACAACCCAAAATAGTTTTCCAAAATGGTCACCACTTACATAAACCATTAAATCATTCAAATCTCTCATAAAATAATTCCAAAGAGTATACCCAATCTTTGATCATAAAACTCACTTAAAACCCATATTTCAAGGACAAAACCACACTAAAACACTACCAAATTAGAATCGGAAGCCCTAGATACATTTATAAAACCACTTTAAAGTGTTATAAAATCACCATGGATAATACCACAAAAGATACAAATGAAAACACATATTTCCTTAAAATGCTCTCAAGAAGTATAACACAGTTTTACACAAAAACCCTATTCCAAAGACCTTATTTTAAACCCAATGGCACACCAAGACCCTACCAAAGAAGAATTGGTATCCCAAAAAATATTCAGTAAACCAATTTCATATGTTCTAAAATACACCAAAATAATACCCCAAGTGTTACACGTGAAAAACATTCAATTTCAAGCTAAACTGAAACAATAAAATTAGAATATTAACCAAATCAATCATGAACAGTTTTTTCACCACATAAAAAATATTAGGAATATGAAGAATGATTAAATACAGAAATATAACCCATAAATAATTTTTTACACGTGGAACCACCTACCGAAAGTGTCGAATCCCACAAAACTTGGTGCAAAAAATCAACCGCACCACCGCCGCACCACAAGGTAGATAAATCCAGCCCTATACCACAATATTTGACCAAAAAGACACCAAATAAAACTCTTGGTTTGAACCCTAACTTTTTTACATTTTAGAACATAATTAAAGAGGGAGGAAACCCAATTGGAAAAGAAAGAAACAAAGAAGGAATCACTTACCTTAAAATATATTGATGAAATCACCCCAAATACACTAGTATCTGAATTTGACAATAGACAACCATTCAAGTGATATTCTTACAAGGATTAAGAGATCATTTAGGAACTGGAATGGGGGAAAAGAGTGAGAAATGAAGGAGTTATGAATAATCAATTTTCCTCATCAAATATGGGTGATTTGAGAAATTCAGAGATGTTTCATCCAAATTCTCAATGAAACCGAGCTCCAAAAAGGGGGAGGAGAGCATGGGGCGCGCCTTGGGTATTTGGGTTCAGGGGAGAGTTGGAATCCCTGAAAACATGTAAATATTGAAGGATATATTAAAGAATTACTAAAAACTTTTAATTCAGGAAATGGGCTTTCAGGAAGGCTTAATCCCTTAAATAAAAACCCATATCCACCATAGTTATGGATTCTTAAATTTTCCAAATTAATATGGTGATCTTAATAGGTCAGGGGATGACAAGTATAAATTGGAATGGATGAAAAATGTTAAAAATAAAGAATTTATAAAGGAATCAATATATTTTTTTAAATTTGGAATTGGGGTCACAGTTTGGCCCAATTCATGAAAACTCGCTCATTCCTCCATAAAAGCTTGGGAAATCCCCAAAACAAAGCATGAATGGAAATTAAATAAAATTTAACTTTAAAATAAGTGATTTATGTGAAAATTATCTACACCATGAAAACTTTCCATCCCCGGAAAGCCATCGCAAGACCAGATACAAAAACCAAACCCAACCGATAAACCATGATGTATTTCTTTGTCAAGCTTCACCCACAAGGGCCAAAACACCTCCAGTGATCAATTAAGGAAGGATTAATCTCACAACCCAAACATACACAAATTTCTTGAAATGATAAATCACATTCATACTTTATCCCAAAAGAAAAATCCTCAAACACTATCCGAACAAGGCTCAATCAATTCACCCAAACGAACAACAACTTCAAACAAGGTTACACTTACCTCACTTTAACTAAACCATTAGGAGCTCTCCAATCCCAACGTTTACTCAAGGAATATGTTGGTAGCTAGATAGTTTTGAATGAGACTACTTACCACCAAGCCAAGTCCATGGATAAATCTGAGCTATTGGTATGGGGGAACATAAATAGGCACCCCGCCATAAGATACAACCTATATTTTTTTGAGATAGAACCAGGATACTAACAGGGGGAGTCTTAAACAAACTCCCTAGTACAAAGGGTATAATTACATTAAAAGTTTGCAAAGTAAAATACATGAGAATCATAGTGGGTCTCCCCACCATAAGAACCAACCATCTTAACTTACCAGAATGGGCTGAAACAGAAAGACCCAATTTGTTTAAAGATTTGGGAAGGGCGCAGGGTCAGTCCGCATGATTTGGGAAATTGTGCACTAATTGTGCAAATCATTTTTTCTGCATGGCTTCCTAGCACACAGTCACTACTAATAGTGCACAAACTTTGTCCTCAGCACGTCTATCCAAATTTATAACCATTCTCTAAAGACTCAATGGAAACCAAATGGGGAGGGAATGACATTAGGTGATGACATGGGTACAAGGCCCTCCACCTATTTCAACCGAACGGGAACAATAGAAGAAATATGATGACACCAGAGGTTTAAAATTTTCCTATCTCTAATTCTAAGGATAAGACATTGTACAATGGTTTAAACAACCCTGGGATTTCCCCTGACTGTGAGACAACTTCTCTCAGAGACCTATGGCTGGAGCTTAAATGATTGAAGCATCTTCAGCCTCACAATTAGGCTTTGGAAACCCCATGAATGAGAATTATTCTTTCAGTGCCACCAACATCTACACTGAAATCCCCAATAAGATTGCCAAGACATAACACATTCCAAAATCACTTTACCCTAACTCGATTTTTCATTGAAACAAGGGTTTAGAAAATGCACCCACATCACACCTTGTTTATTCAAGTGAGAAACTATATAAGTAAAGAACACCTATATTCACCTACCTCTAAAATGGAAGATTTTTATGCTTTGTCAAGGGATAAATTCTCCCAACATAACAGAGACTCTTAGAGGATTTCATGAATTTCACCTTTACAGTCAATCGAGCGCATGAAATCACAAGGCGTCACCAAACATGACTATTGTGACTGATATAAACAATGTATGAAGAGGGACCTTATACAAAATCCCCAAACAACACACAATTCTAGAAAGTGGACAAAATATACTCTCGTGACCAGATTATCCACACTGGTAGTCTAACATGAACTCCTTCTTCAGAGAGACTACGAAGGACTGAGAGGACCTCTTAGACACCATCCTGATAATCATCCATACTAACAACCCCAGACCACTTCCACATTCGGCAAATCACGAAACATAAGAGGATAAGGTCTCTTTCAACCATCCATGATCACTCTCCCACTACAAGAGGATAAACAAAACCAAGAAAGGAAAGGGTGTATACTCAATCTAAAAATCTCAAGAAAAAGATTCCTTATATTGATCAAATGGAGAAACAATTCGGGTTGTACTTCAGTTGTGCACTAACCCTAAATGGGGCATACCTTATCCAACAATTAAAACCAAGGACCCAACCGAGATGGTCTATTAGTCAAGATATAATAAAAAAACTAATCAAAACACATGAAAGGAACCACCGTAAAGGCATCCCAAAACATTTCTCAGAAGAGACCACTAACCAACCCTTCAACACAGCTTAAGGACAAAACACAAACCCAAAACATAGTACAAACAAGAGGGGTTCTTAGACTCAAAACATCCCACAAAATCAACATTTTAAAAAAACATAATACACACCATCCCAAAATAGTCATAAAGACATCAAGTTTCTCATTTAAAATCATCTTTTGAAAATAAACGGTTCAGCGGTTAGCGTATCCACCAATGGTATCCCATTGGCCTTACACATGCATGTTTCTGTGCCACACCAGGCACCCTCCTCATATCCATCCCATAACTCATCCATCCATGCCATAAACCATCCATAATCCCATATAACCCCATGCATGTGTTCGCCCACAAAAATACCAAAGGTTAAAATAAAAAATTCTTTCCACTTTTCAAAACCAAAAATAGTCAACCAATACCTCCTTTTTCTCAAAACCACTATCCATGAAATCAAACCCAAATTACATCTTAAAAAGATTTTGAGAAAGGAATAATCATTTAAATGAAAACTCAATTTCAAGTTATACAAATTAATTTCAAAACATTGCATCCCAATAAAACACCTTTCAATAGATTAGAAAACTCTATTGGAAACACTTTTTGAAAACCAACCTTGACATAGTTCATGCTTTCAAAAGAGGTTAAAACACACCATTTTCCATTCCAATACAACTCTAAAAATTCAGTTCTCCATTTTAAAAAATCTATACATTCCCTCTTTAATAGATAATCATTTCACAAAAACTGTATGCTTCTTAAAACCAAGTCACTTTAAAACCAAAGTTCCAAGATTTCAAAACTAAAGAACACAAGACAATGCATGGGGAAATTCGCTTTGGTGGGTGACTTGGACATATAGTTGGAATCCATACTCCAATAACTGCACCATCATAGAGAGTGTTCATGGGAAATATCTCCATCTCCACATGGCTTTCCAGACCCTACGATCTCACTGAGACCATTAACCCAACTCACTTTTCATTTCCCCTAATCATCATGAAACCACGAAAACCAAAGGACTCAGAAAAGTCCAGACCTCACCTGGAGACTTGAATACCTTCATGGGGTGTGGTGATCAGCCAAATTACTCATAACCAGAATTCTAAGTCCAAACAATCCTAACTCCAAACCATCCCGACTATTCCTCGAATAACATGACCCAAAGAGAGTGAACCTGCTCCGATACCATTTTGTCACGAACCAAATCTGGACACCATCAAAACCGGCACACGACCCAGTCCAAAACATGTCCTGAAGGGCTTTTACAATCCCCATGGACTGAAAAAGTGTCTGGTTATCATAAAATGATGTTTGAGAATGATTTACCCAAGATTATAAACATTAAACAATAAACAAACTCAATAAAACAAATCTGGATTTTTCAACAAAAACTGTCTTTTAAAAATTTTCAGAACGGAATTACATAAGTTAAAAAAATGTTTAAAGACCATTATAAAGGTATGAAACTAAATAATGACATCTCAAGAACCTCTACATGGCAAGAGGCATCTCCTCAAGTCATCTCCACAACACTGCATCACGAACAACCGGAAAAAACCCGAACTGTTGGCACAAAAGTGGTACCCAAACCTGAAACAACAAAATAACCAAGTCTACTTACACCCAAAGGTGTAAGTAGGGTGTGATCCCAAGCCCAGTAGGATACCACCACTAAGAGATTCCACGCAATAAACATTCAAAGATGAAAATCATGCAAGTTTTCAAAAACTTGTAATTTCCAATTACAATTTCTAAAACATGCAACTAGAAAATAATTTTTCAAGTGGGATAATTTAAAGAATCAAAAATTTTAAAATAAATTCCAATTCTGATAAATTTTTCATCCAAATATACCATATGCCGATGATGAGTATAAAAAATCTAATGAGCACAAGCAATAGGAAATAACCCCTAGGCACTAGCTAGTTGTTGGTCCCAGGTACCTCATATCTCGGTGAGAGTAACCATAAAAAATATATGTTCTCGTGCACGAGCCACTAGTAGGTAACATACCCATAACATAGTGGTACCCAATCATCATAATCATAGTTTAGTTAGAGTTGTAAGATTCAATATTTCTAAGTGAAACTGAGGCCAAACCCCACAGATTCACTAGCATACTAGTACACGTCCACCCACCTAGATACCCGAGTTTTCCCCGAGTGCTCAAACAATTTCAACAAGTCAATAAATATACTTTTCATATTCAAATATCATTTCCATATCACAAATTATCCAAACATACCACATTCATACTACAAAATTCACAAAATTCCACTTTTTATTCAAATTGATTTTGAAATCCGACTCACACCAAAATAGACCACAACACTTTTCACATTTCTTTTACAATTCCACAAATCCCTTAAAAAAATTTATAAAACCAATAAAAGATATTCCAACTCACATAAAATCCCACTCACATGTTACATAATTCCCTTTTCATAACCAAAATCCATTTTTCACATCACACTCACACAAAACATCCCACATCACTTTCACATCTCATACACACTCTAGTAAATCCTTCAAGCATTTTTATAAAACATTTCCAAGATGGAACACATAAAAAAACATCCCCTTTCACATTTAAAATGTACCATTTCAAAATATACACAATCCAAAATACTTTTCCAAAATGGTTTCACCACTTACATAAATCATTAAATCATTCAAATATTTCATAAAACAATTCTAAAGAGAATACTCAATCTTTTCCCATAAAACCCATTTAAAAACCATATTTCAAAGAAAAAACACACCAAAACACTACCAAAGTAGAATTTAAAGCCCTAGAGATATTTATAAAACCTCTTTCAATTGTTATAAAATCACCTTGGATAATACCATGAATGATACAAATGAAAACACCCATTTTCATAAAATGATCTCAAGAAGTATAACAACGTTTTACACAACAAACCTAGTCCAAAAACCCTATTTAATACCCAATGGCACACCACGACCCTACCAAAGCAGAATTGGCAGCCCAAAAAATATTTATTAAACCAATTTCATTTTTTCAAAAGTATACCCAAATAGTACCCCAAGTGTTACACATGAAAAACACCCAATTTCAAGCTAAAATGCAACAATAAAATTAAAATCTTTACCAAATCAATCATGAACAGTTTTTTCACCACATAAAACATATCATGAATATGAATAATGAGTAAATACAGTAAGCTAACTCATAAATAATTGTTTACACATAGAACCACCAACCAAAAGTGTCAAATCCCTCAAAACTTGGTGCAAAACATCAACTGCACCACCGTCGTACCACAAGCAAGATAAATCTCTCCCTAGACCACAATATTTGACCAAAAGGACACCAAATAAAACCCTAGGTTATTACCCTAACTTCTAGAAATTTTAGAACATAATGAAAGAGGGAGGAAACCCTAAGGGAAAAGGAAGAAACCAAGAAGGAATCACTTACCTTGAAAAATATTGAAGAAATCACCCCACATACACCAGTATCTGAATTTGAAAACAACCAACCATTAAAGGGAGATTATTACAAGGTTTAATAGATCATTTAGGAACTTTAATGGGGGGAAAAGAGTGAGAAATGAAGGAGTTATGAAATAATCAATTTACCTCTTCAAATCTGGGTGATTTGAGAAATTCAGAAATGTTTCATCCAAATTCGTGATGCAACCGATCTCCAAAAAGGGGGAGGAGAGCATGGGAGCGCGCCTTGGGTATTTTTTATCAGGGGGGAGTTGGAATCACCAAACAAACATAAATATTGAAGGCGATATTAAAGAATCAAAAAACAATTTTAATGCAGGAAATGGGCCTTTGGGTAGGCCCAATCCCTTAAATAAAAACCCGTATCCACCATGATTATGGATTCATAAATGGTCCAAATTAATATGGTGGTCTTAATAGGTCATGGGATGACAAGTAGTAATTTTAATGGATGAAAAATGTTGAAAAATGAAGGATTTATAAAGGAATCAAAATTTATTTTTAAATTTGGAATTGGGCTCATGTTTTGGCCCAATTCATGAAAACTCATCCATTCCTCCCTAAAATCTTGGGAAACCCCAAAAACAAATCATGAATGGAAATTAAATGAAATTTAACTTTAAAATAAGTCATTTATGTGACAATTCTCCCCACCATAAAACCTTCCATCCACGGAAAGCCACATGAAGACCAGATACAAAAACCAAACCCAACCGATAAACCAAGATGTATTTCTTTTCCAAGCTTCGCCCCAAAGGGCCAAAACACCTCCAGTGATAAATTAAGGAAGGATTAATCTCACAACCAAAACTTACAACACCTTCCTAAAATGATCAATCACATTTATACTTTATCCCAAAATAAAAATCCTCAAACACTATCCGAACAAGTCTCAATCAATTCACCCAAACGAACAACAACTTCAAACAAGGTTACACTTACCTTACTTTAACTAAACCATTGGAAGCTCTCCAATCCCAACGTTTACTCAAGGAAGATGTTGGTATCTAGATATTTTTGAATGAGACTACTTACTTCCAAACCAAGACCATGGATAAATCTAAGCTATTAGTATGGGGGAACACAAATAGGAACCCCACCATAAGAGACAACCTATATTTTTCTGAAACAGAACCAGGACACTGACAGGGGGAGTCCTAAATGAACTCCCTAGTACAAAGGGTATAACTCCATTCAAAGTCTTAGAAGGAACATACATAAGAATAATAGAGGGTATCACCACCATAAGAACCTACCATCTTAACCGATCATCATGCGCCGACATAGAAAGACCCAATTTTTTTAAAGATTTGGGAAGGGTGCAGGGTCAGTCCACACGAATTGGGAAACTGTGAACTAACTATGCAGATCATTCTTTCTGGATGGCTTATAGGCACACGGTCACTACTAATCGTGCACAAACTATGTCCTCAGCACGTCTATCCAAATTTCCAACCATTCTCTAATGACTCAAAGGAAAACAAAGGGGGAGGAAATGAAATTAGGTGATGACATGGGTACAAGGCCCTCCACCTATTTCCACCGAACAGAAACCATAGAAGAATGATGATGACACTAGAGGTTTAAACTTTTTCTATCTTTAATGTTGAGGATAATACATTGTACATGGGTTTAAATGACCCTATGATTTACCCTGACTGTGAGACAGCTTCTCTTCGAGACTTATGGCTGGTGCTCAAATGATTGAAGCATCTTCAACCTCATAGTTAGGCTTTGGAAACCCCCTGAATGAGAATTCTTCTTTCGGTGCCACCAACAACTACACTGAAATCCCCGATAAGATAGACAAGACATAACACATTATAAACTCACTTTACCCTAACTTGATATTTCATTGAAACAAGGGTTTAGAAAATTCACACACATCACACATTGTTTCTTCGAGTGAGAAACTATAGAAGTAAATAACACCTATACTCACCTACCTCTAAAATGGAATATTTTGAAGCTTTTTCATGGGATACATTCTCCCAACATCACAGAGACTCATAGTGGATTGCACAACTTTAACCTTATATTCAATTGAGCGCATGAAATCACAAGGCGTCACCGAACATGGCCATTGTGACTGATATAAAAAATGCATGAAGAGGGACCTTATACAACATCCCTAAATAACACACAATTCTAGAATGTGGCCACAATATCCTCTTGTGACCAGATTTCCCACACTTGTAGTTTAAAGTGAACTCCTTCTTCAGAGAGATAACGAAGGAACGAGAGGACCTCTTAGACACCATCCAAATACTCATCCATACTAACAACCCCACACCACTTCCACCTTCGGAAAATCAGGAAACATAAGAGGCTAAGGTCTCTTTCAACCATCCATTATCACTCTCCCACTACAAGAGGATACACAAAACCAAGAAAGGAAAGTGTGTAGACTCAATCTAAAAATCTCAAGAAAAATATTCCTTATATTGATCAACTAGTGGGTCTTCAAACGGCGAAACAATCTAGGTTGTACTTTAGTTGTGCACTAACCCTAAATAGAGCATACCTTATCCAACAATTAAACCCAAGGACCCAACCAAGATGGTATATTAGTCAACATATACTAAAAACCTAATCCAAACACATGAAAGGAACCACTGTAAAGGCATCCCAAAACATTTCTCATAAGAGACCACTAACTCGCCCTTCAACACAGCTTACCGACCAAACACAAACCCAAAACACAGTACAAACAGGAGGGGTTCTTGGACTCAAAACATCCCACAACATCAAAATTTTAAAAAAACACATAATACAAACCATCCCAAAACAGTCATAAAGTCATCAAGCTTATCATTTAAAATCATCTATTTGAAAATAAAAGGTTCATTGGATAGCGTATCCACCAATGGTACCCCATGGGCCTCACACATGCATGTTTCTGTGCCACATCGGGCACCCTCCTCATATCCATCTCGGAAATCATCCAGCCATTCCATCAACCATCCATCATCCCATATAACCCCATGCATGTGGTCTCTCATATAAATACCAAAGGTTAAAATAAAAAATTCTTTCCAATTTTCAAAACCAAAACAGTCAACCAATACCTCCTTTTTCACAAAACCGCTAACCACGAAATCAAACCCAAATTACATATTACCAAAATTTTGAGAAAGGAACAATAATTTAAATGAAAACTCACTTTCAAGTCATACACATTAATTTCAAAACATCTCATCTCAAGAAAAACCCTTTCAATAGTTTAGAAAACACTATTGGAAACACTTTTTCAAAACCAACCTTGACATAGTTCTTGATTTCAAAAGAGGTGCAAACACACCATTTTCCATTCCAATACAATTATGAAAATTCAGTTCGTAATTTTAAAAAATCTAACCATTCCATATTTATTAGATAATCATTTCAAAAAAACATTATGCTTCTTAAAACCAAGTCACTTTAAAACCAAAGTTCCAAGATTTCAAAACTAAAGAACACATGACAATGCATGGGGAAATTAGCTTTGGTGGGTGACTTGGACATATGGTTGGCAGCCATACTCCAATCACTTCACCATCAAATATAGTGTTCAAGGGTAATATCTATGGCTCCACATGTCTTGCTAGACCCTACGAGCTCACTGAGACCATTAACCCAACTCTCTTTTCATTTCCCCTAATCATCATCAAACCATGAAAACCAAAGGCCTCAGAAAAGTCTCGACATCCCCAGGAAACTTGAATACCTTCATGGGGTGTCATGATCAGCCCCATTACTCATAACTAGAATTCTATGTTTCGGAAATCCTAACTTCTGACCATCCCCACTATTCCCCAAATAACATGACCCAGAGAGAGCGAACCTGCACTGATGCCATTTTATCACGAACCGAATCTGGTCGCCATCAAAATCAGCACACAACCCAACCTGAAACATGGCCCAAAGGTTGTTCATGATCCCCATGGGCTAGCACATGTTCCTGGGTATCAAAAAATGAAGTTTGGGAATGATTTACCTGAGTTTATAAACATTAAACAACAAACAAATTCAATAAAACAAATATGGATTTTTCAACTAAAATTGTCTTTTGAAAAATTTCAGAACTGAATTACAAAAGTTAAAACTATGTTTAAAGAACATTAAAAAGTTATGAAACCAAATAATGAAATCCCAAGAACCTCCACATGGAAAGAGGCACCCCCTCAAGCCATCTCCACAACTCTGCATCACGAACGACCTGTAAAAACCCGAATTGTTGGCACAACAGTTGTACCCAAACCTGAAACAACAAAATAACCAAGTCTACTTACACCCAAAAGTGTAAGTATGGTGTGAGACCAATACCATAAGGATACCACCACTAAGATAATAGATGCGATAAACATTCAAAGACAAAAAGCATGCAAGTATTCAAAAACATGTAATTTCTAGTTACAATTCCTAAAAGATGAAATTAAAAAAAAATAAGTTTTCATGTGAGATAATTTAAAGAATCAACATTTTTAAAATAAATTAAAATTATACTGTATTTTTCATCCAAATATATCATATGCCAACGGTGAGTATAAAGGATATAATGAGAACAAACAATAGGAAATAACCCCTAGGCACTAGCTAGCTGTGGGTCCCAGGTACTTCGTATCTCGGTTAGAGTAACCATAAAAAATATAATTTATAGTGCACGAGTCACTAGTAGGGAACATACCCATAACCTATTGGTCCCCAATCATCATCGTCACAGTTTAGTTAGAGTTGTAAGCGTCCATCTTGCTAAGTGAAATTGAGGCCAAACCCCACGGATTCACTAGCATACTAGTACACGTCCACCCACCTTGATACCTGGGTTTTCTCCTTGTGTTAAAACAAGTTCAACAAGTTAATAAATATACTTTTCATATGAAAATATCATTTACACATCACAAATTCACCAAAAATCCCACATGTATACCACAAAATTCACAAAAGAACACTTTTCATTCAAATTGATTTTGAAATCTGACTCACACCAAAATAGCCCACAACACTTTTCACATTTCTTTTACACTTCCAAAAATCCATTAAAAAAATTATAAAACCAATCCAAGATATTAAAACTCACATAAGAGCGCACTCACATGTTACATAATACCCTTTTCATAACCAAAATCCATTTTTCACATCACACTCACACAAAACATCCCACATCACTTCCATATCTCTTACACACTCTAGTAAATCCTTCAACAAACATTTTTATAAAAACTTTCCAAGATGGAACACATCAAAAAACTTCCCCTTTCACATTTAAAATTTACCATTTCAAAATATACACAATCCAAAACAATTTTCCAAAATGGTTTCACCACTTACATAAATCATTAAATCTTTCAAATCTTTCATAAAACAATTCCAAAGAGTATACCCAATCTTTGTTCATAAAACCCATTTCAAAACCATAATTAAGGAGAAAAACACACCAAAAAACTACCAAAGTAGAATTTTCAGCCCTAGATAAATTTATAAAACCAATTTCAAATGTTATAAAATTACTTTGGATAATACCATGAAAGATACAAATGAAAACACCCATTTTCCTAAAATTCTCTCAAGAAGTATAACAAAGTTTTACACAACAAACCTATTCCAAAAACCCTATTTCAAACCCAATGGAGCACTAAGACCACACAAAAGCATAATTGGTTTCCCAAAAAATATTTAGTAAACCATTTCATAAATTTTAAAATACACCCAAATAGTACCCCAAGTGTTACACAAGAAAAACACCCAATTTCAAGCTAAAATGCAACAATAAAATTAAAATCTTAACCAAATCAATCATGAACAGTTTTTTTCACCACATAAAACATATTAGGAATATGAATAATGAGTAAATAAAGTAAGCTAACTCATCAATAATTGTTTACACATGGAACCACCTACCAAAAGTGTCGAATCCCTCAAAACTTGGTGCAAAACATCAACCGCACCACCGCCGCACCACAAGGATGATAAATCTAGCCATAGACCACAATATTTGATCAAAAAGACACAAAATAAAACCCTAGGTTCAAAACCTAACTTTTGGAAATTTTAGAACATAATGAAAGAGGGAGGAAATCCTAAGGGAAAAGGAAGAAACCAAGAAGGAATCACTTACCTTGAAAAATATTGATGAAATCACCCCACATACACCAGTATCTGAATTTGAAAACAACCAACCATTCAAGGGATATTCTTTCAAGGTTTAAGCGATCATTTAGGAACTATAATGTGGGGAAAAGAGTTAGAAATGAAAGAGTTATCAAATAATCAATTTACCTGTTCAAATATGGGTGATTTGAGAAATTCAGAAACGTTTCATCCAAATTCGCGATGAAACCGAGCTCCAAAACGGGGGAGGAGAGCATGGGGACACGCCTTGGGTATTTTTTATCAGGGGGAGTTGGAATCACAAAACAAACGTAAATATTGAAGGCAATATTAAAGAATAAAAAAACAATTTTAATGTAGGAAATAAGCTTTTGGGCAGGCCCAATACCTTAAATAAAAATCCATATCCACTATGATTATGGATTCGTAAATGGTCCAAATTAATATGGTGGTATTAATAGGTTAGGGGATGACAAGTAGGAATTTTAATGGATGAAAAATTTTGAAAAATGAAGGATTTATAAAGGAATCAAAATTTATTTTTAAATCTGGAATTGGGCTCACGGTTTGGCCCAATTCATGAAAACTCACCCATTCCTCCATAAAATCTTGGGAAACCCCAAAAAAATCATGAATGGAAATTAAATGAAATTTAACTTTAAAATAAGTCATTTATGTGAAAATTCTCCCCACCATGAAAACTTTCCATCCCCGTAAATCCATAGGAAGACCAGATACAAAAACCAAACCCAACCGATAAACCAAGATGTATTTCTTTGCCAAGCTTCGCCCCAAAGGGCCAAAACACCTCCAGTAATCAATTAAGGAAGGATTAATCTCACAACCCAAACTTACACCACTTTACTAAAATGATAAATCAAATTCATACTTTATCCCAAAAGAAAACTCCTCAAACACTATCCGAACAAGACTCAAGCAATTCACCCAAACGAACAACAACTTCGAACAAGGTTACACTTACCTTACTTTAACTAAACCATTGGGATCTCTCCAATCCCAACGTTTACTCAAGGAAGATGTTGGTATCTAGATAGTTCTGAACAAGACTACTTACCGCCAAGCCAAGACAATGGATAAATCTGAGCTATTAGTATGGGGGAACACAAATAGGAACCCCACCATAAGAGACAACCTATATTTTTCTGAGATAGAACCAGGACACTGAAAGGGGGAGCCCTGAACGAACTCCCTAGTAAAAAGGGTATAATTCCATTCAAAGTCTGCGAAGGAACGTACATGAGAATCATAGAGGGTCTCCCCACCATAAGAACCAACCATATTAACCGACCATCGTGGGCCAACACAGAAAGACCCAATTTTTTTAAAGATTTGGGAAGGGCGCAGGGTCAGTCCGCACGATTTGGGAAATTGTGCACTAACTGTGCAGATCATTCTTTTTTCATGGATTCTAGGCACACGGTCACTACTAAACGTGCACAAACTATGTCCTCATCACGTCTATCCAAATTTCCAACCATTATTTAATGACTCAAAGGAAACCAAAGGGGTAGGAAATGACATTAGGTGATGACATGGGTAAAAGGACCTCCACCTATTTCCACCGAACAGGAACAATAGAAGAAAGATTATGACACAAGTGGTTTAAACTTTTCCTATATTTAATGCTGGGTATAAGACATTGTACAAGGGTTTAAATGACCCTAGGATTTCCCCTGACGGTGAGATAGCTTCTCTCTGAGACTTATGGTTGGAGCTTAAAGGATTGAAGCATCTTCAGCCTCACAGTTAGGATTTGGAAACCCCCTGAATGAGAATTATTCTTTCGGTGCCACCAACAACTACACTGAAGTCCCCGATAAGATTTCCAAGACATAACACATTCCAAACTCACTTTAACCTAACTTGATATTTCATTGAAACAAGGGTTTAGAAAATTCACACACATCACACATTGTTTCTTCGAGTGAGAAACTATAGAAGTAAAGAACACTTATACTCACCTACCTCTAAAATGGAAGATTTTGATGCTTTTTCAAGGGAGACATTCTCCCAAGATAACAGATACTCATAGAGTATTTCACGACTTTCACCTTATATTCAATCGCGCGCATGAAATCACAAGGCATCACTGAACATGTCCATTTTGACTGATATAAACAATGCATGAAGAGGGACCATATGCAACATCCCCAAACAACACACAATTCTAGAATGTGGCCACAATATCCTCTCGTGACCAGATTTCCCACACTGGCAGTTTAACATGAACTCCTTCTTCAGAGAGATAACTAAGGATCGAGAGGACCTCTTAGACACCATCCAGATACTCATACATACTAACAACCCCAGACAACTTCCACCTTCAGAAAATCTGGAAACATAAGAGGCTATGGTCTCTTTCAACCATCCATGATCACTCTCCCACTACAAGAGGATACAAAAAAACAAGAAAGAAAAGTGTGTAGACTCAATCTAAAAATCTCAAGAAAAAGATTCCTTATATTGATCAAATAGAGGGTCTTCAAACGGTGAAACAATATGGTTTGTACTTCAGTTGTGCACTAACCCTAAATGGAGCATACCTTATCCAACAATTAAACCCAAGAACCCAACCAAGATGGTCTATTAGTCAATCTATACTAACAACCTGATCCAAAAACATGAAAGGAACCACAGTAAAGGCATCCCAAAACATTTCTCAGAAGAGACCACTAACCATCCCTTCAACACAGCTTACCGACCAAACACAAACCCAAAACACAGTACAAACAAGAGGGGTTCTTAGACTCAAAGCATCCCACAAAATCAACATTTTAAAAAAAACACATAATACACACCATCCCAAACTAGTCATAAAGACATCAAGTTTATCATTTAAAACCATCTTTTTGAAAATAAACGGTTCTGCGGATAGCGTATCCACCAATGGTACCCCATGGGCCTCACACATGCATGTTTTTGTGCCACATCGGGCACCCTCCTCATATCCATCCCGGAACTCATCCATCCATTTCACCAATAATCCATCATCTCATTTAACCCCATTCATGTGGTCGCTCATAGAAATACTAAAGGTTAAAATAAAAAATTCTTTCCACATTTCAAAACCAAAACAGTCAACCAATACCTCTTTTTTTACAAAACCGCTAACCACAAAATCGAACCCAAATTACATCTTTCCAAGATTTTGAGAAAGGAACAATCATTTAAATGAAAACTCACTTCCAAGTCATACAAATTAATTTCAAAACATCTCATCCCAATAAAACACCTTTCAATAGTTTAGAAAACTCTCTTGGAAAAACTTTTTCAAAACCAACCTTGACATAGTTTATGATTCCAAAAGAGGTGAAAACACACCATTTTCCATTCCAATACAATTCTGAAAATTCAGTTCTTCATTTTAAAAAATCTCACCAATCCATATTCATTAGATAATCATTTCACAAAAACTTTATGCTTCTTAAAACCAAGTCACTTTAAAACTAAAGTTCCAAGATTTCAAAACTAAAGACCACATGACAATGCATGGGGAAATTAGCTTTGGTGGGTGACTTGGAAATATGTTTGTCAACCATACTCCAATAACTTCACCATCAAAGAGAGTGTTCAAGGGTAATATCTCCGGCTCCACATGGCTTGCTAGACCCTGCGAGCTCACTAAGACCATTAACCCAACTCTCTTTTCATTTCCCCTAATCATCATCAAACCATGAAAACCAAAGGACTCAGAAAAGTCCTGACCTCCCCTAGAAACTTGAATACCTTCATGGGGTGTGATGATCAACCACATTACTCATAACCAGAATTCTAAGTCTTGGTAATCCTAACTTCCGAACATCCTGACTATTCCCCAAATAACCTGATCCAAAGAGAGCAAACCTGCTCTGATGCCATTTTGTCAAGAACCGAATCTGGTCGCCATCAAAATCGGCACACGACCTGACCTGAAACATGTCCCTAAGGGAATTCCCAATCCCAACGGGCTGTCACAAGTTCTCGGGTATCATAAAATGAATTTTTGGAACGATTTACTCGATTTTATAAACATTAAACAACAAACAAACTCAATAAAACAAATCTGGATTTTCAACTAAAATTGTCTTATGAAAAATTTCAGAACTGAATTACATAAGTTAAAAGTATGTTTAAAGGCCATTAAAAAAGTATGAAACCAAATAATGACATCCCAATAACCTCCACATGGAAAGAGGCACCCCCTCAAGCCATCTCCACAACTATGCATCCTGAACGACCGGTAAAAACCCGAATTGTTGGCACAAAAGTGGTACCCAAACCTGAAACAAAAAAATAACCAAATCTACTTACATCCAAAGGTGTAAGTATGTTTTGATCCCAATCCCATTAGGATACCACCACTAAGAGAATCCATGCGATAAACATTCAAAGAAGAAAACCATGCAAGTTTTTAAAAACATGTAATTTCTAGTTACAATTTCTAAAAGATGAAACTAAAAAAACTAAGTTTTCAAGTGAGATAATTTAAAGAATCAACACTTTTAAAATAAATTAAAATTATACTCAATTTTTCATCCAAATATATCGTATGCCGACGGTGAGTATAAAGGATCTAATGAGGACAAACAATAGGAAATAACCCCTAGGCACTAGCTAGCTGTGGGTCCCAGGTACCTCGTATCTTGGTGAGAGTAACCATAAAAATATCATTTATAGTGCATGAGTCACTGGTAGGGAACATACCCATAACCTAGTGGTCCCCAATCATCATCGTCACAGTTTAGTTAGAATTTTAAGCGTCAATCTTGCTAAGTGAAACTGAGGCCAAACCCCACGGATTCACTAGCATACTAGTACACGTCCACCCACCTTGATACCCGGGTTTTCTCCTTGTGCTCAAACAAGTTCAACATGTCAATAAATATACTTTTCATATGAAAATATCATTTCCACATCAAACATTCACCAAAAAACCCACAAGTATACCACACAAGTCACAAAAGTCCACTTTTCATTCAAATTGATTTTGAAATCTGACTCACAGCAAAATAGCCCACAACTCTTTTCACATTTCTTTTACACTTCCACAAATCCATTAAAAAATTTTATAAAACCAATCCAAGATATTCCAACTCACATAAGAGCGCACTCACGTGTTACATAATACCCTTTTCATAACCAAAATCCATTTTTCACATCACACTCACACAAAACATCCCACATCACTTCCACATCTCTTACACACTCTAGTAAATCCTTCAACAAACATTTTTATAAAACATTTCCAAGATGTAACACATCACAAAACATCCCATTTCACATTTAAAATGTAAAATTTCAAAATATAATCAATCTAAAACAATATTCCAAAATGGTTTCACCACTTACATAAATCATTAAATCTTTAAACTCTTTCATAAAACAATTCCAAAGAGTATACACAATCTTTGCTCATAAAACCCATTTCAAAACAATAATTATGGAGAAAACCACACCAAAACACTACCAAAGTATAATTGGAATCCCTATAGACATTTATAAAACCACTTTCAAGTGTTATAAAATCACCATGGATAATACCACGAAAGATACAAATGAAAACACCCATTTTCATAAAATGATCTCAAGAAGTATAACAATGTTTTACACAACAAACCTATTCAAAAAACCCTATTTCAAACCCAATGGAACACCAATACCCTACCAAAGAATAATTGGTAGCCCAAAAAATATTTAGTAAACCATTTCATATATTTTAAAATACACCCAAATAATACCCCAAGTGTTACACATGAAAAACACCCAATTTCAAGCTAAAATGCAACAATAAAATTAAAATCTTAACCAAATCAATCATGAACAGTTTTTTCACCACGTAAAACATATTAGGAATATGAATAATGAGTAAATACATCAAGCTAACTCATCAATAATTGTTTACACATGGAACCACCTACAGAAATTGTCGAATCCCTCAAAACTTGGTGCAAAACATCAACTACACCACCGCCGCACCACAAGGAAGATAAATCCAGCCCTGGACCACAATATTTGACCAAAAATACACTAAATCAAACCCTAGGTTTGAACCCTAACTTCTAGACATTTTAGAACATAATGAAAGAGGGAGGAAACCATAAGGAAAGAGGAAGAAACAAAGATGGAATCACTTACCTTGAAAAATATTGAATAAATCACCCCAAATACACCAGTATCAGAATTTGAAAACAGCTAACTATTCAAGGGAGATTCTTAAAAGTATAAAGAGATCATTTAGGAACTAGAATTGGGGGAAAAGAGTCAGAAATGAATGAGTTATGAAATAATCAATTTACCTCTTAAAATTTGGGAGATTTGAGAAATTTAGAGAAGTTTCATCCAAATTTTTGAGGAAACCGAGATCTAAAAAGGGGGAGGAGAGCATGGGGGTGAACCTTGGGTATTGGGTCTCGGGAGAGAGTTGGAATCACCAAGAAAACATAAATATTTAAGTAGATATTAAAGAATTAAAAAAATAATGCAGGAAATGGGCTTTCGGGCAGGCCCAATCCCTTAAATAAAAACTCATATCCACCGTGATTATGGATTCCTAAATGGTCCGAATTAATATGGTGGTCTTAATAGGTTAGGGGATGACACGTAGGAATTAGAATGGATAAAAAATGTTGAAAAATGAAGGATTAATAAAGGAATCAAAATTTATTTTTAAATCAGGAATTGAGCTCACTGTTTGGCCCAATTTATGAAAACTCACTCATTCCTCCATAAAAGCTTAGGAAACCCCAAAAATAAAGCATGAATGGAAATTAAATGAAATTTAACTTTAAAATAAGTAATGTATGCGACAATGACATTTAGTTAACCTGTGCTTACACTACCTTGCTATGGAGAAGGGTTTCTCATTTATAGTGATGCATAAAATAACGGAATGGGTTGAATCCTCATTCAGAATTACATGGTTATAATATATACCTCATGATAATTGAAGTTCCAAGAGAAAACATAACCAACTCGTTATTTGGAGTTAGCTGTGGTAATATTTACATTAAAGATGTGGTAGAATTCTCTCTATGGAGAAAAGTGGGACATATATACTGATCAAAAAAGTTAAAAGCATATTTCACTCAAAAAGGGAGGAACATGCACCAAAAAAATGGTTATAGTTGATTAAAGATTATGGATTCTCAACATATTACCACCCTGAGAAATAGAACACAGTAGTAGATGCTCTGAGTCGAAAGGATCATGCTAGCTTTTCCATGATGAAGACAAAAAAAGATCCAATATTTCTAGACTTGCAATGTATGGATCTTGAAATCTTGAAATCTTGAAGAAAAGGGATAAATTTTATCTTTATCAAATTAGTGTTCAACCATTTATTCATGTGAATATTAAATAGGCATGGAAGAAAGATACATAGATGAAAAATAATACATGAAATATTCTTGAGTGTAACCTTGATTGTGACAGAATGATATGATTTAGGAATTGTGTACGTGTCCATTTGATACTAGATTTGAATAAGGGGCTATTGGATGAAGCACATAATTCATCATTCACTGTTCATCCTGGAAGTAAGAAGATATATAGAGATTTGAAGGAGTATTATTGTTGATATGACATGAAGAGATATATTGCAGAGCATTTTTCTCAATGCTTGGTATGACAGAAAGTTAAGGTTGGGAGAAAAAATTCTAAGGGTATGTTATAACCATTTCTGATACGGGAATGAAAATGAGAAAACATCACTATATATTTTATCATCCGACTCCATGAAATATTTAAAGTGCATAATGCTATTTGGGTTGTATTCAATCACCTTACGAATAGTACAACTAATTTCCATTAGATTAGGGTCGCGAAACCCTCTGAACTCAAACCAACCTAAGGAGGAGCCACACATGAAGCTGCCATGAGATTAGATCTGAAACACTGAGGGTCGGTCGCCTCCTGGAGAAATACTGTCGCGATGGTGAAGGAGAACCGAGGTCAACTGGCAGTGCTACTTTCGAGCGAGGAGTTGGTCGTGTCGGTGCTGTGTTTCCATCGGAAGAGGACCACTCTTGAGCAGCGACCTTGGAAGTTTAGCATGCTGGATGCAGTCCGCCGCTGGTGTGAGGAGGGCGGAAGCTTCCTGAAGAGTCGAGACCCCCACCATGTGTGTAGAGGGAAGAGATTTGGGGGGGGGGGATAAACATAAAAAAAAATAATTAATAATAATAATAATAATAAACATAATATTAGAGTAAAATAAATATATAATAATAATAAAACAATAACTTATTTATGTAAAAATATAATAAATAAAACTAAATTAATTTAACTAATTAAATAATAAAACTATTAAAAAAATAATTAATAAAAAAGTAATTATTAAATTTGAAATAAGTTTGATCAATTATTAAATAGTAACTGTAGTAAATTTAATATTTAAAAATAATAATAATTAAATTTAATTAATAATTAAAACAAAATAATGAAATTAATAAATATAAAATTTGAATCTTAAACACTAATAATTATATTAATAATAATAATTAAACTTGACAAATAAATTAATAACTTTAATAAATAATCTAAAAATAATAATAATAATTCCCTTTTATTAATATATTTAAATATTAAATTTAGTATTTTTAATCAAATAATAATTAATAAGTAATAATAGTTTTTAATATAACATAATTATAAAAATAATCAATTAAAATAACAATTCATTATAAAATAATAATCTAATAATCATAATAATTAATTAAGTAAATCTATTATGTTACAAAACTATTTTTTACTATACTCTATTTTGTTGTGAAGATTCATGTAGGAGATTAAATCCCATCCAAGTACATACCAACTACCACTAGGAATTTAGTTACAAGGGAGTTGCTAAAGTCACAATGCTTTTCAGAGAAAAACGGACGTGTGTGGTGATGTATTAAAGGACGACTTAAATCAATGGAATTTTGGGGTGATCAAGTAGTGGGTGATGGAGAATTTAAAAACAAAGCAGCAGGAGAATTGGGGGATCTCTTATTCACTCCTCAATTCATGAATCTCTAACACAAACCACTTGTAGCAGTAGTGGTACTTTTAGTGGAGCAGATAGAGGGAATGATTGGGAGACACCAGAAGGAGCAAATCCGAGCAGCATCATAGAAGTTTGTAAGGGAATGTTCTTCTCCTTTAATTTTATTTCAATTTCTTGTAATTTAAATTGTTAATCTTTAGATTTTGCGATGAATTCCGAGTAATTGTTCTTTCTTGGAGAATAATAATTTTCTAGTTCACACTTTTATGCTTCATTACAAATTTTAATATTCAAAATTTGAAATTGAGTGACGAGATCAGTTCCAAATATCATTTTTAAATGTTTTACACCTATAGATTTTAACCTCATTACTCAATGTTCTTTCGTTGAGAAAGATCATAGATGCATGTTTTCAAAACAAAGTTTCAACTATTGGATTACATCCATGAGATTTATTCTAACAACATATCTTCAAAATTCTTAGTTGTTTGTTATTCTAGTTGTGGTGAACTTCTAAAATCACTAACCTGTGTAATAACTATCCTAGCGATAGATACTGATCCAATTTTTTTGAGGTTGAAAACTCAATAGTATTTTGAAAAGAGGTTACCATTTTAGACTAGTATTATTAGTTTTTCCTCGAGAAAATGTCTAGAAGCATATTCATCTATCTTTGTTTGCACTGACTGTCATTATTTCTACAATAGCAATTAGTTTTATAAATAAAAATTCAAAATCATTGTTCATCCTCACTACTTCATTAAAATTTAAAAAAAAAGTAAAAAGTCAAAAATATATTTCACCCCCTTCCGACAACAATGGGGTTTGATTTTGACACTATGAACATTTACCTATCTTTCCTATTGTTCGACCCTTCACTAATGTACTAGTGTAGGTTAATAAATTTAATTTTGAGGGTCGTGATGACCTCCTGACCCTATAAAAAGTTGGAACTGTTGCTGGGAAAGGCATACGTTTAGTGATTTAGGGTTTTAAAAATAAATAAAACAAATAATAATAAAAAATCTGAAAATAAAATCTTTTTCTTGTCTTGATTTCAAAATTCTGGTAGTTTTTCTTCAATTTGTGTGTGTTTAATCTGATCCTTTAAAAACGATTAATTATTTTTAGGGCTTATATTATGATATTGGACCTTATTATGCATGTTTTGGTTATTATGAACACATTTTCTGACAGTGTGTCTATATTAACCCCAACATACTTGTTTCCCGGAAGAGAATAAACAACAATTTAAGCCCAAACCTGACATCCTTGCAAAACTTGACCAAATTGTATTTAAGATTGATGATAAATTGGATTCTTTGGAATCTTGGTTAAACCAAAACCATGAACTTCAAACTATAAATTCTCAAGAATAAGATCAAAAATTGAAAACATTAGAAAACATGCTCTTAGAATTAAAAATTAGTTTTAAAGAACAAGAAGAAGATGAAATAAGTGATGAATAAAATGTATAAAGAAAATTTGAAAATGAATATGAATATGAGAGTGAGGTTGAACCTGAGAAACAAAAATTTTATTGGGATGAATCTGATTATATAGAATAACATGAAGAGACAATAAACTCTCATATTGATGAAATCATCTCTAAGGAACCCATAAATAAATAAAATGGAGTTGAGTTAGTTAATTTTGAAAAATAACTGAAACAGATTGAAGAGGAATGCCCTATTCTTTTCATGATCCCCAGCTTTTAGAAAAATCATTGTTTTAGGAGCATAGGAAATGTTATTTCATGGGTTAAAGAGAAACATGAAAATGATAAATTTGATGTTAAAACCCGTTCACATATTTTTTTTGAAACTTTGAATAACAAATATGAACTTGAAATTAGGAATATTCTGGAAGTGAACTACCAACCTGAAATAACATACTAGAACAATTTTGAAACTATTGATAGATGTGATCTTCTTGAATTTGAATATGTCAACCCAATAATTTCCAAAATTTTATTAGATGAATAAGGTGAGGAAGTTTGTTTTGAAGAATGGTTTATTGATGAAATTTCACTACCTTGTTTACACAGTAATCATTTTTCTGAAGCTTTGTCTAGTGAAATGGAAAGAACTGCTTTCAAACACAGGGAGAACTATTTAAATTTGAACAATATGTAATATGAATTTACAAAATCTGAATAGAATAATTCTTCTCTTGAAATTGAATTAGAACAATCAATAATCATTTATTTAGATAGTGAACTTTTTGATAGAGAACTTCACGTAGATGTTGAATACACATTTGATGATTTAAGCAAAAAAAATTCTGCAAATAAAGTTTATGTTAATATTTTATTCTCTGATGATGAATTACTGGAATAGATTTATAACATTAAGAAACCTTAAATTTTGGATGAACAAAAATTTTCGCTTCTATATGTTTCTAAGTCTTCCTTATTAGAGTTGGGTGTTGAATCTTTTTTGGATATTGAGAGTAGTGTAGAAGGGGAGTTACATTTGAGTCACAGTATTTCTGAATTTGTTCAGCACACTATTGATTCCCTTCTAGAACCTGGTTTTCATAGCTCGGATCCTATCACCCCTAATCATGAGTTTGCATTGAATGAGAGTAAGTTGGAGAATTTTGAATTTAATGACATACCCCTAGCATCACCTAGTACATTATTGTCCCCTCATAAAAATACTAATTTGGTCAAATTTGAATTTATAGAAGAAGTGGAAAACACTAATTCCAAGATAGACTTTGATGTGTTTGAGCATAAAAAGTTATTGTAAGATCTTGATGGAGTTCATTCCTTTCCACCAGAATCTAAATATCTTGAAATATTAAAAAAAATGAATTTGGCTGATGAATCTAATGCTCAACTTGAATATTCTCTAGAGTAGTTCCTTAAGGATGAAAGGTTTTTCATAGGGAAATCTGTTGTTGATGAAAATTCAGTTTCCATTTTATTAAGTCTAAGTGCCCACAATTCTCAATGCTCTGTTAAAAATATTTGGGTTGTCAATATGTGGTGGTTTATGGAAAAGAAACCAAACCCACCTAGTGATTATTTTTAGTTTCTAGAGGAGTCCAGCAGGGTACTTTAAAAGTAGCACTGCATGGAAAGTAAACAATGATTTTTCTATTTTTAATAAACTTCATTTTGTTTTGTTTGGTGTTTAGAATTTTAATAAATTTTAACTGAAGAATTTCAATTTAGTGCTTCATGGGAGTCAACCCATGGTCCATGCTTTGTCTTTTTCTATACTCTTCTTCTTATGTTTAGAATAATGTATTGCTTAATGTTGTTCGTGTCTTCTCTGTATATTCAGGATAAGCCTCCTTGGTCTTGCTATCTCATGTTGTTATTGGTGTCACAAAGGAGTGGAAATCCCACAATAGATCATGTCTGGAAAAAACTTAATTCATGGAAGTTATTTACTCTTTATTTTTACTTTATTTTTCTTCTCCTAATTTACTTTTTAAAAAAAGTCACTATTAAGTCATCAATTTCATTGAGCTACCATTGCATTGAGTAACAGTTACACTCCCATCGATAAGTCATCTAAACGTTGACGTGCTGATGAGATTATAATGGTGAGTCATTAGTTTTCCATTGCTGCTGGTAAATTTTATGCTTATGTCTCTTTGCTGGAAATATTTTGTTGCATGTGTTGGTGTTGTGGAAATTTTAGTGCTTTACTAGATCGTTGATGGAAATTAAGTTTTATTATTTTAAAATCTCTTCACTATTAGGAATTAAGTGTGGGGGGTTTATTAAGGCTAGCATTTTGTGAATTTATTGATTCTGCTTTAATTTTTTGGGTGTTTTAGTATGTATTTTTCTGCTCAATTGAAAATCTGATTGAATCAAATTCTTATACTGGAACACCGTTTTCACTGGTCCTTTAATGCTTTTCATGTAACTGTTTGAGCTTAATTGAAAATCTATTTCACTATCTTAAATGATAATGCATGTACCTTCATGAGAATCTATTTTAATAAAATGATTTTTGTGGGAAACACTTAATGTTGAACAACAATGAGACCCTTAAACATGCAATTAATCTGCTTAATTGAAAATTTGTGTCGAACTTTCAAAGTTTAATTGTTGTCTTCTCCACATTTGAACACAACTTTAGGGAAAACGTTGGGTTTTAAGTGTGGGGTATGGTTTAATATATATTGAGCTATTCTGTGCTTTAATGGAGCCCAACAAATCCCTTTGCCTTCAAACTTTTTGTTCAAAAAATGGAAAAAAATCAAAATTCTTTCAAAATTTTAGTTTCATTATGATTCACATGGTACTTCAAATCTGTCTTTCCTAAGAATAATACTTTACTGGTAGTTAACAGTTGTCATGAATTTAAAACTTGTAAGGATGAATGATTATTGAGTGAATATGCTTAGTGATTTTATGAAAATGTGATTTAGGAACTATATTTGAGAGTGATATAAGATATTTTCTTGTGGAGTTGAGATCATTATAGGACCCCGGGACATCCTGAGAGGGGAGGGGTGAATCAGGGTGTCAACTTTTTCTTCTTAAAGTTGTGGATCTTGTTCCCACGTTGGTAGGAACTACTTAAACTTGTATGATGGATATGATCAGCAATGAAACATTCACATGCAGAGAGAGATGACACAATTATTTTTACTTGGTTCACCACTAAGGGCTACGTCCAAGAAGCATACGCTGACAGGTTGTCGATCGTACCTAAATCAACTATGATTCACTAGCTGTAGATTACAATTGTTCGGGCACAGTCACTCTGTCCAAAGCTCACTGCCTTTACAAAAGTTCAGGGATAGCTCACTGCGTCCCTCGGGTCACTCCCGTTGACTCCCCCTGGCTCACTGTCGTTGGTGAAGTCTCACTCAGTTTATAGACGTGAAGGTCTTTGTCTCCTGTTCAGCATGAGACTTTGCTTGCATCAGAGCCCTGAGTTGATGCTCTGTTAAGGTCCAAATTTCATCCACTGATGAACACCCCCTTTTTCCCTTGTCCATTGGGCAAACATCCTTTGGAAAGGGCCTTCACAAAGTACCCTACTTCGCAAGGCTCCCACTTTTTCAAAGCTCAAACAAGCCTTCGCTGAGTCCATGCCTTTTCACGAAGCTCAATCGCGAAGTACTCTCACAATGCTCCAGCCTTCGCAATGCTTCGCTTTCGCGAAGCTCCTGCCTCTTCGCGAAGCTCACTGAGCCAACGCGGGGCGCACGACTTTCGCGAAGCTAGAATAGCCGCCACGAAGCTCCTCTTTCGCGAAGCACATTGCCTTCGCGAGTGACCTTTGCGAACCGAGAGCAAAGGATTTTCTCTGAAATTCTCTCTACTTCTCTTGAGGGGGTCGGCCTCTATTTATAGGCAATTCCACCGACCCTCGATCCTTCCGAGCGAAGTCAGCGCCACGTCAGCTCAAATCGCGAAGCTCTGAAGTTCCCGCCGAAATTCTCTCAAAATCGCGAAGCACTACGGCAATTTTCCGTTCGCGGAGCTCGTCGTAATCGTGGAGCGTTCCGTCATTTCCTTCGCGCCTTCGCCGCGAAGTTCCCTCACAACGCTCTTCATCGCCGCGATGCTTTTCATCCTCTGCCGTTCGCGAAGCTTTGACGTAATCGCAAAGAATCACCGCCTCCATACTTCTGGTCTTCGCGAATTCCAAACCATTAAGCCACTCTTCGCGAAATTCATGTCATTGTCATATTTAATTATGCTCTTCATTGAAATTCTGTTTTTGCGATGCTCACCAATTTCCAAATTTTGGACCCCAAAAATTTGGCAAACACTGGGAAACGGCGCCACCTTCTGTTGGTTCACATTCTGAACTTCTGCTGAAGTTATTCCTTTCTCCCCCATTGACAACAATCCCAGAGAACGGTAAAGTGTTCAATGTTCTGCTCAAACCATACTCCCCATGGATAGTATCTCTCCCACAAACCTGCATCACATCCATAAACAGATAAAGACTGTTATCATAATCTGGGAGAGAGGTATCTTGGATCCTCCTTATGCACTAGGAGGTGGTTGGACACCAAGGTTCAACCGATGCTTTTCAAACACAACTGTTGACAATGGCTTCGTCAGGATGTCAGCCACTTGCTCATCAGTTCCTTCATAATCCATTCCTTTGTCGACATTCTTAAATCAGACATGGATCCTTAATGACAGCCTTTGAACTCAACATGCCACCATGGAATCACATTTGTCAAAAATGTTTGTATGTCATTTGTTTGCTTTGTCAACAAGAACAATCACCTCAAAACACTTCTTCTCGGTGATCTGAATCCTTCAGCAACTCTTCTGCTGTCACCACAAACTCTACTATCATGATATGTATTCTTTGAAGGAACAGCTTTAGAATCATCATCTTATGATACAATGTGATGTGCATGGCCATCGCATAAGTCCAATGTTCATGGCCGTCACAAAATGCCAATCCCTTGCACATTGTCTTCTTCTTCAACCATCTTCCTCTACTTCATGCAAAACATACGATTCTATTCTTCAAGAAGTCTCTTGCATGGTTCTCATGCAATCATGAAGAGTTGCATGGTCTTCATCAAATCTCATTCTTCTTTAATCATCCTCAGATGGATTACACCTCACATTCTTCATTGTTGTAAACAATGTGTCACCTTTAACACATGTTCTTTGAACTTATGATCAGTACAACAATCGCCTGAATTACCATTCCTCCATTTCATTGGAGTACTTCTTGATCTCCTTCATTTTGATCTTCATTGACAACTATTGACAACAAATACAACCTTATACACAAAGTGGTTCCAACAATCATAACTTTAAGAACTGTAAGTTTGAACTTAATCCTTGGAGATTCACTCATTTTTTATTTATTAAAAAAAGCAATCACCTTAATTAACCAATGCAAATGGTATTCATATAAATCTCTTAAAACTGGAGTAAAATAGGAATTTGGGAACCCACGGTGAACCTTTGAGACACTGGGTCGTGGGTGCATTTTTGTTAATAAAATCCCTATGACACTGTTGGTTTTTCCGAATTGTCTCGCCAATAGCCGGACTCACCGTCACTCTATGCAACGGTGATTTCCACCTACCGACAACACTATCTCATGACTCAACAGATGCTCCCTACCTATCACTGTCTCACCGTCCAACATTAACACTTTCTCACCGACACTACGGATACCTCCCCAACCTACCGACGCACATATCATCAACTCACCTTCATCCTTGACATCTAAAAAATGCTACCGACTGATGTTTCTCACCGTTCCTCCATGCCTGTCTTACTGACACCGTCACTTCGACATCTCCCCACATACCGTGCCAGTCACTGATTTAACCACCCCGATTCACTGTATTGTTTCCAAAGCCTCTTGAACTGATCCAAATGTAGCCGTTGTGATATTAGGGCTATAGAACCGTCTGAACTCGAACCAACCTGAGGTTGAGCCACACATGAAGCCTCCACGAGCTTAGATATGAAACAACGAGGGTCGGTCGCCGCCTGGACCACTGCCACCGCGATGACGAAGGAGAACCGAGGCCAACCGACGTTGTTGCTTGCTTTCGAGCGAGGAGCTCGTCGTGCCGGTGCCACGTCGCCATCGGAAGAGGAGCACTGTTGATCCACCACCAAGGAAGCATGGCTACCCGGATGCAGTCCGCCACCGGTGCTGATGCGCTCCACCGCCACGAGGCCAACCGACGTTGTTGCTTGCAATGAATTCTGGGTAATTTTTCTTGCTTGGGGAATTATAATTTGCTTCTTCATACTTTTCTTCTTCTTTACAAATTTTAATCTTCAGTTCCAAATATTATTTTTAATTCTTTTTTAACCACTAGCTTTTAACCTCGTTACTCTGTTTTTTGCGTGAGAAATACCATAAATTAATCTTTTCAAAACATAGTTTAAAAGAGTTTTTTTTTAATCTGTTTTAAAAAATAATAATTACAAAAACCGTCCAGGTTAATTTTTTTTTTTTAAATGCACCCAAAAGTCGGCATCCCGGATGCCGATTTTGCATTTCGGATGCAAGCCGGCATTCCGCGATGCCGCCATTCCCCTAAAAAAAAATTTGAATTTTTTTTTGAATTTTTTTTTGTTTTGTTATGTTTATATATATATATATAGATAAACAAAACAAAAAAATTCAGCATAATTTTTCTGCTATTAAAGATCCAGTGCTACAACTATTACAGTAGTCTGGATTCTGATAGAAACTCTCACACAGACCTCCCTTTTTTAAGAGGGCTTGCCCTGAAAATAATTCTGCATTTTCGATGTGGGATTCAGGTTCTCCCTTTCCTACACAATACATTCTGCATTTCCGATGTGAGATTATGTTTCAAGTACGTGACTTTGAAATACAATAAAATATAAACTATAAGGCCAATATAAATGAAATTTTAAACATTGATTAAACATATAATAAATAGTTGAAAACAAAAAGAATTTCTTCAAAAATGTTGATGAAAAATAATTTATAACCTTTCAAAACCGCCTACTTGAAACTTAAAAATATTTCAAGTACGTGAATTTGAAAGACTATAATTGTATTACTAATTAACTAATTAATTATTATATAATTAATAGTTATATTAATAATTAACTAAAGAATTATTATATAAGTAATAATTAATGAGTAATAATTAACAATTAATAATTAATAAGTAATAATTAATAATTTAATGAATAGTTATAATTAATATTTATATTACAAATTAAATAATTAATAATTACTAATTACTTATTAATAATTATTAATTACTAATTAATAATTATAATTAGTATTTATATTACTAATTAATTAATTAATAATTAATAATTACTAATTACTAATTAATTACTTATAATTATTAATTATATTACTAATTAACTAAATAATTATTATATATGTAATAATTATATTACTAATTAATTATTATATAATAAATAATAATATTACTAATTAACTAATTAATTATGACATATTTAATTATTAATAATTACTAATTAAAAATTATAATAATAATATTTAATAATATTATTATTAATTAACTAATTAACTATCATATAATTAATAATTATATTACTAATTAACTAATTAATTATTATATAATTAATAGTTATATTAATAATTAGCTAAATAATTACTGTAAAAGTAATGATTAATAAGTAATAATTAATAATTAATAAGTAATAATTAATAATTATAATTAATATTTATATTACTAATTATTAATTATAATGAATAAATGTAATGAAAAATTATATTACTAATTTACTAATTAATTGTTATATAATTAATAATTATATAACTAATGAACTAACTAACTATTATACAATTAATTATTAATAATTACTAATTAATAATTATAATGAATAATTATAAATAATATTTATATTAATAATTAACTAATTAATAATTAATAATTAATAATTACTAATTACTAATTAATAATTAATAATTATTATGAATAAATGTAATTAAAAATTATATTACTATTTTAGTAATTTATTATTATATAATTAATAATAATATTATAAATTTACTAACTAATTTTTATATAATTAATTATTAATAATTACTAATAAATAATTATAATTAATAATTAAAATTAATAATTATATTACTACTTACTAATTAATAATTATAATGAATAATTATAATTAAAAATTTTATTACAAATTTACTAATTAATTATTATATAATTAATAATAATTTTACTGATTAACTAATTAATTGTTACATAATTAATTATTAATAATTACTAATTAATAATTATAATTACTTATTATAATTACTTATTATATTTATAATTAACTAATTAAATATTATATAATTAATAATGATATTACTAATTAAATAATTAGTTATTATATAGTTAATAATTATATAATTAATCATTATATTACTAATTAAGTATTATATAATTAATAATTATATTAATAATTAACTATTTAATTATTATATAATTAGTTATTAATAACTAAATTACTAATTAACTAATTAATTATTATATAATTAATAATTATATTACTAATTAAATAATTAAATAATTTATTATACGTTTAATAAATGTTTTAGGTTTCAATTATATTTGTTTTATAGTTTATGGTTTATAATCTTTCAAATTCACGTACTTGAAATATTTTTAAGTTTCAAGTAGGCGGTTTTGAAAGGTTATAAATTATTTTTCATTAACATTTTTTTGGAAATTACTTTTGTTTTCAACTATTTCTTATATGTTTAATCAATGTTTAACGTTTCATTTATATTGGTGTTATATTTTATATTTTATAGTCTTTCGAATTCACGTACTTGAAACATTTTTTAGCTTCAAGTAAGCGGTTTTGAAAGCTTATAAATTACTTTTCATCAACATTTTTATGGAAATTCCTTTTGTTTTCAACTATTTATTATATGTTTAATCAATGTTTAAAGTTTCAATTATATTCGTTTTATAGTTTATATTTTATAGTCTTTCAAATTCACGTACTTGAAACATTTTTAAGTTTCACGTAAGCGGTTTTGAAAGGTTATAGATTATTTTTCAACAACATTTTTGAGGAATTTTTTTCTGTTTTCAACTATTTGTAATATGTTTAATCAATGTTTAAAATTTCATTTATATTGGTCTTATAGTTTATATTCTATTGTATTTTAAAGTCACGTATTTGAAAAAAAAATTAGTTTCATGTAGGCGGTTTTGAAAGCTTATAAATTATTTTTCATCAACATTTTTTAAGAAATTCATTTTGTTTTCAATTATTTCGTATATTTTTAATCAATGTTTTTTATGTTTCATTTATATTGGTGTTATATTTTATATTTTATAGTCTTTCGAATTCGCGTACTTGAAACATTTTTTAGTTTTAAGTAAGAGGTTTTAAAAGCTTATAAATTACTTTTCATCAACATTTTTTAGAAATTCCTTTTGTTTTTAACTATTTATTATATGTTTAATCAATGTCTAAAGTTTCAATTATATTCGTTTTATAGTTTATATTTTATAGTCTTTCAAATTCACATACTTGAAACATTTTTAAGTTTCAAGTAGGCGGTTTTGAAAGGTTATAGATTATTTTTCATCAAAATTTTTGCGGATTTTTTTTGTTTTCAACTATTTATTATATGTTTAATCAATGTTTAAAATTTCATTTATATTGGTCTTATAGTTTATATTTTATTGTATTTCAAAGTCACGTACTTGAAACATAATCTCACATCGAAAATGCAGAATCTACTGTGCAGGAAAGGGAGAACCTGAATCCCACATCGAAAATATAGAATGCTTTTCAGGGAAAATCCTCTTATAAAAGGGAGGCCTGGGTGAGAGTTTCTGTCAGAATTCAGACTGTTGTAATGGCTATAGCGCTGGATCTTTAATAGCAGAGAAATTCTGCTGATTTTTTTTGTTTTGTTTATATATATATATATATATAAACAAAACAAAACAAAACAAAACAAATAATAATAATAATTAAAATTTCAAAAAAAAATTATGGGAAAGGCCGCATCGTAGATGTCGCCTTTCACCCGTAGTGCAAAGGCGGCATCCCGGATGCCGCCTTGCACCCGGAATGCAAAGGCGGCATCCGGGATGCCGCCTTTCGGGTGCATTTTTAATTTTTTTTTTAACCTGAACGGTTTTTGTAATTAAAAAAAAATGGAATAAAAAAAACTCTCGTTTAAAATGTTGGATTACATAGGCGAGGTTTATTCCAACATCATCTCTTCAAAATTCTTAGAAGTTTGGTATTCTAGTTATGGTGAACTTCTAGAATCACTAACTTCTGTAACAACTCTCCTGGTGAGGGAGAGTGATCCAATTTTTTGAGGTTGTAAAATAAGTAACTGTTGAAATACTGGGTTCCCTAGACCCAACTATGTAGTACTTTTGATTACTGTATCATGTGTACAGTTAGATATGCGTGATGATATCTTACCATTATAGTGCAGACTTTTCTGCGTCCACTATAATAATGGTAATATCCAAAGGTTAATTGTCGTGTCAAGAGGTTATAGCAGATCCCAGGCTATAATGAGAACCTCAAGACACAATGACATTGATCTTAAATATATGTTCTATAGTCTAGATACATCTTACTGACTGGACACAGTAGATATCTGACTATCAAGTGCTGGGGGCTCATAAGCATTGAGAGTTCTTCTCATGAAGTTCGCACTTGGTGATCTCTAGTAGTGAGATCATGAGGACAGACCCGCCAATAGGAACACCACATGTTTTGGGTGTCATTGGTTGTTCCTATCTACGGACATGTGTATTGGTCTCTTAACTTGAGACCATTACCAATGTATATCATTTAATTACGTACTTTGAAGCAAGGAAAAAACCATGGCAGTAATGTCCTGACGAGGTAGTTTGTGTCGGGTGCGTCATTAGTGGTATGACGTTGGTTGAATGGTCAAGAAAGGATTTGTCACTTCCAAGTTAAGGAAGTTGTATATCTCAGGCCTAGTTGATCGGGATGGTGCTGCCTTCATAAGTCTTTGGCCAAAGTAGTAGAAAGGAAAATCCATTCAGATAGATCAACAAATAATAAAGCAAGATAAAGATGATGACACAAGAGTGCATCCTTCTTTATGATATATTTAATGACAAAGAGACTATAGTACACAGTCAGTGTTTGTAGTATGGTAGTCGTTGCTATGACTGTCCTTATCTCTTTAGGGGCCATGAGGAGTTGCTAGACTCCACTCTTGGTCTGTGGATTTTATTCACTATTATCGAGATGAGGGCCTAGAGGGTCACACATAATAGCGTATTCAAGAATCCGGCCTATTCAGTTGAATAGGTATATGGACATAGTGGGCCTCGCTAAGGGGTCCGAGCATTGTCCAAGTTGTCGATCACCAAATGAATTAAATAAATTTATTAATATTCAAGTTATAAATATTTGGGATTGAATTTATTTAATGTATTTACGAGTTCAGTAAATACGAGATAATATTAATCGAACGAATATTATTTTAATATTAAAGATTCGCTTAATATTAAGAGGGACAAGCGAGTCGAGTTAAAAGGCGCAGTTTTATCACGTAATATATTTTATATATATTACAAGTATGTGATAAAATAAATAAATAATATTGATGCAGTTATAAGTCGTCATAGTTATTTATTTAGAGAACGTTGATATTAACGGGGGCCGGGGAACCTTACTGGGTATTTATCAACATCTCTATAAATAAGAGAGGAGGCTCTCTCTCTTTTGGTGTGCATATCACTATTCATTCATTTATGGAATAAAAAATTGAGAACCTCTCTCTCCTCCCGCTTCCTAGAGAGAGAAGATGATGATCCAAGAGCTCAGATCAAGTTCTTCCTCACGCATCGTAAGATCAACGATGCGGTGATCGACGGGACATCGAAGATATCGTTGAATCACTGCGCTAGCACCCAGAGTTCGACGATCGGCATTCCCGCGGATTGTTGGAGCGCATGTGGACGATCTAGAGGGATCCTGCTTTGGATCCTTCAAGCGACGATCGTCATCGGCTAGCGGCAGTCGACCGCGCCTTCAGATTTGAAACGGGTACGTTTTCATTTTAATTTTTGTGCTTTTAATAATCTACGTGAGATCCTCGGACCTCTCCGGGGTTCGGATCGTCAGCGACGACAAGTACCGCCGTTATGCCGATGAAAATATTATAATCCCCGGCCCACCGGCTTCCGATGCGGGCCCCAGAAACCTAACAGTGGTATCAGAGGGAGTCACGTAGATTTTTTGATCCAAATAAAATTAATTTGAATAAATTTAAGTAGAGGGTTTAAAATCGGTCACAACCGTTCAAACCGTGATTCAATCCGATTTCGAACGACTAAGATATGGTCATTCGAAATTTTCGGAATGGATTGTGTTTTCGTTTTTGAACAAGGGTATTAAATTTTTTAATATAATTATAATTATTATAATTTATATTATTCTTATAATGATATAATTATAATAATATGATTATAATGATAAAATTATTATATTAAAATAATATTTTATTGTTATTATATATAAAGGCTAAAATTGCCTTTAGAAAGTTTTAAAAAATTAATAAATAAAAGGGGGCAAATAAAGACTTCAAAATAAGTATTGTTTTTCTTAAAGGAGCGGAGACCGGCTGTGCGATCAAGCAATGAAAACCCAAAAAAAACGGGGTGGGCTTTCACGTGGAAACAAAAGAGAAAAAAAAGGGGAGGAAGAAGCAACGGGTCCGAGCGGACCCCTGTCTCCCGCGCAGTGCATGCAGCGCCGTGCTGCATCTCCTCCTCAGGCGGCACACTACAGCGCCGCCGGGACATCGACTCGGCGCCAGCAGGCGCTCCTCAATGCCAGCCCTCCCTGCAGAGCCGCGCAGCTGCCTCCCCTCATGCTGTCTCCCACTCCTGTACCGGCTGCAGCACCCGGGCGACGCCCCACCGAACAGGCCGCCCTGCTTCCCCGGCGCGACCCCCATGCAGGCTCGCCGGCCGCCCTGCTTCCACGGCACACTGCCCTAGCCTCCTCTCCGCGCCCCCTCTCCTTCCCAGCGGGCCGCACGACTGCAGCCCGAGGACGGCGCCCCTCCCCACAGGCCACCCGCGCTCCGCACGTCACACACCTCCGACCTCCCCCCCTGTGCGCTCAGTCGGCTGCCCCGCTCGGGCAGAACTAGGCGCGACGCATGCAGCGCCACGGAGCAGGCCGCCGGGAACCGCCCAGGCCAGAACACTCCGCCGCCCGGAGTTCCCACAGACCAGCTAGAACCATCGTCGTGGCTCGTCTCCCTAGCGCTCGGTCTGCGCCAGAACCGACGCTCCACCCTGTTCCTCATGCCGCTTCCGCCGTACGGCCATCGACCAAGCCTCGGCCGAACCCTCCCGCCGGAGACCCAGGTGGCCGGAAGCCTCCTGGGTGCCTCGCGCTGCAAGACCCCGCAGCACCGCCTTTACAGCTTGGCTCCCACGAGTGTCCCAGCCTCCGGCCGCCACCCGGTCCTCCTAGCGGGCAGGTAACCCCTCGGGTTAAATTAAATCAATTAATATAATTAATTAATTTAAGTAATTAAATTAATTAATGTATTGATTGTAGTGAAATAATTTTTTAATACCTGAGGTTAAAATTAATTTAATTTTTGTAATTAAATTAATTAATTAATTAATTTAATTTTAAGTATTAAAATTAAATTAATTACATGACCGTTAGTTAATTATTTAATTAATTAAATTTTAAGTATTAAAATTAAATTAATTAGATGACCGATAATTAATTAAATTATTTGAATTTATTAATTCATTTAATTAAATTAAATTAAATATCCCTCGTACTTTCTTTAATGCATTTTAATTTTAATCCCGCTTTAGTTACCCGTCTACTGGTCTTGAGCACCGACCCCAGAATGTCTGATTTTAATTATTTATTTAATTAATTATTTAAACTGCATGTGATGTGTGTAATTAATTAAAAGATGGTCTGCGCATCATCTATTTTTCGGTTAAAATGTATAAGGGCCTGCGCGCCTAATAATTATATGATGTGCATTTATACCCGAGTTCTCATAACCTGCGCGCGAGTACCTTTGTACTTCGGACGAAGATGACGAGTGACGTCGACCCCACCAAGACGAGACAAGGCACGTTGATCAAGACGATACAAGACGACACGTGGACCATGCCAAGACGAGGCGGTACTCCAAGACGTGACGTGGACTCCGCCAAAACGAGGCGATGCTCCAAATGAGAAGCAGACATACAACATGAGTTGAGATGCATCTAGTGTCAAGTTTCAACACAGGTATGATGCCCCTTAGGTCGTTTAGATGCTCAAGGACAGTCGGGTAGTAGTTTTACCTTTATGCATTTATTTATTAATTTATGCATTTTAGAACAGCGGGAAAATACATAAAATGATAAATAATAAAATGCATAAAGAAGCGGCGTATGTTTTTCTATTATCATTCAGTTGTGTGCGCGACAACATAGATGAACAAGTTTAATAGAAATGGATCACATTCGTTGAGAGAATACTAATAAAACCCTCAAAGAAAATATTAAGTCACAAACAGCCTTCCATCATTCAAGTTTGAACAAAACCGAGTGTTCGAGGTGCCGGTTCATGCCTCAGCTGAGGGTTCCTCTTACTACTGGTGAGTTCTTATTTATGTGTTGGGTCGACTTAACTAAAATTGCAACAAATATATAGCCTTAACTATTTTATTGTAATTTTATAGGAAAGCGTTGAGTAAATCATTAAATGATTTTGAAGATGGGACTTCACTCAACAGATCGAGGAACTGCAAGTTAAAGCGGTTGGCTAGCCAAAATCCTACCTTGGACCCTCCGAGTAGTGGCGTAACCCTAACTTGTAGACTATGATGGAGGTTCAGAGATCCTTGCCACTAGAATACTCAAGGGTATTCCAATTCTAGTACAGAGGGTTCCTAGAATTCAGAAAATTAGTGGGAGACATTTAATGATTAAATAATCAGTAATGTCACATTAGGTAATCACATAAAAGTACAATATGCTAAAGTATATTTGTAGATTATGGAAAGCAATACCATAATAAAACAGCGATAAACATTAGAAAAAGTTAATGTCCAAACAAGAACGAAATTTCAAGTGTAGTATTGGCGCTTGCGCACATTACTACCACAATGGAAATTCAAGGTGCTTGTGTCCCAACCTATTAAGCCACCTTAAGAAGTGAGGGTGTAAAACAACTTATAGGAGACTCATGAATAAAACATTTGATGCTTCTGTCATAATTCTATCATCAAATTCTGATGTTAGTTGCAGTCACTACATCAAGACATGAATGATGTTACATGTAGTCTCATCTTCAAGATCCTTTCGAGGAGAAAGTGAAGCAAGATCTGAATGTGATGGTTGCACTCGGTTTGTGTAAAGTGAAAGACGGTTCACCATCTTTCATGCCATCCCATTTCTTATACCTTTTACACCCAATTACTCTAGTTTAATTTAAAGGTACAAACGAATGGAATAGAGTAAGCGCTTCATTACAGCTAAGGTAACATTCGCCAAGTAATAAGAATATTAGAGATAACACCATATTTTATTCTTATGGAGAATAAATTGAATGACAAGATGAAAAGGCCTATGGCTAGTTATGCCAAAGGCACCTTCTTCATGTCCTTCAATGAAAAGTGGTTGGTTATTTGACATGAGGTTATTTTCATTACATAATAAAATGAATTCATGGAAGTTTAAAAATTGAAATACAAGAAGCAAGTACCCGCTCCTCGTTCAGTTAATATTCATCAAATAAAATTATTCTTTTATCTCATACTTCTTGGGTATTAAAATACAATATGATTTTCACATATATGTATTGAAATACAATAACCAAGAAAGTAGAGAAACATTACTAGAAGTAAAGTGTCTTCTCCAAGTAGTAGAGAAAGAGTGATTCCTAAGTCAGGAGTGAGAAACACATAACTTCTAATTTCCAAGTGATTGATTCAAATTGAACAAGTTGTGGAGTATAACCAAAAACATTCATCTCATGTGCCCATTTGGACATGATGAGACATTATTGCATGTTTTGGAATGAATATTTTTTCTGGTAACATACTCAACAAATAGTTCACTGCTACTTGAATCAATGAGAATACATGATGAATATAAAATTTAAGACCTACCCAGTTGTGGTAATGTGATTCTTTGTCAAGTAAAACTAAAAGTGGACGTCAACTATATACCCAGTATGGTATTTAGGCTCAGCACAACTAAACACCTATGTTATTATTTGCACCATTAGTTTAGACAAATAATCCTTTAGAAATAAAGGTATGCCACAAAGCTTTCCGAGGTTTTTCAACAAGACAATGTGAACTATTCCGAAAAAAGAAATAGGTAAAGATACTTCAAAAGTTTCCTCTAAGTCCTTAAGGAATAGTTAAGTATAAGTTTGGTAAGAAGGTATTAGTTTCTTCAGATTGGCATGCCGAATAATATCTTGACCAAACAATCATCAAATATGATAATGTAGCGTGGAGTAATTCCGAAAAGCATGTTACCTTATCTAAATCACCGTATTGATGTTCATAAGGAGGATCGATGAAGAGTCTTACATATTAACAATGATCAACAAACATATAGCATGGAGCAATTCCTAAATGCATATGTTACACATCAAAGTTATGATGTAAGTTGTATCAATGTTACAACCTACAAAAACTTCCATTATATTTCATGATGTGATTTGCAAATAACATCTTAAACCCATAACCAATATGCCAACTAAAATGACAAATGGATATCATACGAGTCATAGTATGATGGAAAAACCATTATGTCATAGTACGTGTTTAGATGCAAAGTGTTTGTTAGGATCTACACAAACATGCATCAAGTTAAACACATTGTGTATTTGAGGTAATTATCCTAACAGTTGCTTAAGATATTACCTAAATCCCTAAGATAGAAAAGATGTAGTCAAGTATTAAACTACATTTCTATACAAGGGTGCAGATCTCTATTAGAGATAGTGGGAGATGAATTGACTTGGACTTAGTTAATGCTTGATATGCACAAATGGGAACAAGTTCCACAAGTACGTGTGGAATATGCATGTTCTAGAGACACATACTAAGTAGGAAGAATAAAACCATGGTGATGGTTTTATATTCATCGCGGTCGGTGATATATTATTCATTGAGAATAACAACTCCTACAAGTATGCAGTATAAGGCAAAGAGATAATATTGACAAGATCAACTAAAATTCAATAATGGATTCCATGTATCAAATTGCAAAGGGGATGATAAATTGAATACTGCAGTGGGTATTCAAATGAAATGATACATGGATGGTACAAGTATGGTACCAATAAGGCTCGATTGGTTATACCAAGTCGGTGCGCCTAAATCTATTAGAATTTTACTTATCATATCCAAACTTCTAATATATTTTTATTGTTCATTGGATGTCAAGATCATCTTTTATGGAAAGTGTCTATACAATGCAACCAGAAAGAGATGATGACATCAAATGATGCCAATAAGGGTTGAAAGTTACTGAAATCCAATTTTGGATTAAAGTAAGTGATAAGATCTTAGAACATTTATCTTTAACTTGTGTCTACCAAAGGTTAGTGGGAGCGCCAATGTTTTTCGAATGAAATATGTTTAGCAACATATGGAAAACAGATTTTGATCTTACAGTTAGATAAGATCAGGTTAAAAGAAATTATCCAATGATTGACATCAAGTAGCAACCTAAGTTCTAGGGAACAAGATCTACTCAGGTAGATCCAAAGGTTTCATGGTCCTAGTCAATCGTACATATAGGGAAATTATATTAAAAAAATAAAATAAAAAATAAATACCAGTTGGAACAATTCAAGTTCAGAATTATTGCCTATGTCACATGGCTTAATCTCTCCGGGTTAACATGTTCGGAGCATGTGTAGAGATTAAAGTGGTGAATTGATAACATATGATTTAACGATGGATCAATCACATATTCCATATTATGTACAATAATTGATACTGCCAAGATATAATTTATTATAGGCAGATATCAATTATTTCCAGGAGCACTGCAAGTGATGCAGTCAGAAATTTCATCTTGTACTTCGGTAAGTACAAATAATATGTACCTAGAATAAGGAGAGGAAGGTAAACTAGTTATGGTGAGAGACATACTAGTAATCCTTAGATCAATTTGATCTAGTATCACAGTTAGGAAAAGGAGATAAGCGAGTAAAGCTCATAAAAGCTTGTGGTAGCCATACCTACAAATACCGCGTACGTTGCAGCTTCTAAAGCAGCTAAGAAGCAGTTATAAATTGCAACAATTTGTTCCAATTCTTGGATTTTCACCAAGTAAGAAAAGTATTATCATAATAAGAACAATGATATTCTTACTAGCCAAGTTGTCAAGTTATGACAACGGACAAAATGATCTGCTCGGGGATACCTTATCTTGATAAGGTTTTACTCAAGCAGATGAGGTCGCATATAACAGATATGCCACGCGGCGAAAATGTAGCAGACCCAGCAGTTAAAGCCATTACTCAATAGAAGCATGGTATTTATCACGTGAGTAGCTAACAAGTCTAGTTAGCAAGTTGGATCTAGTGAAAGTGGGAGTGTTGAAATAGTGGGTGCCCTAGACCCAACTATGTAGTACTTTTGATTACTATATCATGTGTACAGTTAGATATGCATGATGATATCATACCATTATAGTGCAGACTTTTCTGCGTCCACTATAATAATGTAAATGTCCAAAGGTTAATTGTCGTGTCAAGAGTTTATAGAAGATCCCAGTCTATAATGAGAACCTCAAGATACAATTACATTGATCTTAAATATATGTTCTATAGTCTAGATACATCTTACTGACTGGACACAGTAGATGTCTGACTATCAGGTGCTGGTGGATCATAAGCATTGAGACTTCTTCTCATGAAGTTTGCACTTGGTGATCTCTAGTAGTGAGATCATGAGGACAGACCTTCCAATAGGAACACCACATGTTTTGGGTGTCATTGGTTGTTCCTATCTACGAACATGTGTATTGGTCTCCTGACTTGAGACCATTACCAATGTATATCATTTAATTACAAACTTTGATGCAAGACAAAAACCATGTCAGTAATGTCATGGTGAGGTAGTTTGTGTCGGGTGCGTCATTAGTGGTATGATGTTGGTTGAATGGTCAAGAAAGGATTTGTCACTTCCAAGTTAAGGAAGTTGTATATCTCAAGCATAGTTGATCGGGATGGTGCTGCCTTTATAAGTCTTTGGCCAAAGCAGTAGAAAGGAAAATCCATCCGGATAGATCAACAAGTAATAAATCAAGAGAAGGACGATGACACAAGAGTGCATCCTACTTTATGAGATATTTAATGACAAAGAGACTATAGAACACCGTCAGTGTTTGTAGGATGGTAGTCGTTGCTATGACTATCCTTATCTCTTTAGGGGCCATGATGAGTTTCTAGACTCCACTCTTGGTCTATGGATTTTATTCACTGCTATCGAGATGAGGGCCTAAAGGGTCACACACAATAGCATATTCAAGAATCTATCCTATTCAGTTGAATAAGTATATAGACATAGTGGGCCCCGCTAAGGGGTCCGAGCATTGTCCAAGTTGTTGATCACCAAATGAATTAAATAAATTTATTAATATTCAAGTTATGAATATTTGAGATTGAATTTATTTAATGTATTTACGAGTTCAGTAAATATGAGAAAATATTAATCAAACTAATATTATTTTAATATTCAATATCCGCTTAATATTAAGCGGGACAAGCGAGTCGAGTTAAAAGGCTAGGTTTTATCACGTAATATATTTTATATATATTACAAGTATGTGATAAAATAAATAAATAATATCGACACAGTTATAAGTCATCATAGTTATTTATTTAGAGAACATTGATATTAACGGGGGCCGGGGAACCCTACCTAGTATTTATCAACATCTCTATAAATAAGAGAGGTGACTCTCTCTCTTTTGGTGTGCATATCACTATTCATTCATTTATGAAATGAAAAATTGAGAGACTCTCTCTCCTCCCGCTTCCTAGAGAGAGAAGCTGATGATCCAAGAGCTCGGATCAAGTTCTTCCTCATGCATCGTAAGATCAATGATGCGGTGATCGACGGGACGTCGAAGATATCGTTGAATCACCGCGCTAGCACCCGGAGTTCAACGATCGGCGTTCCCACGGATTTTTGGAGGGTGTGTGGATGATATAGAGGGATCCTGCTTTGGATCCTTCAAGCGAAGATCGCCATCGGCTAGCGGCAGTCGACCGCGCCTTCAGATTTGAAATGGGTATGTTTTCATTTTAATTTTTGTGATCTTAATAATCTACGCGAGATCCTCGGACCTCTCCGAGGCTAAAATCGTCGGCAACGACAAGTACCGTCGTTACACCGATGAAAATATTAAAATCCCCAGCCCACCGGCTTCCGCTATGGGCCCTAGAAACCGAACAGTATAATGTTTCAAAGAGGTTAACATTTTTGACCAGTATTATTATTTTTTCCCCATGAAATTATCTAGAAGCATATTCCTCTATCTCAATCTGCACTTCTTGTCTTTATTTCCCCAATAGCAATTAGTTCTATAAATAAAAAAATAAAAATCATTGCTTCATCTTCACTGCTTCCTTAAAAATAAAAAAACTTCAATAGTCAAAAACATGTTTCACCCACTACTGAAAATAGTGGGGTTTGGTTTTGACCCTTATAACATTTATCTGTCTTCCCTGTGGTTTGACCTTTCACAGCTATACTAGTGTAGGCTAATAGATTTAATTTTGAGGGTCGTGACGACCTCTAGACCCTATCAATAACTCCCTATAATAGGGTGATGATATTTGGAAATAAAGGAAATCTAAGACATAGGTATATCTGTCCTTTTAAAATTCATGACTGTATTAGGATGGTAGCTTATCGATTGTGGCTTCCACCGAATCTCTCTCAAGTTCATGATGTGCTATATGTATCTCTCCTGAGGAACTATATACCGGATCCTTTATATGTAATGAACTCTGAGGTCATACCATGGGAGAGATATCTTTCTTATGAGGAAAAATCAGTGGAGATTCTATATCATAGGGAGAATGTTCTAGAGAATAATACCACTCACCTGATCAAAGTTTTATGGTGAAACCACTAATCTGAGGAAGTTATGTTGGAACCTGAGGATGTGATGAGGCAGAAGTGTCCTCATCTATTTTTATTAGAGTGATGGATTTGGAGGGCTAAATAAAATTTTAGGGGGGAATAATGTAATTCCCTGATATTTTTATGAAATAATTCTACTTAAATAATTTTATTTCTCCGATAGCATCTGTTACACACATCAATGAGTTTAGATGAACCACATAACATTATTAAAATATTATGTATCCATTATCTCATAATCATTCTATTTGAGGATATGGATTTTAATAACTAAATTATAAAGAATATACATTATACGCTTTTATAAAATGAATTCATTACTTAAAAATTAATTATAAATGAAAATTAAAATCTTTTGAGAATTAATGAGATTGTTTTTTCTGAATAACCATTTTTATGTGCACAATGTATTTTTATCCTAATAAATTAAATATATATAACTATAATTGAATGATTTTAAGAAAATTTATATATTATATATTCAATCAAATTTTTTCAAATTCATCTAATATTTTTTATTATGCATAGGATAATAATAAATCCAATTGATGCTTAAAAATTAATTTTTTTATCTAAAAAGAAATTTTTATTGCATCTTGCACAATTAGTTTAAAATTAATTTATTCCATTTATATATATTGAATTAAATAAAATTAATTAAAAATTTAGAATCAAGAGGTTGACATTTGGTAAATAGACCCCTTTTATTTTTGATCAATATGAATATGAACCATGGTAAAATTAATCACCCTCGTAAAGAGTAAATATGTTTAATATAGGTTAAAAATAAGGTGTAAGGCCATAATTATTCATCATAATTATTATTGGATGAATTTAATTCTAAATTTTCACCTTAAGCACCAAATTTATTAGTTAAATGGACACTTGTCCCTGAAAATGATTTATATAATATTTAAATAAAATAAAGTTACAAAATGTCACTCTCCTAGTTTTAAATACCCTTTATGAGTTAATAAAGAGAAAACAACATTATATGAATGAATATTAATAATAATTTTGAGCTTAATAAAATTATTTTCATGATAAAAATTTATTTTTAATTTTTTTAGTTATATAATGACCTTAATTTCTTATGAAACACTGATAAAATATTTCTCTATTTAAAAAATAATATAATAAATGATTTTTAAAATATTATAGTGATATAATTTGAATATATTTTTGATAAGAAAGAATTTTATAGATTAATAGGATATATTCATTATGTATGAATTCATTATATTCTAATTCCTCATTTTATGGTTTCATTTAAAGTTAATTTAATTGAATACTGTTAAGATTGACAATGATGATATTTTATCAAAATAACATTTTATTAAATTTTTTAAAAGTCATAAAAAAACATGAAATTAGACCAGGTGAAGATTATATGGGTAAATATATCATAAATTTTCCATTTAGGGGTGAATTATCACCTTATAAGTAAAAATTTAAACCCTTCAATACTGAAAGAGTTTTTACTGTAATTAAAATTAAAATTAGCTAACTAAGGGTTAATCAAAATGATATGGTTTAAAATAACACAAAAATTTGTATAAATTATATTATTTGATGGGATTAAAACCAAATCACACCTTAGATTCAAATAAATTTCTATTTAGAGTCATTTGTCTTGAGAATTAATTTATTATAATTAAATATTTTGAGAAATTCTAACTATGCCCCTTACATCAATTATAAAAGGGAACCTCCTCCCTCACTTCTTTACACTACATTGAGACTTATAGATCAAGTAAAATAAAAAATTTACCCTTATAAACTTACAAATGAACATTATAGAGGCTATGCTATTCCTGAAATACAAATCATAATTCCCTTTAGAGGACATATAAAAGGGTCCTTTCAAATAAGATGTAACGCCTTGCCTGATAATTTTATTTTCAACTCTTATTTACCTTCTATAAGTCTATGGTATTTATAATAAAATAAAAAACTCAGTATTATAAATATTTTTAAATTTTATTATGATTTTTTAAACACTATCATACACCCTCTTTCCCATCAAATGATAAGTGAAAGTATCACTCATGCGTACATATTTCTTACTGTCTCCATATAGCAATAAAATTCATTTTTTATCACTGTATTTTATGGATGGGTATTATGATGGTTTTAATGTTTATATATATGATATTTATGACATATTTGTACTTATAAAATTATAATATCACATCTATATACTTACCATTCAATTCAATGTGAAACAATAACGTCATTTGTACGTATGTGTGAACTACCACCTTCACGAAGAGATATGATTTGTTTTTCCATTTATATTTTAGTTGGATAGTAATTAAGAATAATTAAATGAATATATATGATATATATGATATAATAATGTTACTATAAAGTAAAATTAATATTTAACTTTATTTTCTTCCATCCATTATAAAATGAAAACAACGTTCATGCGTATGTATGACCTACCGTCTCCATGAACAATGTAATTAATTTTGTATCTTTAACTTTTATGAATGACTATAAATATGTATATAGAGAAATATATATGATACTTATATCCTTATTAATATTCTGGATATTATTTAACCAAGATAAGTATACAAGGACTAAAACTATGGAGCTAAAATACTCACGATCAATGAAACATTTAACACCCAGAAATGACTATTTTAATAAGGAATTATTGATAAAAGGGGGTGTTTAATTATTATAAAGGGATCATATATGATATTATGAGTATTAAAATTACTATGGTATATAATTATAAAAAATTTAAATTTACGTCAGATAAGGTTAGTGTGCTTTTGAAGTACGATGAACTCTATTTAAAGTGTTTTATCTTATAATCTCATTATTTATTAAGATTTTTCACAATTAACTTATGTTTATGAAATATAATGATCAACCTATCAATATACTCATGAATTTTTTTCTCCTATGGTTATTTCTTGAAAATTAATTTTTTACATTCATTTTTATCACCCTTTGTACTCAATATACCAAAAATATGTTAATAACGAAAATAAACTTCATCTCTCCCTTCAGTCGGAAAATATTTTCTTCCATATCAATGTTTTCTAAAAATTTTTTAATTAATGTTTTTACGATTCTAATATGATTTTTAATATCATGTCTTACTGTTTTTTACTTTTTGAAAAATGTTTTGAAAGGAATATTTTTATTTATTTTTTGAATAAGGAACTTTGTGACTTTTCCATAAAAAATATGGAAGGACCGTTTTTTTTTAAATTATAGGGAATGAATTGATTTTACCACCATAATGACTAATTTTTTATTTTAATATTAATTTACGAGTTTACATGGTTTATTTTAAATAAATATTTTACTTTATATTTTCATAGTATTTTTATTATGTGATTTCAAAATAGAATGGTGTTTTTCCTCAATAATATTTTAATGACATTTTTATGGAATATCTAATAATCAATGACAACAATATTAAATTTTAGTTATAATTAATTGGGATTATGATCCAATGATTACATACTAATTATTTTTATGGATGGTTTATGTTTATGATGGCATGATTTTTATGGAACCTATTCATTTTCCAAGGGTTATAAAATGATGAAATGTTTATGAAACCCATTAATTTTCATGGGTTCTGATATGATGAATGTTTTACAATTTTATGCTCCACATATTTATATGATTTTCATTATTTTATGGGTGGGACCTATATCTCCCTCTAAAACATTGAGTAATTTTTGAGATATCATGAGATAAATAGGATTGTAATGGGGAGTGAAACCAATTCAGTGAGGGACTCTTTCCACTCTTATAGTCTTGCGAGTGGACCTTGAATTCTAAAATCATTTGGGGAGTTAACCCTTTACACTATGATATCCTTGTAAATTATCCTTGACTACTAAGGAATTTATTTTCCATGCTTATGTTTATGAAATAAAATAATGTCTTCAACCACTGTTAAGCTTTCATAGTTCATGTTATTTGATTCCCTTATGATTCATGTCTTATGAACATCCATGATTTTTGACATAACTTAAGATTATGATATTTAATATACAGGGTATGGTTTAAAAATGTTATGATCATGTTCTTATACCCTTATTCTCATGTTATGTTTATGAGGTCATTGATATTTCCATTGCTAACCCTTGCTGAGAATTTGATCACACCATTTTCTTATGTTTCCTTTCCAGAGGTTATGAAAAAAGGTATTAAGTATGACATGTCTTAGAAGGGTTCTAGTTATGAAGAAATAACTAGGGTACAATATAGATATTTTTTGAACCATTTTTTTATGTTTCCATGCTTTCGAATGTACTATAACTAAACAATTATAATGTGGATCAAAATGATAAATAAAGAATATTCATCTATTAAGATTGAATATCTATTAATGAAAATTATGGGTCACTATAGGAAAATAACTCATCCAAAATCACTAATAATAATCCAATTCTTTAAGTCTAGAAAACATGGAAATTATCCAATTAAGTGTCATAATTCCACAAATGATAAGGGTGATATATGTGAACAACCACCACATCCAAGGGAATAAGGTGGATCCTATTCAATGACTACAGATGATATAGATTTTGATAACTAAATCCCATGCTTCAGAATTGTTAATATGTGATCTTTATTCTATCCACTACAAGTTTCCTAGATTTTTTCTAAATCCAAACATAATTATTTTTTATCAAATAAAGTTTATAGTCGTATGATGGTTGAAATTTGAAATTTAATTTTATGAGAACCTAAATCTTATTATAGGTACTTTAGAGATATTTAATATAATTCTAGTAATGTATTAACTATTTCAATTTTGACACCAAATCACCAATAATGGTCAGATTACCCAGAAAATCCTCACTATTAAAAAATGGATAGATGTGAAAACAATAACTAACAACCACTACAGAGAGTTATTAATGTCACTATAGTAAAAGAAGAAAACAATACATTGTCCTTTTCACCATCCATCGATGGCCCATTTCTATGTGTAGGCCCCAATGTTCCTTGAGAAGTTAAAATTACTATGTCATTAGTTGATGTAGAATACAACCTCTCATTTATACCAATAGTGCAACATGACATGGTAGTTTGGTGAAAAAGGGTGAGACTACCTAATTACTTTAGGAATGGGTGCAGTTCTTGAATCATGTTTGATACCCATAGAACATGAGACCAATAAGTGTTTGTAGGAAACAATTTGGGTCTAGGAAGTACCTATTTGGGCACGTAAAGTTCCACCCAGAGCAAATGTTTTGTGTCATAAATGCCACACCAACATTTATCTAAGATGGTTTTAATGATTGGGAAACACAATGACTAGTGAAAAAAGAGGGCAGGGACATGGGTGGTTATTTTTTGAAGATGGTGACATAGGTGAGGGATATACTTGAGAGGGTTAATTATGGTTTTATTGGGTTGACTACTCCAAAAAAGGTTGGGAGGCGTATGAATGTGGATATCCATAAGACTTATGAGGAGGATTATGATTCTTCATTGACTTCATTATTCAACCTCAAATTTCCACTAGCACTTTCAAGTTGAAGAACTGTGAGGGATAAGAGATAGGTGTGTGTGTTGTAGATATTATAAAAATAGGGAATCACATTTGATACCTTAAACCAATTTATGATGATCTTTCACTGTAGGTCTGAAATATGATTTCAAGTAAAAATAAAATAGGTCTTAACACCAAACCATGATAGGAAATTAACTCAAATGGTTAGTAAGAGAAACAATATTGGGATTATGATTACTATAATTGAATATATGTGATTGATAACACATTTGAAAATTAAATCTCAAATCATCTAATAGATTCCCATATCTAACTTCAACACTAAGTAATCATTAAAATTTTGGGGACACAATTTATTTAGCGTGAATGTAACAACTTGATACAACACTGTAGATTCTTTTTAAATAACTAATATATTAAATTTAATATTTCATATGCTATACTAACCTAAAAAAGAACTTGATATATTTTGAATATTAAATATGATAATTAAAATTATCCATTAAATTATCAGGTATAAATTGAAGTAACTATATTGAAAAAAATCAATAAAGGAAGTTAGAAGAAATGACATCCAAAAGTGGAAGTATTCCTTTCAAATCCCATTTTTTAGAGATTATAAGGGAGGTGTATTCACTATGATTTTACATAGACCAAACCAAATCCAAACATGAGCAATCAGGTTTTGAGAAAAACCATATATGGGAGAAGATCAAGCTTCTGGAGATTTCGAAAATATCCAAGCTAGTAGAAACGACACTCAAAACTGCAACCAAAACTTATATAATTCTTAGTTATATATAGAGGTAATAAGGGGTCACTTTAGTATAAATTAGGATTATATCAAAATTTAATAAAATAATTATATTTATATATATGTCATGAATTTTTATATTTTATAAAAGTCATTTTTGATCAATTCACTGAAAGCTTAAATTTTTTATTTTTTCAGAAACTAGAATTTTATTTCAAGGAACTAATTTTATTTTTATTAATTAATAAGAAGATATATTAACAATAAATAAATTATTCATTTATTTGAAAAAGAATAGTTAATATACAATTTTTTTCCTATAAAATAGTTTCTCACTAAATCTTTTGTTTTTAAATAAAAATTATAATTTTTCAGATGTTAATTTGAAAATATTAACTTCATTTTTAGGTTTATCCTTGCATTATTACCTGAAGGTTAATTTTTGAGATTTTTTCAAAATAAAATATTTTTATGTGAATAGTTCAATATACCATTTTTATTAAGACTATAGATATTTTCCCATAATTACTATATAAGTATGACTTAGAAATTTATGAAGAATTTTACGTGAAAAAATATATTTTACAATTGAAATTATACATTTTATAATATTGATTATATTTTAAAAACCTGTGATTTATATTTTATAACTCTGGTAATATTTCTCTCAAAAATTATATTAATATAGTATAAATTTATTATTTTAAAATTATTTTTCAACAATTTTAAAAATTAAAATAAAAAAAATCATTTCAAGTTTGGAATAAATAGGTTATAATTATGTAAAAATGTTTGTTTTTAGGCATAAAAATGGTTTACAAGGATTAAAGTAAATTTCCACAATAATGGTGAAATTATTTTTCTTAAAGAATTATTTTATTAACACTATGTAATTTTTATATAATCAAATAAATAAATTATTTATCAATAGTTATTAAAAATATATATAAATATATTAACACTCATTAATTTTTTAATCAAGAAAAAATATGATAAGGAACACTTAACTTTGAAAACATCATTTTGTACAAAAACTGCTTTTCAATATATTATATTATTTAATTTAAAAGTAAATTTTAGTATATTTCGAAATTGAATTGAATTAAATATATTCTTAATTTAGGATCATGAAAAATAAATTTGGTAAGACGTTTTACCTTATATTTATAATAAATTATAGATTACTAAGTTAAAAGAACTTATTTCTATGGTTAAAACTGAAATGAGAATATATAAAAATATAGTAGAAAATAACTACAAATGTGGTTAAAAATGTATTTAGATTATTATATGAGGATTTAACTACTAAAGGAAATAACCAATCCATTAATTCAAACTTTTTTATCCATTTAACTCTGAATAGTTTAATGACATCATTGAAAATTAAAGAGTATTCACAAAAAGCGTCCCTTTCTTCACTTATAAATGACACTCCATTACACCACTTAATACCACACATATACCCTATAATTTATTATTTAAAATATTCAATTTTTTTCCTCTTATAACCATTACCCACTTCTTTAGTCATTTGGTCACTATTAATTAGCTTGATTCCTCCATTTCGAATGATATTTATAAGAGTAAACTCAAGCTCATGACGTAAGTATCACATTCCTCTTTTCATTTTATTCTTAATATTTCTATTACTAAACTATTATATCCATAAATTAATAATTAAATAGGTATAGTTATTATATTTATATTTTATTATATTAATTTGGGAACAATTATTTATTCCTCTCTGTCCATTATGATGAAAAAATAGCGTCATTAGTGCTTTTATGCGGACTACCACATCTATGAATCGACATCTTATATTTTCTTGTATCACCTATCATGGTTGGTTTTAATTATGGGATTCATGAATAAATATGATATATATAATATAAATATTATTATGAATTTTAAAATTATCATACACCTCAATTCCCTCTCATTCTTCGAGAAATAAAATCGTTAATCATGTGTTGTGTGGATTGCCACCTCCACAAAGTAAGATATCTCATTTTTCTCATAGATTATTTTTTTACCATCAAAACATATTTAAATTTTAATCAAAAAATTATTATTATTTAAAAAGTACTATTATTATACTATAATAATGATATTATTTCTAGAATAAATCATTTTGATAATCCTAATCATCCATTAATTACAGTATGTTCATTTTTGGGTTGGTTTGACCACATACCTGAATAATTATATGAAATTATATAATGAGTGAATATGAAAATACAATTAAAGATGTAATATAATATAAATTATTAAATAATTATTCTTTTGGGTTCTGGAAAGGATAGATCAATGTTTAGCTCGACAATAAGAAAACACCTTCTATTGGTTAAGAAAATCACCGAAACCTATTTTTTTCCGATTTCATAAAGAGTGAAACAATCATCAAAGAAAATTAAAACTTAATAAATAATTATAATTAATAAATTTAATTAAATTTAATGAAATTTTTATCATTAAATTTTTAAGGAGAACGAATACTGACATTGCTTCTACAAAACTATAACAAATGATCAAAAAATATAAACAACCGATGTGGGAAAATAGGAAACAAAAAACCAATATACATGTATTTAATGATTATAAATGAAAATGATAAATTTTTTTAGGTATGAATATGGTTATTAAATAGTATAATAATATATTTATGTTTTTTATAGGTTGTTTGACTACATTATACTTAGCAGGAATAAAGGTAAGGGGGTTTTTTGACTCAAATATTTTTATTGAGTCATACTCACTCCAATTTGATTATAATATTTAAAAGTTGAATTATTATAACCTATGTGGAAATTATAAAGTATTTACATATTATTGTTTTTGTAAATCATGTTTCATACTGAAGTCTTATTCCTTGATGTGTCTATTATTTTACAAAAAAAATTAATTTTGTTAAGAAAAATTCCCATCTCTTTAAGGGATTTCTTCCCCATATCCATCTTTTTACTTCCTAAAATTTTTCTCCTTTACATATTGGAATCTAATTTTTTTTAATCTCCAATGATCCTTTTATTCCACTTTATTGAGTTTAAAATACTTATTTTTTATCCTTTTAATGATTTGTGTTTTTAATAAAGTCCTTTTAAAATATTTAAAATGATTCTACTTACCATGATCTTATAATATTCCCATATAATTCAAATTTTTTACATACGTTTTATTTATTATAAAGGTATATTTATTGGAATATATTTTGAAGTAATGTTTTAATAATATCTCTCTTTATATTTTAATTTTTTCAGAAGGTGACTTGAAATTGACATCTTTTTAGGTGATATTAATGAACTCTTGGTTTAAAGAAAAACACTTTTTATGATTTATGTTCCATTTTTTAAGGAATATTATACAATGAAGTATTGGTTCCTAAATCACCCTATATGTTCTCTTTTTAAATACTCCTTTTTTGTGATATTGTTTTTGTTATCAAATGATCATGTTGTTTTTTGTGATACCATTTAGAAAATTAATGAAACACATTTTATTCCTATGCGTTATTTATGATAACATGAATGATTTTATTTGAAGTGTCACTCATATGTATATATTATGATTTTTTGGGTCTTATATCTCCCTCTAATTCCTTGGATAATTTTTTATATCACATGAGACAACTATGGGAATTGAGTAAGTAATGATCACTCCATTATAAAAATTAGGCAGGGATACATGCTCTACTATGTTATGTAAATTAGCTGGTGATGATTTCTCCATTAAGATATGCTTACCTATAATTATTTTTTTGACACTTCTTAAACCTACGTTATTCATTATTTTAAAACTATTCTAAATGTACATGACATCCCATGTTCTAAATATGTTAAAATTTCTATGTTATGATTTCATATTTTTTTTGTTTTCATTATGTGATTCTAAGCCATATTTTGATGAAAATTGTTTAGTCTTATGTTTTCATGACATGATACTTAATGATCAATCAAGTTTTATGAATTTCACTCATGATACCATGATCGTTCTTCTCTAGATATTTCTATCTTAATCTTGTTATCCCTTATATTTATGATAAAACGAAATCTAATAGTTGATATGTTTCCATTACTAAGCATTCAAGATCAAAACTTTCCCATATTTCTATTCCTTAGGTTATGAAGATGATTATATCACATGATATGTCTATAAGAGGGTCTATAGGAGCATGATTATGAAGAAATTCTTACAAGTGTTTCAAAATAAGATGTTTATGTAGCTAGACTCCAAGACCCTAATCCTTTAGTCCCATAGGTTGTGAGAATATTTGTGGGATGTATTAATTAAACCATGGTATAAAAGTATTATGTATATATATTTATCTTGGGTACCTATATGTCGATTTTTAGGAAATTCACTATTATCTTGTTGTTATAAAAATTAAAATTATTTTTCTCTATCTATTGCTGAAGTTGAATACATAGCTACATGAAATTACAATGCACTAATTTTTTTAGATAAAACAAACTCCGCTAGATTATGGATATCAATTCATACATGTTCCAGTAAAATGTGACAATACAAGTTCTAATTACATTCCTAAAAATCATGTATAAAATTATATGACCAAACATATTGATTTAAGACGAAACTTTTTAAAATATCATTTTCAAAAAGGTAATATAACTCTTTCACTGATAGGAACAAAACATCTATTTGTTGAAATATTCACAATAATATTCAGTGTTGATAGATTAATTTATATCTGACATGAATTTTGAATAACCACTTACTCTTGACCCTTTATTTTTTTTACCTTAATATTCTATAATGATTGAATTCGATACCATACTTGCATAAATTATATTTGGAAAATATTCAATAACTATTTATTTATGAGTTTCATAATCATATATTTATAGTAAACTTGGTTTATACTTAGGTTTGGATAACCTAATTCATGAATATTAGATTCTCTAGATCCATAGCTTCTATAAGGAAAAATATTTTTAAAGCCATTACCTTCTGTGAAACCTACATATGTGTAACTACTTATATAAAGTTGCTTCCATAGAGTTTATTTTGTGGATTTTAATCCACATATTTTATACAGTTATCATAAAATATTCCATCATATCACATGATTTCATGTCTATTTTTTGTTATTTTATTAATTTTTATCATTTTTTTAAAAGTTGGTGCTGAAGCCTAATTTTATTATTTAAGCAAAGAAAAGACCTCTTTTAACTAGGTAGAAGGAGACCCATTACATAGCTTGAAGGCCCAGTGGGTATGTAGCCCATTACATAGCTCATAGGCCCAATTTTTTTGCCTAAGGCCCATTCTATGAATAGTAACTCGGCTGCTACAGTACTCGCCGCTGCTACAGTGCTCTGCCGCCGCTATAGTACCTGCCGATCAACAATACCAACATTGCTGCAGTAGCGCTACAGTACTGCTACAGTACCTGCACCCAATGGGTTTTGAACCCCCATTTTTCATGTAGGATTATGGGGTGCTTACCACTAAGCTAAACCCCAACTATATATTACTAATTTATTTTTGTTTTTTTGTTTTTTTCACTCTAAATGATTTTAAAATATTCCCAATATCTAATTTGAATCAAACCTAATAAAACCCTAAATATCTTAAGGTCCTTCAACTCTATCTCTTTTATATTCTGAACAAATTTTTTTCCTATATCCACATGATCTTTGTTTCAATAGAGATAACAAATCACCCCTCAAAGTTTTCTCCTCCTAATGCATCATATCCTTATAAGAAATCCAAATCTGATCCCAGTATTCCTTTTCAGCCTCAAAATCCACATTTATCAACTTGAGTAGTGGTACCAAAGATGTAAATAGATGTCAAATGGTTTTTTTACCAATTAGTATCTGGTTTTGAAATATATTTAGTAACAGGTAAGGATCAAGTGGGCACCAAGAATTATTAACCCTACAATATGAGGTTTGTTAATTAATTTTACATGAATATTGAGTTCAAAATGGTTAAAAAGAAATATATTATATTGAATTTTATAAATATATAGGAGCTAGTATTTTCCTCAAAATAGTAGGTAAAAGTTTTAAATATTTCCCATAAAGGTGAATTTGAATATTACCAAAGCTACTATCTTATTGTGTCTTCCAATTTTGTGTTTGGAAAATATCTTTAGAAGCTTACTGGTGATGGAAACTAGAGGAGGAAAAATGATAAGGAGTTAGATGGTGAATTTAGGTTGCTTCTTATGTTATTATAGTAGCTAATCTATCCAAGGAAATGTGAATTTATAATTATAAGTTATCAAGACATATTATTTAATCTATATTCTAAAAAAGTGTGTAAACATTAGCTTGGTAAAATAGATTTGGAGGCATATGGAGGAATTAAATCAACCTGCCACAATATTTAATTATTTACCTTATCCAAAGATCATATCTACCTTACTATAGATCAAAAATGTTTTTTCTTGATGGTGAGAAAGTATTAAACTCATCCGAAGACACTTTTCTATGAAAACCCTTATGCAGAAAAATGAAAGTGAGTTGGAACCCTTGGAAAAAGGTTTTGGTTACATACAATGAGAGGATTTATGAGAAATTTTGTCTTCTTAAGAACCCTCTATGGACAAAATATAGAACTAATACTGTTTTAGAATCATATGATGTTTTTGAGACTTCTTCTGAGGAAGAAATATTTGTTGTAAGTGAAGAGGATCTGGTTGTTTTAGATATAGAGTCCATAAGATCTTATGAAGGTGAAGAAAAGAAACTTGTTAAATAATCTTTGAGGGATTGTATAAATAAAAAGAGCCCTTCTTATTCTTCTTATGAGATAATAACCATAGATCATAATGTATCCTTTGTCTCTCTAGACACTCTATAATCTATTTCATTTTTTGAAGGGGTCTAAGTTTAGATGATTTTAATGATACTGTACTTTATCTTATCGGTTTTTAATAGTATATTGATTTTTATAATGATTATTATTTTGAGAATAAAGGAGCATCATCTTAGGGGGATAGGTCTACTATATCTAAACTATTGGTAATTTTATAATATATATCTAGAAGTGATGTATCTAAGAGTGATTCCAATGGAATCAATATTCTTGGTCATAGTGGATCTACCATTCAAGATATTCTATGTGATCCTAAAGGAACATTTATTGTGAAAATTGATCTTGAATAAATATTTGAATTCTATCCTTCTAGAACTATTATAGTTATTGAGTATTCTATTAGTAATGACTATAACCATTTGGGTTTGTAAATATTATGTTTCTCTAACATATCTCAGTTTTTTAATATGTTTTTTATGATTCACAAAATCCACAATTTTATTCCAGAAATATTATCTTAAGTGTTTCAGAAAATAGTTTTGAGATTTTATCTTACATTGAGTGAAGTATTAAATCTACAAAAAATTGTTTTATCTTAGGATAATTGAAGCATTACTTCCTTCTACTTAAAATCAAAAAGTTCTGGAAGTTTATTAACTATGTAAGTATTTATCTTACGAAGAGAATGGTTGAATTTATAAATGATTAAATTAGATGATGTAGTCATAATAAAAATGTGAGAAGATTTTATCTTACAAAAAGGGTATTCATAAAACATCATATTATGAAATCTATAAGAAGTTATAGAAGCTAAGTATCGTAGTATAGTAACATATTTTATCTTATGATGAAGAATTATATTATGCAATGAAGAATTCAGTTTATCTTATGCTAAATTGAAATAAGAAACCTTCTTTTTCCTTTGAAGTCACTCAAGAAGTTATATTATAATGAACAATACTTTCAGTTGAAAATTTTGTGAACATATATATGTTATGGAAAATTCCATGATTAATTTACTAATCTCTTGATAATTCATTTCATGCCTTTAGAGGATATCATAAAATGGATTATCCATTTAAGGGAAAACAATTGATCTAATCGGTATGTAACTTCTCTATGAATGAAAATATCTAAATAAAAAGAATATTTCTGACATTTACACTACAAAATTAATTTTTATATTTTGAAGGAATGTATGCATGTCCTTAATGGACAATCTTATCAACTTTATAGTGAATGGATTTCTCGACTTTAAGAATTATATCATTTTTATGTGAAAAATGATATATAAAAGGAAGAGTTAGTCATTGGATGAAGATAGATGAATAATATGATACATATGAACATGAAGAATGAGTAGAATGCACATAAAAATACTTTTATTTCCTATAAATATAAAAAATTCTTTTGATGTGATTACCAGTTCTATCAGTTTCAATAAATATCATCTTGAGCTATAAACCAAAGACTATCATACTCTCAGGATGAATCTTCAACTATTGTTAGTTTCTTTTTGAAACAATGTTCTACAACCATTTATTTCAAAGTTTATTCGTTTTATTTTTTTATAATTGGTGTAAGAGTGTGTTTTTAGACTATGGATTGGTCTTTTATAGGGATAGCCTGGTTGAAAAATCTTATACCTTTGTAATAAGTGACAGGTACCTTTACTTAGCTGGTAGCCCCTGGTAAAAGGGTTGTGATAATGAAAATCAACAAACTCATGGAGTAGAGTGTTGGTGGAGTGGACTAGGGTATTCCTATTCCATGAACCACTATAAATTTCCTATGTTCGATCTCTTTAATTTGAGTTTCTATTTCTACAGCCTATATTTATTAAGGAGAATGATTTGAATGGTCATATATGAAGTGAAAGGTTTTCTGTAAAGAAAATTTTTGGAACTCAACTCATCACCCTCTTGAGAGTTCAATTATCCATTATCTAAGACAAATATTCTTATTAGAGCCTACAAATATTAAGTTCACATATACAAATGGTTTAATTAAAAAGATATTTATTTCAAATGGATGATATTGATGATAACTGAGAAGGTGTGTGAATGGTTAGAGCTTCATACTTTAATGGTGAAAACTACGGTTGTTGGAAGGCTCACGTGGACATATATAAGAAGAATCTTATCTTGAAGGTTTATCACAAAGCAGTAAAGCCTTATGGAATTCCTAAGACTAACCCTCAAATGCGGGATGCTATAGCTGAAGTAGAATAATATTTGAATTTCAAATCTATGAATTCTATAATATGTGGATTGAGAATAGATGAATTGAAAAGAGTTTCTCAATATCAAAAAGTGCATGAAATTTAGACCACTATAACAATGTCATATGAAGGTACGAATAATGTGAAGGATCTTAGATATGACACAACCAAACTTAAGTTCAAAAAATTCAAAATGGATGAAGGTGATAGTATTACTCAATTAAATGGAAGGCTCACTGAGATTGTAAATAATATTTCTACAATAGAATCATTTATTACTATGCCTAAAAAAGCATTGAAAGTTCTCAGTGTATTACCACCCAACTGGAGTGGAATCTCATTTTTTATTAGAAAATCTAAAAAAATTAAAAAAATTAAAATAAAATATCTTTTCGGAACTCTCATGATGTATGAAGCTAAAATAGAAACTAAAGTTGGAGAGCATAAGATGATCAAGAAACAAAATGCATCCTTGATGTTTTCTACTTATAAAGATGATATGAAGAGCTAAAGCACCCAAATCTCTGAAACATCTGAATATGGAGACTTCTTAATCAATTCTAGATCAAATGATGAACTAACACCAATGGATCATAATTTTTAAAAAATTTACAACAAGAGAAAAGGTTTTAGAATACCTTTCAACAAGTACAAGAAAAAATAGTGATAATACTAAAGAGATAAGATTTTATGAATGTAAGAAGTTAGGACACATTAGGATTGAATGGCCATATATTAAATATGAAAAACAAAACAAATAAGAAATACTTCAAGATGGATGTTTATAAGAATAAATCTACAAAAACTGTGAAATCCACCTGGAGTGCTTCCTAAAATTCTAGTTGGAGAACATTGTCAGAATCAGAAGATGAAACTATTAATCATAAGGACAACATATTCTTCATGTAACATCTATATGAGGTACATTTTTATCATTATAATGGGATTGAGCATGAATCAGAAATTGAAAGCAACTCATAATAAGAATTAAATGAATATTGCACCATGTTAGAGAATAAATGTGAAATCCAAAATAAGAAAAACAAGGATCTTTGGAATTCCTAAAATAAATTTATTAATGAAGACGAATAATAACAAAAATATATTTCAGACATTTAATATCAACTAGATAAAAATACTACCTCAAATACTGAACAAGCAAAAAAAATTAAGAACCTATAAAATGAAGTTTATAAATATAAAGATACCACAAGTATATTTAATAAAGTACAAGATTACCTCAATAAAATTATTTTTCAAACTCAACTTAAGAAAGAAATTTTGTAATAGGGAGTTAAGGTGAAAATACTAAATTATATAAAATCTATTTTGTACCTACTTCCAAAAACAAAAATCTTTCTAGAGTTACTTGTTTTCATTGTGGTGGAGTATGACATTATGCTAACATCTGTATTGTAAAAAATACTCAATTGTTTGGAATAAAAAATGTTTTTCTTACAAAATATTGTTTGAAACAAGTTTATGGGTTTTCTAAAAAACAAAATTTGATACCTAGATCAATTATATCTAACATTTCTGGACCTAAAAGTATTTAGGTACCAAAAATTTCTTTTGTTTGATTTTACATTATATGGAGAAAACCACATGAACATCAATTAAAAATGGTTTATGGATAGTGGTTGTTCAAGACATATGAGTGGTGATTTCTCAAAATTTCACTCACTATCTAAGATTTATAGAGGCTATGTTACAGTTGGTGACAATGAAAAAAGAATAATATTTCGCATTTGATCTATTAGAAATCTTTAGTCTATTTTCATCAATAATGTTATTTACATTGAAGGCTTTAAGTTCAATATGATAAGTATATCTAAACATTGTGATGATGGATATTATATTTATTTTCTAAAAAAGCATGTATAGTGTTCAAAGATAAAATTTTCAAGTTTAAATCACATAGAACAAATAATGTTTGCACAATAGATCTTAATTATTTGTGTAGACAAAATGTAAATTGTTTGAATTATGAAATTGAATAATCATTTATTTGGAATAGAAGGCTTGGAAATTACAATGTTCATGATATATGAATTGTTTCTAAATATAATATTATTTATAACTTTACTGATCTTAAATCGGATAGAAGAAGCTATGTGATTAATTTCAAATGGGAAATCAACACAAATCATCTTTTAAACCAATTAAAGAAGTTGATACATCTATACCCCTTGATAATATCCATATGGATCCATTCAGACTGAATATAACTGTAAGTCTTACTATAAAATCACTTTTTATGTGTTAGTTGATGATTTTTTTAGATTTAAATGGGTTTATTTTTAAGAGCTAATAGTGGAGTGTGTTATATTTTTATTATGTTTTTAAGTTTTTGAAAAACAAAAAGGATGATAAAATCATGACTTTGAGAAGTGATCATGAAGGTGAATGTGAGAATCATGAATTTAATTCTTATTTCTCTAAGAAAAAAATTAAATATACATTTTACTCTCCCAGGACATCTCAATTGAATGGTGTTGTTGAAAAGAGGAGTAGGAATTTTCAAGAAATTTCTAGGACTATGTTATGTGAATATAACATGGCCACTCATTTCAGGGATAAGGATATCAATATTGAATGTTATTTCATTAGCTGAGTTCTAATAAGACCTGTCGTAAAAAAACCCTATGAGTTATGGAATTATAGAAAACCAAATGTAGGGTACTTAAAGTATTTGGATGCATGGTTTATATCTTGACCACCAAGGATAATCATTACAAGTTTGATCCAAAGCTTGATGAAGGTATCTTCCTAGGTTACACTACTACATCCAAATCCTATGGTGTTTTCAATTAAATTTCAAGGATCTTTGGAGAATCAAATCATGTGATTTTTGATGAAAGTGTTCCTTTTGATCACAGAATAACTCAAACTTGTGAAAAAGTGATTTTCTCATGTACATGGGACCTGAACCCTTCTTTAATAATAATAATAAGGATGATTATTTGGAACTTTATTACTATAAACAAAATCCAGTAAGGGTTTATACTAGTGAACCAGAATGTGTGCTACCTAGAATACCTAGAAATTTTAAAGACCATCCTCTAGATATAGTTATAGAAACCTCAGATGAAGGAGTAAGAACATGGAGAAATATAGAAACCTAGTAGATTTATCTGCATTTTGGTCCCCACTAGAACCCAATCCATGGAAGAAGCTTTATTTGATGAAAGTTGGTTATTGGATATGAAAAAAGAGTTAAATCAATTTAAAATAAATAATGATTTGGAATTAGTTTAAATACCCCTAACTATCATGTAATTGAAAAAATTGGTTTCTGGAAACAAACATGATGACCATGGTGTAATAACTATAAATAAAGCTAGATTAGTGTCCAAATGATATAATCAAGTAGAAGGAATAAATTATGAATAAACCATTACTCATGTATCTAGGTTATAAGCTAATTGAATATTTCTAGTGTATCTATATTATATGAATATTAAATTATATCATATGGATATTAAATATGATTTTCTAAATTGATTTTTGATGGAGGATGTTTATATAGAACAACCCTTTTTTTGAAGACCCTCACTTTCAAAATGCAGTTTTAAGCATACCAAAACTCTATATGGACTTAATCAAGAACAAAGATCATGGTATGGAATATTAAGTTATTTTCTTTTATCAAATGGTTTTACAGTAGGTATGGAAGATCCTACATTATTTAAGAAAACATCAGAATACTTAATCCTCAGATATTTTGTTAGTACAAATATATGTTGATGAATTAATATTTGGATCATCAAATCAAAAAAAATTAATGAATTTTAAAAAAAATATGAAAAAATGATTCGAAATCTATATGATGAGATAGTTAAATTATTTTATAAGATTTCAAAAAATTTAAAAAATGTTGGAATTTTTTAAAACCAAATAAAATACACACATGATTTACTTAAGATGTTTGGACTTGAAAATAGTTAGCCTTACTCAACTCCTAGGAGATCTAATATTAAACTTGATATGGATGAAACTAGAAAACCAGTTGAAAAAAATTTATATAGATGAATCAATGGAGGTTTATTGTATATTATATCAAGTTGACCCAAAATTATGTTTTTAGTATGTCTTTTTGAAATATTTCAATATAATCCAAAAGAAACTCATTTAAACGATGCCAAAAAAAATTTATGATATTTAAAAGAAATTTTGTATCTTTCTATTATTTTTCCAAAAACTTCACACTTTAATTTAACTTCGTATCCAGATGCATATTTTTTTGGTTGTAGAGTATATTATAATATCCCTTTAGAAACCTATAATTTTCTTGGAAAATACATAATATCTTGGTCGACTAAGAAACAATAAATTGTAGCATTATCAACTATTAATGTTGTATATATTAAAGAAGAATGTTTTTGTGCAGAAGTCTTGTGGATGAAACCTACCTTAATAGATTTTGGGTTTAATTTTAGTTGTGTACCAATAAAATGTGATAACATAAGTTCTATCGACATTTTAAATAATCCTATAAGCTATTCAAGAACAAAGTACATTGATTTGAGATTTTATTTCTTAAGAGATCACGCACAAAATAATGATATATCCTTAGAATATATTTACATATAAAATAAATTAGAAGACATTTTTACTAAACCATTTCCTAGTGATAGATTTTATTTTATTAAATCAGAATTTGGTTTGTATAATTTTACTTAATGTTATTTTTGAATATAACATATTTTTTATATTAAAAATATAAATATTGTTCACCTTATTTTATTTTATTTTATTTTTTCTGACATTTTCAATATTATTCATATTAAATAGATCATGTAACCTAATTTAATTAATAATTACTCCACACACTACTTCCCAACCCATGAATTATCACAAATGAAAAAAAGTGAATTAACTATATGCGCAAAACATTTTGTATATCATTTAACCCTCATTATCTTTAATACCCAAACCCTTGTTTCCCTAATCCTATGACCCTATGAATATTTTATTAATGGGGAAAACAAATAGATCTGATGGTGATCAATTGAGTAGAATCATGTGTTATTGAACATCCAAAATATTTCTAAGTGGATGAGCAGTAGCTTTTGAATGGTTTGATAAAAAAGTTATACTGCTCAAGAAAGTTATAAACAATCAAGGATGGGAATATGTCTTTGATGAATGAAAAACCAGTTTGTGTTCTAAAGTTATGTTCATCAGTTCTATGAGAATGTAGTGTTTTATTTTGGTGACAATAATGATTTGTCCATGAAAATAGTGAACCAGAAGGATTTTTCGGTAACTTCATTGGAAATGGTTGAAGCATTCAAATGATCATGTGAAGGATACAATGATTTCAGTGCCTTGATGGTCTCTATAAATGAATTTATTCCTTCATAGATTATGAAATATCTATTTGGATCTATTTTTATTGAGTGGAATTTAGTAAAAGGCCTATAACTAGAAAGGAAAGTCCTTTTCATGTTTATTCAATCTTCCATCGCACAATGCAATGGTGAGCTTGAAAATGTTTTATTTCAAGATGTTACTCTATTATACTTGTTTATAATTGAGAAGCTCGTTAATATAGCACAATATGTTATGAAGTATATGTTGCATGTACATAACAAGTTGTTGAATTTATTTCCCTTTGGTAGAATGTTAACTTTAATCCTTTGTCAAGCTGGTGTTTTTTTGGATGAGACTTCTTCCACTCGTTGTTGTGGGTTTACAATGTTAAGATAAACTATTTTGATAAAAAGTGGTTTGTGTTGGAATTTCTATTTGAAAAAAATGGTTTCCTTAACATTATAAGCTGAAGGTAATCTAGCTTCAACTTTGGGGGTGTTATCATGCCTATTATAAAGACCGGTGTTAGTAGAAAATCCAACTCAGAGTGATGAGAATAATAAAAGTCTTAATGATGAAGAGACTCTTTCTGAAAGGTTCATAAGAGTCAGATTTTCTATTGAATCTAGATAATGAACTGCTCATAAATAGATATAACATCTTCCTTTTTTATTCAGTCAGTCGAGAAAGGATAGCCTTTGACACCACCGTTTTGTTTTATATTGTTTAAGAAAATACCATCTCAGTAAGGCTGATAACACATCCTCTCATTATTGATTCCCATTCTAAGGAATTGATAAAGTTTATTGCAAGAAGAATCAGATTTGACTCCCAAGAATTACATCATGTTGAATAAGTACCTCATGCTGAACAAATCCAACTAGATGTTGGTGTGATTATGTAAGTACAATAATATATATATTATACTATTCATGAATATGGTTGAAATTATGAAGTTCTTGACATCAATATAACTTTTTTTTTTGAGAACGATTAAGAGAGATATTAGAATTTGGCAGTAGAAATGAAGTATGTGAAGTCCTAATTTATTAAATCTAGAAACAAAATTGTGAATCTTCATGAAATTTATGTATAAAATGAAGAAGTTAATGAAGTGAAGTTGTTGGTTCAATGGATTCTAGAGAAATTCTAATCATAATGCTTAAATAAAATCATGAATCAAAGTGATATAATATCAAAGGTAGAAAGTGTATCTTAGAAAATAAAAATATTAACATCATTTATTGCTTCAATGTAGTGCAATTTTATCTCCAAGTAAATCATTATATAACTTCAGTAGGAATTAGTTACTAATGTACGGAGAATCTAGGTTGTTCCACCTAAATCTCTTGCATAAATTGATCAATCTAGAATAGAGATATCCTTTTTTAAAAGAAAACTATTCAGAATTATATAGTGTGTCATATTAAGTGAATAAGTATGTGAATTTTATCATAATTGGATTAAAAAACATGACTGTTTATTTGGAAAATAATTTTGAGGTTATAGAGAAAAAGTTTGTAGACCTTCATCAGATATTGGTAAGCAATTTAAAGAAAGAATCATATGAGGAGGAAGATGAAGAAGAAACAAATGATTTTTTGGAGCATCCAGAATTTTAGACCTCTGAAAATGGTATGAAAACAGTTTTCATTAGTCATATAGTGACCACTTTTGATAATCAGTTTGAAGAATTAAAGAAGTTAATTGTTGGAATTGAAAATAAAGGAGATATGCCAAATTTATTAGGAAATATTTCTCAATGAGTTTGGAATGGATTCATGAATATCCTAGACTACTGAAAAAAAGACATGTTGAAAATTATAGATGCCTCTATTAATGCCTTGTTTCAGATGTGAGGGAGATTTCTACCATAAAATCCTATAGTTGAATGGAATGGATATAATTTATAGAAATTAATGGATAATTTTGACCCAGTAAATTATTATCTAAGGTAGAATCAAAGGTTTTAACAACATGTTTCTTCACCTTCACCTAAACCACCCTTTATAATATTATTTGTACCTGTATATAAACTCTATTTAGTGAGAGCACAACGAGTAGACCTCAAAATTAATCCCACACCAGTAAGGATAACTCAAGGATTTAAATTTGTTATTAGAGAATCTCTACTAACATTGGGTGATGTTATTAGTGAAACTGCTGAGGCCCCTCTTCTTGAATCATCTTTACCATATGAATAGCCTTAATCATTCAATAATCCACCCCCTAAGAATCATTTCATGTTAAATAGTTGATACACCTATTCCCTTCACTTTTCGATGTTTGTTTCCCATTGGAAGGAAATTTTTAAAAAATTTGAATCATGCCTTGTTTGAATAGTATTTTTAAACATCTGAATCTATTATTAGGATAACATTTGAATACCTAAATTATTTTACTATTCCTTTTAAGATTTTTTATGCTACTATATATTTAGAAATTATTTACTATTCTGGTCCTATGACTTATCTATATTTTTAAATCTATTCTATTTTAACTATTTATCCATATTATTGATATGTTTTAGTATCTATTTACTATTCATATTTGATTTTATTTATTTTCTTAATGATATAGATTACTTATTGACATAACATAATACCAAATTATATTCACAATCAGTATAATTATCTATTTACTATTGTTCGTGTGCAATATTAATTTTATTCCTTATACAAATTCTTTTTTATATCACACAAATGGGAGATGGAAAAGGGAATGAAAAAATTTAAAATTGTTAACATTGATATAAGATTTCATTTTAACAAAAGAGAATAGAAAACAAATTAAATTGTTAAATTTTTATTCTTAAAAAGAAAATATTTTTCAAAGGGAGAGTTTCTTTAAAGTGGGAGAAGAAAAAGAAGCATCTATATTTATAAAAGTTTTATCTTACATAAAAATTTAGAAATATAAAATATTATTTTATGAAATTGTTTTCTTCTATTTCATGGGTTTTATGATCATTAAAAAGGAGAATATTGTTGGATAGATTATGTTGTTCCAAAATATCTCAATTTTTTTTGTGTTTTGATGATTCAAAAAATACATAATTTTATTCCAACAACATTATATTATGTGTTTCATAAAATAGTTTTGATAGTTTATCTTATTCTAAGTGAAGTATTCGATCTAGTCAAAAGAGTTTTATCTTGTGATAATTGAAGAATATATTCTTTACACTCAGAATAAGAAAATGTGGGAAATTTATCTAACTTTTTTAGACTTTATATTATAAAGAAATTGGTTTCATTGATAAATAATCAAATAAAATGTTGTAGTCAAAATAAAAATGTTAGAAGATGTTATCTTATGAAAAGGATATTTGTAAAAAAACATCATATAAAAGATAAAATAATTTAATGAAGCTATGTATTACATCATAGTAATATATTTTATCTTATGATGAATAATTATCTTATGTAATTAAGAAGTTAGTTTATCTTATGTTTAGTTCAAATTAGAAATATTCTTTTTCTGGTGAAGTCCCTCAATAAGTTATCTTAGGATGAACAACACTTTTAGTTGAATATCTTATGAAGATATAACTATTATGCATAATGTAATGATTTATTTTCTTAATCACTTGATAAGTCATTTAATTTCTTTAAAGTGTATCAGAAGATTGATTATCCATTTAATGAAAAAAATCAATCTTCTCAGTATTTAACTTTATGATGAATGGGAAGATACGAAGAACAATAAGATTTATGAAATAATCAAGGGAAAAATAATTTCAATATTTTTAAGGAATGTAAGAATGTCCTTAATGGATTATCTTATCACCTTCTCAGTTCATGGATCACTCAAATGTAAGGATTATATCATTATCATATAAAAAATGAGATATAAAAGGAAGAGTTAGTCATTTCATAAAGAGATATGAATAATATGAGATAGATGAACAAGAATAATGAGAATAACACACATACAAATATGTTGACTACACATTGATAGAAAAGATCAAACAAAAATGCTCATGCTCTGATTACTAGTTCTATCAGATGCACTGAATATCATCCAGAGTTATACCCTAAAGAATCATATTTTGTGGATGAATCTTTGACTACTAGAAGTTAATGCTTGAAACAATGTTCTACAACCGTTTATTTCAAAATTTATTCATTATATTTTGTTTACATTCGGTGTAAGTGTGTGTTTTGAGACTATGGAAAGGTATTATAAAGGGAGAGCCTAGTTTAAATCTCTTATACCTTTGTAATAAGTGACAACTTCTTATACTCAACTGGGAACCCCTGGTAAAAGGGTTGTTATAGTGAAAATCACCAAACTCATGGAGTAGAGTTTTGGTGGAGTGGACTAGGGGATTACTATTCCATGAACCAATATAAATCTCTTATGTTAAATCTCTTTCCTTTTTTGTTTTTATTTACACTGACTATCATTATTTAGGAGAATGAATTGAAAGATTATATTTAAAGAGGGAGGATTTCAATAAAGAATTTTTTTTAAACTCAATTCACACCCCCTTAAGTATTTAGATAGCTATTATCTTGGACAAAAATAGGATACACTCTCTTCCAGCCTATTGAAAATGTTAATATATAAGGTTCTATTGGATATAGGGATTAATCTTTTAGAACAAAACCAATATTGCTTATAGATGAATCTAAATGTAGGCAGTGTCCACTGAGACCAGTTATAAAAGAACCTAATCCACTTTATTTTTTCATTACTAGGTAAGTATTTATTTGTTTTAAAAATGATATAATACCTTGTTTTTGGAATTATTCCTAATATAATACATTTTAGTGAATATTAAAGAGGTGAATAAATATCTCAGATTATAGCTCATGTAGTTTTTCACCTTCAACCCAAATATTTCTTAAAAAATAATATTATGAATAAATAAATTGAAGGTTTGAGAGACCATATTATAGTTATTCAAATGTATTTGGAGGAAATTAGATTTTACATAGCTCAAACGGATCTTATACTATTTTCCCAAATCTTATATCTCATTTCCTCTTATAGATATTCAAGAGTTATTACTGTTCCTATTACTCTTATTGTCTCTACTCAGTTTTATGACCCTGTTGTTAGAATGATTTTATTGGATAATATTAATGTTATTTTTAATGAATATTATAAAAACTGATATATAGTGGTAGATTGATTTCAAACCCATGTTTTTAAGACACTCTATCTTTCCAAATGTGATTTCAAGAAAGTAGTAGAGGTAAAGAGGTTTTCAAAAGGGATATTGACTTCTATTTGAATATAAGTTTCACTAAATCTAATTTTAAGACAAGGTTTTTATATTTAGACACTCAACTTGAAATTATTTCTTTAACTCTAGCTTTTAAATCTCAAGTAGAGAATTTAAAGGTGTCGGTACCATTTTTGGACATCTTTATAAAGGAAAAAGATGAGTTCTTATATATAATAAAGTGTGGATTGAGAGTTTTAAGTGATTTAACTTGGATTATAGAGACATATATTTACATTACCAAATATTATATTCTAGTCCCTCCAACATTACCTATGACATATATAGCTACCTATACCTCTCATAATCTAACCAATCCTTATAGACTTAACCAAACAAAATTTGTTCACTATATTCGACCTATTTCTTGAGGTATTTTTTCTCCCTTCCACTCATGTATCTGAGCCTTCATGTTCAACTGCTTCTTCAAAGGACAAACAAACCCTTGAACGAAATACCTCTCATAAAGATGAATCTAATTTGGATTCATATTAGGATATTTGATAGGGTATACGTTATTTCTATCATGAAATACTTGAATTTGTTTAAATATATTTGACTATATTTCCTCAACCCTATCATTTTATGTATTAATTTTTTATTTTCAAAAATTATAGTACTTTATTTTTCTCTTATACCAATATTATATAATCTAAAAGGGGAGAAAATTTTCGAGGAATTTTTTTTAATCACTTTTATATCACTATTTTGAAATTTTTCATTTTTTTAGATCTAACACAACTAATAAATAAGAGAAATAAAATATAAGAAATCAAATGGTACATTGTATTTAAAATTAGATTAAGTATTTTTATAACCTGATTTTTGAAAATAAAAAAGGGGGATATTATTTTCATAGACCAAAAATTAATTGTCTTAATGATTCAAAATTATGATTTTTGTAATTCTAATATGTTTTGTGTTTTATGAAAGTAACATACATTTTTTATTAAATATTCTTAGTAAGAATATTCTACAAGACCAATGTTTATTCATTGTTAAGAAACACATTATTTCATAAGGCCAATTCATCATTCAGGTGAGTACTGCATCTTCTTCAAGGTAAAGTTACTTGTGACTGTTAGTAGAGATTTTCTATAAAGAATCACCCATAATACTAAGAAAGCATCTGTGTATAAAATTTTCCATATAGACCTACTTACATGAAGATAATCAGAAAATTCACTAAATTCTGAATCATATGTGTGATGGAATTCTATAAACTGTGTGTTATGTCTATCAACCGTTCATAACAAATTCAATTTGTTTCAAAGTATGAATCAATTGAATGTTGAAATCTATCGACCATGTATAGTGAAGGATCTTCCATTAGAAGGATTTATTATTTCATAAGAAGAAGTATCAACCTTATTTGACTATTCATATTTGTAAAGACTCAAATATTTATATTTACTATAAGACCGTGTGAACGAAAAATCATGTGTAAAGGAATAAGATATTCCATGTGAAAGAAAGATCTTATATCAGAATTCTCATTATTTTAGAAAATGTCTAATTTATCTTTCTGGAAACTCCTATGCCTCTATGTGACTGTGGTTCTATGCATCCATAATATCATTCATACCATGCCTAAGTATTGATTTGATCCTTCCATGTCTATCCAAGAATAAAATATTATTTATTATAATGGGTTGTTTTAGAACATTAAATTAATTTTAGAGTATTTAAGACTTTTTGAAAGGATGATCAATATAAGTAATTAATAATGATAATACCTCAATGGATAATTGGAGTTTAGTTGGGTTTAAATTTTTATAAAACCCACATGAATGAGGAATAAATAATACAAAGATATTTTCTATAAAAAAATATGAGGATACTCTATGAAATACTACTCATGATGCTATATTTTTACACAGTTTCCTACTACATATGAATATCATATTTGAAGGTTCATTTGATTTTTTTTCAAGGAAAGATTAAAATACAATATATCAAACTAAGATGATCATATATTGAGTTTCATTATAATTCTATTTCTACTCCCTATAATCTCTCTATTTTACTTTACATTTGAGTTTTTCTTGTATTTGTTGTTTAATAACTGGTCACCTCCCCTGTACTGTAAATATGAGTACTCTGATACTCCTTCATTATTCTTTTTATACAAATTATCCCAAGAATAAATACAAAATAAGATATATGTATCATGAAATTCCTTGTGTGCAATTGTTTTTATGTAAAACTAGATCTAGGTTATGGATATGTTTATTTTTACAATAAACATTCTCGGCATTGGGTTACTATTAAATAGAGTGTACCAGGTTCCATCTTGGAACCAAACATATTATTTTCTTAAATTCTATGGTGTGTACTATTTTCTTTTTCTTACTCAATTTACATACATTTATATTCATATTTTTTTCAATTAATATTTATATCATATTTTCAAGTCTACTTTTCAACATGTGTCAATAAATTGTGTTTGAAAAATTACACTGATAGTTAACTTTATTAGTGACATATATACTGCATTTTTTGTTTGTAAAATAGTATTGCAAGTTAGAGTAATTTCAAAATATTTTAACTAGGTTTTTATCAAAAACTTGATAAACCTTTTAAAAATATAAAATTATATATATCTAATATATTAGTTATCTAGGATATTTTAAATCGGGGGATTTTGATTTAGTTTTTCGTAAAAATAAATTTTTGTTGGATACTCAATTTACCCACTCATGAGCACTCCACTATGACTAAAAAAACCTAAATCCACCCATGATTAAAGTGATATAGGATTAACCTAGAATTCCCCATTTTCAAGGAATATTTCCCAATTTTGGATATATTATGAATGATTTTCATTATCATATGACTGGTTACTCTAATTAATTTTGATTTATTCTCACACCAACCTTTTTAGTGTAATAAAATTATAAGAATCTGAATCAAATTGAGAAAGCTCGACTTATTATTAATTTATGAACATTAAATGTCTTATATAAGTTTATACAAACTATTTTTAATTTGGTGGATTTTATAGGGGAATCAAATCACCACCTCTATGATTAGATATTGAACTATCAATGAAAGAACTTAATGGTACATTGATTGTATTTAAATTCTATAGCTCCTCTTTGATTGAATTTTGTATGAATTTTCTTCCAGAAAATATTATTATTCCCACTTTAGTTGAATTTGATGTGATTTTGGGCTTTGATTTTCTCTCTCTATATAGATCCCATATAAATTTCCAAAGAAATAAAGTCACATTTTTAGTGAATTTACAAACACACCTAGGGTGGGGGTGAATTAGGTGTGGTATGATTTTACCAAAAACCATTTCTTATTTAAAATACTAAAACCACTTTGTTTTTTAATGAATTTCACCTATTTGGATATAAATTAATTTATTTTTATTTTACCCTTCGAAAAACCTATATACAATTTTGATTTTGAAAGTAAAAAAAACACATGTATTTTTACATTTCTTAGCTCCACTATGGGTAAACTACTGCAGACCATGTTAACTCCCCTTGAGTCATAAATTATCCACTATAATCAAATAAACAATTACAATGGGTGTATGGGGATCATCTTGAAATCTTCTTCACAAAATATTACACATGTATGGTCACAATATTACATAGGTCATAATCCCTTATAATATAACAAATGTGAAGAGGAATTTATAGTACTTTCATATTATTCTACTCCCACTTGTTCTTTTACTTTATTCCTCCTTCTAAAGTCCATCACAATATGTCCATGGATTTCACTTCACACATAAAAAATATTTTCTTCCTCAAATTAGAGAGTCATCAAATACAAAAATATATTCATACTGAACACATGAAACTCAATATCTAAACATTATTATCTTTTATTTCTTCCTATAATCGTTTCTAGCCTCTTAAAACCCAACTTCTAAAAAATATTTCATGTAAAATATCTTTCATAGCTTTAATCACATGAACAAAGTCTCATAATATTTTCTAATCATGTTAACTTGATCACATGGGTCTCCTATTTCCTAATCACTTCTTCTTCTTATTAATCATCCTATTATTATTATAATTATTATTCACTGCAACATATATCAATTTATTCTTTTTATTCCTCAAGAGATTCAGTTCTATGGGATACTCACCATTCTCTCCCACATACCAGCAGTAACAAAAACATTCTTTTTTATTTTATTCTTTTCTATCTTCACTTATTCTCAAATGAATTGGCTCACACATTAAATTAATTATATATTTTCTAAAATATCATAAATGGTATGTAGTGAGTAAAAAATAGTCACTATCACAAAAACACCATTTAATGAATACCCATTGTTAATTTTCATGAGTTCATGTGCACTATTTTTTCTTCTCAAGGATTATTCCACAAATTCCCTAAAAAGATGCTCCTAATTTTTTAAACAAGGAAGAATAAAATATAATTTCATTATCCACCATGAATTTATTCATCTTCACAATATATGTCCACCGAAATCCACTTTTCTGTGTGTATATGTATACACAGATCAATAAAAAAGAAATCTATTACATGGAATCCATTATTAGTTTCTAGATTCATGAAATTTAAATGTCTTCTCATATCACAATCCTTAGGAAAATTCCCATACTTCTATCATAGTTCCTCATAAATACTCAAACAACCTAAAATCAAATTTATGTAGGCTATAATAAATAAAAACTCCATCTTTGAGGGTTCTTCATGTGAATTACTCTTGAAAACTTGATAATTCAATTTTAAACATCAAATAAAACATGTATTGGTATTATAAATATTGATATTCTTCAATTTTAGCATGAATATAATAAAATCAAGATCAGATTATGGATTCTCTAAGCTTTATGATGTTCTAAACTCAATAACAAATATTTAGTATTATCAGATTTATATTTCCTTAGAATTAAATTATTCTGTAATAACAATTTTTCATTATGCTTTGATCTTCCCTTTATATGGATAAGTATCAACTTATCTTAATTCTAATGATTAGATCATAAAACATTCTAGGTTTTTTATTTGTCTATACCATGAAAGAACATATATTTTCATCATCCAAAATGTTTCATTTTTATCACTTTTGAAATTCAAAAACTCTATTTTTTATCTAGTAATAACTTCAAAATTTTCTATAATGATTATGTCATATAGTATATTCAGAAAGAGAATTTGTTTGGAAATAGTTTCTTATTAGATTCTTACAATTAGTGGAATAAGTCTTAATTTTTTCTCCAAAAGTCTTATGCTCTTTCATTTGACAATTTTCACATGACTTCAAAGCCTTACTATGGGAAGTTAAGTCATATAATAAATAATTATTATAAGAAGTGACATATGATCAATAGATTTATATGACAAAAATAAAAGACTCACACTTTCCTCAAAACATTACACTCAGTACATGAAGTCTTATGTTTGGTATTAAATTCATATGGTCAACAGGAGAAGTCCTATGTTTAGGGATTAACCATTTTTCTCATGAACTCTAAAATCCTGATTTCTATAGGTATAATTAAAATGAATTCTTATTTCTTTTAAAACTTCTACAATATCATCAAATAATCATATAAAATATTCAAATAAATATTATAATTATTAAAATAATTTCAAACTCCTTCAGTTTAGTTCTATGGTGTTGCATTATATAAAATTCTCTCTTCAGAGTAATTTTGAAAAATATCTCTTCCATAATAAGGGAAACATTATTCTATAAATATAATACATATAAATTCATATTTATCCTTCATTTAGGGGTGTATAAAATAAATAACACACTGAATACTCCTTGGATGGGTTCCTTAACTTTAGTCTTGAAAGAATCTATCCAACCAACTATTTCAAGGACATATGGTCTTCTAATTTTCAATTTATATCACAAGGAAGTAACTTCTATTTCATGGTATTATGCTCACTTATTCACTAATAAATGATTCTTCATTTTACCTCATACCATTGACTAGATCTATGACAAAAAAGAGAACATTTATCCACAACTATCTACATTTTTTGTTTGTTTTCAAAACACATATCATTTCAAAGTCAATGACATCCTCTCCCCCTTTTTGATAATAAATACAATGGGTAATATACTCTCCCACTTTTTTGACATAATACAGTCATGATTAAATATATTCTTCTCTATTGATGTGTGATACAACTTGACATTGACACCACTTGAAATAAGATACCAATTTTTGTGGAAGGGAAGGATCTTCACCAAACTCCTCTCTCTTTTTTCCAGCCACATTTATTTTTTCCAACACATCTCCTCTCAAAATGATTACTCTCCCACTTTTAGAGATCCCATCAACTTATACTTGAGAGAATAATTTCAGCAAGAATCAATACTTACTAGTTTAAAGTGATTTTAGGAACATAGGAATAGCCCAACATCATAAAATATGAACATAGAATCATATTTGACATAGAATCACACCATCAATAAATTATATCTATGTCTACATGGTCCAACCCTTTATTAAAAACAATAGTGATAAGTTTAGACAACAAATATTTCAACATTTTCATATGTGAGACCTATTTTATCTTTCACATTTTTGGTATAGTACATACAAATTTTCAAGAAATTTCTAGAACCAATGCTCACTTGAACATATATATCAAATGATTTAAAGTTCTAGGTCTTCCCCAAAAGGTTATATAATCACTCTTCCTTGATAAACATAGAATATACATGTTAAAAAAGATAGGATAATGAAATGATACCCTATACTTTAAATTTTAAATAATTTATACATATTTCAAGATTCGGGAATGTTTGATAAATTCTAATGGATTATTAATTTTTATATCTCTCAATAAGGGGAATAATCTCCATATTTCATCAAATTTTATTCTCATCCATGAAAGAAGATAAAAAACATAGTGCATGGTTGGATCTTACAACAACTTCTCAAGATGATAGAAAGGATTGAGACATATTTATCAATCTAGAAACTCATGTACTTGTAATGTTTGGAGTGTCTAGAAATGTTCATGAAAAAAACACTTTTAGATTTATAAATATATTACTATTATAGTATAATGGACTTCCTTCCATCTCCACTTACCCTATTAGCTAGAACGAGCTCATCAAATTTTGAAAATGGAGAACTTGATTTATTTTCAGCTTGATCTGGATTTAAATCCAACTCAAAATGATTTGGAAATATGGTTATAAAACCTTTAGGTAGATTCTCATATCTCTCTTTGAGTTTTGTATTCCACTTTAAAGCAATAATTTTGGATCTTGGTCTTACATGTGCTTTCTATTTTTATTTCATTTGTCTAGGAAAAACATTCATACCTATAATAGCTATGCGTATTTCTTTGTTTCACCTACCACAAACATTTACATCAAATTTTAATATTACCATTTTGGGAATCTTATAATACTCTTAACAGGTAACATAAACAACTATATTGATTTGGATATATCTATACTAAATTCGTTCCCTTTTGGTTTTTATATTTGTCCCTTTCACTTTGAAATTCATGGCCATTTTTCAATGGTCCATGGTGTTTCCTATATTAACCAAATAGAACCAATAATTTACATTTGGTGTAACATCCTTCTCAACCCACTTCATTTCCATCTCAAGAGTTTATTGTTTAACAACCTTATTCCATGATTCTTCTCCCAAGGTAGAATTGTCTTGTTTCTTTAACTACTTCACAGAATATTATGGTTATAAATTCTATTAAATACATATATGGTACCTATAAAGGTTATACAATCATTCATAACAGTAATTAGAATCAATCCTGAATAAATCATATATTTTTTAATGATATAAAATCTACTATTGGTATATAGTTTCTTCTTCATCTACATTGTTTTCTTCATTGAATCATGTTTTCTACATTCAATGGTTTTTACCCCCATTACTTTAGGACTTATAGTACTTGTACATATTAATATATTATGATATTAATTGATATACCTATTACTAAATCTCTAATAGCACTAATATCTTTAAATAAATCAAGTTCTTTTTCTTTTAGATGATTTCTATCTAGATATAAGTTATTGCTGATTTTGGACCAGAACCCCATCATTTTAGGCTCTTTTTGAGGAAAACATTTTCTTGTGTATGATCACCACTTTCCATTATATATTGGTGTCTCTATGAATATGTTTACCCTTATATGTTTTAAATATTTTAATATATATTTTTCTCTACCAAAAATTATATATTTTATGGTACCAACATTATTTGCACAGTGTGTCATCCTTTTTCAAGTGATAGAGGTGGATTCTTCTCTACAAGATCTCAACCACTCTTTTCTACCAATTTGAGAATTTTTTATGAAAGAATATGTTAGGGAGTTTATGTATTAGTACACATTTTTTATATATATTGGGAAGTTCTAAACCATGCATCTTTTATATTTTTCAACTAGACTTACGAATCATGGATTTTCATGTTGAGGGTATACTTTTCATCCTAAAATGATATCATCCTTTCTTAAATGTAATTATTCATATTATGAAGTTTGGCCTCATGAACTCGCACTGTCTAAACTAGACAATTGTCCAAGACTTTCACCCTATTTTAATTTATTTCAATTTTTTTAGACATGACTTCTATGTAGACTTTGTATAAGTTCTCCAATTCATGAAATAATTCCTTAAAAAAACATTTAAAAACATCATTATAATATAAAATTATTTTTAATTTTCCATAATATTGAAGTAATATTTCATTAAAAAGGTGGGAAATTTCTTATTTATCCTTTATAATCTTTGTTAGTGAGTTTCAAAAACTTATCTTATTTTCCAATGCTTCTTCCACTACATCGGCCTCTTTCTCCACCCATCACTTTTTAATAATCAAACCCTATATATATGAAATATATATATATATATATATATATATAATCCTTCAAGGAACTTTTTTGAGTAAAAATTGAATTTATAATAAAATTTACTCAGTGATTTATCAAATTCAAATTCATCATAGCTTGAGCTTGTACAAAAAGAGAAACATTCATTAATAGATTTAGCATGAAATTTACCACGTTGAGTACCTTTATTTATTAGTTGATCCTCTTGCTTCTTCAAACATTTTATTTTATTTCTTATCTCTCTTTTATACATATTTCTAAAATTCTTGTTAGAGACTCCGAAATTTATCTTTGGAGGGATAAAATCTGAATTTTCCATCTGATACACTTCTTTAATCATTTGAAACTTTCACATCATATATTCCATAAAAAACTAGGGAAACAATTTCTACCTTTATTCTAAAGAAACATGTGCTCCTGATTCAATTAAGATAATCCAAAATATCCAATGAGGGGGAACCAAGTCTATTAAACAACTTTTAGTTCCCAAGGGGATCGTGCAAACACAACTGATGGGGGGGGGGATGAATTTGGCATGGACCGATTTTTCCAAAACCCAATTCTATTAAACCACATTTGGTTTTTAACCTCCATAAATTATTAGTATGAAAATTAACCTATTTTTTTAACATACTAAAAACCCATATGAAGTGCATATTCTGAAAAAATAGCTCAAATAGTTTTACAAGGATCATCCCTAGTTGGGTAACCCACTCCTTACCAATTCAACTCCCATTGAGTCACATATTCTCCATTATAACCAAATCTAAAATTACAATGGATGTCAAGGTATTGTCCCAAAACCTTCTTCATATAGTATTACAAATGTGTGGTCACCATATTATAATGGTTAAAACCATACACTATATGACACAAGTAAACGATTTTTATACTTCGTTAATGGTTTTCATCTCATATTGGTTCTTTTGTTTCCTAAATCCATTATATGTAGATAATAATATATTCAGAGATGCCAAAACATCATAAAATATGGTATATTTCCTCAAATAAGAGAGTTTTTGGTAGAAAAAATATATTCAAACTCAACACAAGAAACTCGATCTCAAAACATGCATAGCCCCCACTTCTTCTTAGAATGTGTGCTTCCCTCTTAAAAATAAAATTCTCAAGAATACAACCTTGATTATTTATTTACTAGCTTCAAACAATTTAACACATTATCAGGGTGATATTCACTTGATCACACAAGTATACTCTTTCTTACTCATTTCTTATTATTCTTCTTTTCTAAAACATGCATCATCATATCCTTCTTCTTTACCAAGAGATTTAGTTCTATTATCTATTCCCCATTATTTGGTATACAAAAGATTTCATTTATCTTTTCTTCCAATTGATATTTTCAACTTATCATGTGCATAGGAGGTTATATTACATGCATTATCTCTTTTAAAAATTCCATAAATCTTATGTAGAGAGGAAAAAACATCCACTAGAACAAAAGATCCTTTAAAGAATACCCATTGTAGATTTCAATGAATTCTTGTTCACTGCCTTTTATTATCAAAAAGTATTCCAAAAATACCCTTGATAAATTATACTCATTTTTGAAACATGACTGAATAAAATATCATTTTATTCCCCTCTATTTTTTGCTTCATTTTTTCAAAATATATCCATAGAAACCCAATTTTAAATTTTTACAGCTATACACAGATCCGAAAAAAAAATATCTATGACGTGGAAGACATTTTTCTTTTATATATTCATGAAATATTAAAATATTATCATATCACAAGTCATGGGAAAATTATAATAATTCCATAATGGTACCTCATGAACCCTCAAACAAACTCATATCAAACTGTTGTAGGATATGATAAACAAAAATAAGAAGTCCCATAGTTCTTTATCTGTATTAATTTTGAAAACTTAATAATTTAACTTACAATATGAAGGAATACATGATGTGGTCATCTAAACTTTGATCTTATTCACTTTTTACTTGGAGATAAACAAATTATACTAATACCATGGCTTCTATAAGCTTTATATTTTTATGAACTCAATAAAACAACTTCAACATCAATAAATCTATATTTCTTCAAAATTAAGTAATTTTGGAAACTCCATTTTCCCTTATACTTTTGTCTTCGCTTTCTATGGATGAAGATTAGATTATATTTAATATAATGATTTGATTAAAACCCTTTATATGTGTTTTTTGTGTTTATTAAACAATAGAAAACTCTTTTCATTATCCCAAATATTTCATTTTGATCATATTTGAAATATGGAAACTTGATTTTTCATCCAAAAGAAACATCCAAATTTTCTCAAGTGTTGGACACTTACCATAGGTTCTTCAAACTCTTATATTCAGTATAGAATAATTTTAAAAGTTTTACAAATATATATATATATATATATATATATATATATATTACATCCATTTATCTAAAAAAGTCTTACGCTCTTGCCTTTGATAAATTTCAACAGTCTTTAAGTCCATACAATGGGAAAAGAATTTATATAATAATGATTTACGATAATAAAAGACTTAAAATCAATTTTTTTTTATTATATAAGTATTTTTATCACCTCAAAACTTTATTCTCATCACCTAAATAATTATGTTTTATAGAAAAGTAATAAAATCAGTATGAAAAATCTTACACTCATAACTTCTCAAAATTTCTCGTGAACTCTAAAATCCTAATTTATACTGGTATCTTCAAAATGAATTTATAATGCTTCCATGGATAATCCAACCTCATTAAATAATTTTAAAACACCATTCAATAAATATTTTAATTATTAAAACAATTCAAAACTCCTTCAAGTTAGTTCTTAGGTGTTGTAATATATAAAACACCCTTTTTAGAGTATTTCCAGAAATGCCACTATCAGATTAGGTGTAGTATTCTTCAATAAATCCTTATATATCTCTATTAAGATTTACCCTTCATCCAAGAGTATATAAAAACTGATTATAGGAGCTAAAAGACTTGATACTCCATGGATGGATTCTCCAACATTAGGTTTTAAGGAATCTATCTAGCCAGCTACTCCAAGGATCCAGGGTCTTCTTATTTTACATTTATTTCACATGGAAACAACATATCTTTCATGGTTGGATAAAAAATTCTTTACCCAAGACCTCTTCTTAATTGGACCTCATATCATTGACTTTATCTTTGAAAAAATACAAAAAACACAACCTATTGACATAAAAACATTTCATATTTAGAATCAACCTATGATTGTATATCAATTTGTTGATTAACATGAACTTCAAATGAAACTTACTTACATTATATGGGTATTAAGAATTAATCATGGAAGATATTAATCTAAAATGACTTAGTAGAAATGAAATATTAAAAACTACTTATTTATCAGGAATATTATGATGAATTTTCTGAAGAGTTCCCCACTCTTCCCAAAAATCTTGAAGTTGATTTTTTAGTAGAACTCATACCTGAATATATGCCTATTTCAAATAATCCTAATAGAATATACCCAATTAGTGTTACAATAATTTAGAATCAACTACAAGAGAATCTAGATAAGGGTTAAATATTCCCTAGCACATCTCCATGGGGTAAACAATTTTTTTAAGAAATATGGGTCCATAAATTTTTTTATTAATTAGTAGGTACTTAAAAAAGATCACAATCAGGAACATGTATCCTCCACCCCATATTTATGACTTATTTGATCTATTATAAAGATATAAATGCTTTTTTGAGGTTGATATTCGAGTCAGATATCATCAGTTAAGGGTTAAAAGGGAGGATATACCCATGCAAACCTTCCATACAAGGTATGGATACTATGAATTTTTAGTGATATAATTTGGAATTACCAATTCCCTTGTTATATTTAGTGATCTAATGAATAAAGACTTTAGAGATTACCTTGATCAATTTATGGAAGTTTTTATAAATGATATTATAATATATTCAATGGAAATTGAAGAGTATAAATATCATCCAATGATAATGGTAAATACCTTGAATAAGGGTAAAATATATTCCAAATTTATTAAATATGAATTCTGGCTATAGAAAGTATCATTATTGGGTTATGTAATCATATACGAGGGTATATCATGGATCTATCTAAGATGAATTTTATTAAGAAATGGTCTAGACCAATTACCATAAATAATATCCATATTTCTCTTATATTGGATGGATACTATTGAAATCTTGTGAGAAATTTCTCACAACCATCAAATTTATTAACCAAGTTGACACATAAAAGAGAAAAATTCATATATATAGATGAATGCGAAGAAAATTTCAACGATCTAAAGAGAAGGATGGTTAGTAAACTTTTGATTAAACTAACCTATCATAGAGAAGGGTTTATGATATAAAAATATGCATTAAAGAAGGGATTGTGATGTTTTCTCATGAAAAATGACATGGTGGTAGCATATGCCTCATGTTAATTGACGGTTCAAGAGAAAAATTACTCAAATCTAGATTTAGAGCAGGAATCAGTTTCGTAGTTCCTTGGACTGTATGTTATAATTTAAGAATCACTACTTCCCGGAGGTTTCCATTGGATTTATTCATGGAATCGGAAACATTCAACATCTCTTTATCCAAAATGGACCTACTTTACAAATGAAATAGTTTGTTAAGTTTGAACTTATGATACTTAAGAACATGCATTGGTCAAGAGTATGGGAGGTCAGACTCATCACACCCTTTGGGGGGGGGAATTATTGTCTACCATGGTACTTTCTTTATATATTTGATATAATTACATGAATCCTTATTAATTCACCAAGTATAATATAGGTTTCCCTTGGAATTTTCAATCAATTATTAACATGTGTGAAATTTATAATCATCCATATGTATTCGAGGTTCTTCATTAATGGAGATATCTGTATTTATTTGAGGTTCTCTATTAATGTTATCCTTTCATATAATTTTTAGAGATCATTTTAATCATCATTATGATGATACTGGTTTTTAAGACACTCAGTGGGGCACTCTATAATTTATCGTTATCTAGGGAGATGAATGTTTGTTTTGATATTGGGATCGTACCTGTAAAATGGGATACCTACGTATCCTTGTGAAAGTAATCAAAACCCTCGTAGTTCAGTTCCATTTAATGGGAAACATTATACCTTTTAAGGTTATGTGATAAAGACCTAATCATATAGTTTAATGTCATGTATTAAGGACATATAAGATAAAGGTGCTTAGTCAAGGTTTGGTGTGCTACTTATGCTTAATCAGCCCAAGGAACATGAAAAGAATATGGGTTTCCAAGTAAGATTAGACCATGTCGGGAATATGACCCAAGGAGAACATGGTTTATTTGAAGTTTTGGGTTTGAAATTCAATGAGGCTTCGTACGTATCCCATTTGGATGGGAATCAAAGACCATGTAGCTCGATGAGTCTCATACGAGAGGGTAGTCCTTTAAGAGAGATGATTTTGGGATTACTTCCTGAAAAGTATTACTTGGTGATTTGGGGGGGGGTTTAATTTGTAGATTATTCCTAAGGAGGATTCCCAAATTAAGGGAAATAAGGTTGGATTTCTAAAGAGTATATCTAGGGAGCTCGGGCCCTAAGAAGGCTTCCTACGTATCCCAATTATGGTGGGAATCATAGTTCTTGTAGTTCATTTTTCGTGGGTGTTTGTGAAAATGTTGTAATCATCATGAATCTCTAAACCCATGTGAGTCATGGTCAGTGTGAGAAATAAGAGGATGTGAAATATTCAACAAAGGCACCCAAAATTTTCCTCAGTTTGTGGAAGAGGATTCACCTATGGTGGTGATGATGTAAGAGGGTGAGGCGAAAAGCCTTCCCTCTATTCTATTTTCATTAGACAAGGGTCCAATGTAAGAAAGGAGTGAAGGTGAATGAAGTAGAGAGAAGCAAGACTGAAACCTTATTATTCAATGGTTATGGTATTACATAATGATGGATGCCCAAAAATTAGTCCTTATAGGGGAGGGAGACTTCTCCTTTGTTCAAAAAGAAAAGTAGGTGTGAACTGTACCTTCACTATCAGAGACTTGAGGTTTCGGGTTTTAGAGATGAGAAGGGGAGGTTAGAACCCAAACCCTAATTCTTTAAACTGGGAACTTTCCAACACTTTTCTTGGGATAAGGGTCCATGTGACTGCATATATACAAACCCACAGACACTCCAGGAATCCCTACCCCATTGTGAACCAAATTTCAAAAACCACTGACTACGGATATACAAACCCAAATAAGAGACACACTGATGTGCTTTTCCCAAAGGTTTGATAAGTCAGGAGGTTTTCGTGGAGGTTTCAACATAATCCCTTTCAAAAAAGGGAGCCATTGAAGAACAATCCTTTGCATGACTGAATTTTAAGAAGAATTTATGGCTTGTAGAATGAAGGGAGTAGGTGAATCAAAGAGGGGTTCCCAAGTATGCATCTAGCGCACAAGTATGGGAACAAAAGTAGGCTTGGGTGACCAGATGTTCACTTAAGTGATGAACAACCCGGATGTTAATTCTTGGGGAGACCCGACTGAAGACTTCAAGAGTATTCACATGTATTCCCAGAAGTGGGGCTCTCAAGTCCCTATGAGAGGAATAGGTGATGCACAAGTGTTTCTGATTCAGGGAGGTTGAGCTCCTGAGGCACACAAGTGTTATGGATTTCAAACCCTGAAGGGACTTAATTTCCTATTTCCCTCCTTAAATTCATCTACTCTAGGTGTTAAATAACTATATTAAAGGTTTTATAAGACTTGGGTGAAGCACTAGGGTAACCATAGCAGCAAATAGGATTTATAAAAATTCATCCATACAAATGAAGGCCCCAAAGGTCTATTTATTGGAAAAAATAGGACCCTGGGTGAAAGGTGATTGGGAGCACAATTGGATTGCATGCCATAATTATGGTGCATAAGTACCTTGTGTGCCAACAGTGTTTTGACTAGATTGGGGTGACCCTTTGAGGACTTATCCAAAATTATTACTTCTTTTAGCTCCAACATGGTGGCACATAGGTGTTTGTGTGTAGGTACCTTCGGTGCCTCTTTGGGGACTTAGCCAAAATAATTTCTCCATATAGAAGAAGCTATTCCCCCACACCCCTGCTTGGGATCAGTGTCGCGCAATGGTCCCAACCCTTTGGTTCGGTGCCTTCGCTCTCATCACTAACCCCCATGAAAAGTGTAGAGTCTCACAACAATTCTTTCGATCCCGGTTGAGGGAATTTTACGGAGAACTGAACGGAACACATTTCATGGTGTCTAAAAAATCCCCCCTTAGAATTTGATTCATTTGTAATGAAAATAATCTTGGTCGAAGGTAAAAGTAGGGCACTTTGAAACATTCCAACATCATTTTGTTAGATTTGAATCTATGTTAAGTTTGGAAGGATGCTCTAAATTTTTCCAAATTCATGGGAACTAGAGAGCATAGTTTTATTTTTACTAGAGTTATACAGAAAACCCCACAAGCTTTGTATCTTTGGGATTTGTATTTATCAATATTGCATAAAGCATACAAAAATGTAAGTCTAGTGAGAAAGGACTCGAATTTTGTCCAGAGTACACTTTTAAGGTTTTCGATCTGGTGAATACCACATATCTTATTGTTGTTAGTTTAGAGTCATGCATGTTGGACTAGAAAGGGATAGTGTTTAAGGTCGAACATCTTCAACCATAAATTATGAAATTAGATCCAAAACAAGGCTTAGTGGATAAGAATTTCTCTAACATTATTTAAATATTTCCAAGGGGAATCTTGAGTCATGATTTTTATAGACACCAAATATAAAACTTGTATAAACATTAAAGAGGTATTTTCCAAGAATATGGTCACCATTATTTGACGAACCCGTTATAGGGGTGTATTATATAGGACCAACTAGAGAATATGCTGTAGATCCAATCATTGGAATCTTTTGACAGATAGGCATGTTATGTAGGAAAATTTTATGTAAGTCCTCTAGGAGAATGTACTGCATAGTCAAAAACATAGCTCTTGGGAATTTAACATTTTAATGTTGATAGACAAGGGGAAATACAATTTGGGTGACTCAAGACCACAATGGGTGGTTTTTTCAAGGAAAGGGATTTTAATAAGAAATGGTTATCTATACCAACATATGTCATGAATAGGAAAAACACTTCTTACACAAATTTGGTGTATGAGTAAAGATTAAAATTTATCAGAAAGGGGGATTTATAATATCATGTTGTGTAGTTTTATGTCATGCAGTGAGGACATTGTACTGTGTAGTTGTAAGTCATGCAGTGAGGACATTATACTATGTAGTTTTAAGTCATGCAATGAGGATATTGGGTGGATTTAATTTAAGGTCTTTATCTTTGAAAAAAGGTTTGAGACTCTCCCAATTTCTTGATAATTTTTTTGGAAACATACTACCATGTTCACGTATGGAAGGGAAGAAATGTAAACTGTGATTTCAGGATTTCTAGATCTGAAGAATTATATTGAAAAAGGGATAAGAGGCATTAGAGGAAGTTTTTCCTAAGAATGATGTTACCATCATTTGAAAAACCTGTTATGGGGGTTGTATTATGTAGGGACGACTAAGGAATATGATGCATAGCCAAATAGTGGAATACTTTGACTGACATTCATGTAATATAAGAAACTTATGCAAGGCCACCTAAGAAAAAATACTGTATAGTCAAGCAAAATATCTCTCAAAATCTTAACATTCAATTGTTAAAAGCTAAAGAATGTTTATGGAGATTAATATTTTCCAAATAAAAAAGTTTGGTTTATGAAGAAAGGTACTTGAATACAGAGAGAGTATTTCCAATCATGATTTCCAATGAATCAAAGGAATATGATTTTTATGAAGGTCTGAACCAAACATAGTAAGAATAGTGTCTATAGTTTTAGGTCATATGACAAGGACCAAAAATGGAAAAAATAGATGATATGTGGTCAAATGATCTATGTTCATTTCATTTTCTTTTGAACATATGGAGAGGGAAATGTGTAAAGCATGGTCTTGAAGACTTTTAGATCGATGGAATGGTAATGGAAAAAATATACACAAAAGAATGATTTAAGATAGATATTCTTGTATATTTTCATCAAAGTTTGAAGGGTAAAAAATAAAATTGAACCAAGAACGAAGTTACCATTTTTTGACAAACCCGTTATGGGGGTTGTATTATGTAGGGATAACTGGGGAATGTGATTCATATCCAAATAGTGGAATATTTTGACTGACATGACCATTATATAGGAAACTTATGCAAGACCACCTAAGGGCACGTACTACATAGTCAGGTATAAGAGTTCTCAGATATCAGAAACTCTGCCACCAAAACCATAAGAATGATTATAAAGATTTTAAAGTATTCAAGATTAAGAATGTGAAATACAAAAGGGGGTAATTCTTAATGCACAATAGAAATATTTTAATCAATATTTTCCATGAGTTTGAAATCCCTTACATAGATCCGAATCATATGTAAAAGGCGGAAATTCTTGTTTCCTTTGTGGGGTCTCTAAAGAGAGAACCCAAAATGAAGTCTCCCACATAGATTGTTAATGATATGTGGAAGAGAGATAAAAAATATATCTCGTGTATGGTACTAATAGATAGAGCCTAGTTTTCCCTACCTATCTCAATGGGATGATAATCAAGACATACATAGTTCTTTGGGTGCATTTTATTTTAATGTCATGCAGCTAGGACTTTGTGTTGTGCAGTTTAGAGTCATGCAGTGAGGACATGAAGTGATTGTGAACATTGTGGTTGGACCAGGGAATTAATCCCAGGTGTCACTACGTATATCATATGGATGATAATCAATCCATAAGTAGTTCTTTGAACATTTTCTATGCAGTTTTGATTTATAAATAGGAAATAAATTGGGGTTTTTAACGTGGTTGGGCTCAATATTAGAGATCTAAGCATTTCTATATATCTCATATGGATAAGAATCAAGCCAAACATAGTTATTGAAACAATTATTTACTACATCAATAGTGTTTGATGTGGGATATGTGGGTTTTTAACACATTATGGAAGAATAATTTAAACATAAAACACAAAATGGTATGAAGATCAAACCATGTATTTTAAAAGAGTACTCTATATAGATCTGGTTTATATACAGGAGGAGAAAAGGAAAATATTTTTTTTTGCTTGCGGTTGGGCCCAAGATTGTAGATCCATGCGTCTCTATGCATCTAATTTAAAATGATAATCAATCCACATGTAGTTCTTGAAATGAGGCCCCTAGGAAGATTTGTTTCAGACATAGGGGGAAATGGAACTCATGTGCCACTAAGGAGTAGTAATGATGTTAATGATTCTTTCATATAGAATCTCTTAATGTCAAGTAGAGAAGATTTTAACCATAAAATTTAATATCATGTAACGAGGACAAATGATGTCATGTAGTTTAATGTTGTGTGACAAGGACAATGAATCTACACATTTTCTCTCCCTGTAGCATGGATGCTTATAGTTGTTATGCAGTTTAATGTCTTGTAACTAGAACTTTGTTCTATATAGTTTAGAGTCGTGCAATAAGGATATTGTGTTTGCAGTTATACAAAGTACTTCTTTAATAATATAACATTGGTTGGAGTTGTAACAAGCTCTCCATCCATTGAGATTAAAGAATAATCTCAACTTTTGTAGACCTTTTGCATGGAATAAGGTCCTTCCCACTCTGGATTATGCTTTGGAGGATTATTTCCTGGTATCATTGGAGTCCTAAGGACCAATACAAATTTTCCTTGAAAAAAAGAGTGGAGGTGAGCCTTCTCCTTAGAAGATCATGCTATTCTATTCTGATAGACTTCTTAAATGATTCAAAGCATGCAATCTCTTTTCGTCTAATCATTCCATGTCATCAAATTGTTTCTGATACTTTTCATATGTATAAAAATGATCTATTATTGAAACTTAGAGTGAAGGAAATTGAATTTCAATTGGAAAAAAATTCTTCTATGTCATACAATAATGAGTATGGAGTTTCTGGAGTGGAAGTATGGGTAGTAGTATGATAATACCATAAAGCATGCAAAAGTTTATCAAGCCATGATTTCATATCTGTATCCACCATATTCTAGAGTATATTTGATAGGTATTTGTTGAAAGCCTCGATATGTCCATTGGACACTTCATGATAGTGAGATGAATGGTTGGATATGATATTGTGCTCCTAATATAACGTTTTTCTTCAAAAATACATAAATTGGTGCCATTTTACATCAATATAGTATGAGGGACCCAAAATATAGTGATGATGTTAGTTTTTACAAAACTAACAATTCTTTTGGCTCCGATTTCTTTGAGAGGTATTGCCTCATCCCATTTGGAGAAGAAATTAGTAGCAGTAAGAATATACTTGAACTACTTAGCCGTAGTTGGAGGATAAGGTCCTACTAAATCCATTCCTCAGGTGTAAAATGGCTAGGAGTATTTAATTGTATGTAAAAACTCTAAGAGTTGATGAATGAAGTTGACATGCACTTGGTAGGGATGACATTTCTTGGTGAAATATATGCAATCCTGCGTTATTGACGACCAGAAGTATCCAAGACTTTAGATTTGATTAGAAAGCCTATGCCCAGATTCGTGAGCACTACAATATCCTGCATGTACTTATTTCATAATAGTTGTAGTTTCTTGTCCATCTATACACCTGAATAGGATTCCATCAAAGCCTTATTTTTAGAGGATCTTTTGGTGATTTGGACTATCCCAAAGAGTAAAATTTTCCAATCGTCATCGTATTTGTTCTTTTTTAGCACTATCTAGTGGAAGTCCTCCATTTTGAAGTTATTCCATGATGTGTGTCATTCATCCCATGGTATGGCCATATGGATCATTAATAGGGCTAATTTTATTAATTTCATCAATTCTAGTTTGAACGAAAAGTGAAACCACATGATGATGGGAAATATTGATGATTGTATCTTCCGGATTTGGACCAGTTAAGGATTTGAATACATTATCCACTACATCATCTTGGGAATTTTGTGATCGTGGGAATAAGTCAATGTTGGCTCCAAGGGAAATTCATCCATTAACCCTATGAAGTAATCACACAATGTTATTAACTCTTATTTTCTGATAGCATAATACCAAATGATTTGTTCGATTACCAACTCTGAATCACCCTTCAATTTCAGGTGGTTCACTTGTACTAGGAGTGCCAATTCTAGGCCTATGATGAGAGTTTGATATTTGGCCTCATTGTTGGTACTATATTCTGATAAAAGGAAGGAATATAGAAACACTTCCTTTTCTGGGGAGATAAGTACAATTCCCAACCCAACTTTGTTGAGTTTAGGGTTTTCCATTAGTTTCCCTTTGGGACTTCTGGAGGCACCATCAAAGTACATTTACCATGTTTTGGGATTATATTGAATAGAGAAGACATATTCATTAGGAAGAACAATATTCAATGATTTATCTACTACAGATGGGTGTTTAGAAATAAAATAGGCTTGATCTTGGAATTTTAATTCCTTTTGAGGTACATACTAGATATCAAATTCTTGGAAAATAACTACCCACCATGATAAACACCCTGTAAGAATAGGATGACTGAGGTTAAATTTGAGTGGATTATTACGAGAAACCAATTGGACCTCATGATGTTACAGGTAGTGCCTTAATTTATAAACTACAAAGATTAATGCCATGCATCACTTCTCAATACTTGAATATCAATTGTCAGTGTCAAGCATAGTTCGGCTGAGATATTAAAGGTTATTTTCATTCCCAGCATCATTCTTTTGGGAAAGGAAGTCACCTAGTGATAACTATAAACTTGTCACATAGAGAATAAGTGGACTTCCTTAAACAAGTGAAATTATTACCACTGGACTCAAGAGATATTTATTTAGGGTATCAAATGCCTCTTGGCAGTCTTCAGTACATTGATAGGTGACTCCCTTTTTCATTAATCTGGTGAAGGGTAAACAATTGCCTAAAAAATTGGCGATAAAGAGCTGAATATAGGACAAGTTTCCTTGAAGTCATCTTAACTATTTCAAATTTCTAGTAGGTGACATGCAAAAGATTTCTTTTTTCTTCTCAGGATCAAATTTGATTCCACGACGGCATACAACAAAACCAAGTATTTTTAGCAAGGTTACCTCAAAATCACATTTCAAGGGATTCATCTTCAAAATATGTTACTGGAGTTTATTGAATATGATCTCCAAATTGGTCAGGTGATCTGAATGTTTTCTGGATTTAATTACCAAATCATCCACATATCATTTGAAAATTTTTATTAAGAAGGATTTTAAGATATGGTGCATGACACATTAATACGTTGCACCGGCATTCTTTAATCCAAAGGGAATTACCCAATAGAAAAACACACCTTGAGGGGATATAAAGGATGTAGATTATTCATCCTCTAGGTCCATTTAGATTTTATTGTACCCATAGTAACCATACATGAAGTAAAGAGATTCATAGCTAGCTGTCTCATCAATTAAAAGCTATGTGATTGGAATTGGAAATTCATCTTTGTGACAATACTGGATAAGATCTTGAAAATCAAGTACAACTCTAATTTTCCCACTCTTTATTTTCACTGGGACAATTTTGGCTAGCCACATGGGATATTTAACCTCCTCAACAAATTTATCTTTGATAAGATAATCAACTTCATCTTCAATTTTAGAGGCATGAGTTGGGTGAATTCTTCTTGTTGCCTCATTGAATCCTCGATGCTCTTATGAAAAACCCAAATGATGGGTGGATATATCAAGATTACGGCCTGAAATTTCTGTATAATTTCAAGAAAATATATCTCAGTATCACTTTATAAATCTAGTATACACCTCTTTCTCTTAAATGTCATAGCCACACTAATTAGAGTGGGGTGTGGATTTTCTTATGTACCAAGATTTATTTCTCTGAGCTCATCCACAGTGGTGGAGACACCTTCCTCAAATGTTGGAGGAGCGTCCTTGGTATTTTATTATTCTTCTTCCTTACATTTCAATTCTTCTATTTCTATTTTCATATTAGGCGATGAAGAAAAAAATTTAGAGTTAGGAGAGGAGTCTGTATTTGAAAATCTTGAATAATAAGAAACCATTTTGGAACCTACTAATGATGAAGTGTCTTCCTAGAGTATTAAAGAGGATATTATGGGTTGGGAATCAATATCCTTGTATTCCTATAGTATTGCGAAAACTTCTTATATAATGATTGATGAAGAAAAATCTTGCTGTAGTTTAGTGGATGAAATAAAGACATCTCTATTTAATCTTTCACCACTACTTGGTAAATCAACAATTTCTCCCATGTTGTCAGGATCAATTGTTTTAATTGACATTACTGAAGTCATTGGATGAGTTCTTGGATTTGATTATATCCTTTAAATTTGATTGATAGGAAACATATAATCTATAATCAAATGTTTGAATGGGGTTGTTGGGATCTTTTCCAAGACATTCATGGAATTGATTCTGGTTACCTATTATGTCATGGACCTTGTTCCCTTTGTGTGATAAAATTCTTCTTCAATATACTGAGATTTACACATTTTGAACAGAGCCTTGCCACCATACAATGTATCAATTTGACCATTGAAATAGTACTTGAGACATTGGTGGTATGAAGGAATGGCTTCATGTTGATGTATCCAAGACCATCCAAGTAGAATATTAAAGGCTCTGTCTTGACAGACAACCATAAAATCTGAATTAGACACAATATCTCCAAACCATGCTCTGAGTGTAGTCTTTCCTAGAGGTTCTTTCTCATTCTTTTCATAACCTTGCAATATAAAAGTGGAAGGAGATATGTCAGATTCAGTAAGTCCCAATCGATGAAGTCTACAGATAGGAATAAGGTTGAATCCTAAACCCTTATCAATGAAGGCTCATCGGATGTCTATATCATTAACCCTTCAATATAGATACAAGGGCATAATGTGTCCATGTACAACATAATATTTATCTTCATCTATAAAATAAATAATTGCATGACATTCTATAGGATCATTCTTTATATGGTAAACCTCAGCAGTAGTATCTTCAGTTTCAAACTCTTGAGGACTTGAAAAAGCCTCAATAAGTTCTTCTTGGTGATCTTTTGATAGATTCAAGGGATCCAAAATCCACAACTAGGATGGTACTTGGGATGTCTATTTCAAAACATTGTACTTTTGGTCCAGAGGTTTGCGTTTTCTAGCATAGAGATGCAGTTTTTCAGGATCCTTGGAAGTTGATGCTCCTGATGTAGATGTACCATGTTTCAGAGTATAATATGGAAATAATTTTGGTTTTGGTATATTAGAATGACTAGGTATATATAATTGTTGAGATATTAAGTTGTAACATCTAATAGTTCCTCCAAAAAAATCATGTCAGGACCGATCCTGTCATGTGTGGGATAACTTCTCTATTCTTGTTGAGCTTAATGAAGGGATCTCCCACGAGTTTTCACCACATATATGGTTCGAGAAGGGGTAGAGTTAAAATAATGTCTTCTAGAATACCCAATTCTTCTCCTATATCTTTGAATTTGGCTTCTTCCTCTAGTTTCGCAGTTAGGTATAGGGAATTCAGGATCATCATAAACAGAATCATCATTTTCATAGGGATCCGTTAAGTGAATAACATTGATGGAACCAAAGATCAATTATTCATCTAAAGAATATTTTGCTTGACAGGTCAGTTCTAGTTGTTCTATTTGGTGGGACGGTGCCCGTACCTTTGAAAAAGATGGCCTGAAATATGCCAGAGTCAAGGAAAAATTTGGCCTCAACATGATCTCATCCTCTTCTGACTGCTCTTTTTCCTTATGATCATGTCGCTTCTTTAAGGATTGAACTTTAAAAGACTGATCTTTTGATGAAGGTGGTTATTCTATGGTGAGAGTAGAAGAATACACAATTGGTTGTTTCAAATATGTTCATAAAATGGAAAGAGTTCGGTTGATCATTTTCCTTATCATCCAATCATCATATTTCTATGCATTTTTACTTTTGACCTCATGCAATTCACCATCTTCCTCTGGATCAGTAGCAGTAATGCATGCTACTTGGGCTGACGAACATTTTAGTTTCACTTTTCCATAATATACCATTTTTTATAGGAGGTCTTTAAAAAAACACTCTTGAATGGAATGCTCCAACATTTGGTGAAAGAGACAATAATTCGAATTATTTTCATATACTTATTTTTTTTGGTTTAATCGGCCTTGGAAACTGGACCAAATTGTTTTCCAGAGCTGAGAGGAAGTAACCAAGAACGTATTCATTTTGAAAATAATAATTTTTTTTCTCTAACTTCTTAAATTGTCTCTACATTTTATCTTTTTGATCATCCCGATGAGGCGGTCATTTCTACTGATTCTTGGGAGGTGGATCCCTTCGATACGATGATGGTTTTGAGGTGAAAGTCGGTACAGCTGATTGCAAGAGTGTGATTGTAAAAACCTCTAATTTCTCAATTCTCTTTCCCAAAGCTGATGGAATTACATGATATTTAGCTTTAGTTTCCATTATATAATCCTCCACCTGCTGGGAAATTGAAGTAAGGTCTCGAAACCCTCTTATGTATTTGACAAGGATCAGTGGTGTGCGTAACTCATCATGTAGATTTTCCAAAAAAAATTGACAATAGATCTTCCTAAGGGAGTTCCAGATTTGAGGAATATGTTAATTCTTTACATCCAGAAATGAAATATTAAACTCTTTATTTTTCCCTTTGTTTTCAATTTTTAAGATCCAAAAATGTCATCTTCAGCAGCTTTGAGCTGAATTGAAGAGGAATTTGTGACAAAGATCTTCCCATCCAACAATAGACCAAGATTTAAAACTTGTATACTAGACAAAAGTTGGTCCCTATAATGACAGCACAAAGCATATAAGATTTACTGCTTCTTGTTATTGAGGAGTCCCCATCTTGGGATCACAATGAGAAACAAAATGTGTTAAGTGTTGCGTTGGATCTCCCGAACCATTAAAGATTGGGAATGTAGTATTCAAAAAGTTTGGTGGGGGAGGGATAAGATCAAACCAATAAGGGTAAGATCTTTTTTCCAGCTGTACTGGCGCACACCGTTCTTCCATAGATTCTAATAGAGTTTTTAATGCCTAAATTGTGTTCATAAGAATTTAGGGAATATCTAGATGAGATAGGACTAGTACAAGTACAACAGTTGAAGCCTAAACAAGTTCAATGACTAGAAAAACTATTGGTGGTGATTTGGATGGTATTTTTATTGGATAACCCATAGGGATGGGCCTATAAGGATGTGTTTTATCCTACCCTAGATGTGTACCCAATGGAGGGAATTCATTATTCTCATATGTATTTAAAATAAATCCTCTTTGCTGAGGAGCTCTGACATGATGTGCAAGTTGAGGATCTTCATGGGGAGCATGTCTAGCAGAAACATTGCTTCTAATTAACTCTGTATTGAGTCTTTTCAACTCTTTCATTTCCCTCACATGATGGTAAAATATTTCTTCTGGAGGATCTTCTGCAATATTATTAATGAAATTTACTGACAAATAATGCATTGGTGGAATTTATTCAGTATCTTTATAATATCGTATTCTTCTGTATCTTCTATGAGACTATGTTCTCCTATATACTGAATTTCTGGGAACTGTTTGATGGATAGTAAACAGAAGGGAATCCTTGGATAGTTTAGTTATACATTCTCTTTGTGTCTTATTCCCTAATTAGGATAAAAATAACTTCTTTTGAGGAGGGTATTATAGATGTGGAAAATCCCCCAACCCTACAGACTGGGGCTATTCCTGTTCTTCTTCTTCTTCTTCAAACCGTTGAACTTTTTCTATTGAATCAATGGTTGAATTAAACTCTCCCCCAACCCTGCAAGATGGTGTGGATCTTGAACTGCTATAGTTGAGTTTTATGTAGCTTCTCTTATATGTTTTCAAATTTTGGATCGGACATTGGTTGGGTGCATTATCCGACAACCACTCAAATCACCTATTTCAGAAGATCCTTGTGCTATATTAGAAATTTGCATCATGTGATGGATGAAATCCTCTAAGAAGGAGGTTTTCATAATGTTCTCTAATGATTGATACAGAATTATATCAAAATATTTCTATCTTTGGGCCTAAATTTGAGGAGAAATAGTTGAGGCCTGTTCTTGAGTGTATCTTTGATTACACACAAAATCTGTTGATTATAATCGGCTATGGGAAATAAAATTTCATGAGACCACTTTTGGTGGGATTTGTTGATTCTGGAGCATAGTAAAATGAAGTGCTCCGTGTACACCACATCCTTTGATACGAACACCAGATGGGGTATTATAAATTATGTGGTGTAGCCTCTTTAGTGCATCGATTCATGCACACTGAAGGGTTCTCTGTTGCTTCTCAACCTTTGGATGTCGGGAAACTAAGAGAGAATCCAAGTCAATTTGGCATTTCAACCCTTATATTACCTTTACATTATTTTGATATTAATCATATTGTAATAATTTGGTTTTCAATTGATGAATATTCTTCTATAAGTTGAGGAAGATATCCTAAATAGACTCTTATACAATCAATTCTATAATTTTGTATTGAGATTTTTCGAAAGGCAAAAACATTACTAGTATTTCACCTTTAGACAATTGTTTTTTCATGTTCAACATATCTTCATCATCTGTTACTATAGGTTTCTTCACTTGGTCTGACCAAAGTGGATTCTACTTGATTATTTTATTAAAAACTGTTGAATTAGTCACTTTTTTCTTCTGCTACATTAGAAGAAAAAGGACCCAAGGGAGGTTCATATAATGACCATTCCCTTAAGATGTCTTCTGGTTGATAAATTATTTCATCAATTAATGAAAATACATTAGACATGACTGGCCTTGTGTTGGAAAGTGCCTCGAGATAAGAGGGGTTTCTCATTACTACATTGCTGATTATAGAGTTATCTTGAAAATGAGAAACACTACTACAGAGAGAAATTTCATAGAAAATTTCATCATGGGGAGGACCACCATGGTGAATTATAGAAATGGATAAATCCTCTTGATCCTTGGTCTGCTGAACACACATAGGGTTTCCATGGCTATCATCTAAAGATAGGATCTCTAGATTGACTGAGTTTTCAGGAACCAAGCCTTTAGGATAAAGTGTTAGATGAGGAAATTCAAAATTACTGCTACTAATCCTATAATATGGTAATTAGAGGGTAGGATCTTGAGCTTTAATAGATAAATGTTTGAGGGATTCAAGAACTCCAACACTAGGAGGAGCCAAATCACATATTGGATCTTGATTTCCCAACTGTGTTTGGTGAGACTTTTTCTTTTATGCTCTCTTAAACTTAGTTGGGGCCACTTTCTAGGATAAGTGGTTATCATGGGCATGGGTATATGCCTTCCTCAGAGTGGTCATCGAAATGGGATGATTATCTTCAATGGGAAAGGGTGTATGTTCCCGATTTGGTTTTTAGTATGATATGGGGGAGTATGACCCATAACCCTCTTGGACTGAAACAGAGGTATTTATCTGCACCAGGATGTCATGAAAATGTGTCATCCTAGGTGTGGGTAAAGATTTATGTGTCTTTTCTCCTAGTACTTCTGATGTTGTTATTATGATATTATGGAATGCTTCCAGAATATGTGTAGGAATTTGGATATTCCCTTTCACTATTTCTAAGATATGTTTGGTGAATTCAGCGGCTAGAATGTGAATATACGTCCATTCATTACCTAGAGTAGGTGTATGTGTCTACTCCTATCACCCCTTTCCAATCAGTGTATACTGACAAGTACTCATGTATGGGGGAGGAGAGTTGAGTCCTCTCTAGTTTTGTTGTCGGAGCTTTCCGATTAACTTCTCCAGGTGTTTCCAAACGAGACAGTTGGCATGCTTGATGAATGCTGGCAGGTGTATGTTTCTTCCAGCTTTTTTCCATCAAGCACAGTTGGTAGACTTCTTTCAATGCTGACAGACTAGCCTGTTGGCATAATTGGTGAGTGTAAGCAGGTGTATGTTCCTGTTTACCATTTTCCACAACTTTTGATTGGTAGGTATCCATGAATGCAGTAAGATGAGCCTGCTGACTGGTTATTAATTTGTAAATAGGTGTTTTTTCCTATTCATGGTACTCTACTAGATTTAACTGGTGGGATTTTTGGGTTTCTTACAGACAAGTTTTCTGACCAGCGGAATTAGGACAGATGAGTGTTTGTGCCCTCTCATTGTTTTCCATCAAGTTGGGTTGATGAACTTCTTTAGAGGGAGAAAAGGTATGAACCTATTCCCTATTGGACAGCCATTTTCCTTGGTGGTTCGTCTAGCATGCCCAGGTTAGAGGGACCAGGGCCAAACAAATAGAGGCAACACCCCATCATGTTGGGTGTTCACTACTGCATGATTCTGCTGGTGGCGATTGTTGGTGGGAGTCCTCAAGAAGTATCCCTACATAATTGAATTGAGGCAATGCGTGACCTTTTGATCCAACTACCTATAGTATGGGTGAGACTTTTTGTTGCGTTCTGGGGATAAGGACCCAAAATAGTTGAAGACGGTGGTTGGTACCGTCTTCTTTTTTCCCCATCGGTCGTCGTTGAACAGACGAACGAGGGTTGTTGTTAACCTAGAGAGCCTATAAAGAAGCCCCCAAGGTTGGGATAGTACCCTGTTGACAGTATTCCATTAATATTACATTGGATACCCAGTGATGAAGATGTTGATTTGGTGATGATGTTCTTCTAGTGGATGAGGATCCATCTTGAGCAGCAGCCGAGACATTCACAGGTGAAAACTTGAAGGAAGCCATTTAGAGTGAAGGGAGTTCTAAAAAACATGAAAACAACAATAAAATATATTAAAGCATCATTTTTTAGATGGATACATGCGTGATTTATTCCATTTTCTATCCTTCCTTTACCAATTGATAAGGGCATGAAAGGTGGGTAAAACTATTAACTTGGTTAAGGATTCACGTCGAGTTCACCATTTTTGTTTCGTAGTTCCTTGGAACATGTGTTCTAATTTTAGAATCACTGCTTCCAAGTGGTTTCCATTGGATTTATTAATGGAACCAGAAACATCCAATAGTTCTTTATCCCAAAGGGACCTACATTCCAATGGCAGGAATTTGTTAAGTTTTAACTTACGATACATAAGAACATGCATTGGTCGAGAGGATGGGAAGTCAAACTCATCACACCATTTTGGGGGAATTATTATATACTCAAGGAATCTCTTAATAGATTTGAGAAATTTTCATAAATACTTATTAATTCACAAAATATAACATAGGTTTCCCTTGTAATTTGCAATCAATTATTAGCATGTGGAAAATTTAGAATCATTTGTATGTATTCGAGATTCTTCATTAATGGAGACATCCATATGTATTTGACGTTCTCCATTAATGGTATCCTTTCATATAATATTTAGAGATTATTTTAATCATAATTATGATGATACTGGTTTTCAAGCCACTCAGTGGGGCACTTTGGAATTTATCATCATCTAGGGAGATGAATTCTTGTTTTGATATTGGGACCGTACCCATAAAATGGGATACATATGTATCCTTGTGAAAGGAATTAGAACACTCTTAGTTTGGTGCTGCTTAATGGGACACCTCATACCTTTTAAGTTCATGTGATAAAGACCTAACCAAATAGTTTAATGTCATGTGTTAAGGAAATATAAGAAAAAGGTTCTTAGTCAAGGTTTGGTGTGGGACTTATGCCTAAGCAGCCCAAAGAACTTGGAAAGAATATGGGTTTCCATGTAATATTAGACCCTATCAAGAATATGGCCCAAGGAGAACATGGTTGATTTGAAGTTTTGGGTTTGAACCTCAAAGAGGATTCCTACATATCCCATTTCTATGGGAATCAAATCCCATGTAGTTTGATGAGTCTCATATGAGAGTGTAGTCATTTGAGATAAATGATTATGAGATTACTTCTTAAAAAGGGTTCCTTGGTGATTTGGGGGTTTAATTTGGGGATTATTCATAAGGAGGATGCCTAGATTATGGGAATTAGGGTTGGATTCCTGAATAGTATATCCAGTGAGCTCGGGCCCTAAGAATGCTTCCTACATATTCTAATTATGGTAGGAATAAGAGTTCCTATAGTTCATTCACTATGGGTGTTTGTGGAAATTTTGTAATCAACACGAATCTCTAACCCCACACAAGTCATTCTCAGTGTGAGAAACAAGAGGATGTGAAATATTCAAAAAAGGAACCCACACTTTTCCTCCTCCACTGGTGGAAGAGGACACACCTGTGGTGGCGACAGTGGAAGAGGGCAAGGTGATGATTTTTCACTCTATTCTATTTACATTGGAAAAGGGTCCATTGTAAGGAAGGAGTGAAGGTGAAGGAAGTAGAGAGGAGCAAGATTACAACCTTTTACTTCAAAGGTTAGAGGCTTACACCAGGATGCCTTCCCTAAAATTGGTATCGGTAGGGGAGGGAGACTACTCCTTTGTTAAAAAGGAAAATTAGGTTTGAACCATGCCTTCCCTACTAGAGACCTAAGGTTTTGGGTTTTAGATATGAGAAGGGGAGGTCAGAACCCAAAATTTAATTCTCAAAACTGGGAACTTCTAAACACTATTCCTGGGAGAAGGGTTTATGTGACTGTGGATATACAAACCCACATAAAATCCATGAATCCTAACCCTATTGTGAAACAAATGTGGGAAGCATATTACTGCAGATATATAAACCCAAATAGGAGACACACTGATGTGCCTTTCCCAAAGGTTTGACAATTTAGGAGGTTTTTGTGGAGGTTTTAACATAATACATTTCAGACAAGAGAGCCAATGAAGAATAATTCTCTCTAGGAATGGTTTTGGTGGAGGTTTTTAACAGAATCCATTTCAGGAAAGGGACCGGTACCTTGCGCCCCCGCACCCCTACTTTGGATCAGTGTCGTGCGGCGGTCCCCTACCTTTGGACCGGTGCCTTCACTACCATCATTGACCCAAATGAAAAATATAGAGTTTCACCACAATCTTTTCGATCCTGGTTGAAAAGCTTTTGTGGAGAAGTGCATGGAACACATTTCATGGTGTCTACAATAGTGATACATTTTTCATTGAAAATATTGGGGCATTATATTTCTAGTGAAATTTGTGATATATACATTGATCATAAATATTGAATTCAATATTCACATATAAATAATTGAATATGAACAAAATGATATGGTTGGATTTGATTAAATATAATAATTGATCAATACGTTACCACCTTGGGAAGGAGAACAGGGTGGCTAATGAATTGATTTGAAAGGATTGTGATAGAATTCCCATGATAATGATAGGAAAATGCCCAGTACATATGTATTTTTATAAAATAGACTTTGAAATCATTAGTAAATAATATAAATCAAATATTTCTCTGATGACTATTCAACCATCCATCGATGTGAATATTAAATAGGTGTAAATGGAAGATATGGAGCTTCAAAAGAAGGTAAGGAATCATAAAATTTTAAACATGAAATTTATGGAATGATAAGATTCAAGACATGAATATGTTTAATTTAAATACTATAATTAACGGATTAGTGATTTTATAAATCACAAAACTCATAATTCTCTAGCTATATTGGAAGAATAGAGATATATAGAGATCCCAAATAGAATTTCTTGCTGGAAAACCTGAAGTGGGATATTATGGAGTATGTGAAGTGTATTAGAATGTAGCACTACTAATAATAATGGTAGGGGATTGAATAATTTTTTATCCTTTTATAGTTCCCTCCATACTATAAATAAAAATTTATAACTTTTTAGAGTTTCGGTTTGCTCAACTTTATAACTCAGAATCACCCATATATAATGATAAGAAAGATAAAATTCAAGGAACAAAGTTTTTACAAGGTTTAGTCCTAATTTGGGAACCATGTTCTTTCTATATTTATAATCACCTGAGACATAATTTTTCCACTAATTTCCATCACATATAAAAACATGGGTAAGGATGGAATCAGCCTTATCCAAAATAAGGGTGGGAATGAATCACCCTCAACCCAAAAATGTTTTTATACTGAGTCCTCATGTTTATTGAAGTTACACTTACAATTTTCAACATGATAAAGATATCTTGAACCTCCATATTATTTATTTATAATGAAAATCTTCCTTGGAGACTTTATATTATAAATATATCATCTTCCACCTAAAAAAAATTCAAAAACATTTCATTCTGAACTTCTTGTTCCAAAACATTATGCTCTTAATACTTCTTCTTTTGATATTCTTCTCAATAGCTCACCATTATCAATATTTTATACAAAATTTAAATGGAAACTATTAACCATTTATATACTGAACCTATATTCGATAAACAATGAAAAATCAAAAACGTCCATTTTGAAATTCCCACTCAAATCAACCTTTTCAACCACATTCAAAACCTCGAATTTATTTAGAATCAACATTCTTCATAATTCGTTCCTCAAATATTAGAGTAAAAAATCTTCTTTATATCTCATAGGTAATCATGAACATTCCTTCATGAATGTTGAGTCATTGAATGCCAAGATAATTATCATCCCAACATTTATAGTGTATAGAACTGAAAGAAACACATTTTTTAATCTTAATTTTTCTCCATCTAGTGATCTTTGTATGAACTCATCCATCTGATACTACATTTTCTAGACACCCTCCACCATGAAACCTTTTTTTATTAACTCATGATTAGAGATCAAAAACCCAAGGGATGATTTGTTAGATGAAATCAAATTTCTCTATCTATTTCTCTTCAAATGTTTCCTCCATCTGATAGACTTTTAAAATTATATATAGGGGATTCATGAAGGTTCATATGTTAACTTTATATTTTCTCTATTAAATAAAATTTTGTCTTTTTCTTCACATTGTATCACGTTGTATTTTATCCATTTGGAACAACTATGTATTTTTGTAAATTAATTGAAAATTTTAATTTTCTCAATCTAGTATAACTTTATACTTTTCTATATTTGGAAAAAGTTTGAGTTTTCTCCTTCCAGTACACTTTTTTTCTCTATCTAGTACAAATTCATCTTATTAGCATGGTTTGATGAAATAACATTCCTCCAATTGGATATCCCCATATGATATAATATCAAATATTTATATAGTAATATTCATACATATACATTCAAAAATGATCTATCCAATCATTAGTTGCAACTTCACTAGTTCATAGATTGAACAATGTATAACTGCATCATGAATTTTGTACAATATTGATCTATTTAGAAAACTGAAGAAAAAACTCATCTTGAACGATGAAAAATTTTAATCAACAAGATTTTAAAAACCTTTAGGATCAATAGAACATCATTTTACATAATATACAGACCTTATGAAATTTTGTTTTGAGAAATTTCTAGAGTTACACTCTTTTATGTTTAAAAAATCCTTAAAAATGTCGGTTATTTAATAACCACATTTTGAATTGTTATTAATATTAAAATAAATCCTTTTCAAAATCATCATAAAAATATATCCTTTATCTGAGAGAAATATCCTAAAAATGAACTACGGGGGTAAGATAATGTTTTTAGAGAATTTGATCCCATGATTACAAACAATTTTTTTGGTCAATATATTAATATAATCCCCATTATCTTCTCATCTTTCAGGACTATAACTTCTAAAAAAATTACTCACCCTTTCTATGACAATACCTTCCTTAGATTCACAATTGTAAAAGGAAAGAGTTTTACTTATTCTCCCCCTTTGACAACAGGATCCAATATTACATGGGGGTTCCTCAAGAAATTTTCTTATGTCAATAGTGGAGGCAGAACATGTATCTTAATCTATAATTACACAAACCTTTCCCTTAAGAAATTTATACTGAATACATACTTAATTTTTTATTTTTTAGAGATACAATATATGTTTACATGTTTAATTGTAACATTTTATTAAATTAAATGATACTTAATATCAATGTTCATTGATTTATAATACTGAAGAATATTTTTATCAAGGCCAATAGATCTCTAGTTATAAAAAATTATCTTAAATGATTTTAAATATTCATACCTTAATATTTAAGATGAACTTTCATCCTCATCATTTGATTATAAGCATGAGTAACAAAAATATATTTTAATTCTTATATACTCAATGTTATTGGACTTTATTTCTAAAATTTATAATAAAGACAACCCCCTTCCAAGAAAAATGTTCATATGATTGTTAATTTTTGACGATCAGAATCACCATCGAAATAAACATCCATAAAACCAACTAAGTTTATCTTTTCACCTTTCATGTACAATAAAAAAATATTAAAAGTTCCTTTTACATACCAAAAAATTATATTTAAAACCATCAGGTGAGATTATTTAGGATTAATTTGATACTTAGTACTTAATATTACGATATAAACAATATATAGTAATGATTTTGTAAGATAGTGAACAAATCTGATTAGTTTTTCAAAGTTATTCAGATTTACCCCTTAGCTAACTTTACCTTTACTCATATTCATACAAACATAAATTGGTGTATAAATTCCTTTGAATCTACCATGCCAAGCCTCCTTAATAATTCTCTTTCATACCTTTCTTTTAAAAGAAACATATAGATTTCAGTTTTAATGATTTGTAGCATAAGAAATAAATTTATTTTCCCAATAATTGATATCTCAAAACACATCTTCGCCTATTCCAATAATTTTTTGTATAAATGATATTTATCACCATAAAAGGTTATATCATAAAAATAAACTATAATAATTAATTTTTATGAACCTTTTCCATTATATAAATATTTTTGTCAACTTTTCCTTTAGGAAATTTAATATTGGTAGGCAATTGTAATGTTTTTAATACCAAAATCTATGGGATTACTTCAACCCCTACAAATATTTATTCAAATTATACACTATTTTCCATTATTATAAAGTATGAATCAATATATTTGTTCCATATAAACTTCTTCCTAAACTTACCCATTTAAGAATTTTTACTAAACAGCCTTATGATAGAATTTTTATCTTTGAGGATTTTAAATTTCTATGAACATTTTGATAGTTTTGAGTATTAAAATATTGATGAATGTTTCTTAAAAATAAAAACATTCAACTTATACATACCTTTTCATTCAATCCCTGATTTATTTCATGAAAACTCCCCCTTTTCATTCAACTTATTCTGAAACACCCATTTAGTTTTTATGCCATTTTATCTTATGTTCTTAGAACGAGTTCTCAAGTATCATTATTAAAAGGAACCAACCTTAAACAATACATATTATAGTATCTTTAAACAAGAATAAACTTTATACATTACCAAATATCTTTTAATTTTAAATTTTTAGAGAATTAGGTTATAAATATTATGTAATAAAACTATAAATTACAAAGTAAAAACTTCTACTCATTTTAAATTTTCCAACAATTTTAAAATTTTAAAATGGAACATGTTTTATTTTTATGATTAATCTTGCTGACTTCTAACATGACTTATTATTTTTTCTCACCCATCCTTAAAACCAATGAAAACATATTTGAATATATAATATGGGAACAAATTATATTAGTAAGGGACACAAAAAATAAATAAATAAAACCATTAGTCCATGGATACTAATAAAACATTCCATTTTTAAAATAAAAAATAGGCTCAAAATATATATTTTATTACCCAAGGAATAAACTTCTCTACCCAAATGTTTTCATAAAAAGTTTCATAATAAATATTAAAGGAAAACTAAAAATCATAAATATTTGTTTTCAATCATGAAAATTTTATGATTTTTTTTAAAAAATTTATACTTTTCATCCAAAATAAGTCGAAAATACTTTTATTTAATCATAAAATATTTAACTTACCTTATAAAGTCATAAAATATATGTAAAACCACAGAAATAATATATAAATCATGTAGTTAATGTGAGTCTATTGAGTTGATATTTATACTTTTTACTTTTCCATTCCTTAGTTTTGAAATTCACAAACAATTTAACTCTTTCATTCAAACACTATTTTACTAAATTTATACATCTCATGGGTTTTAGAATGATTTTTTAAAATAAACTTCCATCAAACATATAAAGTATTATAATATAAACTGAATATAAACTTCTATTATTCAATCTATCCCGTTTTTCTAACAATGCATTCGGTACATCAGATTGACTAGTGCTCTGTCCAATGGTTAGACTATTGTTCTTTTTATCCGACTAACCCAAGTCATTAAAATTAGACACATGATGTTCTATTTGATGAGATATTTTCTATAATATTTCATCAAATAATGAATGTTTTGGATTTAATAATATTGGTCTTAATGCATAAATACTAAAAATGAACAAATGTGTCATGGATAAGGTAAAAACTGTTGAATACATTGATAATATTAATTTGAATGAAAAATACCCTGATTGTAATTATAGAAATAATTATACATCTTCCAATGAAGAATCTTCTTCATTTTATGAGGAAAATAATACTTTACCATTTTTTGAATAAGATTCATTATTTTCTAAATTATTTGAAAATGAAAACTATAAGATTTCTAAAAAACTCGATAATGCCCAAGGAAAACATAAAAAAACTAATTCAAGAATATCTACTTTAACTATTGAAATATAATATCTTCCTAAAGAACATGATAAATTTAATTTGAAAAAATATAGTATTCCAAAATATGTTAAAAAATACAATTTTGAAAAAAATAGTTTACAAAGTTTTTTGAAAAACATTGTTCAAATACTTGTTCTACAGAGAATATAAATTTAGTTATAAAATTAAAATATGGAATTTTTAGTTTGAAGAAACTTTTTTCTAAGTTTACCTCTTGAAAAAAAACTTGGATAAAATGTATAATCGTATTAGACCTCATAGAGGTATTCCTGGAATGAGTTTTAAAAAAAGAAAAACTATTTTTAGTAATAACTACTTTGTTTTGAAAAGTGATCCATTTTTAACTAAGTGTGGAAGTGGTAGAAAATAGTAGAAGAAATGTTCTTTAAAAAATGTTAAGTATCTTGGTTTTCACAAAGATCATTTTTCAAAAGATTCAATATTTATTCAACTTAATAAAGTCAGAAAAATGAGGATTCCAAAGATTTCACTATCTAATAATACCAAACCCAAGAAGGTTTCGGTTTCAGAACACTAGTGATTTTGTTTTTAGGAAAATATACAATGTACCAACAAAAACAATATTTTTTACATGGATAATGGTTCCTCCAAACATATAAATGGAAAAAGTTTTAATTTAAGAATATTATATAGATGAATTGTGGAAAAGTCACTTTCAGAGATAATTCTCATGTAGAAATTATTGGTATAGGTAACATTGTTATTCTTGGAGAATCTTTAATTTCAAATGTTTTATTTTATATAGGACTTAAGCACAAACTTTTTATAATTATTCAATTATGTGATAAGGGTTATATTATAAACTTCAAGAATGATAAATATATTGTTTAATGTTATAAATATGAGTTTAATCTTTCTTCCCATCAATATGAGAATTTTTACACATTAAACATACAATACCTTAGGGTCCATGATATACCTCACCTCAATGCAATGGAAGATCAATCCTGGTAATGGAATAGAATATTAGGACATTGTAATCCAAGAACTTTAGCTATGTTGTCTAAGAAAAGTCCTTTTAAGGATCTACCAGAACTTATGTTTGATAATTTTGAATTTTGTGACCCCTATCAATTAGGAATGCAACATAAGTCATGATTTAAGTCTATTAGTGAAGTATCGACTTATAATGATTTATAGTTAGTTCACATGGATTTTTTGTTCCTACACAATCTAGAAGTGTTGGTGGAAAATATTATTTATATGTTTTAGTTGATGATTACACTAGATATGATTTGGTATATTTTATATAAAATAAGTCTACAGAATTTTTTTGTTTAATTTTTTTTAGATAGAGTTAAAAATGTGGAAAAAACAATTTTGTTATATTTCATAAAAAATGTATTACACATAAATTTTAAGCACCTAGAACACCACAAAAATTGTTTATTCAAAAGAATAAATATAATTCTTCAAGAGATTAATAGAACCATGTCGTGTGAATAATAAGTTGATAACTGTTTTAAGATGAATCAATTAGAAATTATTTTTATACTATAAATTGAGTTTAATAATTACTTTTATTAAAAAAAACCTTATGAGATGTGGACTAAAGTGAAACCAAAACTTTCTTACTTCAATATTTTTGGATGAAAAGTATTCATTATAAATACTAAAGATAAATTATATAAATTTTCAACAAAATATGATAAAGGAATATTTTTATGTTATTATACAACTAGTAAGGAATATAGAGTTTTTAATAAAAATTCAAGTACTATTGAAGAAACAATTAATGTTAAATTTGATGAAACTATTCATTTTTTTCAAACAAGAACAACCTACATCTTCAAATATTATTTTAGAATCTGATTTTCAAAATATGTTAGAAATTTAATATCATGAGATAACAACCAATGAATATATTTATGATTTTATACATCATGAATATTTACAACCTATTTTTAAATAATATTGTTTTGTAAACCCAATAAATAATTTTTTTGTGCATCATCCTAGTGATAATATCATTGGTAATGTAGATCAAAAAATTAAAAATAAACGTTTTCTGATAAATAAAATTGAAAATATGTAATTTTTATATCTATTCAAAACTAAGACTCATAATTAGACTTTAGGTGATGAATATTGGATAAAGGTGATGCAGGATGAACTGAATTACTTTAAAAGAAACCAAGTTTGGAATTTGGTTTAATGACACAAAGATACTTCTGTAATTGGAGTAAAATGGGTATTTTAAATAAAATGTGATGAAAATGGAATAATAGTTATAAATTAATATATACTTGTTGATAAGGTATATAATAAATAAGAGGAAATATATTATGAATAAACTTATGCTCTGGTAGCTAGACTTGAAGCTATTCGAATACTTCTAGTATACAAAAAATTATTAAATTTCAAACTATTTCAAATGGATATAAAGTGTTATTTAATTAATTTTTAGGAGTAATTTTATGTATAAAAACCATTGAATTTGAAAATAAAAAATATCCCTGATATGTTTTTAAAATTACTAAGTCACTTTACAAACTTAAACAATCCCCCAAATCCTGGTATGATAGGTTAATTGGATTTTTTGTTACAAAATATTTTTTCTTAAGGGGGATGTGTATCCAACTCTTTTTATAAAATAATTTAATATAAATATTAATATTGTAAAAATATATGTTGAATACATAATATTTAGATCTAATTAACCTATCATACCAGGATAAGGGGGATTTGTGTCCAACTCTTTTTATAAAATTGTTTCTTAAGGGGGATGTGTATCCAACTCTTTTTATAAAATTATTTAATATAAATGTTAATTATATCAAACTCTTTTTATAAAATAATTATTTTTTTTATATTATTAAATATTATTACATATACAATTAATTGATCAATTATGTTCACATCAGATGTTTTGATGATATTCAACTCATATGACAGAAATGAATTCAATGGGATGAATATGGACAGTTGGGTCATTATTCTATCATATCAATAATTATCATTAAATAATTATCATTTTTTACATATTTTTTACCTTTAAAACCATTCATGAAGGATAGTTATGAAATTGAACTATGTTATAATCATGGAGATGGTTGTCTGTACGTATGCATGAGTAATGTATCTATTTTTCAAAGATCATTATGGAAAAAGCTAAGTCATATTTTAACTTGTAAAAAATATAAAAATATCATAAATACCATATTATTTCTTTAAATATACTTATATATGTAATCCATGTGCTGTGGTGATGAAAAATGAATCACGTCGCTTCATAGAGGTGGTAGTCCACATATACACATGAAGGACGTTATCATTTTTTAATGAATGAAAAGTTAAGAAAATAGAATATATATTAATTATAAAAAATTATAAATATGTAATCAATATAATATATATAAATTAAATACATCATTATAACTAGCCGTAAGAGGTAGCAATGGGGACATAATTACATCGGTTCGTGGGGTTTTAGTCCACTGTACACACAAATGATGGTTTCTTTTCGCATTTCAAGGAATAAGAGATGGATATAGGTTACTAAATTAACATAATAACATATCAATATATGGAATATATTTTTTCTTATTTTTTCATGGCTCAATATGATTTAAAGAAGTTATAGAAAAATAAATGAAAATTCTTGGTTAAGAATGATACATCTTCTTCAGACAACCTCTTAAGGTTTACACCAAATGATTTCCTAGGTTGGTTTTGTGATAAAAAAGGACAATAAGCCCTGGGGAGGAATTTTTTTAATGTATTTTGGTAGTTATTTGCTAAAAAATGATTTTTATGTGTGATGAAGATAGATGAAGGGTTTCCCTTTTATAAGAGATGTGGGGTACTATATAAATTTATTAAGAGATTAAATTAATATAAATTAATTTCGTAATAAATGGATCAAAATTGATAATATTAAAATATAATATTATGGGGAGTCAACATAACATCATAAAATAAATAATGGAAAATTTTAGGTGATGTTTTCACTGTTATCATTTTGGCTTAACTGGTTAAACCTCTTTTGATAATTATCATAGTTTTAAAGATTTCAATTTTAGGGGTCAATAAAGTTACAATATAATTACAATTGGATCATAAACAGAACATGGTTGATATTAACAAACATATCCCAATCAGTTAGTGGAAAATATGGTTTTTTGTATTTTAAAATCATTTAATAAGAACTTATTTATCATTAAAAATATTAATGAACATTTTTGAACTATTCATTTAATTTGAATTTTAAAACTACATGAAAATAATGGATTGTAATTAATTTAAAAATTTATAATATTTGATGTTTATTTACAATTTTTTTTAAAAACAAATTAATTTAAATAATATTACCTATAACATTTTTAAAATAATTTATTTTATTTTTCTATTAATTGAATAAATACTATGTTGGTGTTGCATAGGCATTTCAGGTAATCAATTCATCACTAAAAATTTAAAAAATACAATGAAAAATAATTTTTTTAAATGAATATTTATAACTAAACATGCCTTATTTTTATCCTTATGTAAAAAATTTATAGTTAATAAATCCAAGAGAATGAAATTATTAACTTTTTTTACATAAAATATTTTAAAGGTTAAAATCATGGAAATATTTATAAAAAGTTCATATATTCAAATTTCAGATGATTAGGGATGATATATAATCATCCAATAAAATTAAGGAAAGTTATGATATTTCATTATATTCTTTATCACATTATTTTTACCCTTAATTAACCCATTTTACCTTTACTGCGGTAACAAAAATTATTATGATTACTACCCATAGTGAAAAATAGTTTCTTAGAAAAATAAATTTTAAGTACAAAATGTTTTTATTTGAAATTAAATTATAATATTCAAAAAATACTATACATGGATTATTTATAATAAAAAGGAACTAATGAAATTTTAAAATTAATTCAAAATAAATTTTACTTGATAAATAATTTAATATAAAATACAAATTTTAGTAAAGATTATTATTTTTCATTATTCATTGAAAAATCAATATTTTTAGGAAAAAAATCAAAATTTCCCCATAAGATAATTTTGACTTGTTGATTTTAAAAATTATAACCTTTTTATAATAATTTTTTAAAAGTTTTATAAATAAATTATAATATTCTCTCATAAAAATAAATAAATACCATTTTTAAAGAAAACGTATTTTTGAAGAGTAAAATGTCTTTTATAAACATTGAGCACTTATTTCATAGTAATAAATAAATATATTTGTATTTATTATTACCATTATATATATTTCATAATATATTTATCCCTGTTCATACCCTCTAATTCAGCATATAGGTTATAATAGTTGTATTTAAATAATAATATTTCATTGCTCATTTAAGCTCAGTGCTGCATGTCTCACACGTTATCGAACATAATTTCCTTATTTTTAAAATATTATGGTGTTATAATTTTTCTAGATATGATCTAATTCTTGATTTATATATTTCAAACATTCTTTTTTTCTTAACAACATCAGATAGTGATCTTGGTTTTATATAAGAGATGAGTGCTTTTTGATTCTCTATTATCAGTTTCCTTATAGTATAAAATAGTTCTTCACTTATTTTAATAATATTGGTTGGTCCATATTGTTTCTGCATATTCATAAATTTAGAGTTTTTTCCTCAATTTCTTCCTCATCACTGGAGTCTTTAGAAAATGTTTTTTTCTAAAGCTTTTATACTTCTATTAATTTTCTCTTCAGTTCTCATGAAAGGATGCAAGATTAATTCCTTTAAAACATCAGAACAACCATTTCCTCCACCCAAATCTTTGAAATGAATTTCAATAACCTTAAAAACACCAAATTCCATAATTTTATGTTATCATTTATTATAGAGCTTGTGGATTTTTCTTATGGTCATATACCAAAAGAATATTCCTTCCTAACCCATTCATCAAATTTACCTAAATTTATATTTTTAATCTTCATCAAGTAGGGAATTTCAAATTCCTAGATGTATTTAACACTATATATATTTTTGTACCAAATATCATAGGGAGTGTAATGTCCCAAAATTTCATATAATTTGTTTTAAATTATATGGGATTATTTTGAGGCTATGAGCTCAGACGACACTTGATTCTGAGGCCTGGTGAGCCCAAAATAACTGTTTGAATATTTCTTTTAGTTTATTTAAAATAGAGCAGATGTGCTATTTTTGAAACTTATAAACGGGTGCTTGGATTAAAAATCTGAGATCACTATTGCATCTGGAATGGAGAATTTACCAAGGAAATGACTTAACCTCGACCAGTGCAGGTCAAGGGAAAAAGTTAGTTTTTGAACTTTTTAATACAAATAAAATAAAATATTTTTCTTAAGGTAGATAAAATAAACATTAATGTTTGTTTAATTTGAAACTCAAATTTCATTACAACATAATGGCATTGCAACTAGAGTGTAACTAAAATGTTATTTCATAAATGAAACAACATAACTACGCTGCAACACAATGTTGCAGAAACACATAAATGTGTTTTTTTCTTTTAATGGTTTAGACAATGATGGGTCATTGGCATGATCCAAGATCACTTTGAACCCTTGGAGATTTAGCATTGGCGAGCGATGGCCGAAGAACGACCGCCAATGACAGTTCGAGGAGTGATGAATGCATCAGTGTGATCTTCACCTACAAATGATCCAAGGTCAAGGTAGGGATTTTTATTTAATCTTGTTATTCACTTTCTTTTATTTAAACGTTGATTGTGGATCAACCCACTAATAGGTTGACACACGGTCCAATCGTTATTGCGGGAGGTTCTTAACTGCGGTATGATTTTGGGGGAATTTAGTTACTATTTCAATTTTTTCTTGAACCTTCTAACGGGATTGAATTAACGTTGTAACGAATGATGGTGGAGGTTTGCTACTTGAATTTTTGTTTTGTTTTCCACTCCCCTTTGACCTATGAATTCTTTATGTTCTTCGTGGTCTGACGAACGACCAATAATTACGCTATTGTTTCTTGGCACAACGATCCGACATCATATATGCTAGATGGACATGACACGATAGAGGTGAGAGGATGACAGCGGTGATCAGATAATGGTGGGGCGATAGATATCACACTCGAAATGCTTCACACTAAAAATGGGATGCAATGCGGATTTGAACCCCAAGCGAGGATGAATACAGGATGAGGATCCTAGAACCCCTTTCGTGTCAAAGAATGAACCACCAGAGCACATCATGTGGCCCACATAAAGGCATACAGGTGCGCTGGTGGTGGCAGCATGCGACGGTGGCCCCATCATAGATGGCGGAGGTGGTGTGCCTTGACGGCGGCAACAACCACGTCAACGTGGCTGTCCACATGGAGAAGGCAGTGGCGTGGACTAGGATCCATGACTCATGCCACAGACCACATGTGAAATAGCTACCAGTCGAGCTATCCGCATGACACCGGATGGATGCGGAAGGTTTCCAAGTCTGGGGAGGACGAACCAACTGGCATCCAAGAGGTGCGGGCTAGAACTGACAGACCGATTCCAGCTGGGGTGGGCTCAGGACAACAGGCCGGGTCAACCCAGTGGTTCGGGTTGGACCCAGGCAGATGGTTTGGGCCTTGGTCGACCATGATCCATGGTTGGTGGATTTTCCACGTGGCTGTGACATCTTGTGTAGGGTCAACTGTGGTGGTCGACTACCCAGTCATTCCATGGGCCAGTGGATACCCTTTTCTCTAAATTTCCCATGACATTCAAACTGCACGTCCATTTGATGATCCATCTATGATGTTGAGACCCTTGAAATGAGACGTTCCTTTTGAAATACTCTTAGTGAGTTTCCTTGGAGGTTGATATATGAATGATGGATTGATGAGTATAATCTTCCTAGATCAGGCACTCTACGAGCATAAATCCAGCAGCTGGCAGGGATGAGAAGGAAGTAAAGAGCAGACCTTAGTGGCCTAGTAGATGAGCCAACCTCAGTGGCCCAGAAGACAAGAAGACATCAGTGCCTTGGTAGCCGAGAGGTCTTCAGTGGCCCGACAGATGATCAAACCTTAGTGGCCTAATAGCCGTGCAGATCTTAGTGGCCCTACAGACGAGCGGACCAAAGTGGCCCGACAGATCTCAGTGACTCATCCGGGATGAGTCCCTCCATAGTAAAATATGTTCATCTTTTCAAATGATAATATTTATTTCTATACTATTTGTTATACCAGTGTTAGATGAAAATTCTTAATGTGTACTTTTCCTCTGTGGTCTTTCTTTGTGGTTTGGGATCCCTACTGATTATTGTGTTACTCACCCATGCATGGGCTTCACCCGCAAGTGTTGTGTCTTGGGAAGGTGACCGATGCTTTGACAGAGACCTTTGTGGTCTTGGATTAGGTGGTCCATAGTGAGATCAAACAAGCAAGGCGTACTCATACGACTTCTGGCAGCTACACTACACCTACCCTTCAGGTAGGGTTTTCTGCAAACGAATTATCAGAGACCTTGTACTCCCTTGTTTACATCTTTTCTTTTTTTGGGATTATATTTTGGCCTATTTTATTAATATATTGTACTTATACATTGATTGGTTGTCTTAAGGGAAAGCATGTTTTCCTTTTCATCATTTCGGGCTAGGTTTTTGAGTGTGCCTGTGTATAGGCACTTGAAAAATTCCTCCCACTTGTAGGGTAAAGCCTTCGATGCTAGTTTCCTACCCATGGCCTTTGGGAGGGGGGCTTGGGGTAGTCACGAAACATGCCTCGGGGGATGGGTCATGATAGGGATTCTATTATAATTTTATCCTTAGTAAACATCTTTTTTTAATATATACAATTGCCTAAATTTTCCAACCATAAGTATTTTGAGATTTTATAATCAAAAACCATAGATCGTCCCATCTCAATGGAAATATAGTCTTTACTATATGCTAATACATTTTATTATGGAGTGTGTGGAGCACTATATTTATTTACAATCCCATTCTTTGAAAAATAGGATTTAAATGAGTCACTTGTATACTCCTTTCCATTTTACATTCTTAGTTTTATGATATATATAAATTGATCCTTTTCAATCGACATACAAAATATTTTGAACATTTCCATAGACTCATATTTTTGATTCAAAAATAGCACCTGAGTTATCTATATAAGGTTATCAATTATGGTTATGATGTATAGATCATATTTGGTATAATGATTTCTTAGTAGACTGAATCTATACATTTTGTTGACTTTTGTTGATTAAATCTTCATTTTTAAAGTCTTTAAAAAATAACTGATCATTCCTTATTATGTTTTGGAATATCATTAACAGCTTCTTACAAAGATATTTTTTCTTACATTTCTTTAACTAAGATATACAAGTCTCTTTTTCTAAAATTCATTTAAATATTTATCACTCAAATAAAAAGAGTTTCTTAGATCTCTAATTTGGAAAAAATTACAACTAGTTCTGTCTTCCTTGGTAATAATCATTACATATTATGAACATTTTATAATACAACAACATATTTTAAAGGTAAAAACATTTCCAACAACACAAATTCATATGAAAGTTAGGAAATTTTGTTTAATTCCATAAAAAAACACAACAAAATTGGACTTCAACACTCTTAATTCAATTTCAGATGTTATAATACCTTTGATTTTGAGAGAACAATAATTTAAAAATGTAACAACACCTCCATCATGTTCTTTGATGTTTTTATAGATTTTTTTATCTTTTAACAAATGGTAAGTTCACCCAATTTTCAAGATCCAAGGCTTCCCCCTTCTGCTAGATTTTAGAAAAACCTTAGAAAATAATGTTTTTTCTTCAATCTTCACATTACCAAGTTCCTTTTCTTTCCTAATGATTTAAAATTTTCGAACCAGAGTAGTTATACATTTATCCAAATGCTAACCATATTAATAAAAACTTCCCCATACTCATCAATAATTTCATAAATGTTCTATTATTTAAACTTTTTGGATTTCAGAATTTTCTTCTTAACATTTTTCTTCAACTTTCAGGCCTTATTATTACTATCTTCAAAATTTATCATCCATTTGGTTTTACTCCCTCTTAACTCATGAATTTTCTAAAGAAGTGATATGTTTTACCAATATTTATTAGATTTATTCCTAAATTCTCCAAAACACTAACAATAACCATTGAATCTTGGTCTTCTATAGTAATATGAATGTTTTTTGAAATATTATTATCTAGGTTCTAAAAAATTTAAAACCTTCTTCTTCCACTACTGTGGAATATTAGTCTTATGGTAGTGACTATATAATTTTGATTGATTTTTAAAGGAAGTAAAATTTTCACTATCATTTTTAATCAATTAATTCCTTTCTCTTATCATTGAACCTACATTATTAGTTGAAACAATCATTTAAACTTTTGAATTATCAGGTTGATCTTGATCCTATTTTTTACAATTTTCTTCTATAAGTTTTTTGAGGATTTATATTCCACTTTATATTCTTTACAAAATCAGTATTAAAATTTTTTATTTATTTTTCATCTTCAATACATCTTGATTGAGTCATTCCCAATTCGTAATCATTTATAAAAAATATTACATCATTTAATTTTAGTATATTTACTTATTTTGTAAGTTTTAATTCGTGGCATTTAATTTCATTAATAAACCCTTCTTCTCATTTAAGGAGATTATCCCTTCCATATTTATTACTAAGTAGCCTATCTTCCTTCTTGAGTGTGCAGTTTTTCTTAAGCATTGTTTCAAGTTATGATCTTAGAACATATTACCTATATATTTCATTACCTTATCATTATTAACAATCAAAATTTTCCCCTTGTTTCTCAATATTATCCATGAAGTATGGGTCTTTTTGGAACATATTTATTTGGTAAATTACTTTTAGTTGAGTAATTATCAACTTATTTATAAATCATGTTCCATCTTATTATTCTTCCCAAATATCTAATTTTTCTCTACCCAGGTTGTTTTTACTTATTTATAATTTTCACTCCACTTCTTATTCTGAGGTCTATTCCTTCATTCATTTTCATCAAACTCACCTATTTTATTTCATGGCCTCCCTGTGTAAATGTTTCTTATTTCTCCATATTAGGGGATGTTTTCCATTGTACTTTCATTTAACTTTTACATGTTTATTTGAGAAAAAATAAATTATTCATAAATATTATTCATTATCTAGAGATTCACAATCAGATATGTTAGAGTATTCTCCTTCTTCCTAAATATTAATTGTCATCATTTCTTCAAAATAAATTTCATCCCTCATCTTTTTCTTAAATATTATTACTTTACTCATTTTTTAGTTAGTGTGTACATTATGAAACTCATGAAGAGAAATAGTTTCTCTTTCCTTGATATCTTAGATTTTGGTATCAAATCTATCAAAAAAATTCTCATTAAATTTTTAACAAGATTTAAATATAATAGGGTTTCACAAAAACTCTAATGTTACTAAATAATTTATTTACCCCTATAAAATATTCATCAATTGAATATTACTCTTCCATTTTCAAATCATCAAATTCACTTCTCCAAATTATGAATTTTTCATCATTCACTATAAAGTTTACTTGAAAAATAGTTCCCAGTTTATCCCAAATATCCTTATAAGTTTTATGTCCCATAAACTTTGTGAAATGTCATTTTGAAATATACTTAATAATAACATTTTGATCCTTACCATAATCTTCTATATTCATAATATCAGTAAAAGTAATTGGTGTATCCTTTTCTCTGTGTGGAAACCCAATGGTTTTTTCCTCAACCAATTATAGGTTGAGTGAATGAAGATTGGGTGTCATCCAATTCCTCTATCCATAATTATTAATACCATTGAAAGTATTAACACCTATACTATTAAATGGATTTAAATTTTCTATACTTTAACAACCAGATATACATAGGAATATGTTTCTCTCATACCAATTGATGTGTCCCAAAACTATAAGGAAAGGGGGGTTAAATCAGTGGTGATATTTTTAAAATTTCCTCCTTACTAGAAATAAACCTATGCATATTTTTAGAGTTTTGATGTACTCAAATTTTTAACCCAACCTTGCCTATTTTTGAAGAAAAGAAATATAAAATTCATGGAATATAATTTTTACAAGAGTCAGTCCCAATGTGGGTACAAACTACTCACTATGTTTGAAATCACCCAATACATATATTTTACACTATTATTTCATACAGTTGTTGGTAAATAATGAATGACTCTTAACCCAAATAATAGTAGGAAAGAATCACCCATGACTAAGATTTTTTGTATACAAGTTCCTGCAGTATAAAAAATTATAACTTACAATTGTCAAATTGAGAAATATATCTTAAAACATCAGCTTCATCAGATATAATTAAGATCTACCTATATTCCTTTTATTAGAATGTTTTTGGCTTCTATTCCATACTCAAACTTCCAAAAAATTTCATCCAACACTTATTCTTCTTTAACTTTGTGATTTCTAGACTCCTTCCAATATTCATTTATATATCCCACCATTCTCAAGGTTTCCAATAACATTCCAAAGAATCCAATAACTACTTTATATACTCAACCTTCCTCTGACATACAAAGAAAAAGTGTAAAATCTAATTTTGAAATTCCTTCTCTACTCATCCTTTTTTTGAACTCCTTAAAAGCCTCTTATTTATTCAAATTAATCATTTTTAATAATATTTTTCTAAAATATCAGTGAGAATTATGAAACTTCCTTAATTAATGTTGATTCAATGAATATCAATCTCAATATCATTATAATATGCATAGGGTATAAATATAAATGAAAATACATATGGTAATCATGATTATTATCTATTCGATGATCTTTGTAAGAACTCCACCATCCCATAACTCTTCATCCACTACTCCTTTATCATAATCCTCTCTATTCAGCATCCTTTGTCCACTGAACTCATTCATAGAGATTAGAAACCTAACGGTTTCTCAATATAATGACATTTCATTTCCTTGTCAAATGCTCTATACAACATTACTTCATCTGATAGACTCAAAAAAGTCTACTGGGTGGATTCATGAATATTCATATAGTTAACATTATATTTTTATCCATCCAATACAACATTTTATTTTTCTATATCTTGTATAACATTTAATTTTATCCACCTAGAACAACTTTGTATTTTTCTCCATATGGTATATATTTTTACTTTTATTTGATTGGTAGAAATTTTTACTTTTATCTTTTTAGTAAAATTTTATACTTTTTTCTATGAAGTATTACTTTTTTTTTATTTTTTCTAGTACAAATTCATTCGATCAAATCGGTATGATGAAATAAAACTCCTCCATTTAGTTCTCTCTATATTATAGACTCTTTAATGTTTATCCATAAACCATTATACTTCTCTTCCCAGTAATAGTTTGTTGAATAATGAGCTTCAACTTCACCACTTTGTATTTTGATCATTTTATAGCCGCATATAGAACATTGTATACACCTTCTCTAGAATAAAATAATAATAAAAAACTCATCTTGAACCCTATTTTTTCATAATCATTATGTTATAAAACTTTAGGACCAATAAATAATTGTTTGACATAATATAAATACCTTCCAAAAATGTTCTTCTAGAAATGTCAAGAGTTACCATCTTTCATGTTGACAAAAAATAAGACACCTTCAATAAAACCATGGGTTCTTTAGTATATATCTCACTTCTTGGTATGACATCAAGTTAATACTGAACATCAAAATCCTAATGGGATTATTCATCCATTGCCATAACTATATTAAATTTAAAAAACATCACCATGGATTTTTTTTATAGGAATCTCCAATGAATATAAAGGCCCTAAATCCATTTGGGTTGTATTTGATTACCTTATGAATTGAGTACATTTCATTATTATTAGATAATGTTTCTCACTTGAATAAAATTATATGATATAAATTAAATTTGTTTTAAGGTTTCATGTATTACCACTATCAATTATATATGTTCGAGATCTGAGGTTTGCCTCAGAGTTTAGGAAAAGTATTCAACATTATTTGAATACATAGATGAAATATAGTTTATATTATCACCATCATATAGAAGAAAAATATAAATAAAATATCTAGAAACTTGAGGATATTTTGAGATCCTTATCTATGAAATTAAACTGAGGTTTGGATCAACACCTTCTTCTGGTTATTTTTTTTACAAAAATATCATCCAGTAGAATATTTGGATGGATCCTTATAAATCACCATATCAAAATAAGTGTATAAATACCACATGAAGTTGGAGAATGAAAGATATTTAGACTTAAACTAGATGATGAAATGGTAGTGAATGTTATATCCATTTAGCAACATATCAGATCTACTCAAAGTTAAGAGAAAAGTTATGTTGATAATTGATGGAGTGATCTAGAGTTAGAAGTTGGTGATAAGGTATTCCAACAAATATATAAATGGAAGAATGTTATGAGATTTGGAAAGGATTGGAAGATGATCCCTAGATTTATGAGTTCTTATGATATTCTTGATCATATAGTGACGGTATTCTATCACTTGGAACTTCCACCAAACCTTTCCAAAGATCATGATGTAATCCATGTATCACCCAACATGTCAAAGTTTAGTGGAGAAACCATTTGTTTGAGGAATCTATGTTAATATAATGAGTTATAGGTTTCCTCATTTACTTTCATCGGAGTAATAAAATTTTTAGTGAAAAATTATATTAAGAGGGGTAACATGCAACACCCCGAGATTTTAGAATATATTTCTCTTTAATAAATTCAATGTGATTGATAACTTGTGATGTACATAACAAGAAATTGAATAATTATTTATTAAAATATGACATGAAAAGAATTATTGTATTAATAAATTAAATTATAAATAAATAAAATTTTAAAATAAAGGGGTTTAATTTTACTTAAGAAAATATAATTGATTTTAAAGAGACTATTTTAAATTATTCTATTAAATTATTTATTTTAGTTAAATTTAATAATTTTAAGGAATTATATAAAAAACTTTATTGATAAAATTGAAGTAATAATTTAAAAAAACAATTTAAGACATCCTTGTAATGGTTAATTAATGATAAGGAACACTATTATAATAATTAATGGTTAAATAGAAGTATTTTTTCTTTACAAACATTTTTTTATTGATTTTTTTATCATAAACCTAAATATTCAACTAGAATTGAGTAAAATTAATAATATATAAACCCTATTGAACACTGGAAAAGTAGTGAATAAGGGTTGATCCATTGGGATTGAGTCATTGTGTGTGTTCGTGTGACCAAATATACAAAAGTAAAACTCAAGTAACAATAAAAATAGCAGGTAGTTGTAAGTAATGAAGTGATGGTGGAAATGGAATAGTGTTAATTCAAGAGACATTGGTATAGGGGAAAAAACAAAAGATAACACCATAAAAATAAGTTTTTTAGATAAGATAATTAGATTAAATGGTTTTATATTTGATTTATTTCATTCCATCATTTAATTTAAGAAAACAACAATTTTCCTGAAGGGGGATACCTTATTTTTTTACTTGAAAACCTTTGAGTGAATGAATCTTCTAGTTGTTAAGCATAAAAAATTACTCAATGAAATAGTGATGAAATTATATTTCACTAATTCCATGTTACTTATTAAACTCAGTGTGTTACGCTAATGTGATTTTAACTTATCAATATGAAACAAATATGGTCAAGAAACTTGAAATTAAATTAGTCAAGAAAAATTATCATTGATTTGAAATGATTTAAAAGAGAAAGGCCTAATTTTTTGAGATTAGGGTAAGATCCAGTATATTGATGCATAAATTAAGAAAAACTAATTTACAGTGCAATCTCATTCCTTATATAAAATTTATACAATCATTTTGGTAAAATTAGTATTAAAAAATTTTATTCCATTTGAATCCTTTTATATAATGAAAAAATATGACATGAGTAAGGATGAAATAATTCTTCTTCATAAAGTAGCTTTGATTACCACTAAAAATGATCCAAGATCCATTAAATCTAACTATGATCAGTTTTATCAAGAAATACCTATAATTTCAAATGATATATCTCTGATTATATCATCTAAAATTTTGTAGAGTTTAAATAAATAACAAATGGAACACCAAGAACATCCTTGAGCTCATAGTCATATCTCCAAACTTGTATCCCTATATATTTTCCATGTGGCACTGTCATTATATCCCATCTCATTTTCAGGTGACACTAGTTAAGCCCTAAAAATAGAATGCAGTCCTCTGTATAAAACTTGCTTTAACTCCATGAAACCTACAGAAACTAACTCTGTTCATATATTTATCTCCTAGATATCTTCTAGTAATTTATATAATATTCCTTCTTAAATATCCCCATTTCAATATTCAAATTGTAATTTTTGAATTTAAGGCTCCACATTAGAATTCAATATTCCTATGACCAAAATAGATGAAGCTATATTTTCACAACATCACTATAACATATACTTTGACTATGGAACCGAAATATTACCTTGATGTGGATTTTAATTTTTATTTATAGAGGCTCAAGATTACACTACAATATCATTATAAATCCTTGGTATGTGAAGAATTCTCCAATCTTGGCTACGTATTCTTCAGAATAGAACCAAAGTCATAAAATAATTAAATCCACTATCTTCATCGATCATTAAAATATCTTTTTTCGTCATTAGATAATCCAAATAAGTTGTATCTGTACCTATTAGAACTCATCTCACTATCCATGGGAATATCCATGCACTTACTTGGGTAGATTTGTCTATGAATTTTTTTTAAGTGCACTGAAATGATCAACGCCCTAGTTCTACGACTACTAAATGACATAGTAGGACTAAACTTGGAAACCAAAATTCCCATATCATCCCCTATCAATACCATTATAATGGAAAATTACCTATACGAATAATAATAATATATCGTATCTTCAGAGAAACCTAATAAGGAAAACTAAAAATCACCAAGATAATCTCTATCCAACACATCAATTGAGATTTGTAAATTAGTTTCCCTATTTTTTGGTTTGAGAGGGACCAATTTGCCTAGCCTTGACCAAGCTAAAATGTTTCTCCTAGGTGAATGGAATTGAAAGAGGAATTTCATCAAGTAATTAGAGTGTAATCAACTACAAAATTTCAACCAAAACATTAGGAACATTGAGGAACTAATCAATCTGCTCCGATTCAACCTCAAAAGGAAAAAACTAGAACACATAGGTATTGGAAAAAATAAAACACCAATATTCATTATCCAAAATGAATCATGCTCTGGATGTGTTCTAAAAAAGTCCAAAAATCTCTTATTTGACATATTTTTTTATTTCTTTGAATAATAAAAATCTACATTTCATATTCTATTTGGCTTGGAATTTATTTTCTAATGTCAACATCTCCAGATCCAAACTCCACTTCTTCCTTCCCAGCATTAGAAGTCAACCCAAATTTATGAATACAGTGAATTGTGGTGCTTTGAAACTTAGTATCAGGATTTTCTTTTATTAGTGAGATTAGAAAAATTTTAGGTACTCATGTGAAAATAACTTTTTCAAGCTTAAGGTGATTATTCATATTGAAACTTCAATCTCAAATATTCATCTGGTCTCTCTTCAAAAACTATCACGAGATTTAATTTTATATTCAATCAGCCATGGATTAGTTGATCTTGATTTAGGATATAGGATTAAATATCATTGATTGGATTCAACATGAATGAATTTTTCAATTGGTTTTCAAATACCAGATTTTGTTCAGTCAATGTTGGATATTGAAATTCATGAGGTGACTTATTGGTAGGCACTCAATCACACACGGTCGACTGTAGAGAAGTATCATTTCATTGGAAACTATTATTATGATTCTATTCTCTTAGTAATAGGTTGAAATTTATCTTGTTTCTGGTTGATATTTCCTCCTTGTGGTAAGTTCAAATAAGCATGAAATCGGTTTTTATTTGGTTTATCTCAAAATACAGTTACTTTGTGCCTTTACCAATTTTCCACTCTTATGGCCACTTGTTTTTCAGGCTTACAGTATCTTGGCCAACCATTATGAGGCTAGTATATCACAAGACCAGTTGAGGTTTGGTCTTGTAGTCAATCGAGGAGTTTGAAAAATTTCACAAATATTAGGTTGTCTGTTGATTGTGTGGCCAGTTAATTCCTTTTCAAATTTTTACTCATTAAGTCACTTCTTTTTCTTTATAAGTTAAGTTAGATCATTTTATATATATTTTTTTCACATGTGGTTAGTTGAATTACTGCATATTCATTATGGTATACTCGTTATGTTTTCTAATAATATTACCACAAGATTACTCGATTTTTACAAAATTAAATTATTAATGAAAATAAGTAAAATAAATGAATTAAAGGATTTGAAAAAAATTGAAATTATATATCTTCAAAAAATATTTAATTCCATAAAAATGAAAATTATTAAACCATGGAACTTTAGAAAATCTTAATTTTAATATAAAAAACAATTTCAATAAATCTAAAAATATATTTCAATTGAATTAAAAAAATCAAATATTTTTTTTTAAATAAAGTTAGAATAAAATCATGAAAAATTTGATCAATAAAACTCCTAAAACCAAATTTTCAATAATAAAAAAACATTATTATATTTTCATTAAAAAATATATCAATATTAAATAATGATCCATTCTTGGAACATTTTCACATAAAAATTCATTTATTGTAAAGATAAAGAGGTGTCTAAGGTTATTAAAAATAGAAAAAAATAGTATTATTTAAAAGTTAATTTATATTATTTAGAGAATTAAAATTATAGAAAATTATTTTCTATACATGGGAAAAATAAATTATCAGTCAAGCATTGATTATCGAATGGTTGGATATAAAGATAAATTAATTTGAATGTAATGAAAATATTTTTCATAAAACTATTTTTTATCTATGTAATTTCTTTTAATATTAATAAATTATATTAATCCATATTTATGAAAGATTTTAGTGAAAACTATATATAATATATTCAATTAAATAAAATAAGATTAATCTAATGGTTATTATTATGAAAATAATAAGAATAAATTCATTTACTTCTTTATTTTTTTTTCAAAAATGGTTTATATAATTTTTTTTGAATATATATTATAATTAATTAATTTCAAATTTATAAATTTAATCTAATAAAATGGTTAAATATTTGAAATTATCATTTTCAAATTTTTTATATGGTTAATTTTATTTTTATTCATATTTAATTGTAACTATTGTAAAAGCATAGTCATCACGATAAAGATTAAAATGAGTTAAACTAAGAAATATGAATTATAATATCAAAAAAACATTATATTTATTTAATTTTTGGGAGGATTTAAACATAATCTCACCTAATATTATAATTCGTACTTATTTGTTTCCATATTTTCCACAAATATATTTATATTATTTTAAGGTTAATGGTATTTTCAAGGGAGCCACTCTACTTACCTATAAAAGGAAACCTCCTCTCCTCATGTATCCAAACACATATATCTCCTTTGATCTTCCAAGATACTCTAAAATAACTTTTAAAAAATAATACACATGTACTAAAGGTTCTTATCTCACAAAAAATCTAACCTAAGGAGTCTTAAGGTGTATGAAAAAGGAGGATATCGAAAGAAGAGGTAATTGTCTTAATCAAGATCTTTCAAGTTCATTTCTTCTTCAACCTCTTCCGAATATATAATATCTATCTTAATATGATGAAATAGAAATCATAAATATATTTAAATATTATTATATTTATTGAATAACCATTATTTACTTTTCATCTATCCAATGTAAAATGAAAGCGTTACTCATGCGTACATGTGGACTGCCGACTCCATGAAGTGATTCATTCCATTTTCATCCATGATTATCATGGTTAGTTATATAGATGTATTTTAAAAATATATATGATATTTATAACAAAATTATTATTTTTAAAATATAAAACATTATTTACCTTCCTTTATTTCCATCTGTTGAAAAATGAAAACATCACCCATGCGTATGTGGTGACTACAACCTCCATGATGTGATACAATTTATTTTTCATCTCCATCTCACATATATGGTTATAAAAGTGTATATAATGAATAAATATGATATTTACGACTTTTTTATATTATTAAGATTATGAAACCATGACTAATACACAAGTATTGGAATCACTGAACTAAAACATGCATGGAAAACATAATAGTTGACACCTGGATATTGATTTTAACAGAGAATTATTAATAAATGTGTAATTAAAAATTATTATGGAATTATATATAGTAATATAATAATAAATATTTTTTATTGGGGTATAATAAATCTAAATTTATTATACAGGGTGTTAGAGTGCATGTGAAGCACATTAAGACTTGAGGTAAAGGTTTATGATACAATTTCACTTTTTATTAGGATTGTGGATGTTTCAATTTATGTTGTGGGAATTGTATACTTTTATCTTTTAAAACTAATGTAATTTCTTATCATAATGTTATTTATAGTGGTTTAAAGTATTCTATCAAGTTCCCCCTATTTGGAACTCCAAAATAAAGAAAGATCTTTTTTTAACAAAATCTGAATTATTTGTCATTTTTTGGACTAGAATATTTTTCTTCCATATTTATATTCTCAAAAATTGTTTTATATAAGTTATTATATATATTTAAAAGATTGATAAATGAATTTTCTACTATATTTAATTTTTTTTATTTTTTTAAAGTAACCTTTTATCTTTTTCTGAACATGGCATCTTGGACTTTCATTATAAAAGCATGAAAAAAATATTTTAATGTTTATTATATAAAACGATTCTACCAATGTCATTTAATTTCTTCATTATGAATCTTAATAAGTTTACATGGTTTTTTAATTAAAGAATTTTTTTTTATTGTTCTAGGAATTTTTAATTTTTAAAAGTTTTAAGGAGAAAAGGATATTTATTCTTTATTTCAAACCATATTTATAATGATTTTATATAAGTATTTTTCATATTTTTAACCTCAATAAAATATTTCTATGCTTAACTGGTAATATAATATTCTGATACCATCCACTTTATTTCTTTTTATGGATTATGATAATGATGTTTTAGGTATGATTTTAATGAAAACCATTTATTTTCCATGGGTCAATCAATTTATGAAGGAATGATGAATTCTCTTAGGTTCTTATAGAATACAGTAGAATAATTTTTCATTAAATGATGGGTGGGACCATTATATACCTCCAATTCATTGGATAATGTTTCATATCACATGAGGTAAAAGGGTACATAGGTGTTTATCCCATTTACCAGAGGGTATATGAGCGGTTAGCCCAAAACTGTGATGGTACACAAGTGGTTATCCCAAGTCTATAATGTGATGAATATCATGATGGGTAGCATTGATATATGATTTATACACTTAAGGTAATTCAAAAAATTTATTCCACAAAATCATGCCGCATGATTATGATATTCTCTCACGGATCATTATTGATTATTGATGATTTTGTACTCTTATGACTCTAGTATTTGTTTTTGACAAATACTTATTCCATGAATCATGATTTATGGTCTATGACTAATTGGTTATGTTTTGAAATCTATGATAATGTTATTAAACCATTTTTATTATATTATGACCCCATATGATCATTTATTGATATCTCTTAGGTTTACTCTTATTGAGCTTCTAATCTCACTCTTTTATGTGTTTCCATTTCCATAGGTTATAAATAAAGGTATTAAGAAATATATGTATAGAAGGGTACTATGTGCGAATAAAATTTTGGGAGATGTTGAATATCATTCCTAAAATTTTTTATTTTGTATCTAGTTTCTAAATACACAAGACCTTTATGGTTCTCAAGGATATATTATTGGTATATATATTGAGTATTCATAGAAATTATGGATTATGTATGTATGTTATATTTGGGTTGCCTCAACTGGTATCAAATCCAATATGTAAAGTGTATTTTTTTAGCATTGAATCCAGGATTTTGGGTTAGATATAACACCCTGAGATTTTAAAAAAGAAAATTGTGTTCGATAGTGTATATGATGCAAAACACCGATCCTAATTGAACTATGAATTATTATTATTAAAATATGACAGTTATAACCAATCCATTAAATTGTTTGGTATAAACATGATTAACTAATTTATGATATATATAAATATCCCACTCAATATAAATTTACTGATAAATTCTTATAAAATATTCACTTAATTTTTAATAAAGTTTGTTTATTCTTCAAAAATAACTTTTCTTAAAAAAGGGATTTTATTGATTTTCATGAGAAAATATTATAATAAATTTTAAGAACATATAGAAATTTTATTTTATGAAAATGATATATTTATTTTAAAAAATCATATCAAAATTATTTTATGGAAAAAACTTAGATTTTTATAAAAAGTTTTATTTTTAAATGAACTGTGAAAGAATACTGATTTTTCTTGAAAAATGTATTTTAGTTTAAATTATTTAGAATGTAATATTCTATTTTGTATTGGTTTTTAATTTTTATTATTTCATTTTTTTAAATATAATCCAATTATTTTCCTTCTAATGAATTTTATACTTGAATTTTGTATAAAAACGTTTTTATACCTAAAATGTATGTTTTATAAAAAATCACTTTTCACCATTTTTTGTTGGTTAAATTTTAAATTAAATTATGCCACTTTTTTGAATTTATTCATCAAAAAATGAAATATATATTTGGAATCAGTATGTGTAAATTTGGTAAATATGTCTCTTTTATTTTTAGAAAATATTAATAGTAACTATTATAAATAATTTTCACCATAGTAAGGGTAAATTGGGTATCTATGGTAAAAAATTATATGGAAAGGGTGTGGTATTCCTCTAACCATTCTTATTTTATTTTTTATAAATGTTTTTACAATGTTTGTAAGTTCTTTTACATACCATGGTTTATGCTTATCATGTTGACAAACTAGACTGCAAAGATGTTGAATTTTTTTTTGGTTATTTTCATTACACATTAAATATGTTATTAATGTTAATAAAATATGGAATTTTTGTATTCTCTATGTCATAATGACACTATCCATGATTTAAAATAATTTTCAAGTTATAAAATGTGTTATGATTTATCTTGCTGCTTTCCTGGTATGCTCTAAATTGTAATATAAGTTATAATTATTGTTAAATTTGATATTAATAGAGTACGAATTATGATATGAAGGGATATTATATGATTATATAGAAAAGTATTCTCGAGTACACCCATTATCGATGGGTTGGTTAATGGTATGTGATGGGATCCCTTTGCCTTGACACTAGTATACTCCTTCCCTTATTTATAAATGGATAAGATATAAGATTTACTTAACACTAATGTATACGATTACTTTTACATTTAATGGGATGAGTGTATCACATTAATTATTTTATATCAGTTATATCAGATTCTAATTTAGTCATGATGTGGGTATATCATGTACGGATCCTCTCAAAATAATGGGTTTTCATTATCATCAAAATATATGTTAAATGACTTTCTTAAAGTATATTGTTTATTATATTTATTATTACTCTATATTTATATTATTGTTTCATACACTTTGGATTATAAAATACTATTGGGGGTGGGGGTGATCACCTAGTGAGTATGTTATTCACACACCTTATATGTGTCTCACTTAGGACGCATGTAGAACATCTTGTACATGATCCAGGTAAGTGTAATGAATCAAATAATGATATTTAGTTCCATTAAGAGTCTTTAAAATTATTTGGATCATTTTTACCATTTAATTATTTAGTGTAGAAGACATCGAAGGTTAGTCTACATGTTTTTCTTCGAGAGTTCCCACTCATTAAATCTCACTTTTTGGTACTTAGTATGTTTTTGGTTTTTCTAACTTCTATATAAGCGGTCTCTTCCTAATTTAATGAACTGTATAAAATTTAAAGATATTTTGTATTTTCATATTGTGTAATTTTATGTTCATATAGTTATTTTATTTTATTATCATCCAAGTGTCCCCGATAGACATGTACCATATCCAACGACTAAGTTATGTGTGTGAGTAATTCCTACTTCTGATACGGTCATGAAAAATATTTTTAATGAACCTATAATATTTTAGTTAACACTAAAAAGAGGTAAATGAATATATTACTTTTTTATTTTTAAATACCTTGTATTTATAACATACTTTGGAAATTAGAAGATACACCTGATGCGTTATGGAGGTGTAGTCTGAGTATTATTCAGTTATTTAGTTCACAATAATTATATTTGTGGTGGTTGTTAAATAATTATAAGGAATGTAGTTAATAATATCACTTGATATTTTAGGTAGTAATTACATAAAATAATAATACACTCTAATGAGGTTTAGTTTCTTTTTCTTTACACTTATATTAATAACATTTACACTTCTTTCCCAAAATTTCTCTTTAATTCCATCCTATAACATGTGCATTTTCCCTCAAAATATCAATCTTCTTTTTTTCGTTATTAAGCCAAAAGTTTCTTGAAATTATCATTGGTGTCTTGTCTATCCCTATTAGAAATACATATGTTAAATTATTATATGAGGGTTTTAATTCTAGATCTAGAGGCTGGACTAAGGATAAAAATAGTTTTACGTTACTTAACTCAATGGTTTACACTTCGTATAAAAGAGATGAAGTATCAAACACTTTGTTATTTAATGAACAGTAAAATCCATCAAATAAATCAAAATTTATTGCATCTTCAAATGGTTGGATAGAATATTTATGTTTTTCCTAATTATTTTAAATCAAATTTTTAGATCTTTATTTGTTTCCCAAATTAAAAATTTATTATATCAATCAAATTTCTTCACAAGGATTATACTCCTCAGAATGTGACAATGTAAAAAAAAATTAGTTCTCTTATTATGGGTACATGATAGAATAAAAAATACTAAATTAGAAAAAAATTTAACCAAACTTCATTATTATAATACCTTGATGGAAAATTATGATTCCATTTTATATTTCTATGAAGGATTTATCCAAGATGATTGGTGACTAAGCAAAGGTTATATCCTCCTCTATGATTGAAAAATAAAAATCAGTAGGGAAGATCAAATTATTCACTCCAAATAAATCATCTTCAAATTATATCACTTGGAATGTAGTGAATCTTTTAGGTAAGTTTAAAATCACTATATTTTGTTTGAAATGTACCATCTATAAATAAAGAAAATTAAAATGTGACATACATAAATAGAATCTGTTAGATCACCACTAGAAATTCTAGTGAAGAATTATGTGACACCCCCTATAGCTAAAGACATGTTAGAAATATAAATCCACTTCTATGGTGATATATAATTACTATGTTCACCAAAACTTAGTGACCCTAGGGTGTTTCTCCCATGATGCCTATTTTAAATTAATGAATGTATGGGTTTTATTTTGGTTATATTTTACATAATACTATCACAGATTGATTACCTTTTTTGTACTTTGACTTTTTTAATACTTATTGGAATATTCTTATAACTACTTGGGTTGTGTTTTTTCACTTACATTTTTTCCTTTTCCTACTTAGTAATACTTATGTGTTTTATTTTTTTAATTAAGTGTAGGAACTTTGTGATATAGATAAAAGTTGGATCACATTACCAAGAATCCCACCTCAGTATGCTATGGGTTTGGAGGAGGTTTTAGATTTCTCAATTTCCATTCGATATGTTGATCAAATGATAATATGTCAATTTCCTAAATGTAAATTTAGAATACGGTTGAAGAGATATAAAGTTTATGAACACTTGATATTGAAGAAAATTCCTACTCAATATTTGTATTGGATTTTCAATGGATAATTAAACATTAAAAAAATATTGAGCACTAATTTTAATGGACAGAATGAGCTCCCAAATTCATCAGTAATGAATAATGAAATGAAAAATCGTATAAAAGATGCATTATACATTAATAGAAACTAACATCAACATATAAAAATATAATAAAAACAAATTTAAGGTGATAAAAATAACAAAATTACAAGTGACGTTTTGAGACTATAGGAAAACCATATCAAGGTTGTAACATGTCATTGGATCATCCACTTGATTCTGTGGAGACTAATGTAAGAGAAAACATCACTAAACAGAAAAATGTGTTTCATGGTTTATTTGATGATGGAAATCAAGAGTTTTATAGTTGATGTTTGAAATATTCAAAACATTCTTTCCTGATGAATTTGTACCATATCAAATTCATATGTGGAATTACAAAAAAGGTGATATCCATGATATTTGAATTTTTGTGCGATTAATTTACTGAAGAAAATATCACTAATTATTTTTATGATATAAAAATGTTTTTAACAAGATTGGCCTAAATTATAAAAAAATAAATTTGTGCCCCAATGATTTTATGATTTATTGGGGTGCATATTCAAGTAGACAGGATTGAAAAAACTATTCTTCTTTTAAATGGAATTCAATGGGTGATGTTGGAAGTCTAAATCAACATACTACTATTAAGAAGAATAAATTTAAAACACCTACAAAGGTTGTTCATTACATTCCTTTAAATCCTTGATGGTAAATATTATTCATATCATCAAAAACTTTTGAACACATGAAGTGTAATTCTATAGATAATAACAATGATGGGTTAATGCGACATCCAAGAAGTTCATATTTGTGTACGAAATTTGATTCATTACATCCAGATTTTTCATTTGATCCTAGGAATATTCGGTTGGGATTGGCTGTCGATGGATTAAAACCATTTGAGACTTTGAGCGAAAGTTATAACATTTGGTTGGTTTTTTTGATCCCTTACAATCTGTCTCTATGGATGTGTATTCTACATAATTCTTTTATCATTTTGATGATTATTCTTGGAAAAAAAATCCGGGGAATGATACTAATGTTATACTTCCAAACAGTAATTGAATAATTACAAGAGTTATGGGGAAACAATGTTGAGACATATGATGAATTTTTCAGAATAATGTTCAAAATTAATGTTGCTCTAATTTGGACCATTAGTGACTTCCTTGGACTTGGGAATTTAGTTGGTTAGAAACACTTACATGAGTTTTACTTTTCCTATTTATAAATTTGATTTTGATCCAGAATGACTAATTCATAGTAGAAAATAGTTCTTTTTATGTCATCAATTATTTGTTGATGCATCTCATAGATTTCGGTTGAATAAGTCCAAATTCAATGGTTGTATTGATGGAAGAGAACCTCAAAAATTTTTTAGTAGGTTCTAAAATATTGCAACAACTTGGAAATTTTGAAATAAAATTTAGGAAAGTTCATCATTTTAATGATAGTGGGAAATGAGTTCTATGTGCATCATCAACTGAAATCAGAACACAACAATGGAAGAAAAAAGTATATTCCCCAAACTTCTGTATTGGAAATTTAATTTGTTGCAGCATAATCTTGATGATATTCATATTGAGAAGAGTGTTTGTGAAAATTTTATCTTCACATTTCTTAATGAGAATAGAAAATTGAAGGATCATCTTAATGATTGAAAAGTCTTATAAGAAATGAACATAAAGCATGATCTCGGGTAAGATGAGAATGGAATGTATGCTCCGACAATTTAAAAAAAAGGGTATAAAGATACATTCCTTCTAATTTTAAAAAATGTGTGGTATCTGATGGGTATTAAAGTAACATTTCAAGGTGTGTTTACTTAAATCATTGTAGGTTACATGGATTGAAAAGTAACAATTCACATATTTTGTTATATCAGTTATTACCATTGTTATTGTTTACATTATTAGCTGAAAAAGTTACTATAGTTGTACTCAATTTTATCACATTCTTTAGAAAACTATGTTAGAAATATCTACAACCATCTGAGCTTCACAACCTTTAGGATAGATTTTTATTGACACTTTTTGTAATGAAAATGATATTTCCTCTGTCATTTTTTACTGTCATGATGCATGTAACTGTGGATTTAGTTGATAAAGAAAAATTAGGAGGCCCTGTAGTTTATCGATGGATGTATCCAATTGGGAGGAAATTTATTTTTTTGTTTTTAATTTAATAATTTTTTTATAAATTCATTAAATACACAATTATGTTTTGTTATTTTATTTCACAAATAACATAAGAATTTGAAATCATACATGAAAAATAATGTTCAACCTGAAGGATATCTTTCTAAAGTCTATTTGGGAGAAGACTGTATTACATATTGTTCTATATAATTAGATGATATTGAGACAATATTAAATCAATTTGGACATTTTGATGACACATCGAATCAATCTCAACTACGTGGGAAATAAATCAATATTTCCTTCTATTGGTTGATCAGTTGGGAGGAGCTTAAATGTAACACTAATAGAAATAGAATTATTAAAATAACGTAGATATGTGCTGCTAGATAGTGAAAATTTAGATGAATTTATTTAAGAGATGAGGATTCAAACAAAGATATGAATGATATCTCAAACATGAAATGAGAAATATATAACAAAAATAGCTAATAAATAGCATATAGAATAATTTTCATGATGTGTAAGTTCAAAAATATTTCTGTCAATATGGATATTATATTGAAACATATATTTTTTAAATATAATAATTTATATTCATTTTGTTGATCATTAATACTAATATTCAATATGAGTTTTCAGAATATTTGATGTTTCTTGCACAAGGTCCTTTAAAATAGGTTAGAAAGTTGAAAATATATAATGTGAATGGATTTAAATTTTATAAATTTGATCGGTAAGAGGGATTGAAAACATAGAATAGTGGTATATTTAAGTTTAATGATGTGGGATACTATGGAAAGTTGACTGATATTATCTAATTAAACTACCATGTTAATTTTTCATTTTTTTATTCAAATACAATTTGGTTGATATTATCAAGGGTTTTAAAAGAGATTCCTTGAAATTTACTTCTATGAACTTCTCTCACTTGATGAATGTTGGTGACTATGCATTACATGATCCGTATATCTTATCATCATAAGAGAATATTGTATATTATGTAGATGATTTCATTGATGAGGGGTGGAGTGTAGTTGATCACATCAAACAACGAGACTTTTATAATATGTGTGATGAATTGGAATATTTGACCTATGACATTGAATCCCATCAACAACAAGAAGTAAACTTATTTTTCTATCATTATATTGAAAATATAAGTCTTTCAATGGTGGATAAAGTAGATGAAGAAATGATGGAGTAAAAAATGACATGATTGAATGAGAAAATGATTGTATGCGCAGTCATAAATTCATTTATCAACTGCTTATGTCATTTGTACATTCATTCATCATCATAGTTATTTATATTTTTTTTCGGTACTATGTATATGTTATCATTTATAATTTTTGTTCTGCATGATTGTTTTTTTGAGATATGTGTTCTAAAGTTAATTTTATCTGACTAAATGATAAGAATTCCAATGGGGAAGCATTATACTGATGCTAGTCGATGTTCCCTTGACCATACCAACAGATGATGATATATCTATCTCCATACCTACAACATTAAAGACACCATCTAATTTCCCCCTACACTATCTCTCACACCCTCCCTCAGTATCCCATTAGAATCTTAGTCGTTGCCTCCCCATTCGGTAGTCTCAGTAGTAACAGATCAAGTCACCACTCTTGGTTATTCGTGGGGATATTGGAGGCCGACTATTATAGGAACAAATTTTAATATGAATAAAGTTATTTTGATTTGGTATACTGCTAACTGTTTTTTCATAAAGGATGGAAACAATGCTTTTATGGAGGAAAATATGAAAAGTTAAGATATCTGGATTCTGAACTGACTAAATATATTTGTCCCATTTGACTACTATGGGGCCCCAAGGATGACACTGTGGGATAATTTGGCTAGATTCTAGGCTAGATGGTAGTGGAACCGGTTACCCTTTCGATTACATATGATGATTTGAGGCATATGCCTTCGTCTTGAAAAAATAATGTTTTTGATTCATAGATAATGTTAATTTTAATACATTATGATGTAATTAAATGTCATAATGTTATTAAATTATAATATTTTCAAAATGAATCTCTTTGTAAAGATGTTTTTTTACATTCCCATTGTTGATCTTACAGCATAAATGTTGATATTCAATAGTTTGGGAAAGAAATGGAATGATTTTAAATGGATATTATGGAATGAATTCAATGATACTTCATTGAGAACAAAAAAAATGTACGATAAATTACCAAATGGGGTTACTAGAGAGTATATGAAAGTTTTTATTGATATCCATCATGATGAGAAAGACTTGGTATTTAAATATATATTATTATATTAATCTCATTTTACATCTATACATGCAGATGAAAAGGATATCAAATTGCATACATTAATATTAAATTACACTTTATTAATTTTAGTATTTTTCAAGGAAGAATGTATCGAGTTGGCCTAATAAAATCATCCCTCACACTGTAGGGTTAAAGAGTTTTTCAAGAAGTCGATTGACTCTGGGAATCTTTTCATTAGCTTAAATATTTATATGAAAATATTATTTGTTCCATATATTAAATTATAGATTTATCTTTATTTAATTTAGTTGAAAAATTTAGGGCACCAAGTGTCCTGAATAGAAAGGTGGTTGATTATTCATAAAAAATATTATGGGAGTTATGTAAATTAGGCTGCCAAGGAAATTTGGGTATTAGTTCATTTTGCATTATAATAAATTACTTTCAGTTGTCACTATGTTAATATATATTACTTCTAATTTGGATGATATTTTATTTATAGTTAAAAATTAAAGAACTATGGGATTCCAATCCTGCACAATCCTACTCAGTCTCTCAGAATAACGTAGTTGGTAATGAAATTGGGAAGGGTCATACTGGTTGAGTGAGTGGGATGGGTTTGGGAAAATTACCATTTGAGGTCTTTGGAATTCCATCGAGGATTGCGACTGCATATACTCTTCATTGTATTCACTCCATACCTAAAGATTCCTAGAGAGAGTTTATTTCTATGAAAATCATAATTTAGGAATACAAGGATCAGATATCCGCTTTATTGAAAGCGTTGGTTGATTTATACCATAAGATGATCGGATCTATCCCCAATGATATTTCATCGATGACTCGTGGTGAGTAGGTAAATCACACAACTTCAAAACCATTTAGTTACCAAACTTATATTGGTTTTAAGTTTAAATATAAATATACAACATTGTTTAATTTTCAATATAATTGTCTTACAAGTTCTGGTAACATGAAGTAGAGATGGAGATGGAGAGGGTGACGAGAATAGTTCATCATTGGTCATTTATTAGTGTTCTTTTGATGTCTTGGACCAATATGGAAAGATAAGGTTTGTTCAGGAATAATTTATGGCATAGAGTATTGATATGACATTTTCATGATTTACCATTTTGAAGCAGCTGAAACCATTTATGGGTTTTCTAAATTAATATAATTTTTTATATATGATTATTGTATTTCATTCATGTTTCAAGTGACTGTGTAGATGAATGTAGTCTAATAAATCTATAAAGAAATATATAGGATAGTTTTGTGACTCTTAAGCTCAGAATATGTTCTCTTTAGAACTATAGGTAATTAGAATTTGTGAGATATGTGATTGGATTCATATGGTATTTTTTTTTATAAAAGGTGTTTGATTTTGTGTGGTTATGATAGGTGATACGCCTGATCTATGAATTTTTTTTTCAAGGAAGTTCTGGGGATTCATAATTTGCAGTTGGCTTTTTTTATAAATCAAAATATTGTGGCTGTTTAAACAACTTATAAATATGGAATATTTTTTTTGTGGTAGTTTAATCAGACAATTTTTGATGATGGGTTTTTATTGGTTGTGGTTAAAATTGTCTCTAAATATTACACTATTATTTAGTAGTGGTTTTAACCTCCACTAAGTCCTCATCATTGGGTTTTCTAGAAAACCACTGCTAAAACGAAGAAAACCGCCACTAAATATGATTTTTATGATACTTACCAGAAACCACCACTTAATGTAAGTAACCGCTACATATTGGATAAGGGTAAAAACATTAGCAGTGGTTTTTTAAACTATCATAGAACCATTTTGCAGTGATTAAAACAATCACCAAATCAAAAAATAATCGATGCTACTCAACAATTTTCTTATAGTGAACCAAATATAAACTTGTTCAAATTTTAAGGGATAATAGAAATTAGAAACATCCTCATTATATATTATACATACATTATATTGGATTATTTTGAGCATGAAAATTAATTTATATTAATTTAATATTTTAAGAAATTCCAATAGTGATCCTCCTGGGAAGGATTTTGGTGTAAACCTAAAGTGGTTGTCCGAAGAAGAGGTATCGATCTTAATAATTTTTTTTGTTTTATTTCTTCTTATTACCCATTAAAATATTTTTAAAACATTATAATATAATATCGTAAGTATTTATAATATAACGAGATGTTATTTTCTTAATTTCCTGACCTACATCCATCTCATCTGTTATCAAATGGGAAATAAAACCATCGTTCGTGTGTACAACAGACTACTACCTTACGAACCAATTTTATTTATTTACCATAATTGTATATTATAGCTATTTATGATGATAGATTTAATGTATATATATTATATTCATTAAATATTTATCAATATGAAAATGTAACATATCATATATTTTCTTAACCTTCCATTTATTGAAAAATTATATTTGTGTTCATGCATACGTGTGAATTACCACCTCCATGAAGCGATGTGATTGTTTTTCATTAAATCACATAGATGATATAAATAAGCATATTTAATGAAATAATATGATATATATAATGTAATGATCACTCTATAAAGATAAAATATTATATATATTCTTTCCATAATGGTCATTGAAAAATAGAAACATTACTCATGCGTACGTTTGGTCTACCATATCCATGTTTCTAACATATTTCATTTATCATAACCATATTTTATAGTTGGTTTTAAATTTATAATTGGTTTATAATAGATATAAATATTTATTAATTTTTATTTTATATAGGATGAAATAATGACACTATTGACCATAGTCAACCTACCGGATTCATTTTGGAATTATAAGCTGAATATCATCAAAATGTCCGACATGAACTTAAATGTTTTAATAATTGAATATAACATGATAAAAAATTAAATAAAATTAGTACACAAATTTAATATGGTCATAAGAACATAAATAATTATCATAATTTTATTATTCTGAAAGATATAGTTCACACATGACGAGTGAGGCCTGAGGTAAGAGAATTTATTTTTAAAAAATTCTATTTTAATGTTTCCCTTCCAAATCATTTTCTTCCTTGTCCATGTTATTAAAATTGTTTCAAGAATATTATTATTTATGATTCAATGGATATTAAAGATACATTTTCACCATATTTTACCCTCTTTACAATGTTTTGAAAGTGATTATTTTTTAGGTTTTACATAATGGACACTTTACTTTAAAAACCACATTTTAAATGTTTTAAAGATTTATTTCCAAAATCTTTCTCTTCCATGTCCATATTCATAAAATTATTTTTTAAAATAATTTATATGAACATAAATGAATTTAAAAGGAAATTTTACCTCTCTTTTTTTACTTTCTTTCAAATGTTTTCATAAGGAATGTTTTAATGTATTTTATATGGAACATTTGGACTTTCTTTAAAAATAAAAAAATGAATGTTATATTTTAATATATATGAAGTATAAATATTTTATCATTAACACAACCATTATTTTATATTTAGATTTATTTTTAATATTTTAGGTTTTTTTAAATAAAAATCCACTTCCCATTTCTTCAAATTATTTTCAAAAAGGGTTTTAAATAGAATGGGTATTTTGATATCTGGAAATGATTTTCCTATGGGTGTAAGGGATCACTCTAAACCACCTTTTTCTCTGGGTTTTGACCATTATATATTAAACCCACTCACCATATATCTTAGATGGATAAAAATATTATAAATTATATATATATATATATATATATGTCTTCTACATATATACCTATCATATTCTCCCTTATTGTTGTGGGGAAATACATGCCATATGGTCATTTCTCAATTTATTTCTTTAAGAAATATTTTTTAATTATGATATGAGGGAAGATTATGCAACCCATTTTATTTACATGTAAAATTATTATGTTTATCCTATATGGTAGATTTTATTTTTGTGGAACACATAATCATGAACATGGTATGATGAGTTCACCAAGATAGTGCTCCAATGCATTGGGTAAAATTTTTGTCTCATAAGACATTATGTATGGGATTAGGGTTAAACCTAATCTATAATATGACTTTTTTCGCCATGTGATGGTATCTTGTAACTTCAATTTTACTTATTCTAATTTCATGTTTTATTTTTCTACAACATTTTCTAGGTTTCCATGATCTTATGATACCATTTTCGTTATGTTATGATCTTATGTGATTACTCAAGATATTATATTTAATGGAAACTAAATGCTACTTCGTAAGGGTGAAATGTAAATATTTTTTTGAAAAATTTCTCATGATTTTTTCATGTTTTTAAAGAAACCTTTATGAATTTTATTTTTTCTTTAATTATTCTTATGAAATTATTTATAAATATATTTTGGACAAAAATTTGATTTCTTGAAAAATAAAATGTTTATTCTGAGATGAAAGTTAAAATTTGAAAAAGAAAAATATCATATAAGTATTCAATAGATAAAATGTTTATTTCTACTTTTTATATGTCTCTTAGTGATATTTTTTATTCTCATACCATATTTTAAATCTTTCTTTATAGATTTATAAGGATGAATAGGGACAAGGAAGAGGTTAAGATAATTTTATTTAAGATATATCATAAAAAGAAAACTTGTTATATATTAAATGTTTTGTTTTGTAGAGAAAATGGATACTAAGTGGAAGTGTCCACTTTGTTATGTAATATTTATTGATTTAAGTATAATGGATTAATTTTCTAAAACTATAAACTATAAAGATCTTAAAAATAAATAAAATTAATTATTGACTAAAAACTCAGGATTATGTAATGTTTAAGGAAAGGTCTTTATAGTTGGTATCAAAGGAAAGGTTTAGATAACTTTTGAGATTATGATGTATTAATGAGAGTATAAATTAAGATTTATGGATACCATCATGGGTTTATGTGTTTTAGGTTGTTCATAAGTTCAATTTCTTAGACACCCCTTTTGAGGTTTTAATTGATGGGATTTTATTGTGATTAATGAAATATTGAGAGGTGTTTTATTGGGTTGAGTTATATATAACCCTTAAGTTTAACATGAAGTATTATTTGATGTAGAATTATATTTTCCTAAATTTAAATGTATTGATAAGATTTAGGGTGTATATGATCCTTGAAGATTAAGGTTATTTTTTAGGATGTTTATCAAATTTATGGGGATGTTATTAGAATTATATTAATATTGTTTTAGTAAAAAGGAAAACCTATCACATCCAGAAATACCATGGGGATTGAACCAAAAACTGAAATGTGATAAGGGATAAATTCATACCACTAGATTATATAGTGGCTTGGTTTGTAATATTTCTTTAAATGATGCGAGAGATAAATATTTAGTTGATTTTGGGGGATATATGTTTTATCACTGAGATAAACATGGGATTGAAAAGTGATTTGCTAATTAGGTGATTAATGTTATTTTATAATAAGATCACTATTTTGGGAACCTTATATGATTAAGGTAAATAGGACATTATGATTTTTTATTTTAGGAATAAATAATGAATTATAATTTGGAAGCATATATGATTTTAATGTGGATTTATGGTGATTCCATCTAGTTATAGAAATTATTAGAATATAAAAATGATTATTAGATTATGCAATATACATTTTGGTATGAGACATTAACAGTGATTAATGTTATTTGGAGATAAATATTAAATTTATCTTGGAAGAATATTTGATCAAATATTCTATTCTTTGGGTCTCAATCTTAATCTGGAATATTTTGAATAATTTAAAAGTTAATTAAGTATTTAATGATTGATGTTGAAATTAAGATTTATTGTAGAATCTTTGGGTGTTAATGTTGTATTTATTCATAATATGGTTTATTCATTTGAGAATTATCTTGTGAAAAACACTTTGGTTTTTGGTTAGTGTATAAAAAAGGGGGAAGAACTTATTATAATTTTTTGTATTATGTGATTCATTTGTAGATTATGCAAGTGATTTAGGTATAAAAAATTCATTTTGAATACACATCATTAGGAGAAAAATATGATATTTTAGTGGAAATTGATTAAAGGGTGAAATTACACTTATTAACTAAGTATATATCCTTATTACCATCTTCTAGAAGGTGATGAAATTGCAATTATCTAGGAAAATGATCTTGAAACAAAAATTTTATCATATTACCTTCATTTATAATGAATTAATGGTCTTTTTCACACCTAATAAATTTACATTTTTGTGGACATTCATTTTCTCTTGATCACTTGATTTATTATGATAAATGATATTTATAAAGAACCATAATTATTTAGAAATTAGTTTTTTATCCATTTACAAATTTTAACTTACAACTAATGTTCTCCTAATTGGAAACATAGTTATTAGATTACAATCTTATTTCGTTTTCCCTCTTTTCAAGAGGAAGTTTTATTAACCCTTTCTAGGATATGGGGTTTCCATAAAGGTATTTTTAGATGTCAAAACCTTGTTTATTGAGTTTGATTTAAAATTGTGCGGATGAAATTTCTTAAAGGGGGTAATAATGAAACTACCTAAGATTAAAAAATAAAACTATGTTTGATAGCGTATACGACACACAATACTAATCATAAAAGAATAATGAAATATTATTATTTAAATATGATAGTTATAACCAAACAACTTAATTAGAAGGTATAAATATGAATAACTAATTCATAAAAAAAAAATTTAATTCATACTTAATATAAATTTATTTAAAAATTCGTAGTGAATAATCACTCAATTTATAGTAAAGTCATTTTATTATTAAAAAAACATTTTCTTCAAAAATGGATTTTATTTTATTTAATGATAAAATATTATAATTAATTTTTAGAAATATCTAGAAATTTTATTTAGTAAAGGGATATAATTTTTTAAATCCAATTATCAAAATAATATTATGGTGAAATTTTGATATTTTTTTTGAAATATTTTCCATCTTATTGAATGGTGAAAAAATACTGATTTTTATTGAAAACTGTATTTTTTAAAGTGTTTACAAATTCATATTATATTTTGGATTTTTGAAAAATTTAGTTAGTTAATTTTTATTAAATATAATCCAATATTATTCCTTGTAAATAACTTTATACTTGAATTTGGTATTAAAACAATTTAATACTTATAAGACATTTTTTCAAAAAAACTAATTTTCATCACGTTTATTCAGGTTTAATTTTAAATTAAAATTTGACACTTTTGTGAATTGGATATTAAAAAATAATTTTATATTTGTTATCAATAGGTCCAAATTTGGTTAATATGTTCCTTTTTTATTAATCTGGAATTGCAACTATATTAAATAATTATCACCACTTTAAAGGTAAATTGGATAATTATGGATAAAAATAATATGATAAGGAATAACAATTGACCCTAAAACTTGAATTAATTATAATATATTATTGGATTTCATTTATTTACATACACATCTTGAATATATTACCACTTAGTACCATATTTCTTTTATTTTGACCTTTATAATAATTAAGTAAAAGTTAAGGATAAAAATGTCACATTCTAACTTTTAGTATCCACAATATTTTGTGACAGAGATAAAAACTACATATGTTAAGTTACAGATATTCATTTTAAATATAAATAATTTTTTTATCATGGTAATTTAATTTTAATTTTTAGTAATGAAATAATTACCTTAAAATATTATGCAATGCTAACCCCGTATTTATTCTATTAAAAGAAAAAATGATTTTAAAAATATTAAAAGTAATATATATATATATATATATTAGGTTCTTGGAAGTATAATTACACTAAACACACACACACCACACACATAGGTTGGAAAGGTAGGCCAAAGGCCCCACAAATGATATCCCACCACTCAAAATTTATTTATTCAGTACATGGCCTGAAGGTCCAGTGGGAATGAAGCCAATTACATTACCCAAATATCGACAAACTGGCCTGAAGTCCTAGTGAAACCTCATGCCTATATCATGCATGTGTAGCCATCTATCTTTGTCATGCCTACGTCACTTCTTACATAAGTCATGTATGTGTCACAGTCTACCTGAATCAGGCATACATCATCACATGCTGGGGGAAATTCTATCCCACTTGGATTTGAACCCAGGTTTGATGCAAGATTATAGGAAGCCTTTACCACTAAACCAATCCCCCAACTTCTTAAAAGTAACATGTTATAGTTATTTAATTTTTTTTGTATTGCATGAATTTTTTATATAACTATATAATGTTAGTAATGTTTTAAAGGATTGGATTCAAATTCCATTTCTTTCATGATGTTTTCAATGTCAAATTAAATAAATAGTATTAAAAATGTCATTAATGATATTTTATAATAAATAATGATTTATTGAAGGAATTAAATTTTATAAAAATCCAATATTCATCCAATTTATTGATATATGTTTAAAATATCATATATAGTCTATTTATTAGATATTTTTCCTTTTATAGTAACTATCTTGATCCCTAAAGAGTAAAAACTTTGTTATCATGTTAATTGTAAAAAAGGGTTAACGCGTGTTAAAATAAAGAGATAAGGGTAAAAATATATATATAATTATCTATATTTTATAGGATGATATTTTTTAGACCCTTATTAATCATATATTCAAATTTTAGTAGTTTTAGAGCCTTTTTTACCTGAAAATCACTTTAAACTAATTTAACATTTTAAGAAATTACAAAAGTGTCTCTCCCCTTAGTCCTAAAATATAACCTCCTCTCCTATATTATTAAAACATTAAAATTATTTTAGTTTAGAAAAAACCAAAAAAATACCTTCCTAAATTAACTTACCACTTTATAGTGGTCTTGTTTTTTTTTAAACCCTCATATAATGGATTTTGGTTTAAACCTAAAGAGGTTGTTCGAAGAAGAGGTATAATTCTTAACCATGTGTTTTTATTTTATATACCATTCTAACTCCTTAAAATATTATTCAACCAATATAATATAATAAAATTAGTATCTACTATATATTGTTATGTTATTATGTTAATGTTATAACCTACATTCATATATTATTCCATAAAATAGGAAACAAAACCATCTTTCATCTGTATGGTGAACTACCGCCTCGTGAACTTATGTAATTCATTTTCCATCATCAACTATCATAAATGTTTATGATGATGAATTTAATATATATATATATATATTATATTCATGAAATATTTTTTATTCTAGAAATGTAATATATCATATATTTTCTTAACCTTCCATTCAATGAAAAATGAAAATTTCATACGTGCGTATGTGTGTTTTACCACTTCCATGAAGCGACGTGATTCATTTTTTATTTCTGATGAACATAGATGATATATATAAATTTATATAAATAAATAAAATTATATATATTATATAATTATAATTATGTATATTTAAAATAATACTTACCATCCTTCCATCGTGATTGTTGAAAAATGGATATATTACACTCATGCGTATGCCCAACCTACCATCTCCTTGATTACAACATAGTTGATTTTTTATAACCATATTACGTGGTTTGTTTAAAAATTATAATTTATATATATAAATAATAATTATATTATTATTATTATTATAGATATGGTGAAATAATTATCTCATTGACCATAGTCAACCTGCTGAATTAATTTTGGATTTATAAGCTGAATATTATCAAAAGGTTCGACGTGAACTTAAATGCTTAAGTAACAGAATATAACATAAAAATAAATTAAATAGAATGAATAATAAAATAGAAAAATGTTCCTATGAAGGTAAATAATTAACATAAGTTTATTATTTAAGAATATAAATAGCGTACGAGATGAGTCTAACCTAATGTAAGGTACTTTCATAATAAGAAACCCTCTTTTTAAATTTCCCTCCCAACTCATTTTCTTCCATGTCCATGTTCTTCTAAATGCTTCAAGAAAAATATTATATATGATTAAATGGATGATAATTCTAATTTGTTTACCATATTTTAATTTCTTTACAATGTTTTTTAAATATATTCTTTTTATTGTGTTACTTAAGGAACACTTTAATTCAAAAACGTCATTTTAAATGTTTTAATTATTATTTTCTAAATCATTTTCTTACAAGTACATATTCTTAAATATATATTATTAATGTATATATATAGAAATAAATTAATTGAAGAGGAAATTTTAGGCCTCTTTTTAATTTATTTCAAAGGTTTTTAAAAGGATTACTTTTACGTATTTTATATGGAACATTTTGACTTTTTTGAAAAGAGGATAGTTTTTTTCTATTTCATCATATACAATGTCTATGTATTTTCTAGGAATTACAACCAATATTTTATATTTGGATTTTTTATAAGATTCCATGTTTTATTCAAATAAAATCCTTCTATCCATTTATTCTAAATATTTTCAAAAAACAGTTTTAAATGTAATGGATATTTTGATATGTGGAAATGTTTTCCAATCTATGTAAGGGATCTCCCTAAACCACCATTTTATTTGGGTTATAACCATTATCTCTGAAACTCACTTACTCTCTAAATTTATTTTATGTATTGAAATTTCTCTAAATTATATATATATATATATATCACATATTTTCCAATCTTATTCTCCCTTATTTTTATGGGGAAATACATTCCTTATTATCATTTATCAAACTCCTTATTTAAGAAATATCTTTTGATTATGATATGAGGAAAGATTATGAAACCAATTTTCTTTCCATGGGAAATTTTTATGTTTATGAGTTATGATTTATTTTCTTTTTTTTCACACATAATCATGAACATTTTATGAATATTGAGCATAGATAGAAATCCAATACATTGATAAAAGCTTCTGTCTCATGAGATTGTATGTATGGGATTAGGGAGTAAGCATAATCCACTATGTAAATTATTCCAAAATTTTATATTTTCATAGAACATATGACTGAATTATGATTATTTCATGTTCTATGTTACTACAACATATCCTTTGTTTCCATGATCTTATGATACCTCTTTATTTTTGTTATGTTCCCATGTGATTACTCATGAGCTTATGTTTAAAGGAAAGTATATGCTACTACGTAATGGTAAAATGTATAAATTATTTTTTTGAAAAATTTATCATAATTATTTCATCATTACAAATGAAAATTTATGAGCTTTATTTTACCTTTAATATTTCTTATCAAATTTTTTATGAAACTTTTTGGTATAAAATGATTATTTCTTCTATAATAATGTTTTATTTTGATCCCAAAGTTTAATTTTGAAAAATTCAAATATTATATAAGTATTCATGAGCTAAAATGTTTCTTTAATGTTTTTATATGTCCCTTACTATGTTTTTTGTGATCATACCTTGTTTTAAAATGTTTCCATACGTTTTTAAGGATGATTTGGGATAAATAATATCTAAAGATAACTTTTTTGAATATATTTCATGAAAATACAAAATTTATATCATAAAAGTTTTTTGACTCAAAGAAATGGATATTAAGTGGATGTTTTCACTTTGTGATGTAATATTTATTTATGTAAGTGTGATTGAATAATTCTCTAAAACTCAAAATCATAATGATAAAAAAATTAAGTAAATGAATTTTTGAATTAAAATTCAAGTTTATGAAATCTTTATGGATGGATCCTAATATTTAGGGTGTTATATATAGACTATTTATCACTCCCTTTATATATAAAATTTCTTTCCATGTATTTGAATAGATTAACATATAATTATAGAGAAGCCCAACTATGGATATAGGTGGTTTTTTATATTGATTAACAATTCAATATACTTTATTTATAACAGATGAAACCATATAGGAGAAGTGTTTCATGAATTTTTAGGAGATATCATAAGACATATAAAACTCTATGACTAAGGTAAGTTGAATCATAAATGCTTCTTACAATATAGGAATATCATATCCAATTAAATGAATCACATGAATTTAACTTCTTATAATATATGAGATATTATAAAATATGATATAACCTTTTTGTGTATTTCCAAAAATCTCCCACTTATACTAAACTCCCATTAGGATCTTATGAAAAACTTTACAACTCTTTGTGAATCTATACAAAACTATTTGGGATTTGGTTTATTAAACTCTCTTAATTTTAGAACAAACACTGTGTCCCAAACTTTATTTTTTTCTAAAGTCCAGGATATGTGACACTACAGGCCTTAGTAACATTGAAAAAAATTATGAAATTATAGTTTCAAAGATGTAATCAGATAAAATCCTATAGTAAAGAATCAGTTCAAGACAAGATACTAAGGGCTATAGTGTGATATCAATAAAAAATACACACATCTAAATGTGAAAATGTCTACCTAAAAATATATCATATACATGATATGTTTACTAATATAATACCTTTTTCCAAGTAATCAAGTGACCAAAAGATATATAACAATGAAAATATATTATATTCCATATCATACTATCTTGATTATCTAAAAAATATTAACCTGGTAGATGAATACATCACATTTCATTCATCTGTAAGATGAGGACATCACATGTCCCTCATCCAAGTAGCTGAACACATCACATGTGACTCAACTAATCATGTCCATGTGTTTCTGAATTATAATCCAATCAAGGTCTAGATGTACTTTCACATTACATGGGTGAAAAAAAATCCCATCTTGGTTAAGTTCTAAATGATGACATGATCAACAAAATACCCAACCACCCCTGACTAGACAAACCTTATGTATGTGAAAGAAATGTAATAAAGTATAAATTTTCTCATTCTATGTACCTCACCAACCTTAGGTAAATAGTATTGAAAATAATAATACACCCATAAGTATATCTATGACTTTATGAAATTATCTAGGATGTACTTTGATGGGTTTTTTCAAATATTAATTTTACATTTATTATCTCATGATTCCACCACTCATGATAATCTTTGCATATCATCATAACTGATAGAACTTTATGATGATCATTGATTAAGGATAACTCACAGTCTTACTTTTAAGGAATATTATCAATCCACTATTCATATAAATTGAAACACACATGCATGAATGGTAAACAAATATTATATTTTATTGTAAAATCATGATACATTTAAAATTATTATAATAAATCTCTAATGAATTATATATGAAGATATTCAACATGAACCTCATGATTCTGATTCGATAATGGTTTCATAAATGGATTTGATACATTATCATATATAGCCACCAAACAAATCTTAACACCACACATCTTAATGTTATCTATTATGAGATAGTATTTTCAAAGGATGTGTTTTGTTGTTTGGTGATACTGGGGTTCCTTGGCATGAGTAATGGATCCATTATTTTCATATTAATTCTCAATTGCTCCCTAATTTCTTAAAGCCACCCCAAGTTATGAAATTAACTTCTTAATACGAATATATTAATTGAAAAAATCTTTTGTAATGATGTACTCTACCTCTATTGTAAAGTATTCCGTGGAGGCCTACTTGAAACTCTTCTAATTGATAGCTCTACAATTTAGGAAAATCATTAAACTATATTGAGGTCTTATGGCATATTTATCATATTTGAAACCATCATTAGTGTAACCCCTTAAAAAAATTTCATCCTCTCCTCTAAATATCAAGAACATATCCATAGTACCTAATAAATAAATATTTATTTTCTCAAAAAAATACAGTGACTCTCATTAGGATTTTATTGGTATCTACTAGTAATACTAATAGAATAGGTGATATCTGGTCAAGTACACAACATAAATTACAATATAAAACCTATAGAGGACACACAATTAATTATATAACCATTTATAACTCTTTATAAGGATGAAAAAAATTTCAAATATTTGTTCCATGTGAATCTAGTAATGGCACATTTTTGGAGTTCTCTATGCTAAACCATTGTATCACTTTACAAAAGTCAGTTTCTAAACTTTGAAAAAGATTTCTTTTAGATCTATGTCTATATATATTAGGTCAAACCCCATGGAAAACTAATAATAAATTTTATGACTTATTAATATTCATTAAATAAATTTCATATAGTTATATTCATTATAATAATACTAATAAATTTTACAATAAAAAAGGAAATAGTTTTATTCTTATTAAATTCATTTTTATTCATTATAAGGTTTTATTTAAAATTTTAATTTATAAATTTTAGAATTTTAATTTTATAAAATGAAATTAATTTTAAAAATCATAATATAAAAAAAATTATGTTGAAATATTTGGAATTCTTCTAAAAGGATTGATTTTCAGTGAATAATGAAAAATGTAAATTTTTGTAAAACTGTCATTTCTTTTCATTAAACAAAGTAATTTGAAAGTCCCATATTATCTAAAAGTATAATAAGAATATTTTAATTACAAATTATATAATTAATTATATATTAATAATCACTATATCATATGTTGGTATAATTTTATTTTTGGTATTAAAAATGCATTTATCTAAAAACTATTTTTATGGAGTTTTTCATTTTAATCATAAATTAATTTATTAATCTTAATAAAATTGAATCTTAAAAAATGGATTAAAAATTTCTAATTATGAGGTCCATATTTTATAAATTAGTCCCTTTTATTTTTGGTCATTATGAATCGTGAATGTAGTAAATATGGATCACCTCGGTAAGGGTAAATTGGGTAATAGATGTTAAAAATAATATGCTAAGGACTAAAAATAGCTTCAAAATTTTCATTTAATTTATTTTATGAGTTTTCTTCTATCAACATCATCCATGATTCTGATTTATGGAAATGGATTTCCATTTTTCTTTGAAAATAACTTATATATTATTTTATGTAAATATAAAGTCAAATATGTCGCTCTCTTACATTTAATATCTACAATATTTTGTGATAGGGATAAAAAATTATGTCTAGTTATAAATTTTTATTTAAAATAAAAATTATTTGTCTTTATCTTGAAATTTTAATTTTAATTTTTTAGTGATGAAATAATTACCATAAATTCTTACCCAACGCCAACATAGTGCCTGCTCAAGTAGAAGAAAAATCAAGTAAATAATGTTAAAATCAATTAAATTAATATTATTTTGGTGTGTTTTAGTGTCCCAAAAATTTTATAGAACATAATAACATATTATAGAGTCTTTAATGTATTATATTATATTTCAATGTCTTCATGTAGTTTTCAAATCCAAATTAAATGAATTGTTCCAAAAATGATATTAATGATATTTTATAATAAATAACATTTTATTAAATGATTTGAAATTACTAAAAATTTTATATAAAGTCACATTAATGGGATATGGTTTAATCTGTCAGCCACATTCTATTGATAGTTCATTTATCATTTTATAGTATCATTCTTAACCCCTAAAGAGTAAACATTTTTATATCACTATAATTTTCAAAAGGTTTAATTTGGAGTTAAAACAAAGAGATAAGGGTATAAAAATAATATAAAAATAATAAAATATTATTGGATGATATAATTTCCAACCATAATAATCCTATATTCTAATTATATGAATTTGGAAACATTTTTTTATGAAAATTAATTTATATTAATTTAATATTTTAAGTAATTCCAAAGGTGCCTCTCCTCTCAATAATAAAAGGAACCCTTCTCTCTTATCTTCCTCACACATTTTTATCACTCTATTTTTTCGTATATCTACACAAGAAAATTTCTAATATCACTCCCCAAATTATATATCTATAATTTTGGGAAGAATACCAGCCCTGTTTTGATTAAGTTGTTAATTAAAGGAGGTTGTCCAAAGAAGAGGTATAGATTTTAATAAAATGTTTTAGTATTATTTGTTATTATAATTCATAAAAATATTATTATAACGTGATGAGATAACATAAATTTTACCTTACACATAATAATATGTTGTTATGTTATTTTAAACACCTATATTCATCTCATATTCAATCAAGTGGGTAACAAACCCATTATTTGCATGTATGACGGAATATCACCTCACGAACCGATATAATTGGTTTTAAATCACCACCTATCTTTCATGGTTATACTGATGGATTTAATATATATATATATATATATATATATATATATTAATTACATAATTATAATTCTATAATATATGATATAATCAATTTTATTGCCTTTGAATCAATTGAAAAATGATAATGTCATTCGTGCATACGTGTGGATAACCACCTCCATGAAGTGATGTCATTCATTTTTCACAATCTCATCACATGTATACTATTTATAAATGTATTTCAAGAAAACATATGATATTAATTTTATAACCATAATTCTATAAATATATAATTATACTTTCTTAATTTCTATCATGATTGTTGAAATATGGAAACACTACTCATGTGTATGTATGACCTATCATCTTTATGATTATAACGCAATTTAATTTTCAAAACTATTTTTCATGTTTGGTTTTAAAATTATAATTTATGTATAAAAATAATAATTATTTAATTAATATTATTCTAAGAATGATGGAATAATGACCTCTTTAACCATAGTAAACCCACTATATTCATTTTGGATATATGATCTGAATAACATCAAAACATCCAAAATGAATTTAATCTTTAAGAAATTGAATATAATAGAAAAATAAATAAAAGGAATAATAAAATTTAAAAGGTTTATCAGGAAAGTAAATAACCTATATAATTTTATTACTCAGGAATATAAATAACATACATGATGTGTCAGACTCACGGTAAGGGATACTTTAACATATTTTTTTTAAATGTTTTAAAGATTTGATTTTAAAATAGTTTTATTCCATGTAAATATTAATAAATTATTTTGTGGATGTATATATAAGAATATAAATGGATTAAAAAGGACCTTTTATATCGCATTTTACTTTATTTTAATGTTTTTTAAAATAATCTTTGTATGGAATGTTTTAATTTTCATTGATGAAGACAAAAGGAATGTTATATTTTAACTTATATGGAATTAACTGATTTTTATACCTCCAAAACTATTATTTGATGTTTTTATTCCATTATAAGATTATAAGTTTTAATTAAAATAAACTATCCTTTAATTTAATTTGGGAATTTTATTTTTTAAAATTGGGGATTAATAGAAAGGGATATATCAATATCCAAAAATGTTCTACATATGGGTTCATAAGATTTTTTAAGGGTTTTATGTTGAAAATGTGTAATCGTTTAATTTAATATTAATGATATAGTATTTTATCATCATGGAAGATGATGGGTGATAACTATAAAACTTATACATTATGTTATCCCAATACACCTTATTCAACAGGTGAGCCTGATACAACTTAGATGATTGGTAAGACAGGTATAACTCTCTAATGAATTGGGTAATTTTCCTTGTCTTCAAAGAGAATAAGGGAGTTAACTAAGGACGATTCTCTTATCGATTGAATTGGCATCTAGTTATTTCAGACAAAATTTTAACATATGTTATGAATATGATGATATACGTTTCCAAAAATGGTTTCTTTTTTCTTTCTATGAGTTCTAATGTTTTTTGTTTGAGAAACTAATGTGTAATTTTCATGTGGAAATGATTTATTTGATATTCTCAAAAAAAATATAATGATAAAGGAAACCATTTTATATATTTTCATGTTTTTCACTAGAATAAAAAAATTCCTTCTTTTATATCCCACAATAAGTTGTTTTCCTTGTCCCAAAAATTTTAATGTTTTTTCATAGGGGTTTAATGATGAGTACGAAAAAAGAACAAGTCAATTTGAATTTCATGATGATTTTCATTAAAAAACATGTTTTATTTTGAACATTTTATATTTTTTGAAAAAAATATTACTAAGTAGATGTTTCCAATTTTTATATATGAGTGTTTTATGTAATATTTATGACCTAATTCTATAAAAATATAAATTTTAAAGATCCTCAATATATAAGAAAGTGTATTCTAGTATAAAAACACTATATCAAGTAATATTTGAGGACATTCTCTTATAGATGGAATTAAAGGAACGTTTTAGATAACTTTATAGGTAATAATAATAATAACGTAATACCTTTAAAGGATCATAAATAATGGTTACATTTAAATGATATATCATTTTAATATTACAATGTTTCTTCGTCCAAACGAGGTCTGTTCAAAATGGTTTTCCATAGAAGAAGTGGGTAAGATAATTTGGGAAGGTATCAAGAAGATAATTCCATTCTAAGTCAGCATCCTTAAATAGTTTGATTTGGAACTGAGAAATGTTTTATAGTGATGGTTAAATTGATGTAGAATATAAATGGTGGTTACATGCATGTTAGAGGGTAGATATAATTACCACAAAGGAACATGTTAATAGTTAATAATTTCATGTAACAACACCGTCCAGATTTTAGTGGAACCTCATATCCAGTGATAGATAAAGTATAGATCAATTTTTCAAAAAATATATTTATTTCCATAGGATATTGAGAACATTGAAAGGTAACTCTTACCATTTACCATTTTTATGGTGAAGTTGATCGATGGTGGTTATTGGTTAAGAATACTTGAGAAATAGAGAGAGAGATGGGCTTGATCCCATGGGCTGGGATACATTGAAGAACCTTTTTCTGAAGAAATATTTCTCTAAGGTTTTCTAAAATAGGATGAAGAAACAATTCCTGGAATTGTGGAAAAAATTAGAAGATCTAGTAACAATATATGAAGGAAATTTTACATGATTGGCCAAGTACATACAAAATATTATTTAGGACTATGACGGTGGAATTAATAGATTTTTCTCTGGATTAAAACAAAATTTAAAAATATCTTATCCACATGAAAATTTTAAAATATTAATAAATTTATTAATTATGATGAGAAAGTTAAGATGGTCTTTGCAGACTCATATAATCTTTAAGATGAAAAGAGTAAGAATCAATCAAGGTGGAAAGAAATGGACAAGAGGTTAACTATGAAGACATCCCAAACAATTAATGAATGGGGAAACAGATAACCCTCAAATGGTGATATTTTTTAATTTTAATGAGTTAGGGAATTATGTTAATGTGTGTCCAAGGATAATTACTCAAGGTGTTTATCATCAATATCAAAAGAAAAATGGTATGTAAAAATCATTTTCTACAACTATCGTCGATGTCAGGCTATCTAATTAAGTGGTGAAAAGTACATTACTTGTTCATTCAAATTATAAAAGTTCTTTTTTTGACTATGGATATTCATATTCCTTCATTTCTAAGAATATTTCAAGTAAAATGAAAATACAACCTCATGAAAAGAAGATGAGACTTTTGGTTAAAAATCAAGGTAGAAATATTAAAGCAATCAATATTTATAGAAATATTCCAATTTTTATCTCTGGGATGGTATTTCCTAAAAATCTTGTTTAACAACCCATTATAGTGTTTGATATTATTTTGGGTATTGATTGGATTTTTTTACCATGGTAAGATATATTAAAAATATAATAAATTTATATTCAATGATTTCATTCCTTTGTTAATATATCAAGAATCTATGATATTAATTATAGATGGATGTGAAAGTTACATATCTCATGCTATTGAAGAGAAATAAATTGTTAATATTAGTGATTTAAAAGTAGTAAATGAATATATATATGTTTATATTGATGATTTGACTACTTCTATTCCAAACTAGGATGTTGAGTTTACTGTCGAATTAGTTCCTGACGCTAATGCAATTTATAAACCCCATTATCAAATGGCTCGAGTAGAATTTTTAGAATTAAAAAAAATTATTGCAAGAGATACTATATAAATGTTTATTTTATATGAGAACTTCACCATGCGGTTATCTTGTCTTATTTGTTAAAAATAAATATTGTCCAATGAGACTTTTCATTGATTATAGATATTTGAATAACAACACTACTAAGAACAATTACACTTTTCCTTATATTGATTATTTATTTGATCACCTCCAATGAGTGAAATATTTTTCAAAAATTGATCTCAGGTTGGGGTACAATTATCTGAAGGTGAAGCAGGAAGATATTCCCTAGATGAATTATTAGAATAGATATGGGAATTATGAGTTTGTAGTTATGACCATTGGGTTGGCTAACACACCAGTAATATTTATGGATATTATGAATAGAGTTTTCAATGTCTATTTAGATATGTTTATATTTGTTTTAATTGATAATATATTGGTATATTTTAAAATTAATTAGGATCATAAAAGGCAATTAAGTATTATTTTTAAAAACATGAAATAAAAATAAGATATATAGAAAATTTAGTAAGTGTGAATATTGGATTAAATAAATTTATTTCCTCAAGTATATTTTTTCTAAAGATGGAATAACTGTTGAAAAAAAGCAAGAAAATAAATTGGTTAAATAATGTAAAATACATAAAAATGTCATAGAGGTTCATAGTTTCTTTAGATTAGGGGGTGACTACCACCAGTTTATTAAAAACTTTTCTTCATTGTCGAGCCCACTAACTAAGTTAAATCAAAAAGAAGTTAAATTCATTTAGATGAAAGAGTGTGATGATTGTTTCTAGGTACCAAAAATAATATTGGATAATGATCTAGTTTTGGCCCCAAACTCTTGGAATGTATATTTTTTCATCTTTAGAGATGCTTCATTGAAGGGACTTGGTTGTGGTCTGATCTATAATGATTATGTATTTTCTTACTCTTCATGTCAACTGAAACCTCATCAGTTAAATTATCCTTCACAAGATCTGGATTTAAAAAATATTTTGTTTAATTTAAAAATTTAGAGGCATTATTTATATTGCATAAATTGTGAAATATATATGATTCATAAAAGTTTTAAATATATGCTAACTCAAAAATAATTGAACATGAGGGAAAGAGAATATATAGAATTGATTAAGTATTTTTATTGCATGATTTGTTATAACAAAATAAAACAAAAATATATATATGATGCTTTGAATTAGAAATACAATACTATATTAACTATGTTCAAATTTGATCATAACCTGTTGGTAAATAATATAATGAATTTTGGCCTAGAAATTGTGTATATAGTAACTCCATTTGTTTTTTAGGCGTCAATACATTTGTATCTATCAGAAATAATTATGAAAACCCAGAATAAGTATTATGTTTTATATTAAAAGGTAAAGTCAATTATGAAGGGTATTTTAATAGATTTTAATATTGATGAAATTTTTTTTATCCGATTTGGGAAGTGATTATGTGTGCCATGTGATCGATTCTGAGTTTAAGATAGAATTGTTGAGTGAAGCTCATAGTTTTCAATTTTCCATTCATCCAAGAAACACTAAGATGTAAATAGACCCCAAGGAGTATTACTGGTGGGATGGAATAAAAATAGATATTTTTTACTTTAACATGAAATGACTGATTTTCTAATAGGTTGAAGAATAATGAAAATGACCGAAGGGGATGCTTTAACCTTTTCTAATTCTAGAGTGGAATAGGAAAATATATCCATGTATTTCATGATAGTATTTATAAATAAATCAAATGATAATAATGTGATTTGGGTTATTATGGATTGACTAAATAAAACTACACATTTTTTCCCATTCAATATACTATTTACTTAGATTATATTTCTTAAATATATCTCAAAGAGATAATCTGGTTACATGGAGTTCCTCCCTCTATTTTATCTGACTATGATCCTAGGTTCATTTCTAATTTTTAAAATGGTATGTAGAATTCATTAAGAATTGAATTAAATTGCAGTGCATCTTTTCATCCTCAATCGAATGGATAGTTTGAGAGAATTATTAAAACATTGGAATATATGCCTCATGCTAGTTCAATGGATTTCTAGGGAAGTTTGGATCACAATACTTTATTGGTTTGATTTTTTTGTAATAAAAATTTCCATTCCAGCATATAGATCGAACATTTTTATGAATTATATGAAAATTAGTGTTAGAAACCTTCTTTTTGGTTTAAAATAGATCAAATAAAGTTTCTAGGACCATATTTAGTTAAAGAAATGTTGTAGATGTTGAATATTATTTAGAAATATATGAGGTTATCTTAGAGAAAGAATAAAATTTATGCACATAGATGGAAGAAATATATTTTATTCGAGGTAGGTGACAATATTTTTCTCAATGTATCTCCATGGAAAAGTCTTTTTCATTTTAGTAAAAAAAAGTAAATCTAGGCCCACATTTATTGAACCATATGAAATCTTGGTGAAATTCGGTTTAGTTTCCTATCAAGTGGTCTTTCCTATGAGTTTATCCTAGTCACATGACATATTTCATACTTCTTTGTTAAGAAAACATATGCCAGATACATCTCTTATTTAGATCCCTGAAGTAGTTTAGTTGGAATAAAACCCTTAGTTTGAGGAATAACTAGTAAGTATTATTGAAAACATAGAATAAGTTTTGTGGAATAAAGTAATTCATCAAGTTAACATTTTTTAGAAAACCTATGGTCAAATAAACAATATGGGAATCAAAAAAATGATATAAAGGAAAAATATACACAATTAATTAAGAAATGAATTAAATTACAAGGAAACAATTTCAAAAAGGAGAGAAGAATGTTACAACCCAGGTGAATTTAATAACTTATTATATTCCTTATTAATATTCATTAATTATATTTTGTATACTTATATTCATTATAAAAATATTATATATTTTTTCAATAAATAAAGTAATAGTTTTATTCTTATTAAATTTATTTTCATGTATTATAAGTTTTTATTTAAAAGATTAAATTATAAATCATAGAATTTTAATTTATAAAAATGTAATTCATTTTTAAAATCATTATATAAAAACTATCTTAGGGTGAAATTGTGGATTTCGATGAAATTTTTTATTTTCAATGAATAATAAAAATACCTATTTTTGTAAAACTATCATTTATTTTCATTAAATAAACTAATTCAAAATTACCAATTGATATTAAAGTATAATAATTATCCTTTATTTAGAAATAATAAAATTAATTACATAGGAATCCTAAATATACCTCATTTTGGTATAAGTTCATTTTTTGGGCTTAAAAACACATTTTCCTAAGAACTATTTTTTATATAATTTTGAGTTATAATATTAAATTAATTTATTCTATTTAAATAAATTGAATATTGAAAAATGGAATCCATATTTGAAATTAGTAGATCTACATTTGGTAAAAATTCTATTTGTTCATTATGAGAAGTAACCATAGTAAATATTCGTCACATTGGGAATGATAAATCAGATTATTAAGTTTAAAAATAACATGATAAGGTCTAAAAATATATTATAAATTGACTTTAATATGTTATATGATTGGTGTTCAACTATACTAATCTATAATTTGAATTTATTATAATTTTTTCCATTTTTCATTGAAAATCACTTATATATTATTTTATGTAAATATAATATTAAAAACATCACTCTCTTACTTTTAATATCTATGATATTTTGGGAAAATGATAAAAACAAAATTATTTAGTTATAAGTGTTTATTTAAAGTATTATTTTTATTTTGGTAATTTATTTTTAATTTTAGTGATGATATAATTTTCTTAAATGCTTACGCAACACTGACACAATGCTTGTGCAAGCTGTATAAAAGTTGGGTAAATAATTTTAAAAATTATATTAGTAATATTATTTGGGTGAGTATTAGAGTTAAAATAATTATATAAATCAGAATTACATATTAGGGAGGTTATAAGGTATTACATTTTAATTCAATTGTTATCATTTTTTTCCAAGTAAAATAAAATGAATAGTTTCAAAAATGACATTAATGAAATTTTATAATAAAAAATAATGTATTAAATGATTTAAATTTTTTAAAAATATTTTATCCAGAAAAATAGGTGGTTTATATTTTTAAATGTAAACCATGTTCCATTTATAGTCTATTTCCCTTTCAATGTAACTTTTTTAATCCCTAACAAGTAAAAACATTAATATCACCATAATTGTCAAAAGGGTTTTGTGGGATTAAAACCAATAGATAAGGCTATAATATTATCTAAAGTTTATTGGATGATATTATTTAAACCCATAATAATCATATATTTTGTTTATATCAATTTTTATCCATGTTTCCATGAAAATTAATTTATATTAATTTTATAATTTATGTAATTCTAAAAGTGTCCCTACCCTCACTTATAAAAAGGAACCTCCTCTCATCTATTCCCCATACTTTTTGGGCACTATAGTTTGGAAAAAATCTACCCAAATAACTTCTTAACATCCATTCCAACATTTAATAGTTATTATTTTGGGTATATCACCAACCATTGAGGACATACGGTGTAAAACAAAGGAAGTTGTTTGAAGTAGAGGTATAGATTTTAACATAATGATTTCGTTTTATCTTTTATTTTAACTCATTAAAATATTCTTCTAAAATGATTAAATAATAAAACAATTATATTCCATATATATATATATATATATTTTTATTTAAAATTCAATATTAATCACATTATTCATGAAATGGGAATCAAAAGCGTCGTTTGTGTATATGTCAGATTACTGCCTTGAGAAACGATATAATTTTTTTTATAACCAACTATCACAGATGGTTATAGTTATGGATTTAATATATATATATATATATATTATAAATTACATAATTATAATTATATAAATATAATATATCATCTATTTTCTTTCCTTTACATCCATTGAAAAATAATAACATTATTCGTGCGTACGTGTGGATTACCACACCCTCGAAGTGATGTGATTTAGTTTTCATAAACATATCACATGGATATTATATATAAGTGTATTTAAAGATAAAATATGATATTTATTATATAAAAATAATTCTATAAAAAAAATAATAATTTCATCAATTCCATCATGATCGTTGAAAAATGGAAATGCTACTCATGCATTTGTACGACATACAATCTCCATGATTGTCACATAATTCATTTTTACTAATCATATTTAATATTTGGTTTTGAAATTATAATTGATGAATTCATTAATATTATTCTTGATAATTTGGTAAAATGAACACTTTGATTATATTCAACTTATTGAAGTCATTTTGGAGAAATGAGCCAAATATCATCAAAACATCTGAGATGAATTTAAATGATTAAGTAATTGAATATAAATAATTAATAAATAAAAGGAATAATAAAATTGAAAATTTATATTAATAAAGTAAAATGATTAATACAATTTTATGATTTAGGGAGATATACGCAATGAGTCAGACTCAAGGTAAGATAAATTTGAACTTAAAAATATCATTTTAAACGTTCTAAAGATTTATTTTCTAAATATTTTTCTTTCATTTACATATTATTAAAATTATTTTACGGATTTAGTTATATAAATATATATGAATTAAGGATAAAATTTTATTTACCTTGTTAACTTTATTTTAAAGGTTTTCAAAAGGAATCTTTTTATATAATGTTTTGAATTTATTTACAAAATGAAAAATGAATGTTCTATTTTAACATATATGACGTCAATGGGTTTTCCTGATTCATGAACCATTTTTTTATGTTTTGTATTAATTTATTATATTCTATGTTTTATTCAAGTAATACCTCCTTTCTTTGTTTTGGGGATTTTATTTTTCAAAAATTGGGTTTTAAAGGAAAGGGATATATAAATATCAAAAAAGGTATTTCATATGGGGTCAAAAGAGTTGTTAAAGGGTTTTATGATAAAAATGTGTAAGAATAAAATATAATAGTCATGTTATGGTACTTTATCATTATATATGATGATGGTTGAGCCTAATACAACTTATATTATTGGTGGTCCTAATAAAAATTATACGACGGGTGAGCCCGATACAACTCATATAAAAGGTGAGCAAGATATATCATATACGATGAGTGATATCGATATAGATCTCAACTTCATTGGGTAATGTTCATTGAAATCAATGAAAATGTATAGAGAGTAAACTTGGGAAGTTTCTCCTATGGATTTAACCAGGCTATAGTTATTTCTAACGTGAGTTTGACGTGGGTTCTGAATATAATTATCTAAGTTTCCAAAACAGGTTTCTATTTTATTCCTATAAGTTTTAAAGGATTCATTTGATAAAAAAGTGTCTATTTTTCAGCTGGATATGATTTATTTCATACACTCAATAAAATATTGTGATAAAGATAAACATTTTTTGGGTTTTCATATTTTTCACTAGAATAAAAAATTTCTTTTTTATGTCATTTACTGAGTTTTTTGTTCTCATCCCACATGTTTAAATTTTTTATAGGGTTTTTAGGATAAGTAACAAAAAAGAAGAAGTTTTGTTGAAATTAATGAATATTTTCCATGAAATTTTTTTTTACAAGTTTTATATTATGGGAAAATTGTTATTGAGTTGAAGTGTCCACTTAATATATGTGGGTTTTGTTTTGTAAGAGTTATAAACTAATTCTCTAAAACTATAAACCATAATTGTCTTATAAATGTAAGAAAGTGAATTCTAGTATAAATAAACTATATTATATAATTTATAAGGCTGGGTCATTTTATCTTCATACCCATTATATAGACCACTACACCCATGCCTTTCTTCAAGAAGCATTTACCCAAATAGATCTTATTAGAATGTAAAGTTAGGATTCCATTTCTGATAATAAATATGTCACATATATAATATTATAATAATAAAACACTCTCACTAATCCACCTATATACCCAAGAACAATCCATGCTCTTAATAAAACAAAACTATTTGATTGCATCATAAAAACATATATTCCATCTATAATAATATTACTTCAATATATAAATGGATAACTACAACCTTTACACCTTATAAGATTTATTTGGTACTTAAAAACCATCGGTTGAATAATATACATATCCTTGAATAAATTTCCTTTGAGGAAATCATATTTTATATCCATTTGTTATATGTAATAAAAAAATGAGTTTTACTTGATACCCATTTCCACCAAGAATGCTTTCACGGTAGACACTCTACCATCCATGTTAGTTTTATTGTGAAAAAAAAATAGATACATCCAATGGGTATCACCATTGTAGGTGAATCCGCAATTTTTCAAATTTGGTTAGTGCACATGGTGTTCTTTTCATATTCCCTAAATTTTGATCGTTTTTATGATCAAAACTCTCAATGTCCTCAGAGTATATAGTAGGTTCATATTCTATTAATTCTCTAATTCGAAGACCCTAGTTTCCTAGAGCTGGTGCATTATTTTATTACATTGGTATGATAACATGAAATCAAATCCCGAAGGAATAATTAATTAAGTAGCCTTGGAAAAAATAGATACAAACATTAAGTTATACTTTACATCATGAAATGAAATGTAACATATTATTTCCATTGAAAACACTGATTTCTATTAATCTATTCCTATAGGTCATTCATAATATACCTGTTCACATCTCGGGGAATATTAAACATACGAAAGGGGTGTTCCCATATGCTCAGCAAGGATATAAAATATAGAAAATGCTATCATAAATACGCATAAACGTTTCAGGCCAGGTATAAAATTAAAACACTAGCCTTTTAAACATAAGCTTGTTAATAATATGGAACAAAAAAATCAAATAATTCAATATAAACATTCACATGGATATTCTACTATCTGAATAATCACATGTAATATCAATAACTAATCACATAAAGTTGTAATGAAAAATACCAAACATCATAACCATACTATGACAACCCTGCTTTTTATTACAAAATTAAACATAATTTATTACATAAAATTCACTTGATAAAACATAGAAGATTGAGATTTCTAGTGTCTTTGGGGATTAGGATCATTACATAACAACCTAAACCATGAAATACAACATCTTTATTGAAAACTTCCTTTACATGACCACTACATTCCCTCGCACTTAGCATTGCATGAGATAACCTGAGGACATGCATAAGAAAAGGGTGAGCTCTAAATCCTAGTAAAGGGATAATCATGGAATAACATGAGGAATACAATACATGTTATACAATAGGAATATCGATAGAGCACAAGATAAGAATAAACATAAAGGCATGATAAATCAGGATAATCATAACATGGAAATGTGGCAATAACACTAAACATGGAATTAGCATGAGCTAAGGCTCATTGCACATGGAGAATTAGTTAACCCTCATTGCACATGAAGCACAAATAAACCATAATTTCACTTAAATTAGCATGATTAAATAGCCATTGAACATGATGTATCATGATACTATACTTTACCAAATGCATTGGAGCACTATCAGGGCGCACCCTTCTTAAACATTTCATTTCATGCATAAGTGTGTCACATGGATCATAAAACATTGAATCATTCCACATAATATTTTATTCCATGATAAACTAATGTGGAATAAATAAATGAAACTCTTTAAACAATACGTAAATGTGCATAAAGGTGAATACCCTTGATAGAGAAATGAGCATGGTATTCACTACTCAATGAGTTTGGCTTGGAAAAGCGCAGTGTAATTTCGGCAGCATAACGGCGTGACATAAGAACTCATAAAAATGGTTGATCAGATATAAAGGGTTGTATTATCATATTTACATTACATGGACAGTAAGGGGTTCATATAGATACATGGACCAAAAAATATAATGGACTTTAGATTCATGATACAAAATAATTGCGTGAATGTAAATGAGGAGAGAGAAATTCCTTTTGGAATTTCTGCATAGTAATGAGTGTACATGGGAGGAATTTAATGAGATAAAAAGGGGTATACCATCATTCAAAAATAAATAATTCAGTATGGGGGAGTTGAAAAAATATACCCCAAAATTGATAATTTAAATTAAAAGGGAATAATAATTTAAAGAACATTGGACAAAAAATGAGAAAGGAAGAAAAACCCTTACTTTGAAGTGTGCTTAAAAAGGCTTGAGAGAGGCTTGAGAGAGGATTATTGGGAGATTGGGGCACCTTGGGAGGATTATAGATAGAGTATGTTAGATTTTGGACGAACTCCAATGGAATTGAGTGAGGAGGATGTGGGAGCCTGTGTGGGTTTATATAAGAAAGGTGAGGGAATTCTTTATTATTTAGGTTTGGGACACCTCACATTAAACTAATCTGAACCACAAACCAGACCACGGTTTTTGCCCATATTTTTTAGAAAAGGGAAGTGGAAAAAAATATTTTATAATTCCAAAGTCTGAACTTCTTAAAATAATGGGTCTTCTTATGTGGAGTTGAATCACACTCCCAAGGAAATCAATTTAAAAAGAAAATATGTTAAATAAGTCTTGAAGGGTCCACTAAAGTTTTGTAAAATAAATCAAACAAACCCAAAATCAAATTATTTTAATGGTAAAACAAATATTTGAATAATATAAAGTTTATATTATTTTATTACATCATTATTGGGTCATTATGATGTCATAAAACATATTATATATTTAAACGGTATTTAATTTTTACCCAAAAATTTGACTGTCTCAGAAAATTATTAAAAATTCACCATTGGATAATTTTGACATCTTGATTACAGATATAATATTCATTTTATCTAAATTATTTTATAATTATTTAAATTTTTACTTTTAAAATAAAAATAGACATTTATCGAAAATTCATGGGTTTTGAAAAAAGTGGATTTTAAACCTTAACAAAAATTAAAGTTGCGTTCATAAAATTACACGGTCATTTATATTTAATAAAAATTAATTTAATAATAATAATAATAATATTTTATTAAAATATTATTTAATTCAAAAATCCATTAATTCATCAAAATATAATTCTTAGTTGAACATTTACCAAAAATACTATTTGTGCTTTTAAAACTATTTACAAGGTAACAATAATAAAATGAAAGTATATTAATTATTATATAAAAAAATAATGTACATAACCATAGTGATAAGGTCTTGTAACATAAACCCTTATAACACCTGCATAAGACCGAAGAGTAAGGTGTGTGATGGTGATAGACTCTTGGGGTGTCTCAGATAACATTGCTCGGGTGATAATCTCTATCAACTTATACTTCTCTTATAGGAGGTCCCACTCGAGCTTAACATATTCAAGCTCGTCTTGGGATTGGTCAAGATCGAAGCCCAAAGACACAACCTCCTTTCCGAGCTCTGAAAAATGGGTTTCGTATGGGGCATGTCTACTGGATGAGGCCATCGCTTCCTTTATTTGAGTAAATTGGATTTGTTAAAGCCCTATATTTATACCAATCATGTGAACACTATTCAATGGATATATTAGAAATTTTCACAATTATTAATAGTATTTTTAAATACAAAAACATAAAACCAAAGAAGTTGGCATTTTGTATAAACATTTTACATAAAGAGACATTTAATTAGATCAAGAGGGATTTCCATTAATGAAAGTTTTGGTATTTTCTATCTTCCCCCCTTAAGAAATTTCACCCTTGAAATTTCTTTTTCCCACACTAAAACAGATGTGAGTAACTCTGCTTCATCACTTCCTCTGATTCCCACATCGCTTCTTCAAACTTGTGGCTTCGCCACAACACCTTGACAAGGGGAATTTTCTTATTTCGTCGAAATTTTTCTCTATGATCTAAGATCTTCACTAGTTGATCCTCATAAGAAAGATCATCCTCTAACTATACCTCCTCTGAAGAGAGTACATGTGAAGGGTCCGGTATGTACTTCCTTAATAGGGATACATGAAATACATCATGTACTCTGGCCATGGTAGGTGGAAGTGCTAGTCGATAGGCCACAACCCTGACATGATCAAGAATATCGAAGGGTCCGATGTACCTTGGAATTAACTTTCATTTCTTTCCAAACCACAAGACCTTCTTACATGGAGATAAGCGTAGAAATACCATGTCTCTAACTTTAAACTCAAGGTCTCATCGATGGTTATCTACATAAATGTTCTGTCGACTCTGGGGTGCCTTGATATGTTGCTGAATAATTTTCACCTTCTACACCATTTCTTCGACCATTTCTGATCCAAGAAACTTACGATCACCAACCTCATCCCAACATGCCGATGTTTTTCACCTTTTCCCATAAAGGGCTTCATATGGTACCATTTGGATTCTCGAGTGGAAACTGTTATTATAAGAGAAATCAACCAAAGGAAGATGTTGATACCATCCTCCTTTAAAGTCCATTTATCACGCTCTCAACATTTCCACAAGTGTTTGGATAGTCTACTTATATTGGCCATCAGTTTGAGGATGATAGGTTGTACTGAAGTTCAGTTCAGTATTCAGAGCATGTTGAAGACTCTTCCAAAACTTAGATGTGAATCTTGGATCTCGATCGGACACAATAGATAGTGGTACTCCATGAATCCTTACCACTTCCTTGATATATTTTCGTGCTAGTTTATCCAATGATAAATCCTCCCGAATAGAAATGAAGTGTGCATCATTTGTAAGACAATCCACAACAACCCATATAGCATAGTTTCCTTCGGATGTCTTCGTAATTCCGGTGACAAAGTCCATGGTGATATTCTCCCATTTCCATTCGGATATGGGCAATGGTTGCATCCTCCCCTTATACTTCTGCCTATCTGCCTTCACTTGCTAACAAATCAGGAACATTGATGTATATTCAGTTATCTTCTTCTTCATATTATCCCACCAATAATGATCTTGGAGATCTCGATACATCTTTGTGTTTCCGGGGTGAATAGAGAAATTTGAACTCTGTTCATCATCCAAAAGTTCCTTCTTCAACTCTAGACATGATGGAACACATAGTATTTTACCAAATCTCACAATTCCTTCTTCATTAACATTAATCTCTGAGGATTTCCCTTTTCCGATAGCTTCTACTTTTTCTTGAATTCCCACATCATCCTTTTGAACATCCTTTAACCATTCCAAAAGTGATGGTTGAGAAATAATTTGTGAAAGGATTGATTATGTTCCCTTCTTTATGATTCCCATGTCCATATTCATCAAATCTATGAAGATTTTATCCTTTTCAATTATCATCAATGATAGAATCACTGGGTCCTTTCTACTTAAGGCATCTTCCACCTTGTTCACTTTCCCAAGGTGGTAATGGATTTAGCAGTCATAGTCTTTGATCAGCTCTAACCATCTTCATTGGAGCATGTTCAACTTTTTCTGTGTGAATATATACTTGAGGCTTTTATGGTCCATAAATATTTCACACTTCTCCCCAAAGAGATAATGCCGCCAAATTTTCAAAGCGAAGATCACTACAGCCAACTCAAGATCATGTGTTGGATAGTTCTGTTCATGAACTTTTAATTTCCTTGAAGCATATGCAATGAATTTGTCATTTTACATCAACACACATCCCATTCCCTTCTTCAAAGCATCACTGAATACCACAAAAGGTTCTCCACTTGTGGGTAAATTGAGCACAGGCATAGTGATAAGCCTCCTTTTCAACTCCTTGAAGCTTTCTTCACATTCATCACTCCAAGAAAACTTTACTCCCTTTCGAGTTAGATTTGTAAGAGGGTTGGATCTATTTTGGAGGGATCACCAGTTATCCCATTACTTGTGATGATATATCCCAATAATGATACCTCCTTTAACCAGAACTCACACTTTCTATACTTTTCATAAAGATTCTTATTCCACAAGGTCTCTACTAAAGTTCTTATATACTCCTCATGATCCTCCTTGGTTTTTGATTATATTAGAATATCATCTATAAAGACTACCATAAACTTTTCAAGGTAATACCTAAAGACTCTATTCATCATTTCCATGATGATTTATGAAGAATTAGTGAGTCCAAAAGGCATTACTATGAATTCATAGTTCCTGTGTCTTGTACGAAAAATATTCTTGGGGACATCTTCCTTCTTCACCCTTACTTGATAATATCCCGACCCCAAATCCACGTTGGAGAAGTATTGTGCTCCATGCAACTGATCAAACAAGTCATCAATTCATAGTAGAGGATATTTTTTCTTTATCGTGATTTTGTTAAGCCCACGATAATCTATGAAAAGGCGCATTGACCCATCCTTCTTCTTGATGAAGAAGACAGGTGCACCCCATGGTTAAGCACATGGGCGTATAAACCCTTTATCCAGATTATCCTGTAGTTGTTTCTTCAACTACTCAAGCTCCACAAAATCCATTATATATGGAGTCTTGGATATTTTCAACACCCCAGGTATAGGATCAATTGAGAATTCAATATCTCTTCTAGGAGGAAGACCATGCAATTCCTCGGGAAACACAGTAGTGAATTCCCTCACAATAGGCATGTCTTCTAGGATGGTTGCCTCCTTAGAATCAATCATCTAAGCTAGATACGTATGCTCATAGGGCAGTAAAATCCACTCTTGATATGATGAAGATAAATAATATTAATCTTCCTCCTTGTACTTGTAATGAATCGGGGGTCAACTCTCCACATGGAGAGTGATTTCCCTCTCACGACAATTTATGTTGACTCTATATAAGGAAATCCAATCCATGCCAATAATTGCATAAAATTCCACCAGAGGGAGTATGATGAGGTTCAACGGGAAGTTTAATCCACAGATTATAATAGGGGAGGAGTTATATTCATGGGATTCAATGATTTCCCCATTTTTCATACTCACCGACATCTTCACTTCTATGATTTGTGGTGGTGCTGGGATTGTTCTACTAAAATATTGAGATATAAAAGAATGTGTAAAACCTTAATCAAAAAGTATGTTCGATATTATTGAATGAATAACTAGCGTACCTGTCACCACTTTGTTTTCGGGGTTTACTTCGGCAGTAGTGATGGAAAAATCTTTCCCTTGCTACCTTGGAGGTTGTTAGCTACCTCCAAAAACCCTTGGCTTAGGGAACTGATTTGCAAGATACTCAGGTTCTTGTAGTTGTAGAAATGAATCACACATTGAGTTTTTAATGGAGAATTCCTCTCTTCTGTTGCAGGCGTGGGTTTTTCTTCTCGGTTGTTAACAACTAGGTGCCCTTTTCTTGCACACCTAATTCATTTCCTCATCCCCTTCAGGAAATTTCTAGGGTTCTTCTCTCCGCACCTTTGGCGAGTGGGGTGCTGGATCTTCTTATAACCATTGGATTTATCCATTGGACCACCATCATTGAAGTCCACCTTATTCTTCTTATCCCCATGATACCCCTCAGATTATATGATCTCCACTTCGACCTTAAGGGCACATCAAGAAATTTCCTCATAGCTGTCGAATTCACGGAGCACCAGCGCTTTTCGCAGGCTAGGTTTCAACCCACCAAAGAAGCGGTCAACCTTGCATTTAGGAGTAACGGAAAAGCCATAAGAGTATCGTGTAAGACATGTGAATTTTTACTCATACGATCCAACATATTTTTCATCTTTTTTCTTGAGGGAAAAGAAGTTCCTTTCCATCTTAACCCGAAGGGTGCGCGTAAAATATTTATCAAAAAACATCTTCTGGAAATCCTCCCATTCCAACACCTCGATCTCCTCCTCAGGCTTCATATTTTTGATCAACGTCCACCATTGATCCGCTTCACCCTCCATATGATACGAATCTAGGAGAACATTCTCTTGTTGAGAACATTGAAGGATGGAGAAGATCTTTTCCATGGATTTGATCCATTGTTCAGCGATTGAGGGATCAAATGATCCATTAAAAGTAGGAGGCCTTTGTCTCATAAAGCTCTCGATAGCAACTTGTTCTTTCTTAATGGGGGTTGAACGTTCCTCTTGACCCATGTTTCTATTCAAATCTTGAGTTAGCTGAGAGTGAATCTTGACAAAGTTCACGATTCCCGGACCCATTGGATTAGGCATCTCATTAGTACAGTCATCACATTGATCTTCACGTCAGTTGTTAGCCTGAGTCCTCCTATTACCAGCCATTGGCTAGAATAAAAGGAAAGTTAGGTTTAAAACATAAATGGTAACACAAAAACAAATGAATTATAAATAACTTTTATTTCCCTAACATATGAATCTATTGGCTTCAGTCTATGTTATCCATGATCTACTTTCTAACATATATTCTTAAGCCATTTTTTAGTCCCTTAATAATGGTTCATACTAAGATTTTGAATTTACCAAAGAATATCCCCTGGGATTGTTGTAACCAAGAGTGAATCAAGGCCTATTTTCATTCATGAGTTCCCATTCGAGTCTAGCTCAAAGCGGTGTTTTCAGGTTTTACCCCTAGGATACACCTATGCCAGAGCCGCCTCTACCTGCTCGTATCTAGACATGGATGCATTTGCTTGATAAACCATTTACTCAATACTCACCAAAACTTAGGGATGTTTTTATTATACTTACTCTTTTCTCTAAGGCTTTACTAGGGTTTTCAAATCCTAATCCAAAAAATAACTAAACCTATCCTCTAATACCAACTATGAAAACCCTCCTTTTTATTACACAATTAAACATAATTTATTACATAAACTTCACTTGATACAACATAGAATATAGAGAGGTCTAGTGTATTTGGGGATTAGGATAATTACATAACAACTTAAAACATGAAATACAACATATTTATTAAAAACGTCCTTTAAATGACCACTACATTCTCTCGTACTTAGCATTACAGGGGATAACCTGAGGGCATGCATAAGAAAAAGGTAAGCTATAAAGCCTAGTATGGGAATAATCATGGAATAACATGATAAATACAATAAATGTTAGACAATAGGAATATCAATAGATCAAAATATAATCATAAACATAAAGGCATGATAAAGCATGATAATCATAACATGGAAATGTGGAAACAACACTTAACATGGAATTAGCATGAGCCAAGGCTCATTGCACATTGAGCAGGAGTAAACCCTCATTGCAAATGAAGCATGAGTAAACCCTCGTTGCACTTGAATTAGAATGAGTAAACACCCATTGTACATGATTTATCATGATACTATACTTTACCGAATGCATTGGAGCGCTATCAGGGCACACCCTTGTTAAACATTTCATTTCATGCATAAGTGTGCCACATGGATCATAAAACATTGAATCATTCAACCTAACATTTTATTCCATGATAAATGAATGTAGAATACATACATGAATCTATTTAAACAATAAGTAAATGTCCATAAAGGTGAATACCCTTGATAGAGAAATGGGCATGTTATTCACTACACAATGACTTTGGTTTGGAAAAGCGCGGTGCAATTTCGGCAGCATAACGACGTGACATAAGAACTCATAAAAATGGTTTATGAGAGATAAAGGGGTACTTCATCATATTTACATGACATGGAAATTAAGGAGTTCATATAGATACATTTCCCATCAAATGTAATGGACTTTAGATTCATGATATAAATGAAAATTTTGAATGTAAATGAGGAGAGAGAAATTCCTTTCGGAATTTCGGCATAGTAATGGGTGTACATGAGAGGAATTTAATGAGAGATAATGGGATCTACAATCATTAAAAAATAAATAGGGAAGCATGGGGGAGGTGAGAAACCATACCCTAACATTTATAATTGAAATTAAAAGGGCATAACAATTTAAAGAATATTGGACAAAAATGAGAAAGGAAGAAAAACCTTACTTGGAAGTGTGCATCCAAATACTTGAGAGAGGCCTGAGAGAGGCTTCTTGGGAGATTGGGGAACCTTGGGAGGATTATAGAGAGAGGAATGAAGAGGTTGGATGAACTCTAAAGGCTTTGATTGAGGAGGAAGTGGGTGCTTGGGTGGGTTTATATAGGAATGGTGAGGGAATTCTTTATTATTTAGGTTTTGGACACCTCACATTGAACTAATCTAAACCAAAAATCAGACCATGGTTTTTGCCCATGGGTTTTCGAAAAGGGAAGTGGAAAAAAATATTTTTTAAGGCCAAATTCCAAACTTCTTAAAATAATGGGGTTGCTTATGTGGAGGTGAGTCACACACCCAAGGAAAACAATTTAAAAAGACAAAATGTTTAATAAGTCTTGAAGGGTCCACTAAAGCTTTGTAAAATAAATCAAAAAAAACCAAAATCACATAATTTTAATGGTAAAACATATATTTTCTGAACATAAATTTTATATTATTTTATTACATCAGTATTGGGTCATTATGATGTCATAAAAAACATTATATATTTATACGGTATTTAATATTTACCCAAAAATCTGATTGTCTCATAAAATTATGAAAAATTCACCGTTGGATAATTTCAACATCATGATTATAGAAATAATATTAATTTTATCTAAATAATTTTCTAAATATGTTAATTTTCACTTTTAAAATAAAAACCAACATTTAACTAAAATTCAAGGGTTTTGACAAAAAATGGCTTTCAAACCTTAATAAAAATTACAATCACATTCATAAAATTATATGATCATTTATATTTAATAAAAATTAATTTAATAATAATAATATTTTATTAAAGTATTATTTAATTAAAAAATACATCAATTCATCAAAATATATTTCTTAGTAGAACATTACCTAAAAATAATATTTGTGATTTAAAAACTATTTACAGGGTAACAACAATAAAATGAAAGTATATTCATTATTATATAAAAAAAATTTACATAACCATAGTTCTAAGGTCTTGTTACATAACCCCTTATAACACCCGCATAAGACTGAAGAGTAAGGTGGGCGATGGTGACAAACTCTTGGGGTGGCTCGGATAACATTGCTCGGGTGGTAATCTCTACCAACTTCCACTTCTCTTGTAGGCGGTCCCGCTCGAGCTTAACATATTCAAGCTCAGATTTTCCTTGGTCAAGATCGATGCCCAAAGACGCAACCTCCTTTCTGAGCTCTGACAAATGGACTTCGTATGGGGCACCTCGACTGAATGAGGCCATCACTTCCTTTTTCTGAGTAAATTGGATTTCTTAAAGCCATATATTTATACTAATCATGTGATCACTATTCAACGGTTATATTAGCAATGGTCAGAATTCTTAACAGTATTTTAAAATTAAAAAACATAAAACCAAATAAGTTGACATTTTATATAAACATTTTACAAAAATATACATTTAATTAGATCAATAGAGATTTCCATTAATGAATTTTTAAGTCATTACACATACCATCAAGGCCTCATGAAAATACCATACATAAATGGGTAAAAACCCAATCTAGATTATCTAATTAGACATACCGATGAATTGAGGGGTTATAGAAGGTCCTGTCTATTACTTATTACATCTAATGGATTGATTTTATGAAAGGGGTAAAATATAACCAACATAAATATTCGTATTAAAACTAGAAAATGAAATCTTAATACATTATCCATAAACCACAAATAGTATAAAAGTAGAACATTAGCATTAAAAATATTCATTACCCCTCAAATACAATATTATAGGTTGCATCATATTAAATCAACCTCAGTTAAACATAGGATCCAATAAAGGATGTGGACAAACATGAAAATGTTTTAATAAACTCATGAGAAACATCTTTATAGAAATAACCCTTTTTACTGAAAATAGTTATTTAAAATTCAATACAATTTAAAAAGAAAATATTTTCATTGAAAATAATCTAGTATAATTGTAAAGGAATATTCAAAATCATTTAGTTATCACAATGGTGGAAAACTCCACTCATGCCGTATATGTTAAAAAAACATTCTTCTCAAACTCTGTCGAAAATGACAAACAAAGTACCTCGTAAGGAACATGAAAAAAGATTCCTTTCATAAAATCAAACATGGGAAAAAATTTCTTTAAAAAACTGTAAAATAATATTAATAATGTTTTGAAATAAATTCTTATGAAACATATACATGGATGATAAATATGTCCCTGTAAATTCTTACGTAAAAGCAATATCTAATAATTAAGATATTGTGAAATTAACCCTTACATCGTAATCTAATTTAGTCTACGGTGTTATAAACTCATGTATAATGGTTAAATAATTTTATTACATTATACCAGAACTATATCCATTATTTATTATATCATATATGATCCTATAATATCATTTTCTTAAAAATATTTCATTATTATCATTATTTCGGGCAAGAACTGCTTCATTTTCTTATGTTTATTATGTCATGTAAATCATGTTTATCATGAAGAGGATATATATTCTTCATATCCAGAATGATATTAAGTTAGAAAATATTATATTTATTCATTATATACATTTTCATATTCATTCTTAAATTGTTGTAGTGAAGGATGAATCTCATGAATTGTGGAGATGGTAGGCCGTGTGTACGCACGAGTGATGGAATCATTCCATAATGGTAAAGGGTAAGGATTTGGATGGAATAAGAGTTAAAAAGTAACAATACCATGTTATATTTTTTATTTAGTTCCTTTATGTTCATATTTATACCCTTCAAAATAAATTATAGACGAAAAACAGTTTACACCATGGCATAGAGACGGTAAACTGTACGTATGCACGCATGGTGATATTGTTTTTCATAGGATGAGTAAAATTGAGAATATGGTTGTCCCATAATCATAAAAACATCTTAAAATATATTATATAATGAATATATTAATTTATTATGGGAAAAATTTGTAAAAGGATGTATAATAAGAAAATAACATTGAAATAGTTGGTAAAACAATTACCTCTTCTTCGAGTGTCTCCTTTTGATTTGCACAAAAGGACTCCATAGGTTGGATTTCTGCCCAAATTTTTGCCTCTACGATTAAGTGAGGAAAGTTTGGAGGAGAAAAAGGTGGGTTTTGGTTGATCCAAATGGATTTTGACGTTTGAATAATAGATAAAAAGAGGTTCTATTTTATAAGAGAGGGGAGGGGCACTTTTAGAAACTCCAAAAATATTAATTTAATATAAATTGGTTTTCTTTTTAAAATAAATCCTAAGTTATTTATTTTGAGGATAATATGGGTATAGGTTGAAATACTCTCAATAAATACAATTTATTCATGCTTGTATTTTATTTCAAACCTTATCATTTTGATTTATCCTTATTTAATCTATTAAATTTTATTTTTTGTAATAATATTCTAAATATTAAAAGGTTGTAAATAGTTACTTATATGGTGTAAATTTTACATAAATGGAAAATTTATGATAATTCAGATCTTATTATTATAAATTTTTAGTTTTTAAAAATTTTAATGAGTTTTTTAAATAATCTAATAAAATGTTATTTTTATAAAATATCAAAAGTCTCAATTTTGACACTATTCATTACTTTGACATAAATTAAATTCAAATAAAAAATATAACTTCGAACCAAAAAATTTAATATAATATGAATATGTCATATTAACCTATAAAATATGTGTAGAACATTAATTAAATCAAATTATATTTCTTTTAAAAATTTGGAAACCATTTATTGGATATTTCTATTAATAAAATAATTTTTGTGTTACTATTATGTCATTATTAATAGAAATTATTTAATCTCTAAAAATTATAAATAAATTACTATTATGTAGGTAATTATTTTGTGTTTTTATATACTCTTTAAAATAGATGTTATCTTCTATTTATCCCTATATTAAAATTAATATACTTATATAAAATGAGAGTATGTCATTTTGTTACATTCTTTGATTTTTATAATATCTATGTCATATTCATGGAAAAGCTCCCATTAAATGATTATATTTTGAACCATGGTGATAAGGGTATAATCTAGTCATCCAATAGGATTTTGACATGTGTAATTATAATTTTATAAGACTTGTTTTACCTTTAATTACCTGATTTACCCTTCACCATGGTAAATAAATAATTTTTTTTCTAAAGTTACTATTCCCCAAAAAATTAAGTTGATCCTATTAGATCAGAAAGTTCATACTAATTACAACCATGTATTTATATTTTTATAAATTCAATTCATAGAAATGGTAAAATTAAATTAAATTTTAATCATGCAGATGTGGTGGGAAAGCAGGTAAAAAAGACTTTCAAAAGTTCAATAAATTTTTATATCTTATTCTATTATAAAAATGACTCTAATGAACTAAATTGGATTAATATAAATATAATTTATATATTTTGAATTTAAAATCAATTTAAAGTAATATAATAATTTAAATAAAAAAATTAGTTTTTTTTCACAATAATGTAGTATTTTTAAATATTCATAAAAAATTGAAACTTTTCAGAAAAAATACCAAAATTTCACCCTAAGCTATTTTCGGTACTCAAAATTATAAAATGAAGTCTATTTTCAAAACTAAAATTTATAAATTTCATAATGTGGTTAATACTATTAATAAACTCCTTTTTAAACGGTTAGTTTGATAGATCATGGTGTGCTCAAACTCGGTGTTGCGTGCAATGAAAGCTGTTGAATTATTTAAAAAGAAATGTACAATGGAAGCTTGGGGTGTTACATTCTTCCCTCCATAAAAAAATTTCTTCTAGAAAATTTCCAGAATATCACATCGTAATAAGGTTCATCTGTTTCTTCATCATAAGTTCTTCATGTTCCCAAAATGCCTCTTCCAGTTTATGGTTTCTCTGAAGAACCTTTATGATTCGTGTCATCCAATTCCTCAACACTTCTTCTCTAGTGTAAAAAATCTTGATAGGCTCTTCATAGTAAGACAAACCAGGTTCCAGTTCTACTTCTTTAGTAGTGAGAACATGTGTTGGGTCTGACATGTATTCTTTTAAAAGTGATATGTAGAAAACATCATGAACTTTGGAGAGATTTAGTGGAATTTCTAAACAAAAAGATACAACTCCACTTCATTCAATAATTTAAAAAGGCCCAATATACTAGGTACTTAACTTTCCCTTTGTACTAAATCTTATAACACCCTTCCGTGGGGATACCTTCAATAAAATATGATCTCCCACTTGAAAATTCAAATCCTTCCTTCAGTTACCGACATTTATATTTTGACTACTTTGAGCTGCTTTGATAGGGGTTTGAATAACCTTCACATGTTTAATTTTTTCCTCAATAAGTTCTTTTCTTATGAGTTTTCTTTCACTAACATCATCCCAACAAGTATTTTTATGCCATCATTTTCTATAGGATGATTCATATGGTTCCATATTAATACTTGAATGGATGCTATTATTATTGAAAAATTCTAATAGAGGTAAATAATGATCCAACATACCTTGAAAGTAAAGTGATCAAGATCTCAACACGTCTTCTAATTTTTGGATAGTCCTTTCTAATTATCCAACAGTTTGAGGGTAGTATGCAGTGCTCAAACGAAGCACAATATCTAGGACCTTCTAAAGAATTTTCCAAAATCTTGATGTAAAATGGGGATCACATTCAAAAACAATCAATAAGGTTACACTATGAAGTATTAAAACCTCATTAATGTAAAGTCTTTCTAAAAATTCAAGAGGAAAATCATCTCTTATATCAAGAAAATGGGATGATTTTGTAATACAATAAATCATAACCCAAATCGCATCATTTCTTCTAGGATTCTTTGGTATCCTCATGAACAATTACATCATAATGTCATCCCATTTCCACACAGGTATTGGAAGAGGTTGCATGACTCTTCAAGGATGTTGTCCTCCAGGAATTATCTATTAACAAACCAAAAATATTGACACATAATCAGTAATATCCCTTTTCATGATGTCCCACAAAAAATGTTCCATCAAATCTATATAAATCTTAGTTCTAACAGGGTGTATAGATAAATGGGAGCTATACGCATCATCATATAATTCCATTTTTAGCTTAGGTATAGAGGGAACATAAAGACTCTTCCCAAATTTCAAAATACTACCTTAATATATGAATTCAATCAATCTCCCATTATTCATAGATTTAATTTTCTCTTGAATATCCTCATAATCATATAGATAAATTGTTATCATTTCTAGTAAATATGGTTTGGCAACCATATTAAAAAATAGTTATATTTTACTTTCCATGGTTATTCCCATATCCATTTTTACCAGATCCATGATATATGATCCAATTAAACTCTCATTTTTTTCAGAACTCCATGATCCTTCCCACTTAAATAATATGCCACCTTATTTTCCTCCTCGAGGCGGTACTGTATTGTGCAATCATAATCCTCAAGTAGCTCTATCCATCTCCTTTGTCTCATATTGAGTTCTCTCTATGAGTAAATATATTTCAAACTATTTGATCAGTATATATCACACATCTTTCACCATAGAGATAGTTTCTCTATATATTCATAGAAAATATTACTATAGATAACTCAAGATCATGAGTTGGGTATATTTATTCATGAATTTTATTAGGTCCACTAGGATAGATACCCTGAGAGGGGGGGTGAATCAGGGTATGAAATATTAAAACAACTACCCCTTTTTATCTTGTTTTGTTGTTAGAAAAAACCCTATTTTCTCTCCTTCTCATTACAGAGTATGAATAAACCTTAAAGCATGCACAAGACACATCAATTTTTACTTGGTTCACCCTCACTGGGCTATGTCTAAGGACCATACACCGGCAGTGTTATGATGTACCAATTCCACTATAAGAGCACTGCTGTTTACAAGTTCAAAGCGGACTCAATGTCCCTGCTGTTTTACAACCACTCACAATTTTGAGAACTCACTACTCTCTGAAGTGAGATCACTTCTTCTTCAGAAGATCCACTCACAATTTATAGACCTATAGGTCTCTTCATTACCACTAATGAATACATACTCCACTGTATGTAGATTCTATATTAAAGTCCAAAGTTCATCCACTGATGAATACCCCTTTCCCCTGAACACTGGGCAATTACTTTGGAAATACCTTCGCAAAGCACCCTACTTCCTGAAGCTCCCAATTTCACGAAGCTCAAAAAATCCTTCACGATGTCCCTGCCTTTTTGCGAAGCACACACCTTCACAGAGTTCCAGCATCGCAGATCACACTTATTTCATGGATCTCAGACCATCACAAAGCTCAAGACTTCGTAAATATTAGTCCATCATGGATCTCAAGTCATCGTAGAGAAACTTCCTTTGAAAAGCACACTGAGCCAACGCGGAGCACTCAATTTTAACAGAGCAAGAATAGCCACTGTGAAGCTCCTCTTTCGCGAAGCACACTGACTTCATGAACCACCTTCGTGAGCCAAGAGAAAAAATATTTTCTTCGAAAACTCTCTAATTCTCCCGATGGGGTTGAGGTCTATTTATATGCGATTCCACTGACCCTCAATCCTTCCACGCGAAGTCAGCACCACATCTTCATAAATCACGAACCTTAGATGTTTTTTCCGAAATTCTCTCAATATTGAGAAGCACCATGGAAATTTTCCGATCGTGGATCTCATCATAATCCTGAAGTGTTCCATCAATTACTTTGTACCTCCGTCGTGAATCTCCATCACATTTCTCTTCAGCATTGTCGTTCGCGAAGCTCATCTTAATCACGAAGCATCACTGTCAACATTCTTCTGATCTTTGCTAAATCCAAACCATGAAGCCTATCTTCGTAAAATTCACGCCTTTGACATATTTTGATGAGATCTTCAAGGAAATCCATATTTCACGATGCTCACAAAACTCCAAATTTTGGACCCCAAAAATTTGTCAAACACTGGAAAATGGAACCACCTTGTATCTGTTCTTTTGTAATGCCTCTATATCGTCCATTCCTTTGTCATCGTTCTTTTTCAATATTAATTATCAAAAACAACTTTGGTACTCGACAATTCACCATGGAAACCTAATTTTTCAACAAACAAAATCAACCCAAAAATGATGCAATATTACCTTGAGGGATTTTTGCCCAATTTTTTTTTAAATTTCATTGACTCATAAGTAATAAATCTAGCATTCTGTATAAGAACACAACCGATTCCATTCATTGATGCATCACTATAAATAAAAAACCCATTATTTCAAGATGGTAAAGTCAAGATAGAATCATTGAATAATATTTTTTTAATTATTTAAAACCTTCTTCATACTCTTTTGTTCAAACTAATTTAACCCCTTTATGTGTGATATTGGTTAATGGGTTATCCAATTGGGAAACACTATTGGAAGAAATGCCGATAGTAACCTGCTAAACCAATACAAATATGTACCTCAGTTATGATCATTGGTTTCGGCCATTCGTGGATTTACTTTCTCTTTTCATGATAAATATAGATTCTATATTTCAAGATAATATATCCAAGAAAAGAATTTTTTTTGAAACTATAATTCACACTTTCTAAATTTCCAATAAATATCATTTCTTTTAAGAGTGTTCCAAGCATTTAAAAAGTGGTTCTCATCGTATTCATAGATTTTTGATTATACCAAGATATAATCAATAAATACAATGAAAAAAATCATTAAGATATTCCTTGAACAAACTATTCATTAGATCTGTGAAGACAGAGGGTGTATTAGTCCGTGCAAATGGCATTACTATAAACTCATAATGTCCATACATGGTTCAGAATGGTGTCCTTGAAATATCTTCCTTATTTACACACAATTTATGAAATCCAAAAAGAAGGCCAATATTTGAAAAATATTGATCTTCAAGAATTTGATAAAACAAATCATCAATATGAGGAATCAGATACTTATTCATTATTGTAATAGCATTGATTTCTCTATAATCAATTCACAGCCTGATTGATCTATCTTTTTTCGTAACAAAAGGAATTGGGTATCCCCATGGAGAAAAACTAGGGTGAATAAATCCCTTATTACTCAACTTATATAGTTGTTTCTTCATCAATACTAATTAAAAATGTCCATTATATAAGGAGTCTTTAATATTGGTCTTGACTGACTGAAAATTAATTTTTTTTATTATGATAGACCTGCTTTTGATGGGTAAGGGGAACCCAACAGACTTCAAAGACATAAAGACAATCAAACCCCATAATCCAATGTTCTAGAAACAAAAACAAATAAATTCTGATGATTAGTAAGTTTTATCTTATCTTCTTCCCTAATAATAGAATTTAGAAGAGATATAAGAGGCGGATCTAGAAAATATTTGGATGAAGTTTCTACACTAAAGATAATATATTCTATATATTCCTCACAAATCATAACTTCCTTCTTCTTGAAATTAATTTTCACATTATATTTTGATATACTGTCCATACTGAGGATTATATCAATGCCGACTATAGGTATTATGATAAATTAAGTTGATAAATCTTGTTTATATTCTATAATGGGAACTTCCTGACACATCTTTATTGCAATGAGACCTCCCTTAAGGGTTTTTAATGACAACTCCCTTGTTAATGTGAAATGGAAATATCTTTTTTTAAATGTTGGGGCCGAAGCCTCATTTATTATTTAAAGAAAAGAACTCTATCAAACTGGGTAGAGGGCGACCCATTACATAACATGAAGGCCCAAGACCAAGTGGTGTTAATACAAGGCTTGAAAGCCTATTTTTTTGCCCAAAGATCCCTTTGGTGAATAGTAATGCTACAGTACCTGCTAGAGTACCCGGGCTGCTAAATGAATGTGATGATCCAAAATCAATAAAAGCTTAAGAAAAATTTGAGGAGATAATTCATGTACCCACCACCACATCATTAGGAACTTCAACCTCAGTAGTTGTGACCATAAAAGCTTGGCCTTGATCACTTGGCCTTTTTTGGGGAAATGTTACTTGATTCTTATGAAAATAATGTTTAAAATAATCCATATCTTTACAATTGTAACATTAAACATTGTTAGATTCATTCTTTCCTTATAAATCGCGGGCTTGGTGGAATTTTTCTCAACACATGTAATAAACTCCCATCCCCAATAGAAATGTTCCTTGATGTTTATTTCCACATTTATTGCAGGATGGAAAATAATTTATTATAATCTTACAATTCTCTTTATTTCCCTTTCCATAGTGTTTAAAAACCCTCTTCTCCTCTTTATTTCCTTTAAATTCATAATACTTAAAGAATTCATTTTCTTTCTTGATATCACATGGGACTATATCTTTATACGATGAGAAATATTGTGATACCAATGAATGTGGTAGGAATGGTTCTAAACCATAAAATAATAAATTAATCTTACTTCTTGGGTTGCGTATGTATTATGCAACATGCCTTTCTAACCCTATGAAGTTAGCTTCATAATTTGAAACAGTCTCATCCTCCTTCTACGCAAGTCTTAGAAATTTCCTCTCCATATATGCCCAATGATCATGAGGAAATTATTTTTCTATGAAAAATTCTTTAAATTACCTTCATTCCATTTTTATACTTCTTCACCATCCATCATGATTTTAAATAATAACCACCATTAATTAGAATCTCCTGAGAGATGATAAACTGTCATGATAACTTTTCCTCCTTCATCACTCCCCAAAGAATGAAATATATTTTCTAAGGACCTTATCCATTCCTCATCTAAAAATGGATTTTTAGTCCCATTGAATTTTGGGGGCTTTTTTCTCATGAAGTGGTATAACATTGATCCTACATGTTCTAGATCAGGCTGCTCCATCTGGGTAAGGTTATTATTCATAACATGAGTCAACTGTCCCTATATAGTTATAAGTTGTGAAACACTAGTTGTAGCTCCTACTACAACATCATTATCTTACATAAGAGGGAAATCCATACATGGATTACGTGCATTGATAAAATTTCCATCTCTTCTCCTAGGGGCCATTTCTAAATAATGACATCCACTAGATTAGGTTATAAATCATAATGCATAATTTCAAAATACATAATATAAATTGAATATTTTATGCATATCTAATATCATAAAATAAAATGGTTTCTATAGGGATATATTTACTTTTAAATCATTCATAATGGTCTGCAAAGAAAATGTGAATTATCCTAAGCATATCCCATGGGAGTGTCAAACTAGGTGCGTAGTAACGTCTGTTGTCATGTACCAGGTCACCTAGAGTCAAGCCCAGAACACTTTATCAGAGTTATTACTATTAATTACATCTATTCCATAATTACATCCACTGTAGTATCTATATTAGGATGTATTTTCTAATTATACACACATAATTTCTACATTACCAAAATTTTAGGATGTTCATCTATAATTATCCTCAAAATATATCTTAGGGTAGTGTTCCTTAATTAATGTCTTTTCAAAATATAGTTTCCAAGGATTTTACAAAAATTCCTCTAATGACAACTGTTACAACCCAACCCCAAATACCCAGAGCTGGTGCATTATTTTATTACATTGGCATGATCATAAGAATAAAATCCTAAAGGACAGATAAGTTTAGTGGCCTTGAAAATAACTAGATACAAACATAAGTTTTACATTAAATTATTAAATGAAAAGTACTATAGAATTTATATTTAAAACACTCATATCTTTTAGAATAACCCTACAGGTCCTTCATAATATTCCTCTTCTCATCCTAGGGAAAATGAAACATAAGAAAGGGGTGAGATTATGTGCTCTATAAGGAAAAAAAATATTGTAGAATCTATCATAAATAAGTATAAAATTTTAAGGAAAGGTATAAAATTGAAACAAAAATCATTTATGAATAACCTTGAGCATAATATGAAATGAATAAATTAAATAATTCCATTTAAATATTCACATGGATACTCTACTAGATGAATAATCACATGTAATATTAACAACTAATCTCATAAAGAGGAAATGAATAATATCGGACATCATAACCATATCCTCAAGGGCTCATTCCAATACCATACATAAACGGGTAGATACCCAAAATATCTTTGTCTCATGAGACATAACGATGAATAGGGGGGCTATAGAGGGCCCCCACCATCACTTACTAAGTTCAATGCATTCCACTTATGAAAGTGGGAAAACATAACCAACATAAATATTCATATTAAAACCAGAATAGTAAGTCTTAATACATTATCTGTAAACCAAGAATGGTATAAAAGTAGAAAATCCATAATTAAAATATTCATAAACCCTTAAATACTACATGATAGGTTGTATCATATTAAATCAACCTCAATTAAACATAATATTCAGTAAATTAAATTTACATAGATGAAAATGTTTTAATAAAATCATTTGAATCTTTTTTAGATAAATACACATTTTTATTGAAAATAGTTATTAAAAATGCCATATAATTTTAGAAGAAAATATTTTCCTTGAAAATAATATTGTAATATTTTAAAGTAAGATTTAGAAACATTAAGGATTCAGGATGGAAGAAAATACGCTCACGCCATATAAGTTAAAAAAATCTTCTCATACTTTGTCAAAAAAGTCAAACAAAGTACCTCGTAAGGAAAAATAAAAAAAGATTCCTTTTATAAAATAGAAAATGGTTAAAAATTTATATAAAAAATTTTATAAAAATAGAAATAATTTTTTAAAATAAATTCTTAAGAAACATGGACATGGAAGATAAGTACTCCCTAGTAAATTATTATGTAAAAGCAATTCTAGATAATAAAGAGATTGTGAAATTTACACTTACCTTATACTCTACTTTAGTAGAGGGTGAATTAACATACTGTATAATGGTTGAATAATTTTATTAAGTTATACCATAACTATATATATTATTTATGACATCGTATATGATCCACTTATAATTTTTTCTTAATAATATTTCATTATTATCATTATTTCGGATCAGAATTGATTAATTTTCATATGTTTATTTTGTTGTGTAATTATTGTTTATTATAGATAGAATATATATTATTAATATACATAATGATATTAATTTCCTAAATTTTATAATAATTCATTATATATATTTTCATAATCATTCTTAAATGATTTAGTTTGAGGATGAATCTCATCGCGTCGTGGAGATGGTAGGTCGTACACATGCACTAGTGATGGTATCATTCTGTAATGGTAAATGGTAAGGATTTGGATGAAATAAGAATTATAAAGTAAAAATATCATATAATATTTATTATTTACATCCTTTATATTCATTTTTATAACCATCTAAATAACTTACTGATGAAAAATAGTTTACACCCTGGCGTGGAGACGGTAAGCCATACGTACACACACATGGTGATATTATTTTCGCAAGAGGGGTTAAATGATGAATATGGTTGTCCTGTAATCATAAGAACATATCATAATATATTAGATTATATATTTAGTACTTTATTAAAGAAACAACTTTGTAAAAGGAAGTATAATAAGAATACAACTTTGAAGGAGTTGGTAAAACAATTACCACTTCTTCAAGTGTCTCCTTTTTATTTTCACAAAAGGAACCCATAGGTTGGATTTATGACCAAAATATGGAATCTAGGATGAAGTGAGGTATGTTTGGAGTATAAATGTGTAGGTTTTGGTTTATCTAAACGGATTTAGAGGTGTTAATAATTGAAAAGGAGAGATACCCTTTTATATGAGAGGGGAAGGGTACTTTTGGAAACACAAAAACTATTAATTTATTCTAAATTGATTTTCAATTAAAAATATATCCAAAGTAAGTTATTCAGAGGATAAGATGAGTATAGGTCTAAATCCTCTCAACCAATAAAATTTATAAATTCTTGGATTTCATTTTGAACCTAATCATTTTGATTTATCCTTAAATGATATATTAAATTTTAAATTTTTTAATAATATTCTAAATATTAAAAGGTTGTAAATATTTACTTATATGGTTTCAATTTTCCATAAATGTAAAATATATGGTATTTAAGACCTTATAGTTATCAATTTGTAGTTTTTAAATATATTTTTTTTAATTTTTAAGTTTTTAATAAAATGTTGTTTTTATAAAATATTAATGTGTCAATTTTGACACTATTGAATACTTTGACTTAAATTAAAATTCCAAAAAAATTAACTTAAAAAAACAATTTCATATGATATTAACATTTCATAGAACCAATAAAATATTTAGAGAACCTTCAGTAATTCAAATTATATTTATTTTAATATTTTTAAAACCATTTATTTGATATTTCTATTAATAAAATAATATATGTGTAACTATTGTGTCATAATTAGTTGAAATAATCTAATCTCTATAAATTATAAATAACTTTATATGATTTAGGTAATTATTTTCCCTTTCCATATACTATTCAAAATATATTTTCTCTTCTATTTATCCTTATATTAGAATTAATATACTTATATAAAATTATAGTGTGACATTTTGTCACATTATTTTAGTTTTAAAATATATAAGTCATATTCATGAAAAACTATCCATTAAATGATTAAATTTATAAAAATAGTTGATAAGGGTCTAATTTAGTTATCCAATAATATTTTGACATCTGTTAGGGTAATTTTATAAAATTATTTTTACCTTTAATTACCTAATTTACCCTTAACCGTGGTAATTAAATAAAAAATTACTAAAGTTATTATTCATCAAAAAAATAAGTTGATAATATTAGATAAAAAATTCATTATAATTATATCCATGTATTTCCATTTTTATAAATTCAAATCATAGAAATTGTAAAATTAAGTTTAATTTTAATCATGCAGATGTGTCGGGAAAGCGGTAGAAAAAGACGTTCCAAAGTTCAATAATTTTGTTATCTAATTCTATTATAAAAATAATTATAATGATAAAAATTGGATTAATATTAATATTATTTATATATTGTTACTTTAAGATCAATTTAATGTAAAATAGTTATATAAATTAAAAATTCGGTTTTTAACAATAATGTAGTATTTTTCACTATTCATCAAAAATTGAAACTTTTCAAAAAAATACCAAAATTTTACCATATGCTAATTTTGATATTAGGAATTCAAAAAAGAAGTATATTTTTTGAAAAATAAAGTTTGAAAATATTATAATGCAGTTAATACTATTCATAACCGCTTCTTAAACGGCTAGTTTGATAGATTATGGTGCGCTCGAACTCGGTGCTGAGTGCAGTACAAGCTATTGAATTATTTAAAAAAAATGTACCATGGAATCTTGGGGTGTTATAAATTCTACTTCATCATAATTTCACATGATGAGCACATATCTATCATGTTTATAATTAATCCTACCTTAGGTTTGAGGTTCTTGCGTAACGTTATTAGGTTCTCTTTCCACAACTCTCTATAGAACTAACTAAAATTATTTCTTACGAATAATTATTATTTATTAGTTTTAAAATTTAACAAGTTTAAATTTCATCCCACTAACAACTTGACTTATGTGATCCTTCTCGGGGAAAAAACCACACTAGGACACATACATTATGTTTTTAATAGGATTATAGAAATAACATCTCAAATTTTCCTAGGGATAACCAATAAATAATCATATATCTTATTTAGATCCATGTTTATCAAAATAAAAATGTCTTATATATTATTCAAAAACCCAAATCCTCTTAAAATACATATTGAGATGTTTTCCAGTGTATATATCATGTGGTGTCATTTTGAATTCTTTATATAGAATACAGTTAAACATGAAAATTCCATTCTTTATAGACTATCCATAGAATAAAATAATAAGGGTGAAATAACTCATCCTTGATGAAACCATGTTTAATAGGGTATAATTAATCATTTTAGAAATATATCATTCCATTATGGTGTTCTTGAAGTTATGAGTTATGTAAAAATTCCAAAATCTTTTAGATTAATAACAAAGTCCGAGATTAAGTATTTACCAACCTGATATAATAAGAAAATATTAATACTTTTTAACAATCGAACTTTTACATAATTATAAAACCATTTTAACTTTTCCAAAGTTTCATACTTGTTTCACTTCAATAAAATATTACCATACTGACTAAATTCATCATAAAAATTAATGAAGTGCATAAAAACCTCACCTACTTGAGTAATCATTGGACCACATTCATAATTATGTGTATGATTTAGTAGTCTAATAGCCCTTACCTTTTACACTAAAAGGAAATTTCAACATATTTCCTAATAAACAAGATTTCATGTACCAAATTATTCATAATTGAATGATTCCAACAATCCATCTCTATGAAGTCTTTAGATTCATTTCTCATTTATAAGTCCAAGATAAAAATTACAATGGTTGGTGTGATTAGAATCGACCCATACATTATAATTATAAATTCAATAAATAATAATATACATATATAGAATATATATACTTTTTTATCATATTCATAATTCAATAAAAAATTTCCATCATCGATATAGAATAAATCTTGTCATAAATGATTAATTTAAATCCCATATTGTATGAAAAATATTTAGATATAAAATTTATTTTTTACGATGGGAATATAATAATTTTCCTCTAATCCTATACTAACCCACTTGAAAAATTCAGAAAATAACTGATAAATTAAAATGTAGAAACAATTTCTCCATTGTTTAAATTAAGATCCAATTAACTCTTTTTTGATTTCATACTATCTATGTAAAATTAACCATGTTTTTATGGACCGAAAGTTTCAGCATAAATTTGATTTTTTACCTTTTGGTGATTATAAGGGATAAAATGGTCTTTTCACCTATAATATGATCTTGGATAATTTTTACAACCACTTAGTTGATCCCTGAATAGGGTGTTTACCCTAGGATAGGAGTTTAGTTAATTTCAAATCCATTAAATGTTTTTGCTGAATAATTAATAATTATTATTTAATGAATTAAATATTAATTTATTCTCATAAGTTCATTCGTCCATATATTTGGAATGGAGTTTTTAATTGAGATTATGTATCTTCTATTGATTCTGGAATGGGGAGTTTTTCCTAGGTTGGGTGTAAACTCAGGCTGAGCGTCGGGCCCGGCTATGGCCCCCCATTGTCTTTTTATTTTCCTTTTCATTAATTTTTATTTTTATTTTTATTTTTATTATTATATTTTATATTTTCTTTTTCTTAATTTCTGCCTTGGATTCTCATGTACACCCCATGAGGATTTTCCCACACTACATGAACCAAAGGGAGAGGGAGAGGGATAAATAGAGAGAGAGGGAGGAGAAAGGAGGTACCGTCATAGAGCTCTCGACAAGTTGGATTGTTATGCGAAAACCATGGACTATAGAAATGGATGAAACATTAGAGGTTTATGCCCAAAGGTAGTATTTTTTAAATTTTAATTGTAAAACCCCAGAGTTTTTTGATTTTTATGTTTTAAATCCCTTATATTAATTATTGTGTCCCCTTGTGGCCTGATCTACTGATTTTGGGGTAAAAAATGGGGGTTTCAGGGTGATTTTGGGGGTTTTCTGTTCAGTAAAACCCATATGCACGGTGTGTGGTTTTGGGATACACGATGTGTGTTATTCATGTTAGGGGAAGATGAAGTTTTCAAATTACACATCATGTACTAGTTTGTACATGTCGTGTATTGGTACTGGGCTGTGTAGTAGGGTATCTGACTAGGCTACCCGTGTAGGGATACACAACCATGTAGAGTACATGGCCAGACCCCATGTGGGTTTCATGCCATGTATAAGTACATGAAAAGGACAAATATATGGATAGTACGTTTGAGGGATGCATGAAGGCACCCCATTTATGGTACATTCTATGTTCTAGTATTACATGTTGTGTACATTGGTGTTTGCACGCCATGTCCAGTGGGAGTACTTGCCCAGATGGGCCTTTGGGAGCTAACATCGTGTACACAGGGTGGCATGTCATGTACTTCCCCCTTGTAACCACTTTAGGGGTTTTCATATATTTTTTCCAGGGACTCAGAATTGGACCCATGAGTATTCTATTCTGATTATCTTCTCGCATAGACCTTGATGAACTATAAGAAGTTATAAGGACTCCTAGGTGGCATTTTAGGTGTTTCTTGAATGGATAATTTCTTTCTCCGATAATATTTTGTAGTAGTCTTCTAACAGTGATACCTTTTCTAATATGATCCATGAGTTATCTATTCTGACTGATGTTTCTATAGCTTTTCCTTTGAGGACATCAGCCTTGTGAGATATTCCCTTCTGTCCTATGAGTCCATGAGATTAGTTTTTATCAGGGATCCCTTGTAGGATTCCTCAGTTTATGTTTCAACCTAGAGGATCCCTTATAGGATTCCTCTATATTATTCTTTACCAAGGATCCATTTAGTAATGTATTTGATTATATGTTGACTTATGGATTCTCTAGTAGGATCCCTTTACCTGAGTATTGTTATGAGGGCCCCTTGTAGTATGCCTTTTTGACTTGTCATTTGAGGATCCCATGTACGATTCCTTATTTAAATTTTATCTAAGGATCCCAAGTTTTATTCCTTCTCTTATGTTTAGTCCTCAAGGATCCCAAGTAGTATGACTCTTTGTTTTAGACTTGAGAGACCCCATGAGGGTCCCATTGTTTGACTGACCCTGATTTAGTACATCAGGTTTGGGTAGAGATGGTAGTAGGTGTCACCCTAGAGACTGTGTCAAACTTGTAAGCCCATAGGGATGTGGAAGTAGTGTTGGATTTAGGCATTCAGTCACCCTCAATTTTTTTATTATGATTTCATATATTTAATGTTGATTCAGAAATGTTTACAATAGGTGGTTCATGGTTGGTAGTTGTTGAGCCTGACATAAGGCATCGTTCATTCTCTTTGGGATGCTCAGACATTCTTCCTGGGATTTGGATTCTGATCCATGTTATTGTTTATTTTTTTTATACCAAGAGGTACTAACTTGTATTTTTATTTTGATCCAAATATTATATTATTATATTATTGGGATGTCCATAGGCATTTCATGGTATCTGACTGTTGAGCCTAATACTATGATATACGAATATGGAGTCCCCAGTAATGATACTCAAGGATTATTTCTCTATACTCAGTTTAATATGTTAATATGATGATTCAACTATCTTCAGTTTTATATGGGATTAGAATGATTATGCTCTCCTCAATCTGTTTACACTCATGGATGATTACGATCTCCTGAGGGATAGGGATGATTAAGCTCTCCCTGATCAGTTACTTGATCATGGTGTTGGTCATGGAGTCTCACATCGTTGGATACCTAGAATGATTAAAATCATCCGTAGGATATGGATTATTACTCCCTCCATTGTTAGAGACTCTAGGGGTGAGAAACATAGAGTAACACCGGTGATTATTCCTTAAAAATAGCCTAAGGGTTAGACCGTTAGGTATTATCTAGGTTCTGAATGTTATGGCCGCATACAGACCAGAAACTAGGTCATAAAAAAATAAACTAGATTTATATTTATTGGGTAGCATGGAGTTTATGTCAGTGACTATTTATAGTATGTCTGGATGTACTTCCCCAGAATCCATTGTTTCAGTGATTGGAAGAAAGTATGAGTAAACCCAAGTGTAAGACGAGTATCCCCCTATGATGACATAACTTGATCAAAGGTATTTTTGACACTGGATAAAGTAGGTATATGTTTATTGGTATTATTAACCTATATATTGACTTAATGATTCATTACATGAGTGGTATGTCATCCAACTAAATTCCCTTACACAGGACGTCCAAGGGATCAAGATTATAAACCCAATGATAGAATGCTAATGGTTTTATGTTATTTCAATCACTTACTCATGAATATCCATATTTATGTATAATTGTTTTGTTATGTGACTATACATGTATACACATATATATATGGACTTCCATGGTGTCACTTTCCTAGTTGGTCGAGATTACATACTCGGGTTCGACTGTGGTTTCACATTTTTATTTACTTTTGTTTTAAGTTGTGTCTCATATAGGATGAGCAGTAGCATTGTAATACACTTATAACAATATATTTTATAGGTTCCTAATTAGGGTGTCCTAATGATATTATATCTCACCTTCCACTTCACCTTAGTGTACATGTAGAACTCATGTCTTATTTTTAGGTTGAACAGAGTTGCATGGTTCATTGGGGTGAGGCCCATAGTTTCTTGTTTGAGTGGAGCTACACGTGTGGTTCTTCTGATCAAGATGGTGTAGTTCAATAGTGTATGGAGATGTATAATAGGTAGTAGGTTCTAGAAAAAATATTTGAGGAGTAGAGGCACCATTTTGATTGGCCGACATCAGGAATTAGGGTCATGATACAAGAGGTGTAAATATGTGTAGTCTTAGACCCAAGGATTAGTATCTCTAGAGTTATATATGGGATTCCATTGTCCATGGGATGGGATTTATAATGGTTGTGGATGATTATGTCATCTTTCATGTGACTTCCTGACTAGTTATTTTGTAGATAGTTCTTAGGCAGTCAATAGATATAGTGTCAGACACAAAGGTGTGATCAAAGACCCCTCATAGAAAGACAAAGTTGTCCCTAATGAAGTAGATTCATAAGAATATATTGTCTTGAATCAGGAGGAGGAGCTAGAGGGGGAAATCTATAAAATCATATTCCACCACTTCTACATGAATGTAGTCCATTCTAGTCTTAGAGGCTGATAGATAGGGATGCGTGCAAATATTGGAAATAGAGGGCTATGTCAAGATGCCACTTAACATGATCCAAAGTATGATTTATGTCTACTATACAATATAATATATAATCATAAATACAAGAGTGATAATTTCTTTGTTATTTCATACATATTTTTAGAGAAATATATTCTTGAGGATCCCATACCCCCATCCATGTGACTAAAAATTCTACTGAAGGTGATTGAATGCTCATCTAAATCTTTCAATGATGAGAGATTTTTTTAATAGAAAGAGGTTTTTGTGAGACCTCATTGTAGCTGTGATAAATCTATATAGTGTTTTCCTTCATACAGATTGGTTATGTATAGTAAACACTCAAATAAACTACTATTTTTGGAGAGTGGGGTGTTTTTGATACGATGGATCAATATTATCCTTCATCAGAGAGTGGGAACATCAGCTGAGATGAGACAAGATTGTATGTGGGAAGTTTCTACTTATCACTCACCAATTGGAATGTTTGTCTCTATATATGTAAGACACCTCATACAATTATCCTATAGTTTTTTTGGAGGACTACATTGATTTTTTCCTCGAGGTTATTCTAGGGTTAGCCTATAATAACCCATCCCTAACCATTGGTTTGGAAAGAGCCATTGTTCCACTAACCTTAGGTGACATTCCCCAAACAACAAAGGTTGGAAATAAATGACGAGGATTTAACAAGAAAGAGGGGGAATGTTTTACCCTTTTTAAAAATACTATCAAATATACAAATGTAACCACAAAATAAAAAAACCCAAAAAATATAAAAAAATGTTGCATGGGTTAAACAAAGAACTCTAAGTATAACATACTAAAAAATTAGAGTAACAATGGAATAAATAAAATGACAAACACAATAATGCAAGAATCTAGTAACAAGGTGGAACCACTCTAGATTCCATGATTTAAAAAAATCTAAAGCTCTATCTTTTTTCAACCATGATAGCTACAATCCTGATTCTCTAGTAGTGAAATAATAAGTTTTACCCTTTCATATATCAATGAAATCCACATCTACATACTTACCAAAGTCCATATGCAGGGGGTGAGTAATCATACCGTATATCCAAAGCATAATTGAATTTTTCCACATGCTAAAAAAATGAGATTTAGATTATCTCATAGTTTTATAAACTAATTATACACAAAAAAACTAAAGTAGTTAAAACAATTTACATGATTAAATATAAAATAGAATGAAACATATCAAAGAAATTTATTATTATTTTTGAACACAATAGTCATGAATATTATAAATCCACTAATAGTCCATAATTTATATTCACATAGACATGCACACCCATGAGTTCCAAATGACATAATCATTTTCAAAAGTGAAGATTCTTCCACCACTAAGTTATCACTTACATATAATCATTGTCCCAGATTAGCAACGTGAACTAGTCCATTCAAAAAGTGTCTAATTCATATAAACACATTATAACCATACCATGATAAGTTCGCATGTCAAAATATTTCTTTGTTTTAGGGATAACATTAAATTAATTCATCAAAAACGTCCTGGGAATCACTAATTACCCATGTTCAAAGAACCAACCAGTGAGTCCACAATCTTGTTGTGTTTCAACATGAAAATTACATTTCAAAGTAGGAAGAAATTAGTTTAGATTTTAAAGAGACTTCTAATTGAAAAGAATGTTTAAAGAGGAAAAATCCTCCTACCTCTTATGATCATCGATAATAACCAAGAAGGGAGGATTAACCATGAAACCGATAACACTATAGTGTTCATTTGAAAAAGCTTCATTAGAGGGGGAAGTTCATCAGAATTTCATTAAACAAGCCTTGAATTGAGAGCCAAGTCAAGGATAAAGAGAACACAAGTTAATCGGGGAAAAAATAGACTGAAAATATAATTTGATACCCCTATATTTGTTTCAGCTAATTCCCTTTAATGAATATAACTTTACCCAATCATTGATGCAAGAATCTAGCATTAAAAAATGATTTTGACTTAAACCATGACATGGTGTGTCCACTACGCCCATGGTTCTCTTTGATTCAAGATCACCATAGTGACCAAACTACAATGTGTTGCATAAACCCAAGACGTTTTAGACCCACCACACCCTATACCAAAGTTTGGTTGGGTCTCTCTGCTCATGTTACACATCCAGACCCCTATAAAACTACGTTGAAATCCACTGATCAATCAAGGAATCCCATGTGTATTTTTGGTGTTCCATGGTCAGATAGTTTCCCTCCCAAAAAACCATTCTCTACAACATAATTTTTTGGTTCCCGTGGTGCACCTTAAAACATCCAAACACCACTCACATCTCTAAGTAACACACAAAAAATTCTCAAACCTAAATAAGTCCAATAAAATTCTTAAAAATTCTTAAGGGGGTTTGGAAAGTACCTCAAACTAGAGGTATAACATTCTCTCTACCCCCAAGATTTTCATCCTTGTAAAGATAGAGTTTAGCAGTAAAAATAAATGTTTTGGATATAGATTGTGAATATATTTCTCTCAATCTCAAGTGTCTTCCTAAATATATCCATATTTTCTCCATACCTAGACAAGATGAATGTATTTGATATAAAATAATTTATCATTTCTATGTAATATATGAATCAATGAATGAATTAATATACTTCTTGGAACAATAATGACATGATCCCAACTAATCACATGACCATGATCTTGCTGGTTCTTCTTTTGTTGAGAGAGATGGAAAAACTTAAATATAATAGTGAATCTCACTAGTAATGAGAATCGATATGAAATATTTCTAAAATTTCCCAGAATCTAAAATAGTCCCACATATTGATGACTATTTTTCATTCCTATCCCAATGATGATGAACCAATCTTAGTGACACATTTATAAAAAGATGGCAACCTATATCAAAATATAATGGGAGATTATTATGACCCACATATTATTTCTATTGGATTTGGTATGTATCCATATGATTACTCGTAATCTAAATATTTTTTATAGTCACCTAGATAAGAGTAGATCCAATTAGTAATGTTTCACCCGTTCCCACACAACAAATTTTAGGGTGATAAGGATGAGTATGCAATGCCTTGAAGGGATCCATACATATCATGTACTAATAACTATTATTATACAAGAACTAAACTAATAGAATATAGTCTTCCCATGAGCCTTTAAAGTCTAATACACAAGCTCTAAGCATATCTTCCAATGTCTAAATAAAACATTCTTACTTCCCATCCCTATGATGATGATATTCCATGCTCAAAGTTAACTGGGTTCCAATATCCTCTTGCAAAGAGTAGTAAAACCATGATGTAAATTGAGGATCTATATTAAAGACAATGGATACCAGTACTCCATGAATCTTAACTACTTCCCGAATATATAGTTTTTCTAGATCTTAAACCATGTTAGAAAATTGGGAGAAACTGTACTGAATTATTTAGTTCATCCAAAATTACCCAAATTGGATCATTCTTATGAAGCATATATAGTTTCATGAACCAACCCATGTTGACCCTGAACTGGTCCCGCGAGCTAGTCTGCAGCATGGCCCAAGGGGAATTCCCAATCCCGATGGGCTGGCAACCAATGACGTGGATCAAAATTTAACCATTGGGAATGATTTTGACCATGGAAAAAGGTAAAAAGATAAATAAAAACTAATGATTAGAATAAAACTAGCAGCGAAAAGAAAGTAAAACTGGACATACCTTCAAAATGCTCAGTAGGGTTTCAAAGATAAACCATAGAATCCAAAGTATCCTTTTTCAAAATAATCCATTAACATAAGTTGGAAATACAAATATAAAATTATGTTTTTCAAATTTTTAAATAAAAAACATGTATTTACCATTTTAAAAAATCCAACACACGCAACACACCATTTCCAAAATCAATTTTCATTTTATAAACAAAACCCAAAACAAAATATACCAAAGCTAGGCTAAAGTAGAATAAGTAAACAATGAAAGATGGAAATAAAATAGCATAACAGAAAGTAAACAAGTAATGAAAATAATCTAGTAACCATGGGTAGTCCTAAAAATCCCTAGAAGACCCCTGGATGTACTCAGTTCAGAACCACATGTCAGCGTATTGTGAAGCTCCTAAGTCTATTACCAGCTGGCCACCCTCGTGGAAAAAGAGACCAGCCGCACTCCCCATCTGACCTATATACCTACTAGTGGGTACCAACCCGTCTAATCGGTGCTGATAAGAAACCATCACTCGATCAACTAAAAGATTCCCAAGAACCCATGGTGGTTATAATAATATTGTGTAAGTAGGAGGCCCTCAATCACATACTGCACTTGCCTACCCCAAACACAAATGATTTCTATGCATTCACCCTTAAAGGGTTACCCTAGATAGGAGAGCCCCCAAATACACATTCTATCATTTCACATTAAACAATGTGCCAACTAGGCTATCATGTCACATCCATGTCGAAACCATTTTTTAAAAACATTTAAAACTCCGACCAAGCATACATAATTTCCGAAAACAAACCATTCTAAAAGTTAACACAACTTCACCCATGAGTTGGAAGAGCCAAATAGGTCTTTAAGTCCCAATCACACATTTGATCACTCCCTAGTTACCAAACAGGCCTTCACTCTTTTTAACCCACACCAAAACATGTTTCAAACCAAATGGAAAGACCTTAAATGACACATTAAAAACCATGTTTTCCCAAACACATGAAGCAACACTTTATAAAACCTCATTTAAAACCCTCTTTAGAAACCACACAAGGGGACCAACTTTATTTAAAGACAAAAATACATTTAGGAAACTAAGTTTTATAGATAATTATCCTTTACAAGTTCCATATTTCATTTGAGGGCACTTACATGTGTTCACTTAGTGCACTAATGGATGTGCTGATATCCAATGGCACACTAAAATCCAAAGAGAACATTTGAAAACCATTTACGTAAAACCCATCAATTATCTTAAAACCATGTTCTACCATCCACCTCAATTAGAAAACATAAAACAACCCCAACACCAACATAGAACTCTTTTTAAAACATTTTCTATAAGGCCACCGATCCATAAAATGACCAAAAAAACACACACCAAGATTATTTCCAAACATGATTTGAAATCACTTACAAATTTTAAAAAATAATTTAAATAAAAAAAAAACACTTCTATCACAATAAGGATCTCTACCAAATTCACACTCAAAATCCTCTTTGGAATTCAACTGCACACCCAGGCCATTCAAAAATAAGATTCGCAACTCCCACACAATTCATGAAATGCTACCAAATGACTCAACCAGTTTACAAAAAAATTTCAAAGTGAAAGTACCATAAAATTCACCAGCTTTATATCTTTTAAATGCTAAACTGAAATTTGATAAAGAACATTAAATATAACAACCCACAAGAATGATTTAAAAACTAATTCTTGCAAATTTCACCAATAGAATATACTATCCAAAAAAACTATTTGAAAGCATAATTAAGTTGCGAAACACATTAAAAGAAAAATTATTTAAAAGAAAGAAAGTATTTTTGGAATGCTTTAGAAATAAAAAACACATGAATTCTCTTACATCAAATCAATCTTGGATGTGACAGAACATTGACGGAAGGAAGAACAATATCTCATGGGCCAACCACGCACGCTAAACAATAAGAAAAACACACTATACACAACCCATGACAGTGTTAGGATTTAACCGAATTAAATAAAAGCACCAAATATGAAATGAAGAAAAAATTAAATAAATAAATAAATAAATTTACTAGAGGAGGGGGTTTGGCCTGAAAAATGGGAACGTGGTCGGAGCAGGGCAGAGCGTGTTCGCTTGTGTGAATCATAAGAGAGACTAGGGGCGTCCAGGTGCGTTGCTGGATGGATCAAGGGACGGCATGGCAGTGTTCCACTGGTTGTAGCAGAAAGGAGAGAGGGCAGACTAGTAGGGGGTGCAGCTGCTGCCAGAGTGGAGGGTGAGGTTGGATCGATAGGGCGAGGGCGGAGCGCAAGGGCGAGGTGAGGTTAGGATCTGATGGTGCGGTGAAGCCGGCACAAGGGGGAGAGGGGGGTTTAGAGTGGCAAGGAGGCATGAGGCTGACGATCTGGGTGCAACACACAAGTTCAGGATGGGGGCGGTGATTTGGAATCATAGGGTGGAGGGCGGAGTGAGGTAAGGGAGACGTGGGGTGCAGGGAAAGGTCGAGAGGCGAGGTGATGGCCTGGGCATGGCGGCAGGCTAGAGCATGGATGGAAGGAGGCCGAGAATCAGCAATTGGGAGATGAGGGCGGTGGGAGAGTGCGGGCTGGATACAGGAGGGCGAGGCAGAGGGCTGGAGGTGGCTGACCGGCTAGAACCTGAACGGGGTGCGGGAGGTGGAGGGACGAAGGCAGGGTCGTGTAGGGGGTGACCGGGAGCTAGGGGCGAAGGGCGATGGGGATTTGGGTCGGGGTGCAGCGTCGTTGCGCAGGGGTAAGGGGGGAAGCAGGTAGCTTAGGGTTTCTTATTTTTTTCATTATATAATAATAAAAATAATAATAATAAAAATCCAGAAATAAAAATAAAAATAATAATAATTAATAATAATAAAAATAATTATTACAACAACAATAATAAAAATAACAATGACAATAATGAAATAATAATAATAAAATAATAATAATAATAAAATAATAATAATAATAATAATAATAATAATAATAATAATAATAATAATAATAATAATAATAATAATAATCATCATCATCATCATCATCATAATGACACCAAAAATTATAATAATAAAAATATTTATAATAAAAATAATAGTAATGAAAATTAATTACAATAACAATATTAACAATAATAACACCTTAGTAATAATAATATTATTAATTAAATAATAACAATATTATTATTACATTTTAAACATTTAACTCACTTTATTTACATAAAACATTATTTATTTTAATCATTAGACATTTTCACAAGCACCCGGGCTAACGACGTGGCTACTGCCCATTATGCGGTGACCACACATGGGTCTGAAACCCACTAAAATTATTAAACATCGAAAAATGTTGAACTGTGCTCAACCCGAACCTCGACGAGGTCAACCGAAACCAGGAAATAGTAAAATAAAAATAAATTTAAAAGTTAAGGTGTGAAAATTCTCCCCACCACAGACACGTTTTTCCCCAAGAAAGTCACCCAGACGAACAATAGACAAAACAAGAATCCAAGCCCGATTGATGCTGAAAGAAACCACAACATAATAGAATGAGAGAACAAAAGATGGTTCTCCCCACAACAAGAACTCAACAAGTGCGAAAATTTAACACCCAAACCTACCACCCTGGAAGGGGGGAGGGGGCAGCATGAGAACTCCCAACCGAATCAAACAAACTTCTATAACACGAGCGAAAAAACACCTCCGTTGAAACGTGGAACTCTCGAACCAGACCAAAAACCTCCAATACCAAAGAAAATCATCTGAGAAGAACTTAACCCAAGCAGTGAACCTAAGAATAACCACAAAAATCAATTCCTCCGTAGGCACTTACGTATCCAAATGAACATAGCTAAACCAAGATCAGCCCATTTAAGGGACAAATACAATTTTAATAAAAACACCCGATTCAGAAAACCACATCCACAGAAACCAGACTTCTTGGATTATAATTGAATGATTCCATCATAACTTCATGATGAAACAATGAACTTACAACAATGTCAAAAAATTAACAGCAAAAAAACGAAAAGAATTTAAATGTTCCACTGCCAACACAGAACACTAAACCCGAACCAAGGGTTCTCACCCTCGAAAACTCCTGACTGTGTGCGAGCTACACCCCAAGACCTGTGGCTAGGGCTCTGATGGATGAAGAATCTCCTAGCTCACAATTAGGCACTAGAATCATCTGGTATCATTTTCTTCTTTAATAGACGCTTCCTGCAGAACATCTCTAGATGACCCATACAACCGTAATGATGACACATCTTCAGAGGGACGTGACCTGATAACTTCGCGTTCCCTAAATGTCCACACTGATGGAAAACCACTGAATGGTATGACGAACTAGAATTCAGAACCACTGTAGAGGAATATTTAGAACAGGTCCCTCTAGAACACCCTACTCAACGGATGGGGAACCTTCACAAGTAATTGGATATGCTGGATTTCGAACCATCTATGCTCTGAAGACCAACTCAGCTAAGAATGCCTCAACCACCAACTTCTAATAATGATGATCCCTATAAGGGAGGACCCACTCCTTGATCTCTGGATGAAGACCTATCATGAATAGAGAAGTCTTCATCCAATCCTTTGATGCTACCTCTAATGAAAAGGATACATGTCACTTGAAATGGTTAACATATGTCTTCACTGTCCATTGGCCTTGTTGAATACACCCGAGGTCTTCCATTTTCTTCATCTTCACCTCTTTAGGTATGAACCATCATACAAAGATGGATTTAAAGACATCCCACATCATCAAAAATTTCATTGATGATAAGGAAAACAACTCCCATTTGTCCAGATGTGGACCTTCGAACAAACACAAAACAGCACGCACTCTGAAGTCTTCGGGAGTTCCCAATATCCTGAAGATGCGCTCGACCTCTTCAAGACACTCTGATGCCTCTAACGGACCCCGATCATCATGATGGATAAGCAATGTCCGCAAAGGACCAAAAATTGAGAATGGATTATTAGAAACCCTGTGAACCTTTTGGGGCATCATTTTCTAAACAACATATAAAACACAAATCCAAAACCAATATCAAGACAAAGAAACATCATTGAAAGCACGTTCATCCAAAAACAAGTATCTCAAATAACCAAACAAATACAAACACAACCCAAAATTACCTTTTTTAAAACCCCTTTTCTTTTTAGATTTCAGAAATGCCTTCTCTCAAGGACAAATTCCAAATACCAAACCCACTTTTCAAACCAAATTCAATTTCAAAAATCATTTCCTCCTTTTTTTTAAAATATCAATTTATAAAAACATGGTCAAGCCTTTAATTCCAAGTAAACACCCCAGTAATCCTATGAACCATTGCACATGTATTCATCCTCTTTCATCCATAGGAACCAACACACACTACTGATACAATCCCTCACATGTGAAAATGTTCATAAAGAGTACCTGAGGATTCACCCAAACCATTTCTCTACAAATTTCCAAGATAACACCATATTTTCAGACCAAGAGGTTTTGGTTTTAAAACCCATTTCTCAAATTTAATTCCATTTAAAAGAAATCATTCTCATTTCAAAACCCCTTTTTCATTTTCAATAGCGCACTTTCTCCAACCAAAACCAATACAACACTCAACTTGCAACAAACTACCAGATTAATGGACTACTAGTCATACTTAACCTGGAAACATGGTAGTGGGCCATGCCCCAAGAAATCATCAACAACTAGAAGGAACTTAAACCGTGTACTCAGATTCTACATGGGTAACTACTCCATGTGAAAACACGATGTGACATCGGCTTGCCTTCATTGTCATCCCTCAATCTAAAATAAAACAGAATGAGATAAGGACTCAATTCTCGGATTACCCCTGGTGACTCGAGGTTCGGAATGAGTGAGTGTTCATGAAGCCCTTCCTGTAGCTACCTTCTGAGTCCCAACAGTCTTAATCTCCATCTACCACACACCCCAAAAAACAAGGGCCTCCTTCGATACCATTTTTTCATGAACCAACCCAGGTCGACCCTTAACTAGTCACCTGAGCCGGTCCGCGACACGACCCAAGGGGAATTCCCAATCCCCATGGGCTGACAACCATTTCTGGGAATCAAAATTTAATCTTTGGGAACAATTTTCCCCCTGAAAAAAGGTAAAAAGAAAAATAAAAACTTACGATAAAAATAAAACTAGTAGCATAAAGAAAGTAAAACTTCACATACCTCTGTGTGACCTTCCAATTCACCACCCAACCAAAGGTCTACCTTTCTCCAATAATGAAAAACTCAACCAAGAGAACCTGAGAAAAGGTAACTTGAAAATAAAAAAATAAAAATAGGTGCGATCATAAAAATGATCAGTAGGGTTTTCAAGATAAACCATAGAATCCAACGTCTCATTTCATGAAACAATCCATTAACACAAGTTTGAAATACAAATATAAAAGTAGTTTTTTCACATTTTAAAATAAGAAATTTTTTTTTTCAATTTTAAAAAAATCCATCACATGCGACACCCCATTTCCAAAATCATTTTTCATTTTTTAAGGAAAAGAAAAAAAATATATACCAAAGCTGGGACAAATTAGAAGAGGTAAAAAAATACAAGAAAAAAATAAAATAGTATAATGGAATGTAAAAAAGAAATGAAAATAATCTAGTGACCATGGGTGATCCTAAACATTTCCAGAAGACCCCTGGACGTACTCGGTTCAGAACCACCTACCGGCGTGTGGTGAACCTCCTAATTCTATAACTAACTGGCTTCCCTCGCAGCAAAAGAAACCAATGATACTCCTCATCTGGCCTCTATACCCTCCGGTGGGTACCAAACCGTCTAGTAGGGATTGATAAGATACCATCACTCAATCAACTAAAAGACACCCAGGAACCCATGGTGGTTATAATAATACTGTGTAAGTAGGAGGCCCTCACACACGTGACTCATCTCACAACCCTTGCCTACCCCAAACACAAATGCTTCCTATGCATTCACCAATAAAGGGTTACCCTAGACAAGAGTGCCCCCAGATACACATTCAATCATATCACATTAAAAAAGTGCCAACTAGGTTGTCACATCACATCTATGTCGAAACCATTTTTTTGAAAACATTTAAAACTCTGACTAAACACACACAATTTCCAAACACAAACAATTCTAAAAGTTAACACAATTTCACCCATGGGTTGGAAGAGCCAAATGAGCCTTTAAGTCCCAAACACACATTTGAAGACTCCCCAGTTACCAAAAAGCCCATCACTCTTTTTCAACCCACACCAAAATGTGTTTCAAACCAAATGGCAAGACCATAAAGGGACCATTAAAAATCACGTTTTCCAAAACACTTGATGCAACACTTTATAAAACCTCATTTAAAACCCTCTTTAGAAACCACACAAGGGGACCGAATTTATTTGAATACTAAAATCCATTTAGGAAACTATGGTTTATTGAGAAATATCATTTACAAAAGCCATCTTTATTTGAGGGAACTTCCATGTGTGCACCTAGTGCACTCTTGGATGTGCTGACATCCAATGGCACACTAAAATCCAAAGAGAAAATTTGAAAACCATTTCCTCAAAACCCAAAAATTATCTTAAAATAATGTTATACCATCTACCTCATTTAGAAAACATAAAACAACCCCAATTCCACTATAGAACTCTTTTTAAAACATTTTCCATATGACCACCAAACCATAAAAAGACACAATCAAACACTCACCTAAATTATTTCAAAACATGATTTACACTCACATACACATTTTAATAAATCGTTTAAACAATTAAAAAACACTTCTAAGTAGTACAATAAGGATCTCCACCAAATACACACTCTAAATCCTCCTTTGAATTCAAATTCACACCAAGTCCATTCCAAAATAAGTTACGCAACTCCCACATAATTCATGAAATGCTACCAAATGGTTCAACCAGTTTACTAAAAATTTTCAAAGTGAAAGTACCATAAAAATCACCAGATTTATATATTCTAAATGATAAATCTAAGTTTGATCAAAAAAATTAAAAGTACCAACCCAAAAGCATGATTTAAAAACTAATTATAGAAAATTTCACCACCAGAATATACTATCCAAAAAAATGAGTCAAAAGTATAATTAAGGTGGAAAACACATTAAAAAATTATTAATTAGAATAAATAAAGTATTTGTGGAATGATTCAAAAAGAAAAACACGTGAATTCACCTACCTCAAATCAAGTGCGGATGTGACAGAATACTAGTTGGATGTTGGTTATTTTCCATTACCTAATGATAATTGAGATATTTCATGACATGACCTGTAATATTTATTTTTGCACCTAACCACCAAAAATGATATTTTATTTCATTATAAATTTTATGAGTACCTAGGTGAATCGCCCATCTAAAATGGTGGTAAATTTAAAGAATCTATTCCTGGAAATATTGGGGTACAAAAAATCATTTTCTAAAAATGAAATGCTGATTTTACATCATCTTCCCAACCATCTATGGCCTTCCCACCATTTACGTTTAACCTAATAGTGATGTAGTCAAGATTTGATAATTGATGAATTTTGACTAAATCTATAAAATTAGGAACAATATTTATTATAAAGAAAATAGTATTTTCATTCTTTTCAAAACAGTCAAGACTCAAGTCATTAATAATTCCCTTCAACTACTATTGGTCACAAGAATCTATCCTAATTTAATTACAATAATTTTGACTCAATGTAGCATCCATTGAATTCCATTTCCAAGGTTTATACAAAATATTTAAGTAAAAAATCTATAGATACTCCAACAAACATCATTTCCACAATTTTATGTCTCTCCAAGAGAATATATATTTCATGATTTTTTGATTAGTTAGAACCATGTAAATTTCCCCAAAGAGATAATGGTTCCATATTTTAAGGCATGAACTAATGTAGTTAATTCTATTTCATACACCAGAGAATTATATTCATGTGTTCAAACATACCTTGATTCATATACCATGACATGATCTGCCTTCATAAGAACACAACCCAATCCTGATCCAAATGCATCACAATAGACAATATATCCTTGTCTTGGTTCTGGAATGACGAGGATATGTGTTGTAGTGAGACAATAATGACTCGACCCACTTGGGCCTTCCTGGATGGAAATATACTGAATGTGGCACCATAATCCCTCATCCAATAAGATAGGGGTGTGTGACTAGTGTTGATTAGGCATATCAAACACATGGGAGGACTTATCCCAAGGTACCTATACACATGAACACATATCCAAAGTCACAGACAATGATGAAAGGTAAAATTCAATTGATTCCATAATATATCCATATATCTATATCACACCTCAAAGTATGATTTAATTACCAAAAAAAATAAGGTCCAAATATAATCCCATCAAAACTATAAAAGATCCCAACCTGCTAAGAAATGAGAGGAATACTGTTATATGAATAAATCAGTAAGAACCATGGTCAATCAAGCTCAAATATGCTTCATGTACTCCTGGTTCACCTATGACTCCTTCAAGTGTCCTAACATCTGCATAAGACACAACATGTGTTGGCGGAGCCTAAATATGTTTAAGTATAAAAATACCTAGTATTTCACCCCAAAATTGCTAAATATAAATAATTAAAAGAGTAGTTAGCTCATCATCACAAAGGTTTGTCAATCTGAAAATGAGACATAACAATAATAACTAAGATCTAATCATGTCTCAAAGTATGGTCATAATTGCACTACTAGCCTAGGATTCCTACACACGGTTTCAAGGTAATACTCACTTGAGATAAGTCACTCCTTGAGTCTAATAACATAGATGGTGCGCATTTGAGTGGTGATTTTTGTTAGGTCACTCTATGAATTAGCCCATTTCAGAACTCATAAGAACTCGATACACAGATAGAGGATTTCACCCAGGGCCTGTGGGATATACCTAACCTTAGATGGAATTACCCACTATGTAGGGGGTCATACACTAGTGTATGATGGTCATGGAGATTCCTAAAACCCCACCTAGGGAAGAAGAGAATGATATAGGATCACACTCTGGGCCTCCTAGAAGGATTCTATAACTCGATATGAGACTAATCCTATAGAGGGGTTCATGTCCAATTATCGAGATAGAATGCTTCATAATACCTTCATGGGGATGGAGAATTTACCCTAAATAAGTCGGTCTATACTGAAGTGAACAAGTCCTTATACTTCCCTAGAATTATTACTCGTCATGTATAGGGTATACATGACTTGTATTGTCAACAATGTTTCTGACTACATACTCTGGCCCTTTTATCTGTACTTTAGACTATTCTCATGTACCTCGACTTGTTTGGGTACCTAGCCATTTCTGAGTACTAGGCCATTCATTTGTACCCTATTCATTACTGTGTACCTGACCATGTTTAGGTACCTGACTGCTTCAGATTACTGGGCCATGCCCATGTACTATGGTTGTGCTCATGTACTTGGATGTGACCATTACCATATAACCCATTGGTAAATACTAAGCCACCAGTAATAGATTACATGGTATGTGGAAGATACCACACGATGTGTGATATTTTATTTTTTCTGTAACCCTAGCCTCTACATCAGGGTACTAAAAAACCTGTGTTCTTCAAACTACGCACTGTGTAGATGGGTTTTTCCAAGAAATCATTGGTTTTACACATGGTTCTACTCATACATCCACCACCACAAGATCCAATTCCAAATTTTCCCATGAAGTGTGTATCCGAGATGAACAAAATCCAATCCTCACCGATGAAAGGATTCTATCTTCTAAGTTTCTAATGAATCAATCCTCCCAGAAATGCGTTATTAGAACAACATTCACATGAAAAAATAACCTCTCAATCAAAAACCAATGCTCCACCATCATCACACACTATAAACTTGTTGTTTATTCTTAACCCAAAACCATGGTATCGATCTGTTGTACCATAAAATGTTTTCACAATGATCAATTACCAGGTATTTATAAAAAAATCGACCAAAAGAAATATCAGTGATGAATGTGTGGAGAATGAAGAGAGTTTATGTTATGAATATAACTTCTAGGTATTTTACATAAGTAGGATTAAATAGAGGAGGTTAGTTTTTTAGATATTTAATAAATAAATAAATAAATAAATAAATAAATAAATTATTTATTTATATATAAATCCATCCATTGTTACACTAAATACTAATACCTGAAACATAAAAATATTATGTCATACTATGGGTAAAACCCACATTAAATGTTTAATTTAAGTCTTATATTTCTAATACAAGACTCCATTTGGGAGGTATTATATTATTTCATAAAAAAAGGATATGCGTGCGATAATATATTTAATATTTTATTACATAAAAATAAAAACATCATCGTGCTCTAGAATCTCATGATGAATCAATTTTTGGATTTTGAAATATTACAAAGTTTTACAATGAAAAATAGAGTCATTAAATTCTCCCCACCTCATGTATTTTCATCCCAAAAATAAAAAAATGACTAAAATAGATGAGGATACATGGATTATATTTAGTTATCCTACTCTCAGGTTCTCTCTGGAAGATTCTCGTACTAACACTAGACAACACCAAGGGATTTAATCACTGATGGGATGATCCTAGATCTATACCAGGTACATTGTGAAGTTAGCTTCATCCTTATTTTCTATATCTCTCTAGTCGATAACATGTGGAGGGTCATGCACATACATCCTTAGATGCGACATGTGGAATTTGACATTGTACCTAGTATAACTATGGAAGTAGGTCCAAGTTGTATGCCAACTCACCAATCCAACACAACATCTATAAAGGTATCATGAATCTCTAAGATAAATGGACACTATGGACAAATTTTTTTAACCCTCACTAAGGAGATACCTTCAGGAATACATGGTCTCCCTTATAAATATCTAAATACCTCTATCATTGATCTACATAAGACTTATAATAGCTTGGGGTATTCCTCATATACCCCCAGTTGATCGTCACATTCTCTGTTATAGATCTCACCAACCATGGGCCGATGAATGCTGATTATCTTGGATTAGTTCATTGTAGTGGTGACCTACATGATCTCTCATACAAGGCCTCAAATAGTAACATGAAAATAGTAGATTGGTAATAGTTTTTATATGGAAACTATAACAAGGGTAGTTGATCCTCACAATTATGTCCACAAACCAACATGAAAGCCTGAAGCATTTCCTGCAACACCTGAATAGTTTTCTTAGTCTGGTGTTCTATTCAAGGGTTAAATTCTATGCTCAAAGAAAACTATGTCCCAAAGTCTAGTTAAAATCATATGCACAATTGTGACATGAATCAGACATCACAGTATGAAACAATTAACATGGGAACTCTATTAATTCAGACTATGAAAAATAATGGAATCACATGTTCTCTAGTGAACTCTACCCTTAAATGGCTAGTAATTGGGCTCAAATGGCCAGTTTGTTTATGATTACCTAGTTGGAATCATGTAATATAGTTGACCATGGATGTACCATAAAAAATTAAATAGAGATACTATCTCACATCCACTCTAGTGCCTCAAGGGGTTGAGCTAAACCTGCTGAAACCTAGTGCTCTGCCTTCACCTATTGACTAGTGAGGCATCAAGAGTCAAACTATGGTACAAACTTCTTCATTTATGGACACCAAAACTAAAACCAATGTTCCTAGTACGTATTCAACACAAATGGATGTACTACTAAGGGGATGTATGGAACTCCCTTATATCCTCCACTTAAAGAATCGCTAGTACCATTGTCCGCCCACTGTGATGGATGACGTAATCCTCAACTTTGTGAAATCCATATAGAGCACATCCAGTGAATATATGAAGAAAAAAGGTCTCACACTTTGTATCTCCTAGATGAACCTCCCTAAAAAACTATATAAGTGGTGGGGTAAAAACCATTGAATAAAGGTAATGTTCACCATCATCGTCTACTAAAGATTACTACAATGAGGCTAATTGCTCTGAAGCCACATGTAATAATTGTGAAAAAAATATTGTGTTGAGAGAATCATCCACAAATTTCCACTTCCTAGGATTGTATACTATCTCGATTAAATAATACTATTAGAACTCTAGTCGTCTCCTCAATATCAATACTAGATCCATCTATGAAAAGATATACTTAAGACTCTTGTAATTGGATTAGATGGTGAACCACTAACCCATATGGTAGTGTCGAAACACCTATAGGGAAAATTACAATGCTTCCAACTGATGATCATGGGTAATATTGTTCTTCTATTAGGGTCTTACCTACCGATACCCATAGATAATCACTAACTTAATATAATTATCATACATCGAAAACTAGTACCATAAGAACCACAAAACACCACATACTCAATACCCTCCTTTGGATATCTCAAGATAGAAATGCTATTTAAAATCTACCACAACACCATAAAATCCTACTAAAAATATTATTCCACATGAAAGGATAATCTTTCTTGGTCAATTAAATAAAAAATGTTTCAGTCCTAGAGAAATTAGGTAAAATTATTTAATGGTGGCCTAACAACCCATAACATCTATACACCTCAGTTACATTCTTGGGTGGCTCCCAAGATAACACTACCTAAAACTTCACTAATTCCACTACTACTCCCTCATTTGAGATGAAATTTCCTATAATGTGGACCTCTCAAATCCATAACTAACACATTAAGAGATTGTCATAATGATAGTGCTCTTATAGTATGTCTAGGACCACCCTACAGTATCTCAGATGCTCCTCCTTAGACACTGAGTATAATAGGATGTCATCGATGAAGACCACCATGAACTGATCTAAAATGGGTGAATGATCCCATTGTTCAATCCCATGAACACTTCTGGGGGGGGGGGGTTCATCTTGTTTAAAGGCATCACCAAGTACTAATAGTTGCCATAATGGTATTAGAGTTCCATATTTGGTATAATGTCATCACAAACTTAGAGTTGTTGATAACATGATCAAATGCTATTATTTGATAACCATATCTACACCTTTTGTTAGTAAAAGATGCCATATATTCTAAATTGTGGAAAAATATTCTTGATAGTCACCTGATTCAGGTGATGTTCATGAAAAAATAACCTAAATCTCTTATCCACCATCTCAGTGACCAACAATGGGGCTTCATAGGGGAAAAACAGGGGCTGATAAAGCCCTTCATCTGCAACTCCTACAAATTCACCTTTAGATAAGAAAGATAATTGGTAGCCATCGTATTTTCTACCATAAATATTAGGGTAGTCCTTGGGTGCAAGTATATGTAAAATTTAATCTCTTTATGGGGAGGTAATCCCAACACGTCCTCAGTGAAGATATCCCCATAATCTGACACCAATAAAGGAAATCCAAATCTCATAAAATCTGCTACTCTAAGGGTAATACTATCGAGGTGATGAGTAATCTATTTTATACTTTTGTATATGATCCCATACTTCTTTTTCTGGATTTCCTTCAAACTAATGAAGGAAAACCTCATCTCATCAACACAGTTTCACAACATCCTCCACCTGAAATAGTCTATCTATGCATGAATAGTGGATAACTAGTCCATACCATAGATAACATCATAAGGCCTCATCACTTAATAAAGGAGATACCATGAGAATATCACTCATATAAGAGTCATATCTCACTATCAATAGAAGTGTGTGATATTAGAATCTCGTTATGAAAGAGTCTCTAAGCACAAGGGTTGAGTTGAAGGCTCAACCAGAATCAATTCGTCTCAAATAAGAGTTTTGAAAATAAAGGAATGGAACATATATGTTTCAATAAATACTGATTCTAAGGTATAAAAGATATATATTATCCCTCTAAACACCCATGGAGCCTTTGAGTCTTAGGTATCCATTTCTTGTAGTTATCCCCATCTCTAAGCCTGGTGTGGACCACCTGAGGGTGGTGGTGGTAATAGATCACACTATCTTCCACCTAAAATTTGTATCCCAGCTCTTATGACATATATTCCACAATATATTACTCCTTATTCATTCAACTATCACTTTATTTGTGGTCATTCAACCTTATCTTTATTATAAGTATGGTGGTTTAGACAATCCTACACGAGATGTACCCAATCATCATAATAGTAACACCACATCTCCCTTGGATAAATAAAAGTTTCTTGACATACCTAAACAATTGAACCTATATCCTAAGATTGTCTCTAGAAAAAACTAGCACTCCTATATTCATGAGTTAGACATATTCTACCACCTAGAAAATTCATAGATCCAGGGTGCCCACTACCAACACCAACATTCATCCACTACACCTCTAAGAATCTCTACACCACCAAAGTTCACTTGAGCACTCCAAAATATGTTGGAAGGAAATGATATGTCTCAAAATCCTAAATATCTCAATCTAGACTATTATAGATGGTCTGATATTTAAATAAAACAACTTTAACCACATATATATAGAATCACAAGTGGTTAGTGAACCTTGAATAATGCTCTACCAGAATCATGCTACCCTGATGAAGCTAAAGAAGCTCCTAGACATGCACTGATCACAATGTATTAGGGTATAAATACTCTATAAAAATTTAATCAAACTATATCCATGAAGGATTCACCTCACTATATGTCAGATTCACCATAATCCACCATTACCCAATAGAATCATGAAGTAGGCTCACGCTAGGACCACCATCTGACCTGGAGGTGTCCTGACAAGGCATAAAACTCATGTAACTATCTAATTATAGTACTAATATTCTTGAGGGTATGAATATCCTATAACCCCAATGGTTTACAATTATTGTAACCCATGAGGTTTACCCATCCTATAAGCATGATCATTCGGTACGTCTGATGCAACCTTCTACTTGTCGGGTGGTGGCAAGGTTGAAAAACTACTCAAAGGTGGAACCTTCAGAATATGTCCTTATATAGAAGCCTCATCACTAATTGAATTATCCTTATGATATTATAGTGTAATAAAATTTGAAAATAATTTAGGAGGAATATCTAAATAGATAAGATGTACCATTGTCAGGAGTATATCTGTGGTGATGATTCAAGAAGGACATGGAAACCATACTCATTCCTATATCAGGAATGTACCAATTTTTTTCCTAAAACCAATGCCTATATGTACCACATAAACAAGAAGGATATTATATTCCTAGAGAATGGATATGTTGACTTCCTCACTAATAATATATTCCATGTCTTGAGACCCAAAATCAAAACAAATTTACACTATTTCCCTAGTTCCCAAGCAAAACTTCCAAGCTAAAAAAACCAAAATATGATCCATTGATGAAGGTTTTGTGATAACAATCTATCATGAATTGACCCACTTAATCCCACATGGATAGTATTAAGTATAATATGACATCCCAAGACCACTTCTAAAAGGAAATGGGTTGGGTACCAGTGTTGAGTAGGCATATCACACACACAGGAGGCCCTAGCCTAAGGTAAAAATATAGATGCACACATCTCCAAATACCCATACAATTTTGAAAGGTAAAATACAAATGATACCATAATCCATGTATATATATCCCACCTTATAGTAAGTATTAGGTATTTGAAATCATCCGAGCCAAATACAAGCCCACCAAAACTATATAATAATTCAACCTACTTATAAAGGAGGAGACTTCTATCAAATGAAACATATAGTACAAAACATGGTCTGTCTAGATTAACTATGCTCTATCTACTCATGGTCCACGTAGGACTCCATCAAATGACATGTATTTTTCATAAGACATATCATATGCAGGAAGATCCCATGTAGGGGTGAGTATAACAATACTTAGTAGGACACCCCAAAATCACCAAACATAAAACATCAAGAATGTATTCATCTTATCATCACAAAGGTATATCATTCATAAAAGGAGACATAATAGTAAAAACCCAAATTTAAAAAATCTCAATTTAAGGTCATAATATACATATTATTTTTGGAATTTTACATGCATTTTCAAGGTAATACTCATCCAAGAGAACTCACTCCATGAGTCTGATAACATTGATAGTGCTCATCCAAGATGTCATGCCAACTAAGACTCACCATGAATAAGTAAATTCTAGAACATAATATATCTCGATACATATATAGAGGATTTAAACATAGGACTTATCGGGCATAATTGAACCTATATATAAAAACATGTGGAGTAGGGGATTGTACTCTTATATATGTCAGTCATGAAAATTCCTAAAACCCCACCTAGGGATGAAGTGAATGATATAGGATCACACTTCAAAACTCATAAATGGATTATGTTACTTTATCTAAAACTAATACCATAAAGGGGGTCACATCCAATTCTCAGGATGTGATGAACCATACTACCCTCATGATTATGGACCAAGGGAACAAACCCTAATAAAACTAGTCTATATTGAAGAGAAAAAGGGCCTCAAACAACCCTAGAAAATGTAAATAGACTGTATAGGGTATAAATGGTGATTATTCTATATTATAGGTCTAGTAATTTACTCCATATTTTTCCTAGGTAGTTCAGGTCGTGCTTGTGCACCTAGCTATGTATGGGTACCTGACCATTTTTGAGTACCAGGTTGTGCCCGTGTACTATAGTTGTGCCCATGTACCTAGCCATTTCTGGGTACATATCAATTTTCAAGTATCAATTCATTCTTGTTTGCATTGTCCATGACCATGTACCTCACAATATTTTTCCAATCTACCCCATGGGTGAACACTAAGCTTCCAGTAATGGGTTACATGGGGGGTGGTGGATCAAATATGACATTTGATATTTTCCTCTATGAAACACTCTCCACCTCAGGCATGGTACTGCATGGTTTGTGTTATTTAGACCACACACCATGTAGTGGTTTTTTTATCAGAACACATTGGTTTTCCATGTTGTTTTTCTCACACCACTTTTATAACTAGATCCTATAACAATATCATCCAAAAAATATAGATATGATTTTACTAAAATCCAATATTCATTGCAGGTTGGATTCTGGCATTATATTTTTTTGTGAATCAATACTCATAGTACATTCTCATCTAAACATCATTCCTATGAAAAAATGGTATACCATTCAAATCTTAGAGATCCACGATCATCACACACTATTACCATGATTTGGATTATAAACATGAACTTATGGTATCGATTTGTTGCACCAAAGAATGGTTTCATAATGATTAATTACATGGTATTTGTTAAACCATTGAACAAAAAATTATCGGTGAAGAACGCATGAAGAACGGTGGGAGAAATGCACTAAACATAAAAATTATGGATGAACCTCATCCATTTTTCATCTTGGTCTGAATCCATTACCATGATAATGATGAAAAAATAACAACGAATAAATAAACAATAAACATTAATTCATAATTATAAGAAGACAAATAAATAATGAGAATAATAACACCTTAGTAATAATAATATTATTAATTAAAAAATAACATTATTATAACTACAATTTAAACATTTAGCTCAACTTATTTACATAAAACATTATTTTTTTAATTGTTAGACATTTGCGCGGGCACCCTGGCTAATGACGCAGCTACCGCCCACTGTGCGGTGACCGCGCATGGGTCCGAATCCCACTAAAATTATTAAACATAAAAAAAAATTTGACCTGCGCTCAACCCACACCTTGACGAGGTCAATCGAAGCCAGGAAATAATAAAATAAAAACAAATTTAAAAGTCAAGGTGTGAAACATTGTATACTAATAACAAATTCCATGGTAATATACTTCCATTTCAAAATATGTACAATCAAATATTATAGAATACTAGTTGGATGTTGGTTATTTTCCATTACCTAATGGTAATTGAGATATTTCATGACATGACCTGTAATATTTATTTTTGCACCTAACCACCAAAAATGAGATTTTATTGCATTATAAATTTTATGAGTACCCAGGTGAATCACCTATCTAAAATGGTGGTAAATTGAAAGAATCTATTCCTGGAAATATTGGGGTACAAAAAATCATTTTCTAAAAATGAAATGCAGATTTTACATCATCTTCCCAATAATATATGGTCTTTCCACCATTTACATTTAACCTAATAGTGATGTAGTCAAGATCTGATAATTGCTGAATTTTGACTAAATCTATAAAATTAGGAACAATATTTATTATGAAGAAAATAGTATTTTCATTCTTTTCAAAACAGTCAAGATTCATGTCATTAATAATTCCCTTCAACTACTATTGGTCACAAGAATCTATCCTAATTTAATTACAATACTTTTGAATCAATGTAGAATCCATTGAATTCTATTTCCAAGGTGTATACAAAATATTTAAGTAAAAAATCTATAGATACTCCAACAAACATCATTTACACAATTTTATGTCTCTCCAAGAGAATATATATTTCATGATTTTTTGATTAGTTAAGACCATGTAAATTTCCCCAAAGAGATAATGGTTCCATATTTTAAGGCATGAACTAATGTAGTTAATTCTATTTCATACACCAGATAATTATATTCATGTGTTCAAACATACCTTGATTCATATACCATGACATGATATGCCTTCATAATAACACAACCCAATCCTGATCCAAATGCATCACAATAGACAATATATCCTTGTCTTGGTTCTGGAATGACGAGGATATGTGTTGTAGTGAGACAATAATGACTCGACCCCCTTGGGCCTTCCTGGATGGAAATATACTGAATGTGGAACCATAATCCTTCATCCAATAAGATAGGGGTGTGTGACTAGTGTTGAATAGGCATATCAAACACATGGGAGGACATATCCCAAGGTACCTATACACATGAACACATATCCAAATTCACAGACAATGATGAAAGGTAAAATACAATTGATTCTATAATATATCCATATATCTATATCACACCTCAAAGTATGATTTAAGTACCAAAAAGAATAAGGTCCAAATATAATCCCATCAAAACTATAAAAGATCCCAACCTGCTAAGAAATGAGAGGAATACTTTTATATGAATCAATCAGTAAGAACCACGGTCAATCAAGCTCAAATATGCTTCATGTACTCCTGGTTCACATATGACTCCTTCAAGTTTCCTAACTTATACATAATACACAACATGTGTTGGCGGAGCCTAAATAGGTTTAAGTATAAAAATACCTAGTATTTCACCCCAAAATTGCTAAATATAAATAATTAAAAGAGTAGTTAGCTCATCATCACAAAGGTTTGTCAATCTGAAAATGAGACATAACAATAATAACCAAGATCTAATCATGTCTCAAAGTATGGTCACAATTTCACTACTAGCCTAGGATTCCTACACAAGGTTTCAAGGTAATACTCACTTGAGATAAGTCACTCCTTGAGTCTAATAACATAGATGGTGCGCATTTGAGTGGTGATTTTTGTTAGGTCACTCTATGAATTAGCCCATTTCAGAACTCATAAGAACTCAATACACAGATAGAGGATTTCACCTAGGGCCTGTGGGATATACCTAACCTTAGATGGAATTACCCACTATGTAGGGGGTCATACACTAGTGTATGATGGTCATGGAGATTCCTAAAACCCCACCTAGGGAAAAAGAGATTGATCGAGGATCACACTCTGGGCCTCCTAGAAGGATTCTGTAACTCGATATGAGACTAATCCTATATAGGGGTTCATGTCCAATTATCAAGATAAAATGATTCATAATACCTTCATGGGGATGGATAATTTACACTAAATAATTCGGTTTATACTGAAGAGAAAAAGTCCTTATACTTCCCTAGAATTACTACTCATCATGTTTAGGGTATACATGACTTGTATTATCAACAATGTTTCTGACTACATACTCCGGCCCTTTCATCTGTACTTTAGACTATTCTAATGTACCTATAATTGTTTGGGTACCTAGACATTTCTGAGTACTAGGCCATTCATTTGTACCCTATTCATTACTGTGTACCTGACCATGTTTAGGTACCTGACTGCTTCAGAGTACTGAGCCATTCCCATGTACTATGGTTGTGCTCATGTACTTGGATGTGACCATTACCATATACCCCATGGGTAAATACTAAGCCACCAGTAATAGATTACATGGTATGTGGAAGATACCACACGATGTGTGATATTTTATTTTTTCTGTAACTCTAGCCTCCACATCAGGGTACTAAACAACCTGTGTTCTTCAAACTACGCACTGTGTAGTTGGGTTTTTCCAATAAATCATTGGTTTTACACATGGTTCTACTCATACATCCACCACCACAAGATCCAATTCCAAATTTTCCTATGAAGTGTGTATCCGAGATTAACAAAATCCAATCCTCAACGATGAAAGGATTCTATCTTCTAATTTTCTAATGAATCAATCCTCCCAGAAATGCGTTATTCGAACAACATTCACATGAAAAAAATAATCTCTCAATCAAAAACCAATGCTCCACCATCATCACACACTATAAACATGTTGTTTATTCTTAACCCAAAACCATGGTATCAATCTGTTGTACCATAAAATGGTTTCACAATGATCAATTACCAGGTATTTATAAAAAAATCGACCAAAAGAAATATTAGTGATGAATGTGTGGAGAATGAAGAGAGTTTATATTAGGAATATAACTTCTAGGTATTTTACATAAGTAGGATTAAATAGAGGAGGTTAGTTTTTTAGATATTTAATAAATAAATAAATAAATAAATAAATAAATAATTTATATATAAATCTATCCATTGTTACACTAAATACAAATACCTGAAACATAAAAATATTATGTCATACTGTGGGTAAAACCCACATTAAATATTTAATTTATGTCTTATATTTCTAATACGAGACTCAATTTGGAAGGCATTATATTATTTCATAAAAAAAGGATATGTGTGAGATAATATATTTAATATTTTATTACATAAAAATAAAACATCATCGTGCTCTAGAATCTCATAATGAATCAATGTTTGGATTTTAAAATATTACAAAGTTTTACAATGAAAAATAGAGCCATCAAATTCTCCCCACCTCATGTATTTTTATCCCAAAAATAAAAAAATGACTAAAATAGATGAGGATACATGGCTTATATTTAGTTATCCTGCTCTCAGGTTCTCTCTGTAAGATTCTCATACTAACACTAGACAACACCAAGGGATTTAATCACTGATGGGATGATCCTAGATCTATACCAGGTATATTGTGAAGTTAGCTTCATCCTTATTTTCTATATCTCTCTAGTCGATAACATGTGGAGGGTCATGCACATACATCCTTAGATGCGACATGTGGAATTTTACATTGTACGTGGTATAACTATGGCAGTAGGGCCAAGTTGTATTCCAACTCACCAATCCAACACAACATGTTTAAAGGGATCATGAATCTCTAAGATAAATGGACACTATGGACAAATTTTTTTAACCCTCACTGAGGAGATAACTTTAGGAATAGATGGTATCCCTTATAAATATCTAAATACCTCTATCATTGATCTACATAAGACTTATAATAACTTGGGGTATTCCTCATATACCCCCAGTTGATCATCACATTCTCTGTTATAGATCTCACCAACCATGGGCCGATGAGTGCTGATTATCTTGGATTAGTTCATTGTAGTGGTGACCTACATGATCTCTCATACAAGGCCTCAAATAGTAACATGAAAATAGTATACTGGTAATAGTTTTTATATGGAAAATATAACAAGGGTAGTTGAGCCTCGAAATTATGTCCACAAACCAACATGAAAGCCTGAATCATTTCCTGCAACACCTGAATAGTTTTCTCAGTCTGGTTTTCTATTTAAGGGTGAAATTCTATGCTCAAAGAAAACTATGTCCCAAAGTCTAGTTAAAATCATATGCATAATTGTGACATGAATCAGGCATCACAGTATTAAACAATTAACATGGGAACTCTATTAATTCAGACTATGAGAAATAATGGAATCACATGTTCTATAGTGAACTCTACCCTTAAATGGCTAGTAATTGGGCTCAAATGGTCAGTTCGTTTATGATTACCTAGTTGGAATCATGTAATCTAGTTGATCATGGATGTACCATAAAAAATTAAATAGATATACTATCTCACTTCCACTCTAGTGCCTCAAGGGGTTGAGCTAAACCTGCTGAAACCTAGTGTTCTGCCTTCACCTATTGACTAGTGAGGCATCAAGAGTCAAACTATGATACAAACTTCTTCATTCATGGACACCAAAACTAAAACCAATGTTCATAGTACATATTCACCACAAATGTATGTACCACTAAGGGGATGTATGAAACTCCCTTATATCCTCCACTTAAAGAATCGCTAGTACCATTCTCCGCCCACTGTGATGGATGACGTAATCCTCAACTTTATAAAATCCATATAGAGCACATCCAGTGGATATATGAAGAAAAAAGGTCTCACACTTTGTATCTCCAAGATGACCCTCCCTAAAAAACTATATAAGTGGTGGGGTAAAAACCATTGAATAGAGGTAATGTTCACCATCATCGTCTACTAAAGATTACTACAATGAGGCTAATTGCTCTGAAGCCACATGTAATAATTGTGAAAAAATATTGTGTTGAGAGAATCATCCACAAATTTCCCCTTCCTAGGATTGTATACTATATCGATGAAATAATACTATTAGAACTCTAGTCGTCTCCTCAATATCAAGACTAGATCCATCTATGATAAGATATACTTAAGACTCTTGTAATTAGGTTAGATGGTGAACCACTAACCCATATGGTAGTGTCGAAACACCTATAGGGAAAATTCCAATGCTTCCAACTGATGATCATGGGTAATATTGTTCTTCTGTTAGGGTCTTGCCTACCGAGACCCATAGATAATCACTACCTTAATATAATTACAATACATCCAAAACTATTACCAGAAGAACCACAAAACACTACATAATCAATACCCTCCTTTGGATATCTCAAGATAGAAATGCTATTTAAAATCTACCACAACACCATAAAATCCTACTAAAAATATTATACCACATGAAAGGATACTCGTTCTTGGTCAATTAAATAAAAAATGTTTCAATCCTAGAGAAATAAGGTAAAATTATTTAATGGTGGCCTAACAACCCATAACATCTATACACCTCGGCTACATTCTTGGGTGGCTCCCAAGATAACACTACCTAAACCTTCACTGATTCAACTACTACTCCCTCATTTGGGATGAAATTTCCTATAATGTGGACCTCTCAAATCCATAACTAACACATTAATAGATTCTCATAATGATAGTGCTCTTATAGTATGTCTAGGACCACCCTACATTGTCTCAGATGCTCCTCCTTGGACACTGAGTATAATAGGATGTCATTGATGAAGACCACCATGAAATGATCTAAAAGGGGTGAATGATCCCATTATTTAATCCCATGATCACTTCTGTGGGGGGGGGGGTCATCTTGTTTAAAGGCATCACCAAGTACTAATAGTGGCCATAGTGGTATTAGAGTTCCATATTTGGTATAATGTCATCACAAACTTAGATTTTTTAATAACATGATCCAATGCCAATATTTGATAACCATATCTACACCTTTTATTAGTAAAAGATGTCATATATTCTAAATTGTGGACACATATTCTTTATAGTCACCTGATTCAGGTGATGTTCATGAAAAAATAACCTAAATCTCTTATCCACTATCTCAGTGACCAATAATGGGGCTTCATAGGGGAAAAACAGGGGCTGATAAAGCCCTTCATCTGCAACTCTTACAAATGCACCTTTAGATAAGAAAGATAATTGGTAGCCATAATATTTTCTACCATAAATATTAGGGTAGTCCTTGGGTGTAAGTCTATGTAAAATTTAATCTCTTTATGGGGAGGTAATCCCAACACGTCTTCAGTGAAGATATCCCCATAATCTGACACCAATAAAGGAAATCCAAATCTTATAACATCTGCTACTCTAAGGGTAATACTATCGAGGAGATGAGTAATCTATTGTATACTTTTTTATATGATCCTATACTTCTTTTTCTGGATTTCCTTCACACTAATGAAGGAAAACTTCATCTCATCAACACAGTTTCACAACATCCTCCACCTGAAATAGTCTATCTATGCATGAATAGTGGATAACTAGTCCATACCATAGATAACATCATAAGGCCTCATCACTTAATAAAGGAGATACCATGAGAATATCACTCATAGAAGAGTCATATCTCACTATTGGTAAAAGTGTGTGATAGTAGAATCTCGTTATGAAAGAGTCTCTAAGCACAAGGGTTGAGTTTAAGGCTCAATCAGAATCAATTCGTCTCAAATAAGAGTTTTGAAAATAAAAGGAATGGATCATGTATGTTTATATAAATATTGATTCTAAGGTATAAAGGATATATATTATCCCTCTAAACACCCAGGGAACCTTTGAGTCTTAGGTCTCCATTTCTTGTAGTTATCCTCATCTCTAAGCCTGGTGTGGACCACCTGAGGGTGGTGGTGGTAATAGATCACACTATCTTCCACATAAAATTTATATCCCAGATCCTATGACATATATTACACAATATATTACTCCCTATTCATTCAACTATCACTTTATTTGTGGTCATTCAACCTTATCTCTATTATAAGTATGGTCGGTTAGACAATCCTACACGAGATGTACCCAACCATCATAATAGTAACACCACATCTCCCTTGGATAACTAAAAGTTTCTTGAAATACCTAAACTATTGAACCTATATCCTAAGATTGTCTCTATAAAAAACTCACACTCCTAGATTCACGAGTTAGACATATTCTACCACCTAGAGAATTCATAGATCCAGGGTGCCCACTACCAACACCAACATTCATCCACTACACCTCTAAGAATCTCGACACCACCAAAATTCACTTGAGCACTCCAAAATATGTTGGAAGGAAATGATATGTCTCAAAATCCTAAATATCTCAATCTAGACTATTATAGATGGTCTGATATTTAAATAAAACAACGTTAACCACATATATATAGAATCACAAGTGGTTAGTGAACCTTGAATAATGCTCTACCAGAATCATGCTACCCTGATGAAGCTAAAGAAGCTCCTTTACATGCACTGATCACAATGTATTAGGGTAGAAATACTCTATAAAAATTTAATCAAACTCTATCCAGGAAGGATTCACCTCACTATATGTGAGATTCACCATAATCCACCATTACCCAATAGATTCATGAAGTAGGCTCACGCTAGGACCACCATCTGACCTGGAGGTGTCCTAACAAGGCATAAAACTCATGTAACTATCTAATTATAGTACTAATATTATTGAGGGTATGAATATCCTATAACCCCAATGGTTTACAATTATTGTAACCCATGAGGTATATCCATCCTATAAGCATGATCATTCGGTACGTCTGATGAAACCTTCTACTTGTCGGGTGGTGGCAAGGATGAAAAACTACTCAAAGGTGGAACCTTCAGAATATGTACTTATATAGAAGCCTCATCACTAATTGGATTATCCTCATGATATTATAGTGTAATAATATTTGAAAATAATTTATGAGGAATATCTAAATAGTTAAGATGTACCATTGTCAGGAGTATATTTGTGGAGATGATTCAAGAAGGACATGGAAACCATACTCATTCCCATATCAGGCATGTACCAATGTTTTTCCTAAAACCAATGCCTATATGTATCACATAAACAAGAAGGATATTATATTCCTAGAGAATGGATATGTTTACTTCCTCACTAACACTAGATTCCATGGCTTGAGACCCAAACTCAAAACAAATTTACACTATTTCCCTAGTTCCCAAGGAAAACTTCAAAGCTAAAAAAACCAAAATATGATCCATTGATAAAGGTTTTTTGATACCAATCTATCATGAATTGTCCCACTGAAGCCCACATGGATAGTATTAAGTATAATATGACATCCCAAGACCAGTTCTAAAAGGAAATGGGTTGGGTACCAGTGTTGAGTAGGCATATCACACACACGGGAGGCCCTAGCCTAAGGTAAAAATATAGATGCACACATCTCCAAATACCCATACAATGTTGAAAGGTAAAATACAACTGATACCATAATCCATGTATATATATCCCACCTTATAGTAAGTATTAGGTATTGGAAATCATCCGGGCCAAATACAAGCCCACCAAAACTATAAAATAATTCAACCTACTAACAAAGGAGGAGACTTCTATCAAATGAAACAAATAGTACAAAACATGGTCTGTCTACATTAACTATGCTCTATCCACTCATGGTCCACATAGGACTCCATCAAATGACATGTCTTTTTCATAAGACATAACATATGCAGGAAGATCCCATGTAGGGGTGAGTATAACAATACTTAGTAGGACACCCCAAAATCACCAAACATAAAACATCAAGAATGTATTCATCTTATCATTACAAAGTTATATCATTCATAAAACGAGACAAAATAGTAAAAACCCAAATTTATAAAAATCTCAATTTAAGGTCATAATATACATATTATGTTTGGAATTTTACATGCATTTTCAAGGTAATACTCATACAAGAGAACTCACTCCATGAGTCTGATAACATTGATAGTGCTCATCCGAGATGTCATGCCAACTAAGACTCACCATGAAGAAGTAAATTCTAGAACATAATATATCTTGATACATATATAGAGTATTTAAACCTAGGACTTATCGGGCATAATTGAACCTATATATAAAAACATTTGGAGTAGGGGATTGTACTCTTATATATGTCAGTCATGAAAATTCCTAAAACCCCACCTAGGGATGAAGTGAATGATATAGGATCACACTTCAAAACTCATAAATGGATTCTGTTACTTTATCTAAAACTAATACCATAAAGGGGGTCACATCCAATTCTCAAGATGTGATGACTCATACTACCCTCCTGATTATAGACCAAGGGAAGAAACCCTAATAAAACTAGTCTATATTGAAGAGAAAAAGGGCCTCAAACAACCCTAGAAAAAGTAAATAGACTATATAAGGTATAAATGGTGCTTATTATATATTATAGGTCTAGTAATTTACTCCATATTTTTCCTAGGTAGTTCAGGTCGTGCTTGTGCACCTAGCTATGTATGGGTACCTGACCATTTTTTAGTACAAGGTTGTGCCCGTGTACTATAGTTGTGCCCATGTACCTAGCCATTTCTGGGTACATATCAATGTTCAAGTATCAATTCATTCTTGTTTGCATTGTCCATGACCATGTACCTCACAATATTTTTCCAATCTACCCCATGGGTGCACACTAAGCTTCCAGTAATGGGTTATATGGGGGGTGGTGGATCAAATATGACATTTGATATTTTCCTCTATGAAACACTCTCCACCTCAGGCAGGGTACTGCATGGTTTGTGTTATTTAGACCACACACCATGTAGTGGTTTTTTTATCATAACACATTGGTTTTCCAAGTTTTTTTTCTCACACCACTTTTATAACTAGATCCTATAACAATATCATCCAAAAAATATAGATATGAATTTACTAAAATCCAATATTCATTGTAGGTTGGATTCTAGCCTTATATTTTTTTCGTGAATAAATACTCATAGTACTTCCTCATCTAAACATCATTCCTATGAAAAAACGGTATACCATTCAAATCATAGAGATCCACGATCGTCACACACTATAACCATGCTTTGGATTATAAACTTTAACTTATGGTACCGATTTGTTGCACCAAAGAATGGTTTCATAATGATTAATTACATGGTATTTGTTAAACCATTGAACAAAAAATTATCGGTGAAGAATGCATGAAGAACGGTGGGAGAAATGCACTAAACATAAAAATTATGGATGAACCTCATCCATTGTTCATCTTGGTCTGAATCCATTACCATGATAATATTGGAAAAATAACAATGAATAAATAAACAACAAACATTAATTCATAATTATAAGAAGACAAATAAGTAATCATAAATTAATGGTCAACCAAAAAATAAATTTGTTTGATGGATTTTCTTGCATTAGATGAAGGGATAAAAAAAGGATTAAATATGATAAAATAATTACCTACCCCAATTTTGGATTAATTGTTGATGAATAATAGTCACACAATGATGTCTTTGGAGAGATCTACAATCTTCTTTTGCATGCTGATTTCCAAAACATGATATGTTGATGATCGTACAAGAATTATTCCCCCAAAATATTCTCTATAAATCCCATGGATTATGTGGTTAGACGTAGTTATTTTCCATAAATAATATTAAAGAGAAGAAATTAGTTTTTTGGTATATTTAGTAAATAGAAAATAAATAAATAATCTATTTATTTATTAAACCACCAATGATAACAATTAACAAAAATACCCAATAAACAAAAAGATTATATCATGACTAGGGTAAAACCCACATTCTATATTTAATGGATGTCTCAGATTTCTCAAATGAGACTCTATTTTTGAGTTATTCGATTATTTTAGAAAAAATTTGTGCACATGATAAAATATATTTAATATGTTTATTGCATCATAACTGAGCATCCCTGGGCCATGAAATTTCACCCTAACTTAATGGATAGCTTCTAAAATAAACTTCAAAATATTCCAATGTTCTATGATGAAAAAGAGAGTTTTTAGAGAGTCAATATTTAGTCTACTTAAAGAATTTTTGGTCGTCATATTTCCATTTTAATGAAATATGTTTCCTTTTCAATCCAATCAAAGGATAAGTGAGTCTTGAGAAATATGTAAATAGCTAGGATAATATATTTCTAATCCTAGAAAACTACATATTCCAAAAACATAATTTGTATGTTGAAATGAAATTTCCACATTAATCATTCATTAGTCAAATTAGTTTCATTTTTCATAAATGGAATTCCAAATAAAATTAAAATCTTATATCCATAAGTCACACTTATAAAATTTAGCATAATGTTAGTAGTTACACAATGTGCTCAACACAATATACAATCTATTCACATGGTCATTATTATTTCAAGAATAAACTAAAATATCATTAAAAAATACAAAGATAATTGAATCAATATACCCATTAAAAATATGATTCATCTAGGCTATCCATAGGTTCATTCGTTAGAATAAATGACATCAAAGTGTATTTGTAATGGAAATATTAACTCCAAAATGTTATCTTCAGAATATCTTATCTTCTAAATCTAAGTTGGTGTTGTCCCAATTATAGTTAAATGTTATAAAACCACTTGGACTCCATAATTTGATCAAATAAATCATTAATTTGAGGAAGAGTATTTCTATTCTTGATTGTAACTTGATTCATTTTGCGATAGTATACACCCAATCAATGCAATGTATCCACATTAATTATGAAAAAAACTGAAGTATCCCAAGGTGATGTACGTGGTTTAATGAATCCCTTTCAATTCGATTCTTATAGCTGGGACTTTAATTCATGAAAAAATATTAGATCAATTATATATGAAGGAAGTTAAATTGGGATTATTCTAGGATGTAGATTGTTTGAAAAATAGATTTCCCATTTATGAGGTAGCCTAGAGAAATAATTAAAAAATACATTCGAGTATTGGTCCACTATTATAGGAAGATTTCTATTTTAAGGTATATCAATAGTGCTCAAATTCATTTCTATTAGATGACTAGAAAAGGTTCCATGTACTATCACAAAAGGCCATTCTCTTATATTATTCATATCCCAATTCCCTTTGAAAAAATTAATAGCTCTATTAGGGTATTAAAAAGTTATGTGCCAAGTGTAGAAATAAATATGGGATTTGGATTCAAAAAACAAATCTATTATAAATAAAAAATAAAAAATATTTATCTTGAATAAAGTAACCTTCCATATGATCTTTACTGCATTAATTATAATGGTACTAGTTGAACACTAGAATCCTATATATTCTTTCTATCCTAGAGGTGATTTGATTATAATGATGTGAGATATAATCTCCGCACGAAATTCCAATTGGTTAACCATATGGCAAGTAATAAAATAAATTTTTGCACCAATATCTAATAATACATTTATAAGGGTCATGGTAAGAAGAATGGAACCTCATAAAGTTTAGGGACTTGGTTTCTTAGTATAAATGGACTACTCGGTTCCATATAAATATCGATCATCTCCCATAAAGTAGTATTTTATCCCTTGTTATGGCATCATCTAGATAATAAAGGTATTATTGGAGTCAAATTAATTTATATTTTATTTGGGTGAGAAATATGCAGGTGAGATCAACCTGATTGATCATGAGAGATTTATTATTTTTTCAAGTTATCTCCTCCTATATACCTTAGTGGTCTAAGTAAATATTTCTAGATATGTCATCATCTTCCAAATTTATGAAAATATTGTGTTGGTTCAATGGGATCCTTATAATTATAATGAATAGATCCATGATGAAATAAACTTTATACATTTCTATAATGTAGTGGATAAGAGAGTAATCAAGTAGACTAATTATCTAGTGCCCTACTACCCTGGGAATAAATCTCTTTCAATAATTATTCCCTACACGAGAGTTACCACATTCCCTTAGTTAGAAAAATGTGTCAAATACATTAGGATTCCCTTTAATATCCCTTACTATACCAACAATTAATTATTCAACATTTCTATATAGACACTAGTAAAAAACATGACCACTTTAGAGTGAATATTGGGTCATAGAATTGTCATTATGACTCATTATTTCATTATTTTACTAGAAGATACCTCTAGTATGGAACAAACTAGGTTCATAAATTGAGTATCAGATTCAATCATTATTACACTTCCTTATTTTATATAGAATATTTCCATCATCTTTGGTAACTGGAAGGTGTGTTGATAAAACTTTTTATTGAACAACTCATCAACACCTCTAATGTAATATTCTGTTCAAGATTAACTTGAAAAATTAAGTCACACCATGGTTGCACTAGTTATTAAAGCATATATATTTCTAGATTAACCTTAATATTAGCTAAATTTTCATTGAATCTTAATATTATGTTCATCCTCACCCAGCATAATTTTTCTTGTTTTCGGTTGCAAATCACCATAAAAAGTTGGTGTGTTATATTTTGGAGTTTTGATGAGTGATTCATGAGATGAGGTTCTTCAAACCAAGGACCCTCAATGATAACCTTAAATGATTGTAAAATACTCTGGAAAAGATATCGGTTCACCTATGGATCGAGTGGATCCACTTTCTCTACTGTATCCTCTCATTGGTTACTCATTCTCCTCACAAGTGGAATTCTTGTTCTATACACATAGAAACAATTACCGTTTCGTTATTTCAATGCTTTCTTATTACTTATTATATCATATATCATGCCAAAAAACAAAAAATAATTATCATAAAATTCTAAAATAAAATTATCATTTTATAATTTAGTCATAGTGGGAAGTCTATTTACTGATGCATGATACTTTACTCTCATCAGCTAAACCCAAAATGGTGAGGTCACAACATGCCTTGATGTGTTTTAGAATAGTATTTATACTTAGAGCACCCTGATAACATGAATTTCAGTATAAAGTGGTTAGCTATATATTTTTATTCTACATATTTCAAATCATGACACATTCTATCTCCTTAATACTATCTTAAATTTTAAACTAATCAGATTGATATCATTTGCAACAACTTGACCCTAACTATTATCTTAAAAAGAGACTTAGTGCCCCTAACCTTAGGTTTAATTCTCCTGACACCAAAGGCTGAAAATAAATTTGATGGGTTTAACAAGAAATAGGATGGATTTTTTTACACTTTTTTACACATACACACCAATATGCATATATAACCAAAAGGCAAAACACACCTAAGACAACTATATAAATTATTCATGAATAAAACCACAATAATCAAAGATTAATAAATTCAATTATTTGAGTAACATTGGAAAAATATAATGATAAACAATATGACTCTAATGTAATAAAATAATTAAGCACCATGATAACACCACTTTAGATTCCAAGACATGAGGACCTCAAAAGATCCATCTCTGGTCAATATGAAAGCATCAATCATAATGTTCCACTAGTGAAATAAGAAATATTATCCATTATTTTATCATGGAAAACATCATTTTCATATGCACAAAAGATATTATATAGGGGTGAAAATTATATCTAGTAGGTAAACCCCATGAGAAGTTTCTCATATGTCATTAAATGATAATCAAGTTAGCGAATAGTTTTATAAACCATTTGAAACAAATACCAAAGTAGTTAAAACTATTTCCTAGATTATATATTAAAAAAAGGAATCATGTCAATGAAGTTTATCAAAAATATGGTTTTTAATAATTAGAAACCTTGAATATTTTAAAACCACATAGTATCCATAATTCATGTTCTTATATAGAGACACCCATCCATGATGAATGACATCTACCTTCCTCATAAGATGTTCAATTTACATCTCGTTTATAGAGGATAATGCTAGAGGAAATCAAGAATTAATTTTGGATGGGTATAATGTTAGAAAATTAAACTGATGGATAGGATAATAAAATAATTTAGGTTCTTGAGGATATGTCAGGGGATTACATGTTGGATGTCAAAAAAAATCTAGGATTATTAATTACTTTCAAAGGAGTTTTTATAAAAAATAGATTCCATTCCACCATTGAAATAGTGCCTTTGGAGGCCAATTTTGGGAGAAATCATAGGAAACTCCTTCATTGGATAGAAATATGAGAGCCTTTAATAATTGGGTTGAAGTTAGTGAGGGTGATGAAGAAGAAGTTACAGGTGATATGGGAGTAGATTATGACCACTCAGGTCCATCAGATGTCCTATGAGGATCAATGGAGAAGGTATTTAGAGTTGCAGGATGGAGATCATGTGTTCCTAAAGGTCTCATCGTGGTGCAGTTTGTGGATATTTAGTCAAGGAGGCAATATATCCCTAGGGTTTACTAGTAAATTATAGATATTTCTTAGGGTGGGTGAGTTTTCATACCACATAGTATTTCTCTATAAAGTGGTTAGGTCTACAATGTATTCCACATGTCACAATGGATGAGATACATACATAACTCAATAGATATCATTGAATAGGGTGAGATGGACCTCTAGGATGGTGCCACCATCCTAGTGCATCTAGTGGTGATTGTGGGATGATAGGTGAGGTATCTTCATAGATGATATATTCAGATAGTACATGTTCATTGGTAGTATAATAACTTTTAAGAGAGATCATGAGAGAATGAGAACTAGATATATTCCCAATATCCTTATCTTTTTTAGTATGTGGTACTCATTGAAGCTGGAAAGTATGCAGTGCCATTGGTTTTTACTATTTAAACCTTTTGAATATTTTAAACAACATGTTTGAGGTTATCCACTAAGGTAGTTCATTGATTTTAGGTGTCATGGGGCTTTGAAATAATAAATATTTTTCCATGTGAGTGTGTTTTTAACCAAAATTATTTTTCTTCAAATATATACTAGGATGAGAAATATCTGATTACCCTTCTATTTATTACATATTAATTCCTGATTTATTACATAAAATTACACATAATTCAACTCAGGTGATTGAGGATTCTAGTGTATTTAGTGATTATTTACATTATATAAAAACATAAAATATTGAATACATTATCTTTATTGAAAACTTCCTTAACATGATCATATTATTCCTTCATACTTAACACAACATGGGATAACCTGGGGACATATATGACAACCCTCCTTTTTATTAAAAACTTAAACAAGATTTATTACATAAACTATTCACCTGAAAAAAACATGGAAGATCGAGAGGTCTAGTGTCTTTGGGGTTTAGTATCATTACAAAACAACTAATAACATAAAACAAAACATCTTTATTGAAAACTTCCTTAACATGACCACATCATTCCCTCGTACTTAGCATTGCATGGGATAACCTGAGGACATGCATAAGAAAAGGGTGAGCTATAAATCCCAGTAAGGGAATAAACATGGAATAACATGAGGAGTACAATACATGATATACAATAGGCATATCAATATAGCACAAGAGAAACATGAACATAAGGCATGATAAAGCATGATAATCATAACATGGAAATGTCGCAACATCACTTTACATGGAATTAGCTTGAGCCAGGGCTCATTGCACATAGAGCATGAGTAAATCCTCATTGCACATGAAGCATAAGTAAACCCTCATTTCACTTGAATTATCCTGAGCCAACACTTATTGCACATGACGTATCATGATACTATACTTTACCTAATGCATTGGAGCGCTATAAGGGCGCACCCTTCTTAAACATTTCATTTCATGCATAAGTGTGCCACATGGATCATAAAACATGGATTCATAAAACATAATCATTTATTCCACGACAAAGGAATGTTGAATGAAATTTTATAATCAATAAGTAAATTTGCATGAAGTTTAATACCCTTAATTGAGAAATGGGCATGGTATTCACTACACAATGGCATTGGCTTAGAAAATTGGTGCAATTTCGGCAGCATAACGGCATGATATAAGAATTCATAAAAATGGTTGATGAGAGAGAAAGGGGTGTCTAATAATATCTACATGAAATGGAAAGTAAGGGGGTCATATAGATACATTTCTGAACAATTTTAATGGTATTTAGATTCATGGTACAAAAGTATTTCTTGAATGTAAATGAGGAGATAGAAGTTCCTTTCGGAATTTCGGCATAGTAATGGGTGTACATGAGAGGAATTTAATGAGAGAGAAAGGGGTCTTCCATCATTCAAACAATAATAGGGAAGTATGGGGGAGGTGAGAAACTATACCCCATCATTTATAATTGAAATTAAAGGGCATAACAATATTAAGAAAATTGGACAAGAAGGTGAAAGGAAGAAAAAAACCTTACTTGGAAGTGTGGTTCCAAAGGCTTGAGAGAGGCTTGAGAGAGGATTATTGGGAGCTTGGGGAACCTTGGGAGGATTCTAGAGAGAGGAGGTTAGAGGTTGGACTAACTCCAAAGGCTTTGAGTGGGGAGGAAGAGTGATCTTAGGTGGGTTTATATAGGAAAGGCGAGGGAATTCTTTATTATTTAAGTTTGGGACCCCTTACATTAAACTAATCCCAACCACAAACCAGCCCATGGTTCTTACCCATGGTTTTTGGAAAAGGTAAGAGTAATACAATATTTTATAATTCCGAAGTACTATCTTCTTAAAATAATGGGTTTTCTTATGTGGAGGTGAGTCACACTCCCATGGAAAACAATTTAAAAAGACAATATGTTAAATAAGTTTTGAAGGGTCCATTATTGCTTTGTAAACTAAGTAAAACAAATCCAAAATCACATTATTTTAATGGTAAAACATATATTTTCTGAACATAAAGCATATAGTATTTTATTACATCACTATTGGGTCATTATGATGTCATAAAACACAATATATATTTAAACGGTATTTAATTTTTACCCAAAAATTTGACTGTCTCAGAAAATTACGAAACATTCACCATTGGATAATTTCAACGTCCTGGTTCTAGAAATAATATTTATTTTACCTAAATAATTTTGTAAATATTTTAATTTTCCCTTTTAAAATAAAAACCGTCATTTATCAAAAATTCACCGATTTTGACAAAAATGGCTTTCAAACCTTAATAAAAATTACAACTGAATTCATAAAATTATAAGATCATTTATATTTAATAAAAATTAATTTAATAATAATAATAATTTTATTTTATTAAAATATTATTTAATTAAAAAATCCCTTATTTTAATAAAATAGAATTCTTAATTAAATAATAACTAAAAACACTATTTGTACTTTCAAAACTATTTACAATGTATCAATAATGACAAGAAAGTATTTTCAATATTATATACAAAAAATAATGGACATGAATATAGTAATAGCTATTTGTTACATAACCCCTTAAAATAGCCGCATATAACCTAAGGGTAAGGTGTGAAATGGTGATAGACTCTTGGGGTGGCTCAGATAACATCACTCGAGTGGTAATCTCTATCAACTTCCACTTTTCCTGTAGACGGTCCCGTTCGAGCCTGACATGATGAAACTCAGCTTGGGATTGGTCAAGAGAGAAGCCCAAAGACGCCACCTCTTTTCCGATCTCCAAAAAATGAACTTCGTATGGAGCAATTCTATTGGATGAGTCCATTGCTTCCTTTGTCTGAGTAAATTGGCTTTTTTAAACCCTTATATTTATACTAATCATGTGATCACTGTTCAACGACTATAAAAGTAACGGTCACAATTCTTAACATAAAACCAAAAAAGATGACATTTTATATAAACATTTTACATAAATAGACATTTAATTAGATCAAGAGGGATTTCCATTAATGATGCTTTGGGTCGTTACAATATTCCCCCCTTAAGAAATTTCTCCCTCGAAATTTCCTTTTCTCGCACTAAAACATATGTGGGTAACTCAGCTTCATCATTTCCTCCGATTCCCAAGTCGCTTCTTCAAACTTGTGGTTTCTCTACAACACCTTGACGAGGGGCATTGTCTTATTTCGTAGAACTTTTTCTCTATGATCTAAGATCTTCACCTTTTTCTCCTCATAAGAAATATCATCCTCCAACTGTACCACCTCAGAAGAGAGTACATGTGAAGGGTCCGGTATGTACTTCCTTAAGAGAGATACATGAAAGAAATCATGTACTTTGGCCATGATAGGTGAAAGTGCTAGTCAATAAGCCAAAACCCCAACACGATCAATAATATCGAAGGGGACGATGTACCTTGGACTTAACATCCCTTTCTTTCCAAACCCCATGACCTTCTTCCACGGAGATATTCATAGAAACACCATGTCTCCAACTTTAAACTCAAGGTATCATCGACGATTATCTGCATAACTCTTCTGTCAACTCTGGGATGCCTTGATATGCTGCTGAATGGTTTTCACCTTCTCCATCATTTCTTCGACTATTTTCAGTCCAAGCAGCTTATGTTCACCGACCTCATCCCAACACGCCGATGTTCTGCACCTTTTCCCATAAAGAGATTCATATAGTGCCATTTGGATGCTCGAGTGGAAACTATTATTATAAGATAACTCAACCAGAGGAATATGTTGATTTCATCCTCCTTTAAAGTCCATTGAGAACGCTCTCAATATTTCCTTAAGTGTTTGGATAGTCCGCTCGGATTGGCCATCAGTTTGAGGATGATAGGTCGTACTGAAGTTTAGTTCAGTATCCAGAGCATGTTGAAGACTCTTCCAAAACATAGAGGTGAATCTTGGATCTCAGTCAGATACAATAGACAAGGGTACTCCTTGCAGCCATACCACTTCCCAGATATATATCCGTGCCAGTTGATCCAATGAGAAATCCTCATGAATAACAATGAAATGTGCAGTATTTTTAAGACGATCCACCACAACCCAAATTGCATTGTTGCCTTTGGATGTCCTCAGAAGTCTGGTGAAAAGGTCCATTGTGATGTTCTCCCATTTCCATTCGGTTATGGGAAATGGTTGCATCATCCCCTTAGACTTCTGCCTCTCTTCCTTCACTTGCTGGAACACCAGAAAATTTGATGTATATTCAGCTTTCTCCTTCTTCATATTATCCCACCAAAGGTTTTCTCAGAGATCTCTATACATCTTTGTGCTCCCTGGGTTAATAGAGAAATTTGAGATATGTGCATCATCCAAAAGTTCCTTCTTCAGTTCTGGACTTGATGTAACACATTGTTATTTCACAAATCTGACAATTCCTTCTTCATTAACATTAAACTCTAATGATTTCCCTTTTCTGATACATTCCACTTTTTTCTGAATTCCCACATCATATTTTTGAGCATCCTTTAACCTTTGCAAAAGAGATGGTTGAGAAATCATTTGTGAAAGGATTGATGATGTTCCTTTTTTTATGATTCCCATGTCCATATTCATCAAGTATAAGAAGATTGGATCCTTCTCAATTTTCATCATTGATAGAATCACTGGGTCCTTTCTACTTAGGGAATCTACCACCTTGTTCGCTTTCACAGGGTGGTAATATATTGAACAGTCTTAATCCTTGATGAGCTCTATCCATATTCTCTGGATCATATTAAGCTCTTTCTGTGTGAATATATATTTAAGACTCTTGTGGTCAGTATATATCTCACATTTCTCCCCATAGAGATAATGTCCCCTGATTTTCAAGGCAAAGATCATAGCCGCCAACTCCAAATCATGTGTTGGATAGTTTTGCTCCTTGATTTTAAATTTCCTTGAGGCATAGGATATCACTTTATCATTCTGCATCAGCACACAACCTACTACCTTCTTCGAAGCATAACTGAATACCACAAAAGTTCCCAACTTGTGGGTAAAGTGAACACGGGCGTAGTGATAAGCCTCCTTTTCAACTCCTTGAACCTTTCTTCACATTCATCACTCCAAGAAAATTTTACTCCCTTTCGAGTTAGCTTGGTAAGAGGGTTGGACAATCATAATAAATTTCTCACAAATCTTTGATAATATCCAGCTAACCCCAAGAAGCTACGAATATCCGTTACCGATGTTGGCCTCAGCCATCCCTCAATGGAATCTATTTTGGAGGGATCCATAGATATACCATTGCTTGTGATGATATGGACTAAGAATGAGACCTCCTTCAACCAGAAATCACACTTTCTGTACTTTTCATAGAGCTTCTCCTTGCACAAAGTCTCCAGTACAGTTCTTAAATTCTCCTCATGATCCACCTTAGTTTTTGAGTATATTAGAATATCATCTATAAAGACTACCAAAAATTTGTCTAGGTAATCTCTAAAGACTCTATTCATCAAGTCCATGAAGATTGCTGGAGCATTGGTGAGTCCAAAATGCATTACTATGAATTCACAGTGTCTGTATCTTGTACGAAAAGCAGTCTTGGGGAAATCTTCCTTCTTCACCCTTACTTGATAATATCCCGATCAAAAATCTACCTTGGATAAGTATTATGCTCCACACAGCTAATCGAACAAGTCATAGATCCATGTAATATGATTCTTGTTCTTTATCATGATTTTTTTATGTTCACGATAATCAATTCAAAGCCACATTGACCCATCCTTCTTCTTAACGAAGAGGACTGGTGCACCCCATGGTGAAGCACTTGGGCGTATAAACCCTTTATCCATATTCTCCTGTAGTTGTTTTTTTCAGCTCTTCAAGCTCAACGAAAACCATTCTATATGGATTCTTGGATATTGGTAGTGCCCCAGGTATAAGTTCAATTGAGAATTCAACGTCTCTTCTAGGAGGAAGACCAGGAAGTTCCTCGGGAAACACTTCAACAAATTCCATCACAATAGGAATTTTTTCAAGGATGGTTTCTTCCTTGGAATCAATCATCTGAGCCAGAAATGCGTGCTCATAGGGCAGTAATATCCATGCTTGAGACGATGGAGCTAAAGGAGATTCATCTTCCTCCTTACAGTTGTAAAGAATTAGGGGTTGATTTTCCATATGGAGTGTGATTTCCATCTCCCGACAATTTATGTTGGCTCTATATAAGGAAATCCAATCCATGCCAAAGATTGCATCAAATTCCACTAGAGGGAGTATGACGAGGTTCTACAGAAAATTCAATCCACAGATTATGATAGGGGAGGAGTTATATTCATGGGATGCAATGATTGCCCCATTTTCCATACTCACTGACATCTTCACTTCCATGATTTTTGGTGGTGCTGAGATTGTTCTACTAAACTTTCGAGTTATAAAAGAATGTGTAGAACCTGAATCAAAAAGTACATTCACTATTCTTGAATGAATAACTAGCGTACCTGTCACCAATTCATTGTCGGGGTTCACTTTGGAAGAAGTGATGGAAAAAGCTCTTCCTTGCTGCCTTGTAGGTTGTTGGTTGCCTCAAAAAACCTTTGGATTAGGGTACTAATTTGCAAGAGGCCCCAGTTCATTGAAGTTTTAGCAACGAACAATGCGTTGCGGTTCGAACAGAGTGCTCCTCTCCTCTATCATAGCCGCGGGTTTTTCTTGCCAGCAGTTAACAGCTAGGTGCCCTTCTCTTCCACACCTAAAGCATTTCCTCGTCCCCTTGAGGCAATTTCTAGGGTGCTTCATTCTGCACCTTTGGCAAGTGGGGTGCTGGGTCTTCTTAGTACCGTTGGATTTATCCATCGGACCACCAGCATTGAAGTCCACCTTACGCTTCTTATCCCCATGATACCCCTATGATTCTCCAATCTCCATTTCGACCTTGAGGGCACATCAGACAATTTCCTCATAGCTGTCGAAGTCACGGATTGCTAATGCTTTTTGCAGGCTAGGCTTCAGCCCACCAAATAAGTGGTCAACCTTTCATTCGGGGGTAACGACAAATCCGAAAGCATATCGTGCAAGCCTTGTGAAGTTTTCATTGTATGCTCCAACATATTCTTCATCTTTTTTTCTTGAGGGAAAGGAAGTCCCTTTCCATCTTAAGCCAGAGGGTGCACGGAAAATATTTATCAAAAAACATCTTCTGAAAATCCTTCCATTCCAATGCCTCGATCTCCTCCTCAGGCTTCATATTTTTGATCAATTTTCACCATTGATCAGCTTCACCCTCCTTACGATAATACACAAGGAGAAACTTCTCTTATTCAAAACATTGAAGGATGGAGAAGATCTTTTTAATGGAGTTTATCCATTGTTTAACGATCGTGGGATCAGATGATCTACTAAAAGTAGGAGGCCTTTGTCTCATGAAGCTCTCAATAGCGACTTGTTCTTTCTTAGTGTGTGTGTGCGGTGGAAGGGGGGTTGAACGTTACTCTTGACCTGTTTTTCTATTCAATGCTTGAGTTAGCTGGGAGAGAAGCGTGACAAAGTTTGCGATTCCTGCTCCCATTGGATTGGGCATCTCATTAGTGCAGTCATCACACTGGTCTTCACATCAGTTGTTAGCCCGCATCCTCCTATTACCAGCCATAGGTTGGAATAAAAGAAAAGATAGGGGTAACACATAAAAGGGTAATCCAAAGACAAAAGTTGATGACTTATAAATAAATTTTATTTCCTTAACTTATGAGTCTATAGGCTTCAATATAGGCTTTTCATGATCTAATTTCTAACATATATTCTTAGAGGAATGTTTTTTATTCCCTTAATAAAGTTTCATACTAGGCTTTTGAATTTACCAAACAATATCCCCCAGGAGTTTCATAACCAAGAGTGAAGAAAGGCCCATTGTCATGTACCATGATACCCTGGGTCAAGCCCGAAACTCCTTGTCGTGGTTTTCACCTTTAGGTATATCTGTTCTAGAGCCGCCTCTAGCTGCTCGTATCCAGACAGGGATGTATTTTCTTGACAAAACACTTAATCAATACTCACCAAAACTTAGGGATGTTTTTATTGTACTTGGTCTTGTATGTAAGGCTTTACTATGGTTTTCTAATCCTAATCCCAAAAATAACTAAACCTGTCCTCTGATACCAACTATGACAACCCTGTTTTTTATTACAAAGTTAAACATGATTTATTACATAAACTATTCACTTGATAAAAAATGGAAGATCAAGAGGTCTAGTGTCTTTTGTGCTTAGGATCATTACACAACAACTTAGAACATAAAACAAAACATCTTTATTGAAAACTTCCTTAACATGACCACATCATTCCCTCGTACTTAGCATTTCATGGGATAACCTGAGGACATGCATAAGAAAAGGGTGAGCTATAAAGCCCAGTAAGGGAATAAACATGGAATAACATGAGGATTAAAATACATGTTAGACAATAGAAATATCAATATATCACAAGAGAACCATGAACATAAAGGCATGATAAATCATGATAATGATAACATGGAAATGTGGCAGCAACACTTAACTTGGAATTAGCATGAGCCAAGGCTCATTGCACATGGAGCATGAGTAAATACTCATTGAACATGAAGCAAGAGTAAACCCTCATTGCACTTGAATTATCATGATTCAACACTCATTGCACATGAAGTATCATGATACTATACTTTACCTAATGCATTGGAGCGCTATAAGGGCGCACCCTTCTTGAACATTTCATTTCATGCATAATTGTGCCACATGGATCATAAAACATGGATTCATAAAACAGAATCATTTATTACATGAAAAAGGAATGTGGAATGAAAATTTATAATCAATAATTAAATGTGAATGAAGGTGAATACCCTTTATGGAGAAATGGGCATGGTATTCACTACACAATGGCATTGTCTTAGAAAATCGGTGTAATTTCGGCAGCGTAACAACGTGATATAAAAATTCATAAAAAAGGTTGATGAGAGAGAAATGGGTGTCTCATAATATCTATATGAAATGTAAAGTAATGTGGTCATGTAGATACATGTCCCAAAATTTTTAATGGAATTTATATTCATGATACAAAAGTATTGCTTGAATTTAAATGAGGAGAGAGAAGTTCCTTTCGGAATTTCGGCATAGTAACGGGTGTACATGAGAGGAATTTAAGGAGAGGGAAAGGGGTCTCCTATCATTCAAATAATAATAGGGAAGTATGGGGGAGGTGAGAAACCATAACCCAACATTTATAATTTAAATTAAAGCGCATAAAAATATTAAGAAAATTGGACAAAAAGGTGAAAGGAAGAAAAAACCCTTACTTGGAAGTGTGCTTACAAAGGCTTGAGAGAGGCTTGAGAGAGGCTTCTTGGGAGATTGGGGAACCTTGGTAGGATTATAGAGAGATAGGGGATGATTTTGGACGAACTACAAAGGCATTGAGTGAGGAGGAAGAGGGAGCTTGGGTGGGTTTATATAGGAAAGGTGAGCGAATTCTTTATTATTTAAGTTTGGGACCACTTAAATTAAACTAATCCAAACCACAAACTAGCCCATGGATTTTTCCAATGGTTTTTGGAAAAGGGAAGAGTAATAAAATATTTTATAAGTCCAAACTCTTAACTTCTTAAAATAATGGGTTTGATTTTTTGGAGGTGAGTCACACTCCCATGGAAAACAATTGAAAAAGACAAGATGTTTAATAAGTTTTGAAGGGTCCATTAATGCTTTGTAAACAAAGTCAAAAAATCCAAAATCACAATATTTTAATGGTAAACCATATATTGGCCAAACATAAAGCTTATAGTATTTTATTACATTACTATTGGGTCATTATGATGTCATAAAACACATTATATATTTAAACGGTATTTAATTTTTACCCAACAATTTGACTGTCTCAGAAAAGTATGAAAAATTCACCATTGGATAATTTCAACATCCTGGTTCTAGAAATAATATTTATTTTACGTAAATAATTTTCTAAATATGTTAATTTTAACTTTTAAAATAAAAACCGACATTTATAAAAAATTCACGGGTTTTGACAAAAAATGGCTTTCAAACCTTAATAAAAATTACAATTGCATTCATAAAATTATAAGATCAATTATATTTAATAAAAATTAATTTAATAATAATAATAATATTTTATTAAAATATTATTTAATTCAAAAATCCCTTAGTTTAATAAAATATAATTCTTAATTAAATAATAACTAAAAACACTATTTGTACTTTAAAAACTATTTACAATGTATCAATAATGACAATAAAGTATTTTCATTATTATATACAAAAAATAATGTACATGAACATAGTACTAGAGACTTGTTACATAACCCCTTAAAACAGCCACATAAGACCTAAGGGTAAGGTGTGCGATGGTGACAGACTCTTGGGGTGTCTCAAATAACATCGCTCGAGTGGTAATCTCTATCAACTTACACTTTTTCCGTAGACAGTCCCGTTCGAGCATGACAAGATGAAGCTCAGCTTGGGCTTGGTCAAGAGTGAAGCCCAAAGACACCACATCTTTTCCAAGCTCCAACAAATGGGATTCTTATGGATCAATTCTACTAGATGATTCCATCACTTCCTTTGTTTGGGTAAATTGGGTTTGTTAAACCCTTATATTTATACTAATCATGTGATCACAGTTCAATGACTATAAAAGTAACATTCACAATTCTTAACATAAAACCAAATAAGTTGACATTTTATATAAACATTTTACATAAATAGACATTTAATTAGATCAAGAGGGATTTCCATTAATGAAACTTTGGGTCGTTACAACATACATAAGAATGTGATGAGCTACAGATCCCAATAGGGGAATAAAAATGGAATAACATGAAGAAATTAATACATGTTAGACAATAGGAATATTAATGATTCATAAAAGGTCTTATAACCAGAAACATGAATAATGAGGCATGATATAACATGATAACATAAAGGCAACATGGGAAATGTAGAAACAACATAAAACACTGCATCATAAACATGGCTCAAGGATAGATTTCAAGACATCATGATGGAAAAAAGTACTATTATAGAATAGGTTCAGTCTCTAATCCATTTAATAATGTATCATTAGACTAAATCATTACCCAATGAATTATATTTCTATGTAATTTAATGCACACCCACCACTTTAATTTCATTCTCATGATTAAGTGTTCCATATAGATCATGAAAATAGATCCATTCATAATAATATTTTATTCTCTGATCAAGTAGTGTAAAATAAATACATGAATGTCCTAAATAAATAACTATACATGTAAAAATGTGAACACCCATGATAGAAAATGGGTACATGTATTCACTACACAATTGTTTGGTATAGAAAACCACAGTGAAATTTATTTAGCATAACAACATTACATAAAGATTCATAAAATTGGTTGATGATAGAGAAATGGGTATATAACCAATTGGAAATCAAATGTATAGTAATATAGATATGTAAAATAATATCCCAACATTATTAATTGGAAATAGAAGATAGAAGATAATGAAGAATATTGAATAAAGAGGAGAAAGAGAAGATCCCTTACATTGAGAGTGTGACTCCAAATGGTTTGGGGGAGCTTTTTGAGAGATTGTGGGAACCTTTGAAGGACTATTAAGAGGGGATGGAAGAGTAAGGATGTGTTATAAGTATTTTGTGTGAATATAAATGGGATATTTGGTGTGTTTATATATAACAAGAGATGGGAGATCTTTATTATTTCCCAAACATTGATTTTGTAATCTATATAATAAAATAACCAAAACCGAAAATTTTCACATCGTTTTTCCTAGGGTTTCTACCAATTAGGGTTTTTTTAATTATTTTACAAGTCTAAGGTCTAATATTATTAAAATAATACCCTTGATGATGTGGAAGAGTTTCATACTATTAACGAAATGATTTTAAAACCTTAAAATATTTTTGAGGTTTTGGAAAATTCATAAAGGATTAATAAAATTATTTAATAAACATAAAATAATATTATTTTAAATTGAATACATATATTAATTAGTTTTTTGAATTTATATAATTTATTAAATCACTTTTGGGTCAGTATGATGTCATAATACACACCACATATTTATATAATATTAAAATTTTACATGAAGATTTTGCACTATTAGAAAATTATGAACAATTCACCATTGTATAATTTCGTTTTTTTATTCCAAAAATAATATTCATTTTATCAAAATAAATTACTAATTATGTGTATTTTCAATTTTAAAATAATAATCAACATTTATTGATAAATGTTGTTTTTTTTAACATTAACAGTTTTTGAACCCTTATAAAAATTACATTTGACTTCATAAAAGTTATATGATCATTTATAGTTAATAAAAATTATTCAATACTAATATTTTATTTAAATTTTATTTATTGGAAGAATCATTATCCTATCAAAACAAGCATCTCAATTAAAATTGCATACAAAATAAAAATACAATTTTTATTTTATTATATAAAAATAAAAATTGTTTATAAAGTAATGATACGAAGTAAATATAACCATTATTATATTGAAAATAAAATATAAAAATTAATATTATTATGTCTTTAATACATATCTCTTTAATAGACCAGTAAACACCCTAAGGATATGGTGCATGATAGTGATATTTCAATGGCGTGGTTCCACATACATGGTTTGGGTCATGATCTTGAAGAGATTTAACTTCTCACGTGAACAGTTTCAATCATGCTTTAGTTTTTGGTTCTCAACTTTGGATTGGTTATGGTAAAATCCTAGTGATGTTATATCCTACAGAATCTCTGATAACTGGGATTCATAGGGTACGATCCTACTGGTTGAGTCCATTAATTCCTTTGACTTTGTCAATGAGATTTATTAAAACCCTATAATTATATTAATCATAAGATCACTATTCAATGGATATATTATGAATTCTAAGTATACATAACTATCTTTAAAATATGATAGGATATAATAAAACCAAATATGTGCATGTGTTTTTTATAACCACAATACAAAGTAACACATAAGGAGAATTTTATTTATAAAATTTATGGTCATTAAAATATCCCCCCTTAAAATATTTTACCCTAAAAAATTTTCATTTCATGCACTAAAATAGATGAGGGTAATTATATTTCATAACCTCCTATAGTTCCCACAACACTTATTAAAACTTTTGGTTTATCCACAGAAATTTTACTAGGTACATTGTCTTATTACATAGAAATTTTTCTCTACGATCTAAGATCTTCATTGGATAGTCCTCATATAAAAGTTCATTCTCCAATGATACCACTTTTTGATTGAGTAAATATGACAGGTATGGTATGTAATTACTCAAGATGGATACAAGGAATACATCATGAACTTGTGATAAGTTAGGTGGGTGTTCTAGTTGATAGGCCATCACTCCAATGCGATCAATGATATGAAAGGTACCATTGTATCATGGACTAAGATTTCCCTTCTTACCAAATATTACTAATTTATTACATGGAGATATGCCTAGGAATACCATCTCTCAAACATCAAAATATAGGTATCATCAATAATTTTCAACATAGCTCTTTTGAAAACTTTTAACAGTTAAGATGTACTACCGAATGATCTTGAGATTTTACACCATATCCTCAATGATTTCTAGACCTAGGAATTTTCATTACCTAACTTCATCAGAGTATTTATGTGTTTTAAACATCTTCCCATAAAGGGATTCATATGGAGCCATTTGGATTCATGAGTGTAAACTTTATTGTATGAGAAATCTACCATAAGAAGTGGTTGATCCCATCATCCTTTGTAGTCAATTGAGCATGCTCACAACATATCCTCAAGTGAATGAATAATCCTCAAAGATTGGAAATTAGTTTTAGGGTGATAATCCATACTGAAGTTCAACATAGTATTTAGAGAATGCTTGAGACCCTTAAATAATTTAGATATAAATCATAGATCTTGATTAGAAACAATCGATAGGGGTGTTCCATGTCACCTCATCACCTCTATAATGTATATACTTGCATGTTGATCAAGTGAGAAGTCCTCTCAAATTGTAATTAAGTGTGCAATATTTTTATGAAGATCCATCACATCCCATATATCATTATTTTTTTCTTGATGTATTTAGAAGACCAGTTACAAATTCTATAGTCTTGTTTTCCCATTTTCATGTAGGTATAGTTAATGGGTGCATCATCCCCATGGATTTTTTCCTTTAAAACTTCATTTAATGATATACAATACATATTTCTGTATATTCCATGATCTTCATATTCATATTTCCCCACCAATAGCACTCCTAGATATCCTGATACATCTTTTGGTTTTTTAGATGGATATGAAAGGTTGATCTATGTGCATCATCCAACAGATCCTCATTTAACTCAGGATATGATGGTACACAGAAGCGTGACCGAAATCTCACAACTCCTTCATTAACATTGAACTCCGAGGATTTCCATTTTCTTATAGCTTCTAATTTTTCTCTGAATTCCATCATAATCTCTTTGAGAATACTTTATATTCTCTAGAAGGTATGGTTGAACAATAATTTGGGAAAGGATTGATGATTTTCCTTCTTTTATGATTCCCATGTCCATCATTTTTAACTCTAATTTGATCATATCCTTTTCAATTCTCATGAAGGATAAAATTGTTGGATCCTTATTACATAGATCATATTCTACTTTATTCTCTTTTTTAGGATGGTATTGGATTGAGTAGTCATAGACCTTGATCATGTCTAACCATCACCATCAATGCATTTTCATCTATTTATATGGGAATATATACTTGATTCACTTGTGATCCATATATATTTCACACTTCTCCCAAAAGAGATTATGCCACCATATTTTCAACACAAAGATCACTATAGCCAACTCTAGATCATGATTTGGGTTGTTCTATTCATGAACCTTCACTTTCCTTGAAGAATAAACTATCATATTTTCTTTCTTCACTAACACACATCCCAATCCCTTCTTTGAAGCATAGATGAATACGAAAAAAATTTATCCACTTGTGGGTAGTTTTAGTACCAGTGTAGTGATAAGACTCTTTTTAAACTCCATGAAGCTCTCTTCACATTCATTATTCCAAAAATACTTGACACACTTTCGAATTATCATGGTTAGATGGTTTTAAAATCATGAGAAGTTTCTCAAAAATCGAAAAGACTATCCAATTAATTCAAGGAAACTACGGATATCAATAAAAAATGTTGGCCTCATCCATACTTTAATTGATTATTTCTTTGAAGAGACCACAAATATCTCATATCTTGTGATAATATGCCTCAAGAATAAGACTTCCTTTAACTATAACTCATATTTTATGTACTTTTCATAAAGCTTCTCATTTCTTAAGGTCTTTATCACAATTCTTAGTTGATCCTCATGTTCCTACATGATTTTGAAGTATATTAGAATATCATATATAAAAAATACAAAAACATGTCTAGGTAATCTATAAAAACTTTATTAATCAAGTCCATGATGATTTTTGGATAATTAGTGAGTCCGAATGGAATTAATATGAATTAATTGTTCCCATACCTTGTACAAAAATCAATCTTAGGGATATCCTCCTTCTTCACCCTAACTTTGTAATACCCCAACTACAGATCCTCCTTGGAGAAGTATTGTGATCCACATAGTAGATTAAACAAGTCATCAATCCATGGAAGAAGATACTTTCTATTTACTTTGATCTTGTTGAGCTCATAATAATCAATGAAAATGAACATTGAACCACCCTTATTTTTTATGAAGAGGACTCAAGTACCCCATGGTGAAGAACTCTGGCATATGAACCATTTATCCAGATTCTTCTATTGTTGTTTCTTTAGCTCATCAATTTACAAAACAATAATTACATATAGAGTCTTGGATAATGGTAATGCCCTATGAATAAGCTCGATTGAAAATTCAACCTCTCATCTAGGATGAGGACCATACAATTATTCGGGAAACACTTCATCATATTCCATTCTGATGGGAATGTCTTCAAGGATAATCATTTCATTAGACTCAATCATTTTAGATAGATTTTATTTCTCATAGGGAAATAATATACATTCTTGAGATGTTGTAGATAAATAATATCCATCCATCTCTTTGCATTTGTATATAATCAGTGGATGATCTGCAATACAAAGAGTGATTTCATTCTCACAGAAATTTATGTTGGATCTATATGAGGAATGCCAATCCATACCTATAATTTCATTAAATCCCAGCAAAGGGAGTATCAAAAGGGTCATTTGGAAGTTCATCCCACAATGTTTTATAGGTGGTTAGTTATATACATGGGATTCAATAATTTCCGCACTTGTTATTTTAATCAAAACAACTACTTCCATGATTTTTTGTGGTGTTTGAATAGTTCTACTAAACTTTCATGATATGAAGGAATTCATAGAACTAAAATCAAAATGTATGTTTGATTTTCTTGAATAAATAACTAACATACCTATCATAGACTTATTTTTGAGATCCAACTCAGTTGTTGTGATAGCATAAGCTCTCCCTTGCTACATTGGAGAATGTTGGTTGTCTCCAAAACCATTGGATTGGTGCATTAGTTTGCGTAGTTCCCTGGTTCCTTGTAGTTGAATCAATGAAGAATGCACTTGGGGTTTACTAGTGAATTATTTTCCTCCATCTCATTAGTAGGTTTCTACTATCGATAATTGGTAGCTAGGTGTACTTAATTCCCTCACCTAATTCATTTCATTGTTCCCCTTAGGTAATTTCTGGGGTGCTTCTTTCTACACATTTTACAAGTGTGATGTTGAAAAGTCTTAGCACCATTATATTTATCAATCAGATAGCTATAATTAAACTCCACTTTCTACTTCTTATCCCCATGTTACCCTTGATATTCACCCATATTTATTTCAACATTTAGGGAACATCATAAAATTTACTCACAACTATCAATGTAAAGACCCTGATTTTTTCATATATTTTTTTTCAAAAATATTTGGGATTATTACGAGTCTGTGAAAATTGACAGCACAAAATTCCAAGGCCCGGAGAGCCCGAAACAGATTTTTGAACTTTTTTTAAAGTTACGTTCAATAAACGTGTGAGCGGTTTTTTTTATTTTTTGAAACGGTGCTCAGATTAAAAATCTGAGAGCACCGTTGAATCTGCAACACCGAGATTCCCTTATGGTAAGATTAACTTAGATCGCCAAGATTCAGACAAAAAAGTTAATTTTTGGACCCTAAAATAATAATAATAAATATATCTCCAAAGTTATTTTATTCTGTCCTTGTAACCATTGAGCGACGACGGTGGGACCGCAGTGCAATGTCAGACTTTTAATGAGAGACTTTTAATGTCTTAAACATCTCGTTTCTTTGGTTTTGTAATGACAACGCTTATGGGTTTAATTGGCTCATTAATTATGGTTAATTAATGAATCATAATGTTAAACACAACATGAGAGATTAATATCTATTTAAACAATGTTTGGGCATGGGTTTTGGGGACTCACGAGAGGAACCTCTGACAAAGTTCTAGCTACGTCTTTCACCAACGTAGAAGATAACTTCGATGACTATTATAGGATTTGAACCAAACAACAATGAGTGAAGATAAGTGCCAATAAACATAGGTTCTTCTCCCACATCCATAGAATCTTCCACCATTTCTAGGTTGGGGTTTGTCTTGATTTATTTCTAAGAGTTTAATGAATTCAAATACCCTTGAGAATGTTAAATTATTTCTATATAATAACGCTAACACAGAGGGTGCAGACTGAATGAACAAGGCTTGGTCCCTCCGCCGATATCACTATTGTTTCCATTCTTTGTGAATGACTGACCAAAACAATGACAAGACAAAACCGGGGGGGTCACAAAGTGACGAAATCATCTTGGTAAGCCTATAGGCGCATTCAGAAAAGAAAACCGACCTCCAGAGCTTCACAAGAGGCCCGTGGAAGCTCTGCCGGCATTGAAGAACTGGCGACTAGAGTAGAAGGTGGATGGCTCTCATCGGCTGCCAAGAGGCAGCGGTGCCTAAAGGCGTCGTGGTGAATAGGGGCGGCCGGCCAACGCCAGCCACGTTGAAGGTGGCGGCGTGCCGCAGATGGGGGCCGCGACAGTGCGCCATAGAGGAGGGTTGTGGCAGTGCACAATGGAGGTGGATCTTGGAAGTGCACCATGGATGAGGGCCACAGTGGAGGGTGGATCCACGGATGCAGGTCCTATATCGACTAGTCCATGTGGATCATCCAGCTGGAGTGGCTCAAACTAGCACCACTGATGTAGGAACCCAAACACCTAGACCGTTCGAGAGGGGAGCCAACCCCCACACCCAGATGGCGGGCCTCACCAATCCAACAGGCTGGGTAGGTCTAGTGGCCCAATAGGCTGTGCCCAACCAGGTGGGTCGGGCCAAGCCCAACAATCCAGGTTGGTTCGGTCCAACTAGGTCGGATCGGACCCGGAACCTCTATTTTCCCATATTCGATTAATGGGCCATATCTCTTATACCAGACGTCTTTTTGATGAACATTCTATAGCACCGAAATCCTTAGGATGAGGAGGTCCATTTGAGACACTCTACGAGGGTTTTGGAGAAAATTGGATTACGTCTGGGTTGGATCAGACTCGAATCCAACCAGGACCCCGACACTAAAATGCTTATAACATACAGACCGAGCTTCTAATTGATGCACTTCTTGTTGCATTGTAAACCTTATGACATGGTGTTTCATCGGGGGACTTCGTGGTGGTTGAGGTACGAACAATGGATTGAGGAGTAGATCCTCCCAGAATCAAGGGTTCTTAGTGCGTGAATCCAATGGATGGCTCTGACGTGGTGAAGGAATAATGATCCTCAGTGTGTAAGCATGTAGTGATCCCCATGGTTCAACACCTAGAGATCCTCTATGTTTCAACTCCTAGAAATACTCCATGGGTTATCACCTAGTGATCCTCCATGGGTCATCACCTAGCAATCCTCTGTGGGTCATCACTGAGCGATCCTTTGTAGGTCAACATGAAGCGATCCTCTGGGGGTCATCACCTAGAGATCCTCTTTGGGTTAACACCTAGAGATCCTCTGTGGGTCATCATGTATCAATCCTCTGTGAGTCAGCATCTAGCGATCCTGTGTGGGTCAGCACCTAGAGATCCTCTGTGGGTCAACACCTAGAGACCTTTTTCATTCTAGAAACAAAATCCTCTCAATAGAATAAGATGATCTAGCTTTATGAATAATCATCTTTATTATTGTTCATTATGTTTTATACCTAGTTTGAGTTGAGTATTTACTTTTGCTGTGTGATTGGGATCATGATTTGGGGGTTTTCCATTGAGGAATCCTGGGAGACCTTTGGGGGTCTTGGGGTCCCTACTGGGTGTTTTTATGCTCACCTTGAAATGGGCTTCGCCTACACCTTGTTGTTTCTAGTGTGGATGATGAGAAAAATTGACTGAGACTTGGGAGCCAGGACTAGATGGTGTACGGAGGTGGCCGATTGGCGTGGAGAGCCGCAAAGATGAGCTGTACCTACCCTTTAAGTAAGATCTTTGGCAGATGATATCTAGAGTTGTTTTCCCTTTTTGTTATACCTTATTTCCAGTTGGGCATGTATACTGGTCCCTTTACATTTAGTTCTTACTTTTACACTCATTGGTGGGTTTTAGTTGTGGTTGTATCTTATTCATCTATTGTGCTTTTCTTGTACATAGTGTGCCTTATCTATGTGTGTACAGATTTTGAGGAAATGCCTTTCCATTTTAGGGATATGCCTTTCTAGTTCCAGTCACCATCCCCTGGCCTATGGAAGGTGTGATTGGGGTAGTCACGACACGGGTCCTGGGGGACGGGTTGTGACAAAGTGGCATCAGAGGGAATTCAGTTATACCAGAAGAACTAAGTGTCTATGTTTTAAATATAGCAGTAGTGTTAAGTGTCTTATGTTTGGGTTTTAGTTCAGGGAGTCTAGTTTTGGTGTGGCAGACGACGTATCCATACACCAGGACCTTGAGTTTTGATTTCCAACTCGATACACAAAAACACTGATTGCGTGTGTTTTGGAAAATGTTTTTATTTTTATCCCTTTTGAGTCATCTCACTAGGTATAATTGTTGACCATGGGACATCTATTTCTTACAGGATGCCTTCATATAGACAACCATCTAGGATTCTAGGGTGATTTCATGATGACGGCCCACCGAGTGATGAGGATTCAGTGCAGGGCCCTCTTTTGGTGATAGTACCTTCGTGTGGTGTGCCAGCGGCACCACCACCCATAGGGCAGTAGTTTACACCATCCCCCCCCAATGAACCATGCACACCAAATGAGTATGTTTCACGAGTTCTAGAGACAAAGGTCTCCAAGGTTTTCGAGTGAGATTGATCCCCAAGAAGCTGAGGACTGGAAGGAGGTTGTGGAACGAGTTTTCTCTTGGTTGAGACACCAGCAGACTGGATGGTGATCCTAGATGATAGCCTCCTCCAGGGTAGAGCAGGGAGATGGTGGATCCTAATGCTCCAAAAATATGATGAGGAAACCCTCACCTAGTTGAAATTCGAGAGCCTCTTTAGGGATGTGTTTGTTCCAATTAAACTAATCTCTATGCGTATTCATGATATCCTCCATTTACTATTGGGTAGCATGATGGTGGCCCAGTACTCGGCGAGATTCACTGAGCTCTCTCACTACTCCTCTGATACGGTACATAACCCTTTCTTTAGGGCCCAAACCTTTAAGAAGGGTCTCTGATAAGAGATTAGAGTGTCAATGGTATCACTCAACATACAGACGTAGGCTAGAGTGCTTGAGAGAGAGCTATTGGTGGAGAGATTCCTAGCTGAGCAGGCACCAACGGTGAGAGCCACCACCAAACGATAGGTAGACGAGTCATCTACAGAAGGAGGTAGGAAGATGGCACAGAGGTCCAAAAGGGTCAGAACTTCTGGAGGATGACCCCAGGATGTAGGGTCAGAGGTGCGGAGCTTGCGAGGAAGAGGAGGTCATATGAGGAATAAAATATATTACTCTTGCGGCGGGCAGGGGAACATGGCATGAAACTGTCCGACTCCCCATGTGGATGATCATCAGATGGTCTAGGGACTGCTGAGACATCGACCTAGGTTTGAGCGAGGAGGAACGTAGGGCGGTGTAAGTGGAAGAGGATTTGTCCGTGCAGCAGGTGGTGGGAAACGATTTTAGGTTCTCCTGCCACCACCCCCAGGTGGTCCACCCTGACCATAGGGAGAAGGTGGACATGGATGAGCTCGACTTCAGTCAGCTAAGGATTACGAACAAAACACTCCATAGATGATTCCAGGTATGATCTATGTCTAATCCACCATAGCATAAGTTCATATAGACATAGGTTCTAGTCACTATTTTATTTCCACGACTCTTATTCAGAGATCGAAGATTCCGATAGAGCTGTTAGATCAATCCTTATGATGAGAGACTCCTACAAGAGAGGATTTGATGATTATGCACTGGTGAATGCAGTTTGAGCTCACTCCAGGAGGTGATAGATGCACATGGGATCTCCTTGTAGTAGTGTCGAGGCCTTATGACGTCATATTTGGTATTGAATAGCTATCTATAGTCCATTCTTAGATCAAATGTTTTAGGTGAAAAGAATGGTGTGACCGCAAGGATGGGACCAGGTTTTCCTTCACTGGCGAGAAGTGAACCTTTTCAGCTCAGGATGGACTTTCTTGGAGGAGTGTGTGACTGATCACTCATCAGTTGGCTAGCCTTACCCTCAGAGTTGTTGATGAGAGGAGTCTGAGTTATCCAATAGTGGTGGACTATTATGATGATGTATTTCCTGATGATGTTCAGGGATTACATACTCATAGAGAGGTAGAATTTTACACCAACATGTACCCTAGGACGACACTAATATCTACACCATCATATCAGATAGCCCCTGCAGAGCTTCATGAGTTGAGGATACAGCTGGATAACTTGCATGATAAGGGGTTCATAAGGCCCAATGTTTCTCCATGGGAAACCCCAATTTTGTTCACCAAGAAGGCAGACAAGAGTTTGAGGCTTTGCATGGACAATCAGCACCTAAACCAGGTGACCTTAAAGAACAATTATCCACTCTAAAGGATTGATGATCTCTTCGATCAGTTGAAGGGTGCCTGTTGGTTTTCAAAGATAGAACTCATATCAGACTATCATCAGCTTAGGGTATGGGATGAGGATGTATCGAACATGACCTTCAAATGTTGGTATGACCACTATGAGTTCTTGGTGATGAATTTGGGTGTGACCAATGCCTCATCATATGTCATGGGACTCAGGAATAGGATCTTCCAGCCTTATATCGATCACTTTGTGGTGGTCTTCACTGACGACATATTGGTGTACTCAGTATCAGAGGAGGATCACGCCACTCAACTGTTGATAGTTTTGGATTCACTCCAAGAGAACTGGGTTTATGGTAAGCTCTCTAAGTGCCAGTTCTGGGTACGAGAGGTCCATGTTTTGGGATATGTTATCTCAGAGGCTGGAGTCGTGGTGGATCTGGCGAAGATAGAGGCAGTGCTTTCTTAGGAGCCACCCAATAGTGTCACTGAGGTACGAAGTTTCCTGGGATTGGATTTGTACTACCGAATATTCATACAGGAATTTTCCTGAGTAACAACACCCTTGTTAGCTTTGACAAAGAAGGAACAACTTTCTTTGGGGGTAGAGAGATGCCAGTAGAGTTTCCAAGAGCTGAGGTGGAGACTGACGAGTTCCCTCATCTTGAGAATACCCGAAGAGAGCGTTGGGTATATAGTCTTCTATGATGCATCAAGGACCATACTGGGATGTGTCCTGATATAGGAGCAAGAGTTTATCTCCTACAGCTTTCAATAGTTGAGATAGAACAAGAATAAATATGCTACCCAAGACATGGTGTCAGTAGTAGAGGTATTTTCCTTGAAGATGTGATGACACTACTTGATGGGTGAATAGTTTACTGTCTACTCTGATCACAAGAATCTCAGGTATATCTTCTCATATAAGGAAATGAAACTGAGACTATGGAGATGGCTGGAGTTCCTTCATTACTATGAATTTGAGATAGTATACACCCTTGAGAAGGGAAATGTGGTGGCATACGCACTCTGTAGGAGGTCTGGGTTACAGTTGCTGAGTGAGGTGACAAAACAGCTAGGCACATTGTGGTTATCCTTCATAAAAATTGACTGATCATCATACCTCTATTCCATGACTATCACTCCCCCACTCCTTTAGTGAGTATGAGAGGCACAACATGGGGAAGTTGATTGCGAGGCTTGATGTGATCATATTTCCTCAGGACGGGCTCCTGAAGGATTTTCTGAAGGTGGGGAGAACATAATCCTTTTCAGAGGATGCACCATTGTACCAGTGACACTACGAGAGGAGTTTTTGAGGGAGTTCCACACATCACCTTTGGTGGTACATCCTATTGTGGTGAATATGTACCAAGACCTCTGACATTATTATAGGTCACCAGGGATGAAGAAAGCAGTGGTGGATTTCATTTCATGATGCCTCACTTGTCAGCAAGTGAAGGCCGAGCACCAAGTTCCAAAAGGATTGACTCAGCCACCTGAGGTGACAGAGTGGAAGAGGGATGAAATCTCCATGGAATTCGTTAAAGGGATACCACGTATGTCTAGCGGCCACGATTCCATCTTGGTGATTGTTGACTGACTCACCACATCAGACCACTTCTTATCCATCCGAGAGTAGGGATTAGTAGAGGGATCAAGATGCCTCTATGTACAGGAGATTTTATGACTTCATGGGGTTCCATCGACAGTCATATTAGACTGTGTCACTTGTTTTACATCCCGGTTATAGAAGGGATTACAAGAGGCATTCGGGACTCAGCTACGGTTGAGAACCGCCTTTCATCCTCAAACATATAGTCTGATGGAGCGGACCATACAGATGCTTGAGAAAATTATTCATGCTTGCGTCCTTGATTTTTTCCGTAGTTGGGAGGACCACCTTCCCTTTGTGGAGTTCTCATACAACAATTTTTATCACTCAACCATCGGCATGGAACCATTTGAGGCCTTGTACGGGAGAATGTGTAGATCACCTCAATGCTAGACAGACCAAGGTGAGTAAGCAATTATGGGTCTAGAGTTAGTACGAGCTACCACTGAGAAGGTGCAAATCATCCAAGAGCGGATGGAGACTCCACAAAGCTAAATTAAGTATTATTCCAACAGGAGACAGAGGCCCTTGGAGTTCTAAGAGGTAGACCATTTCTTCTTATGGGTCTCACCCCGTTGAGGATTGCAAATATTTTATCAGGGTGAAAAACTATCTCTAAGGTTCATTGGACCTTTCTAGATCCACAGAAGAGTAGGAGAGGTGGTGTACCACCTAGCTCTTCTCCCACAGATTCACATCGTTCATACTTTTTTCCTTGTGTCACAGTTGAGGAGGTACGTGCATGATCCATCAGGAGTTATCTACTGGGGCGAGCTAGACATTGACGATGGGGTGATGTTCATAGAATTCCCAGTGGAAATAGAGGATCGACATGAGAGGGTCCTTTGTGGGTGGTTGATTCCTCTGGTGTGAGTTCGGTGGCAGCACAAGAACCTCCAGGAAAGAACATGGGAGCGGGAGGCTCAAATACGTGTTCAGTACCCCCACTTCTTTCATTAGTTTTATTGTGGATTTTTGGGACATAAATCCCTAAGGTTGGGAGGATGTAAAGAAACAAAATTTTCTATATAATTTTTTCAAAATTATTTGTGATTATTACGAGTTTGCAAAAATTGACGACATGCAATTCTGAGGCCCAGAGATCCCATAATGAATTTTTTGAACTTTTATAAGGTACGTTCAGTAAAATTGAGAGTAGAGAATTCTATTTTTTTAACCGGCACTTGGATTAAAAATAACAGGGAATCATTGAATCCGTAGCACCGAGCGTTTCTCAAGGGAAGCTTATCTTCGACCGAAATGGGTCAAACTAAAAAGTTAATTTTTGGAACCTACAAAAATACTAATAAAATAACTACAAAGTTGTTTCATTCTTTCCTTATAACCATTGAGTGATGGCGGAGGGACTACAGTGAAAATTTAGACTTTTAATGAGTGAATTTTAATGTCTTAAACCTCTCATTTCTTTGGTTTTGTAATGAAAATGCTTATGTGTTTAATCGACTCATTAATTATGGTTAATTAATGAATCAAAATGTTAAACACAACAAGAGAGATTAATCTATATTTAAACCAAGTTTAGCCATGGGTTTTGGTGACTCATGAGAGAAACATCTGACGAAGTCCTGGTGATGTCTTCCACTAATGTAGAATGGATCTTCGACGACCATTGGAGGATTCGAACTGGACAACGACAAGCGCCAATGAACACGGGTTCTTCTCCAACATCCGTATCATCTTCCACCATTTCCAGGCATGGTTTTGTCTTCATTTATATCTCAGAGTTTTATGAATTCATCTACCCTTGACAATGTTAAATTCTTTCCATGTAATAATGCTAATGCGGAGAGAATGATCTGAATGAATAAGGCCAGTTCCCTTCCCCAATCATGCTATTGTTTGAGTTCTTCATGAACAACTGACCAAAATAGTGTCAAGATGAAACCGTGAGTCATGCATTGATGAAAGCATCCTGGGAGGCCCATAGGCGTAGTCAGAAAAGAAAATGGACCTTTGGAGCTTCATCAGAGACCTGTGGAAGCTCCTTCAGTGTGGCGACGCCGACGACCAGAGGAGGTAGCACCCGAAGGTTCCATGGAGAACTGTGGTGACCAGCCAACACTGGACATGATGACAGGGGTGGCACACCGCAGAAGCGCGCCACTGAGGAGGGCCATAGATATTAGTAACAATGGAGGGAGGACCTGCACCCATGAGTTCACTGTGGACCGGTCCACACAGATAGACCATCTAGAGCAGCACCAACTGGCACCGCTGATAGAGGAACCCTAAAACCTAGACCGTTCGAGAGGGAAGCTGACCCCTGCACCCAGTTGGTGTACCACACCCAGCCAGCGGGCCGGGTAGGATCAGCAGCCCGGTGGGCCGCGCTTAGCTGGGTGGGCTGGGCCAGTCCCACAACCCCTTGGGCTGACCCTGCGGCCCAGAACCTTCAGGTCGGGCCCAACCAAACTCAGTTGGGCCCAATGGGATGGGTCGGGTCAGTCCAACTGGGTCAAACCGGACCCGGACCCACTTACGGATGAGATTCGATTAAAGGGCCATATCTCATAAACCAGACGTCCGTTTGAGAAACTGTATATGGATCCAGAATCCTTAGGATGAGACAGAACTTTTGAGATACTCCACATGGGTTTTGGAGAATGATGGAGTACAAATAGGTTGGATCAGACTCAAATCCATCCGGGCCCCAACACTAAAATGCCTATAAATTACAGACTTGGTGTCAGATTGACGCACCAACTATTGCATTGGAAACCTTATGACATGGAGGTAAATCTTGTTACTTAATCATGGGACTTCGTGGAGGTTGAGGTATGACCAATGGCTTGAGGAGAAGATCCTACCAGAATCAAATGTGCTGAGTACAAGAATCCAGTGGATGGCTGTGACGTGATGAAGTAATAGCGATCCTCAGTGGGTCAGCACGTAGAGATCCTCCACGGGTTAGCACCTAACGATCCTCCATGGGTGATAATCTAACAATCCTCCGTGGGTCAACACCTAGCATTCATCTATGGGTCCGCACCTAGAAATCCTTTATGGGTCATCACTGACTGATCCTATGTGGGTCAACACACATCAATCCTCCTTGGGTCATCACCTAGAGATCCTCTGTGGGTTATCACCTAGTGATCCTCTATGGGTCATCACGTAGCGATCCTCTATGGGTCAGCACCTAGTGATCCTATGTGGGTCATCACCTAGCGATCCTCTGTGGGTCAGCACCTAGAGACCTTGTTCGGTCTAGCCGCAAAAGACTCTTGATAGAATAAGATGATATATCTTTATGACTAATCATTTTTTTGTTCTTTAAGTTGTATACCTGGTTTGATCTGAGTCTTTACTTATGATTTGTGATTGGGGTCATGATTTGTGGTTTTTACTTTGTGGAATCTGGGGAGACCTTAGGGGGTCTTGGGGTCCATATTGGGTATTGGTATACTTACCCCTATACGGTTTTCCCTGCACCTTATTGTGTTCAGTGCATACAACGTGCAGCTTTGACCGAGACTTGGGAGCTAGGACTAGACAATGTACAGAGGTGGATGGTTGTCATGGAGAGCCTCAGAGATGAGTTGTACCTACCCTTTAGGTAGGATCCCTCACAGATGGCCTCATGAGCTATTGTTTCCTTTTTTGTTGTACCTTTTTTTCTGGTTGGGCTTGTATACTGGACCCTAAAAATTTAATACTTACTTTTACACTCAATGGTGGTTTCTAGTTGTGGTTGTATCTTATTCTTCAATTGTGTTTTACTTTTGTGCAGTGTGCCCTGCCTGTGTGTGTACAGGTTTTGAGGCAATGCCTTCCCATTTTAAAGATATTCCTTTTCGGTGCTAGTCTCCAACCCCTGGGCTATGGAAGGAAAGCTTGGGGTGGTCACAACACGTGCCCTAGGGGACGGGTTGGGAAAATCAAAGACCCAAAAATGAAGTAGTCAACTTCTCATTTGGGCGTAATGACAAATATGGAGGTGTATCATGCAATTCTTGAGAATCTTTCCTCATACGCCCCAATAGATTCATCATCTTTTTTTCTTTGTAAAGGAAATATAACAATAAAATGTTGAAATAAATGGAAATTAAATTTCATATATAGAATACTTAATACATTACCCAAGTAGAGGCCCAAAGACCATATTATTTTAGTGTCTTTTGAAACTCAAAACATATTCTTCTAGCTTGGTGAAGGATCTTTAACATATTCCATAAAGATTTCCCCATTAGTTTTCCTACCTAAAACCTTTCTTTATATCCTAGGGAAAAGAAAAAATAAAAGGGTGAGTTAAATTCTCAGTTAGGGTAAACATGGAGAACATAAATCAAAACAAAAACATAATAATTCAACAAGATGAACATATATTTTTAATATCAAAATCTTGAGTCATAAAATAAAACTTGGCAGTACGTAAAGCATAAATCATAAAGGAACCTTAAACATATAATTTTTATAATGAATGAAGAAAACTCATAAGTATATAAAATAATTTCTATATAAGCCATTTCTTATAGATAATACCACCATAGGGGAAAAAATACATTACTGAACTGAGTTTAGTCATCATTCCGACCCTGTATTACTAAACCAAATTTACTTTTCATTTCATCCCTATATTACTGAATTGGATTTTCATGTTGTTCTAATCATGTATATCTCATGAGATATAAATCATTACCTAATGGATTGGAGGGAGATATTGGTCCCATCCATCACATAATGAAAACCATAAATATGTGTACCACAAAAACATAAATCATTAATCATAACATAACCCAAATAATAAAATGGGTTACATAAACATCATTCCATAATAATATAATCCATTTAGGAAACAAATATTTCATAAATGTCATTGCATCATAAACATAATCAATGATAATTATAATATGGATATCATACATGAAAAATATCATTAATCATAGATGAAAAATACTTTTGATAAAACACTTGAAATTGATTCTTGAGGAAAATATCATTTCTTCTAATTTTTGTTCTTTTCTTAAAATACCATGAAATTTTAAAATAAAGGAATTTATTTGAAAATAAAAATGAAACATTTAAAGTTCATATTCATGTAAATAAGGTGTTATGAAAGAGTAAAAATCCATTCATGACGTTTAAGTTAAAAAAACATTCTCCTCATACTATTTCCAGAAAAATCAAAAAGTCCATCGTACTGAAAACAAAAAAATGATTCCTTTCATAACGTTTAATAAAAATTCACCAATGGGTAAAATTAACTGTAAAAAATTATAAAATAATAATATTAAAAAGTTAGGAAACATGGAAGTGGATGATAAATATACCCCAGTAAATACTTATGTAAAAACAATCTTGGATAATAATGAGATTGTAAAATTATCCCTTACCAATTTTTAATCAGTCAAATAATATACATAATTAAATAAAGAAAATTATATGCATATGAAAATATCGTAAACTTCATAATAAGAATCATAGAAACATTTATGGTCGGTATAGACACCACACAAAAGAAATATGTGGTGTATAAGGCTTATGACCCACAAAAATAAAAGTGCGCCAAAATAATCCCTTACCTTCGGTCTGCAATCAATTTATTGTATCCAAATATAATTTATAATGATTTAGATAATTTCATTTACTTATTTGAGAATCATATTTATTTTTATGATATCATATATGATCTTATTATCATCTGTTTAGTAATAATATTTCATTATTTCTTGTTATTCGGGTATTAACTGCTTTATGTTCTTACACATGTTTTTCCAGACAAGTTCATGTTCCACTTCTTAGGTTATAATTATATTAGTTAAAAAATTATATTAGTATAATATATATCATATTTATTCATTCCATTAATTTATATAATGATGGTTTAATGAAGATCACGTGGAATGTATCATATCACATCATGGAGACGGTAGGCCGTACGTACGTACGAGCGATGATATCATTCCTTTAATTATTAAATCGTATTTAAGTGGATAATATATATATATATATATATATTATTACAGAATAAATAAATTTTTATAATAATCATATATGGTTATTATTTCCATCATTATACCCAACCATGTTTAGTGGTGGTGAAAAACAAATCACACCACAACGTGGAGACGGTAAGTTATACGTACGCACACATGATGATTTCATTTTTAGTAGGATAGATAAAAGCTGGGATATAGTTCTTTAATAATTATAATAACATCTTAGTATATCTATGATACTATATTTGTTACTTTATAATGAAACAAATCATGAAGAGAATGTAGAAGATTATTTTTTTTAAAGAATCGGTAGAGGGGATTACCTATTCTTCGACGTGCATTATATAAATCTCCTCTTAGAGCACTAGAGTTGGTCTTTGAAGAATAAAAGAACCATTATAATTTTACTAGGGAAGTTTATAAGGGAAAATTACATGGTATGGCCATGAGTTAAGGCTCAAACTCATGTGAACAAGTGAGGGAGGGGGTGTTCTTTTATAATTGAAGTGAGGGGCACATTCAGAAACCTCAAAAATATTAGTTTATAAAAAAATTAAAACAAACTAAAAACCACCAAGAAGTCGAAATTTTGATGTTTAGATTATATAGTGTTTTAATATAATCAACCAATAATTTTTATACAAGTTTTTATGTCAATTTAAACATTACCATATTAATTTACACATAGTTATTCTATTTCATTTTAATATAGATAACAAATATTTCAATATTAAAAGGGTAAAATATTTATTTATTTGATGTTAATTAGACCACAAATACGTACCTTATATCATTTTATTCCATATGACAATTATTTTATACTTTTTAGAAAATGTTTTTGGATTTTTAAATAATTTAATAAAAAATTGTTTTGACAAAACAACATAGTGTCAATTTTGAAACTATTCAATTCATGGGTTTTTTATGAATATCAAGATAATCTGTTACCATAGAAAAAATTATTTAATTATATCCCTATGATGTATAGGTTATCTAGGAAAATAATTGGACATATTAATTATGTCAAACTATATTTATTTTAATATTTTTAATACCATTAATTTAATATTTTCATTAATAAAATAATTACAACATCAATTTTGTTTCATTATTTAATATACTTATATTTTGGTTAAATATTAAAAATAATATACTATAAGGAATATAAATATACTAGCTTACATAATAATACTTTTATTTGAATTTATCTTTTGGAAAATGCAACATTAAAAATGTTATACTTATTAAATTATGAATGTGACAACTTTAACATCACTTTAAATAAAATAATATAATTGTCACAATCTCTTCTATATGGATCCAAATGGTCAATAACTAGAAAATTGGTTGATTGTGGTTGAGATATACTCTCCCAATAATAATTGTTAATGTTTTTGTGTCTATTGATGATTATTTTCTTTTTAATAATAATTATTTTATTGATTTCTCATCAATTAATTAATTTATACACAATCAAAGTATAAGTCTTTAAGATAATTATATATTTCCAAAAAATTATAAATAAATTACCATGATAAATAAAAAAAATTATATTTCAAAAAATTATTTATAATAAAATTTATCTTTTGTATATCCTTATATAAAAATTGTTTAGTTATTAAAATTTGAGTGATATATATTTAACTTTTCTTTAAATAAAATAAATTAAATGTTCTAATATCATACAAGTGGCTCCCAAAAGACACTATTTCTACCCAAGGATTATTTAGGAAAAATCACACTCATTAATTAATATTAAGATAAGTTTTAGGGTAAATTTATAATAGTATTCTTACCCTTAATTACATGTTTTACCGTTTAATCGTATAAATATAAATTACCAAAGTTACTATTAATAATTCCCAACAATAAAATAAAGTTATTTTCATAATTTGGTCATACAAATTCCAAATATGGAATTCATTTTTTAAAATTAAAAGCACATAATTTTTAGTAATTAATTTAAAATTATTCTCATTGTCAGAAAGAGAGAATGGGTTTTTAAAAGTTAAAACATTGCAAAATATTGAAATGTTTTTATATCTGAATTCAGGGTAAAATTAATGCTAATGAAATAAATTAAATTGAATGATAAAAATATATTATAATTATAATTTAAATACATTAAATAATATAATATAATTACATATATTATTTCAAGGGTTTTTTTTCAATTAAAATTTAGTATAATTTTACAATTCATCAAAATTTAAAACTTATCAGAAAAATATCGAAAATCAATCCAAAGTAAATTTTTATATCCCTATTCCATATAAGAAGTTTATTTTGATAAATAATATATATATATAAATGTCAAAAACTAGATTTAAAATGGCTGCGCCATCAAAAGGCGTCAATACTAGATTTTTTGAGAAATTCTTCTTTTATCTGAATAGACTCACTTATTTTTATTTAAATAGTTATTTAGAAGAAAATTATTACTGTTCATACCCACCATTATAATAACTATGTTATAATATTTAGTTGTTCACTTATACTTGGTCTTGAGTGAAATGAATTCTATCAAAAGAACTTGAAATTTTGTGTAATACAAACCAAGCATAGTGTTTCGTATACCAAAAGCTAATATGGTGTTGCGTATAGCAAAAGATAATATTGGTGTCGAATACATAGAAGAAATAAAAAAAATTAAAAGGAATCTATCTCATAAAATTTTAGGGTGTTAAATTCTACCCCCTTAAAATGAATTTCTCCCTAGAAATTCGTCGGGGTTATAAAAGGTTTACTACTTGAAAGATTCTTTCATAGAAACGCACATTTTAAAAAGTAATACTAAAACTTCATTTTAAAAAGGAAAGTTAGAAACATAACAGTTACCCAAAGTAACTATTTACTAGCTTTCCCTATAAAAGAACATATTTTGGAATAAAAAACATGGATATGGAAGAAAAATGTAACCATTATGTTCTGATAGAGAGTGATAGAGAACAAGGTTTGAGAAAAGTTAATAACCTAAAATACCCAAACATGAGATGATTTAAGGGACCATGTGATTAATTGGATAAGAAGGTACTAGGATAAAATTTTTGGTTTCAAGATCCTTTTCCTAAAATTGAAGAATATTTCATGTGAAATAATTCTTACTTGATTTCAGTACAATCTCACCGTTGGTCATACCTTGAACAATTTACACTTCTTATCTTATTCAAAGAAATGAAGTTGAATTTATCATTCCTAAAGGGTTAGCAGATCATGTGATCCATAAATAAAATTATAGGCCATTCCTTATCTGTTTATCACAATAAAAAGGATTGAACAAGTAATCAAAATTTCATAAGTCCACCTATGATGAGATAAGACTTTATTCTAACAAACATCATTTGAAGTTTAACTTCAACATTCATTAAATTTATAACTTTAAAATCCTTCTAAAAGATAAAAACCAAAAAATTAGATATAGGGGAACTAAATCAGCTTAACATTTATCCCCATATCTCATAAGGATGTTCTTGGTTGTCACATTTCAAACCTGTTAATACCTTAATAATGTATTCTCTTGAAACATGGTAATAACATGAATTACCATAGAACCTTAGTGAAAACATGCATGCTGTCAAAAATCACCTTTTACCAAAAATCCCAAAAATTATATATAATCAAACCATGATATAAAATTGTCCTTATACCAGTCATGAGGTCATTAATATAATCAAACATCTCATTATCTCCTTAACCCATCATTATGCATGTATCATATGTTTTCCAAAAATATCTAAATAACTTTTCATGGTTACAGGTACCATTCAATATATACTTTAAAATAATTAAGGAAAGACAATAGTGTAACAATACTTAGATTTTTTTTATTACATAATGCCTTAAAATTTCTTATAAAACATTATTCATGATAAAAATTCAATCATTCCACTATCTTCTTAAACCATTGACCGAGCTTCATCGTTTTATTCCTTAACACTTCTTTTATCTCATATATCAATTGTAGTTTCTTCATCATTATCAACATAAATACTTCCCATACAAACATGATAATTCTATTTATAAAATTTACCATAGGGAATCAATTTTTATAATGACCATACATTCATCATTTAAAACATTTAACCATAATTGATGCCTTCGTAATACCATTATCATTTTCCATTGTGTTAACTGAACATTTTCCTTTGAAATTAATGTCTTTGTTTACTTCTTTTCCACCCCCAAATAATCATCCAATTCCTTTGAAACATTATCCTTGATGCCTCTTCCCACATGATTTACATGAAAAAATTATCTTTCTTTTATCTATGATCCCCATGAATCTCCATCTTTCTCTTATTAGGTGGGTCAGGAAACTTACCAAAGTTGAGATTATTAATCATATTATGAGATTATTGATTAGGGATGATAATTATTTTTAGCCTTCCAAATCCCATTTCATTTTTCTACTCATGTATCATATCATTCCACTATCCATCATATTCTCCAATAACAAGAATCCTCCTATTTCCAACCATTTTCTGAAACCCAAAAAAGATGGGTGTGAGAAGAAAAAAGTCATAATAGAAAAATAACATAATCAAGGGGGAGTACATTCAATATATAACATCTTATGTTTAGTCCTAGGCTATTAATGATCATTACCATAATTCTAGGATAGTATCCTATATTTAAACTTATCCTTAGGGATATCCCTATATGTATCCTTAGATATACCTCTAGGGATCTCCCTATAGTTTTTACATCCTAGTTTTCAATGGTTAACTAAAACTTCACTCTAATACCAACTATAATGACCTAAGATTCAAATACATTGAAATTACATTTATTTTATGGAATACTTAAAATATTATGAAAATAGACTCCCAAAAACCATACTATTTTAGTGTCTTTAGAAACATGGAACACATTCTTCTATCTTGGTGAAAGATCTTCAACATATCCCATAAAGATCTTCCCCATTAGTTTTCCTACCTAAAACCTTTCTTTATATCCTAGGGGAAAAACATAAAATTGGTGGGATCAAATTTTTAGTAAGGGTAAACATAGAGAAAATAAAACAAAACTTAAACCTAAAAATGTAAGAATATGAACATATATTTTTAATATGAAAATCTTGAGTCACAAAATAAAACTTGGAAGTACATAAGGCATAAATCATAAATGAACATTAAACATAGAATTGACATAAAACATGAATTTTTGGCAGACATATAAGCATAAAAAATCATTTCCATATTATTTAAAGCTCATATACAATACCATTACAAAGGAAAAAGTCAATTACTAGATTGAGTTCACTCCTCGTTCTAGACCTGTATTACTAAAGCAGATTTACTTATCATTTCAGCCCTATATTATTGAACTGAATTTACTTACCATTCCATTTATGTCTATCTCATTAGATCTAAATTTTTACCCAATTCAATAGAGGAAGATATAGGTTCCACCCATCACATAATGAAAACCATACATTTGTTTTCCACAAAATCATAAATCATTCATCATAACATAACCCAAAGAAAAAAAGGGTTACTTCATCACCATTTCATCATAACATAGTCCATGTAAAACAAATGGATTTCATAAATGGAATTTCATCATAAAAATAATCAACCAAAAGAATAACATGTATAGTATACTTGAAAATATCCTTAATCTTATATGGAAAATACTTTTGATAAAACACCTAAAATTAATTCTTGAGGAAAATATCATTTCATCTTAAAAACATCTTATTTTCTTAAAACAACATGAAATTTTAAAAGGAAAGGATTTATTTTAAAATAAAAATGAAAACTTTTAAAGGAATATTCATGTAATTAAGATGCTATGAAAGTTTAAAAATCCATTAATTCCATATAAGTTAAAAAAACATTATCCTCATACTTTTGCTGGAAAAGTCAAAACGCACCTCATCCCAAAAATAATAAAAAAGATTAATTTCATAGTATTTAATAAAAATTAATCAATGGGTAAAATTGAATTTAAAATTTTTTATAAGAATAATATTACATATTTAGGAAACATAGATGTGGATGATAAATACACACTATTAAATACTTACATATAAACAATTTCAGATAACAATTAGAGTGAAAAATTATCCCTTACCAATTTATAATCATTCAAATCATATGCCTCATAAAATAAAGAAACTTTTATACATATTTAAATATCATAAACATCATAATAAGAATCATAAAAACAATCATGGGTATCATAAACACTATATAATGTAAATAAGTGGTGTATAAGGCATATGACCCACATAAATAAAAGTGAGACAAAATAATCCCTTTCCTTAGGTATGCTATGCATTGTATGTATTTGAACCTCCTGTATAATGTTTCATATAATGTAATTGAATTATTCCAGAATCATATTCATTTTAATGATATAATATATTATCATATTATCATATGTTTGGTAATAACATTTCCTTATTACTCGTTATTCGGGTATTAACTACTTTATGTTCTTACGCATGTTTTTCCAACAAAGTTCATGTTACACTTCTTAGGTTACAATTACATAATTTAAATAATGATATTATTATAATATATGTCATATTTATTTTTTCCATTAATTTATATAATTATGGTTTAATGAATAACATGTATAACGAATCACATCATATTGTGGAGATGGTAGGCCGTACGTACCGACAGACGATGTTATCATTCTGTTAATTATGAAATGATATACAAGTGGATGATATATATATTGTTCCAGAATAAATAAAATGTTATAATAATCATATATATGTATTATTTCTATGATTATACCCATCCAAGTCTAGTGGTGCTGAAAAAAATTACACCACAATGTGGAGACTGTAAGTCGTACATACGCATGCATAGTGATTTTATTTTTTATAGGATGGGTATAAGGTATAATATGGTTGTTTCATAATTATAATAACATCTTAGTATTTAAGTGATAATAGATTTATTAATTTATAATGAAACAACTTATGAAGTGGAAGTATAAGAATAAATAAGTTTGAAACAATCGGTAGAGGAGATTACCCATTCTTCAACATGATTTATCTAAATCACCACTTAAAGCACTAGAGTTGGTATTTTAAGAAGAACAGAAACTTGATAATGTAACTAGGGAAGTTTATAATGGAAAATGGTAGGTAATTATCAAACATTAATGATCAAATTGATGTGAATAAGTGAGTGAGGAGGTGCCATTTTATAATTGAGGTGAGGGGCACTTTTGAAAACCACAAAAATATTAAATTATAATAAAATAAAAACACACTAAAACCCCATAAAAATGCACCAATTTATAATTTTAGATGATATAGGGTTTTTATCTCATAAAAAAATAATTTTTATACAAGTTTTAATGTCAATTTAAGCATTATCATTTTAATTAACACTTAGCCATTCTATTTCATTTTAATTATGATAACAAATATTTAAATTTTAAAAGGATGAAATATTTATTTTTTTGATATAAATTTGACAATAAATAAGTATCTTAGATAATTTATAACAATAAAATAATTATTATATATATTTAAAAAATTATTTATGATTTTTAAATAATTTAATAAAACATTTTTGTGACATAATAATAATATTGTCAATTTTGAAACTATTCAATTCATAGATTATAAAAATATCAAGATAAGATTTTATCATCAATAAAATTATTTTATTATATCACTATATGGTTTACGTATTCTATAAATATAATTGGAAATTTTAATTATCTCAAATTATATTAATTATATTATTTTTTATAACGTTAAATTGATATTTCCATTAATAAAATAACTACTACATCAGTTTTGTGTAATTATTTAATATTATTATTTGTTGGTTAAAAATTAAAAATAAAATACTATGATGAAGATAAATATACTATATTATATAATAATACTTTTTGATTAATTTATATTCTATAAAATGTGACATTAAAAATGTAATACTTATTAAATTATCAATGTGACAACATTAACATCACTTTAAATAAAATAATATAAGTGTCACAATCTCTTCCATATGGATCCAAATGGTCAATAAATCTACCCTAGGATGATTATGGTCGAGATATACTCAAATAATATTAATTTTGAATGTTTTTTAATCTTTTTATGTTTTTTTTTCATTTTAATAATAATTGTTTTATTGATTTTTCATTAATTAATTAATTTGTACACTATCAAAGTATAAGTCTTTAAGGTAATAATATATTTTTAAAAAATTAAAAATAAATTACCATGATAAAGGAAAATATTTTAGCTTTAAAATAGAAATTTATAATCTAATTTATCTTCTATACAACCTTATATGCAAATGGCTTAGTTACAAATATATGGGAGAGACATATTTAACTTTTCTTTAAATAAAATAAATTATATGCCCTAATGTCATCCCAATGGCTTCCAAAGGACACCCTTTCAACCCAAGGATGATTTATGTAAAAGAAATCATAAAATTATATAAAGATAAGTTTTTTTTCTAATTTTATAATAGTATTCTTACCTTAATTACTAGTATTACCCTTTTACCCTATTAATAAAAATTACTGAAGTTACTATTCATAATGCCCAGTAATAAAATAAATCTATTTGAATAATTTGGTCATACTGATTCCAAAAATGGAATAAATTTTAAAAAATTAAAAACATAGAATTTTCATTATTTAATTTAAAATTATTCTTATTTTCTGAAAGAGAGAATGCATTTTTTAATGTTAAAACATTTCAAAAGATTAAAGAGTTTTATCATTTAAATTCAATTAAAAATTAATGATAATGAAATAAATTATATTTAATAATAAAAATATATTATATGTATAAATAAAAAAATTCAATAATATAATTTAATTAGATAAATTTTTTCGATTAAATATGATGTTTTCAATTAAAATTTAGTATAATTTTACTATTCATAAAATTTTAAAACCTAGAAGAAAAATATCAAAAATTCATCCAAAGTAAATTTTTCTATTCCAATTTCGAAGAAGAAGTTTATTTTTTTTAAATAGAATATGTAAAAGTGTCAAAATATATAATTAAAATCCGTACTCCATCAACAGGCGACAATACTGCATTTTTTCAAAAATACTTCTTTTATCCGAATAGAATCACTTATTTTCATTTAAATAGTTCATTAAAGGAAGTTAATAATATTAATACCCACCATTATAATGAGTATGTTATAATATTTAGTTATTAACTTATACTCATTCTTTTTTGAAATTAATTCTATCAAAAGAACATAAAATCATGTGTAACACAAGACAAGCATAGTGTTGCGTATACCGCAAGCTAATACGGTGTTGCGTATGGTGAAAACTAATATTAGTTTATCATACACAAAAGAAACTAAAGAAATTAAAAATAATATCTCTCATAAAATCTCTGGGTGTTACATGAAATCCCTTTCCATTTTAAGTCAGAGAGTGTGAGGAAAAATATTTATCAAAAAACATTTTTAGGATTTCATTCCACCACATCGCTTCGATCTCTTCCTTAGGCTTTGTATTCTTGACCAATGTCCCCCACTGATAATATTATACCTCTATATAATAAAAATAGATTATAACCTTCTCTTTCTTGGAATATTGAAGCATATATAATATACTCAAAAAGGAGTAGATCCATTATTCCATTATTAAGGTTTTATATGATCCATTGAATGTCAAAGGCCTTTGTCATATAAAGATCTCGATTGTAGCTTGTTATTTATTTAGGGTATTTGGGAACTCCTCTTGTTTTAGGTTTATATTTATAACCTTATTCAGTTGAGAGAGTATCATTACAAAGTTCATGATTCATATTCCCATTAGCTTGGGAATCTCATTGGGGCAATTATCATATTTCCCTTCACAGCGGTTTTTTACCCAATTACTCATATTTCCAACCATCATCTAGAATAAAGGTAAAATTTGGGATGAGTTTTTAAACTATTAAACACATAATCAGGAATCCAATTACATTAAATGGTTAACTTATAAATTACATTTATTTCACAACTTATGAATTTCTAGGCTTCAACCTACATTATCCATGATTTATTACCTAACATATACTCTAATGGAATTTTTTCCCATGATAATGGTTCATAATGAGATTGTAAATTTATGAAATCGTATCCCCCTAGGAGTTTCAAACCAAGTGTGTAGTAAGACCCATTTTCATGCAACGGTTCCTAGTCAAGTCCATATCAACGTGGTGTTTTAGGGTTTTACCCTTATGTGTATCTCTACCAGAGATGAATTTACTTATAGTATCTAGAGAGGGATGTATTTTCTTGATAAACCAATTACTATATACTTTAAAAAAAACTTATGTATTCTATATTATAATTATTTTTATCCCTTGTACATTCTATATAGTTTTTTAATCCTAATCTCAAAAATAACTAAACCTCTCATTGATACCAACTATTAAAACCCTTCTCTTATAACACAAAAGTACATGTAATACCACTTGAAATATTGATAGGTATAGTGTATTTTTGGATTAGTTACATTAAATAATAACTTAAAATTGATAATACAACATTTTTATTAAAAACTTATTTAACATAGTCATATTATTACTTTGTACTTAACACCGAATGGGATAACCTAGGGATATAAAGAAAAATGGGGTGATATATAAAGATAATTAAGGGAATAAACATGGAATGACATGAATAAAGTAATACATGAAAGAAAATAGGAATATTAAAGAGACATAAAAGGGGTGATAATCATAACCATGAACAACAAGGCATGATATAACATGATAACATAAAGGCGACATGGGAAATTTGACAACTTAAAACACATCATCATAAACACAGGTCAAGGATAATATACAAGACATCCTGATGGATAAATTACCATTATGGATTCAGTTCACTCCTTATCCCCTTTCATGAAATCTTGTGAGACTAAAAATTTACCAAATGCATTGGAGCGCTATATAATTCCAGGCGCACCTGTCACTTTCATTTCATTTTCATGCTTTAGTGCGCCACATAGATCATAAAAAATAGATTTATTCATTATCATATTTTATTACATGATCATTAAGTGTGTAATAAATACATTTAATTACTAAATAATTTAGTATAAGTGCATAATTTTTAACACACTATATAGGAAATGGGTATGTGTATTCACTACATAATTGTTTGGCATAGAAACTCACAGTAAAATTTTGATAGCATAACAACACTACTGAAGGATTTATAAAATCAGTTGATGAGAGAAAAAGGGGTATATCACTATTTGGAAATAAGATTAAAATTAATAGTGACATGTATAAACACATCCCAAAATTATGAATTAGAAATAGAAGGAATAATATAATTTAGAATCTTGAATAAAGAGGAGAAGGAGAGGATCCCTTAACTCAAGATTTTGACTCCAAATGATTGGGAGGAGCTTATTGAGGGATTGGTGGAACATTATAAGTACTCTATAGAGGGTATGGAAGATTAATAAAGAGTTCCAAACATTTTTTAGTGAAGTGAAGTGGGATCTTGGGTGATTTTATATAGGAAAAGAGAGGGAACTTCTTTATTATTTCCCAAACTTAGGTTTGGACTCAGTATAACAAAATAACTAAAACCAAAAACCTTACCATGGTTTTTAACCATGATATTCTACCAAATAGGGGTGGTTTTTATTATTTTATAATTATAAGGGCCTAAATTATTTAATTAATTCCCTTGATGATGTGAAAGTGAGTCGTACTCTTACAGAAATGATTTTAAAACCTTAATGTATATTATAGGTTTTGAAGGATTCATAAAGGATTTATAAAAATAATAAAATAAACATAAAATAACATTATTTTAAAGGGGAAATATATATTTGGTCATGTATACTATTTATAGTTTTTATTACATAACTTTTGGGTCTTTCTACTGTCATAGTACGCACCATATATTTATACGATATTTAATTTTTTCCCAAAAAATCGACTATCTCAAAAAATTTTGAAAAATTTACTATTGGATAATTTCAAAATTAGGATTCAAAAAACAAAATTCATTTTATGAAAACAATTTTATAAATATTTGTATTTTCACTTTTAATATAATAATTGATATTTTTAGAGAAATGGTGGGTTTTGGGACAATAACAGTTTTTGACCACTTTTAAAAAATACATTTGAATTTATAAAAATCATAAGATACTTTATATTAAATAAATATTACTGAATAATAATATTTTACTATATTATAATTTATTTTAAATATATTTTAATTCATCAAAATAATCCTTTTAATTGAAATTGAATACTAATTAAAATTTCAATTTGTGTTTTATTATATAAAAATAAAAAAATTAATAAAGTAATGATAAGAAGTAAATATAGAAATTATTATATTAAAAATAAAATATAATTTTTCATATTATTATGGTGTTGATACATATACCTTTAATACACCAATAGATTCCCTAAGGGTATGTTATGTGATAGTGCTATTTTCATGGGGTTGTTAAACATACGTGGTTTGGGACATGATCATGATGAGAGTGAAATTTTCCCATAAATGGTTCTTATTGTGATTTAGTTATTGTATCTTATCTTAGTATTGTTTAAGGGGAATTCTCTATGATTCTATCTCCCTCAGATGCTTTAATAAATGGGTTTCATAGGGTATGATCCGACTAGTTGAGGCCAATAATTCATTTTGTTGTGTCAATTAGATTTATAAAAACCCTTTATTTTATACTAATCATATAGTAACTATTAAAAAAATATGATATCAGTGATAAGGATACCTAAAATTATTTTAAATTTTATGGGATATAATAAAACCAAATAACTGCATATGCTTTCTATAACCATAATACACGGTTATAAATTTAATTAAATCGTAAGGGGATTTTTTTATAAAAGTTTGGTTCATTACAAAATCTAAGGAAATTATTGGATTTAGAATGGGGTTTTTCCCTTAGGGTCGTATAAACTTTATCCACATCGATATCCTAGAGGTTGGGCCATGATAGGTGGATCAATTAATTAAACAATTGATTTAATTACTGTCTTCACCTAAACCTCCCCTACTTAAATATCCTTAACCCCACTTTTTAGTATTAGTATTTATATACCCCAACATGATAGGGATACTAATAGGATAATACCTCTGAAGTCCTATAGATCCATAGATTACTGAAACAAAATATTCATCAGATCACCAACAACACCATATGTAGATGTACTCTTAATCAGTCATTTATCTATTGGTGAGGTAGGGATTTTATATTTCTATATTGTTCCATTCATCATGATTTTGAGAAGTTAAAATTAATTCATAAATTATTATCACAAAATAATTTCCTTACAATTCATTTTTAACTTCTCTTTGACTTCGAAATTTTATTATTATCCTTTATTCTCCATCATTGTAATACCACTCACAATAGTTGATGTTTGGGAAATCATTCCATGATTCAAATCCCTTCCACTATTTCTTTCCCCAATCTTTACTCTTTTATATTTGGTTATCACCATGGATAGCGGTTAGAAAAACGGGATCTGAATTTTCAAAGATTTGGGAACCTAGTATTGTGATCAATGAATTTGGACATGGATATAAGGTTTGGGGCTTATAGGATTGTATCCAAGTGATGCAAGAGTAACTTGAAGGTGAAAAAACATGGGGTGTGAGGTAGTGGCATGTGATATTGTGAGGGTTGCGTGATAATCCCCCTTTAAATACATTTTCTGAGAAAACGTTACTTAAAAGTGATCATAAGATGTATAAAACCCATGGAAGAGGAATTTAGTGAAGCTTTGGGCTAGACTAGGGGGTGATATGTTGAATGATATGATATTATAAGTGTTCTGCAGAAGATGTTTGAATAAAATGATTACATGAAGTGTAATTTAGTAGAACACATAATGTACATCCTATCAGACAATAGGTAAGATTATGACTGATGAAGAATATTAGAATCCATGTATCTTAAAGTTAACTGGTTTAGTTTATATAGGGATTTTTTCCTATGCTTTTTTGGCCACACACATCATGTATTTTGGTTCTAACATGGAACATTCTATAGTGGTATACAAATAGTACCCTACTAGCCCCAGATGTCATATACCACATCATCCAAACTATTTATATGGGTCTTCACATGACATGTTTTGAGGCAGTATATAGGTAAACATCTCTACATGGGCTAAGAAGCATGTACCAAGAAATTAAATTTCATATACATTTTCAATCCTTAATCACTATTCATATTTCATTGATTGAGACTTTAATTTGGGTGCATGAGTAGTCCATAATGAGTGTTATTTCATGTATAATTTAATGGTTCAGTTATATCTTGAATCAGACGTGAGATAAGATGTAATCTGTGTAGTTTAGTTTCCTTAACTCCATATGGAAGACAAAAGGGATTGGTAATGGCACTTATATAATTCAGTAGGTTGATACTCTTCTAGAAGTGTTTTTATAATAGGGTACGAGCCCCTCATATCTATAATAGGACTATTTACTCCTCCATATACTTCAGGGATGAGTCTTACATATATTGAGTTGATACTTTATCATATAAGAGCTTAGAAGGGACATGAGTCCACTACTTGTATTAGTACTCCCTCAACTGGTGTGTATCTTTAGGGAGGTGTGGGTCCCTGAAAATATTTCAATAGAGGTGTATTGGGTTACTTATTATTATTTAGATTGGACTATATGGTATTCTTTCTAGTTCTTCCCTAATCAGGATTTTATAGAGTGGGACTCCCTTCATATGTTCTAGTTTCTATCCTTTAAATCATATCTAGGATCTTTTTTGATTGATTATCCTTTCCTTTTAGTTTTTCTATTTCACGATGATAAGGTTTTCTTATTATTTTTTGGGGATTTTCAGGGTTCCCTAATTGGTTTGTCTATAACCACTCCTCTATGGGAATCTTAAGCCACATGTGTCATGTATATAATAAAAATTTTGGCAGAAACCTAAGGTGAATCCACATTTTTGTAGCCTAGTAGTGTATAGTGGTTATATTAGTTGTTGATTACTATGTCAATAGGTAGTTCATTGTAGGGTTTGTTCTATCTCAATTGTTAGTATAGATTTTGGTTTTTGGTTTTTGGGTGTGTAACTTTCCCCCATTTCCTTAAAGATGATGTACTGGTTTATTTTTATTGATTTTATCATTTTTAAATTCATTATATTTATTACAATTAGTTTTATTTATCTATTCTACATTATTATGTCCTATATTAAGTTATGAATTTTTTATAGGTGAATCATGACATGTCTTCAAATATGTATGATATTCTTAATCAATGTTAGTCACTATCCACTATCCTATTGGCGGTGGGATGGGGTGTCACATATAACTTACACCACCTATGAGGGGTCCTAGTGTGTTGGATCATGTTAGTTAAAGACACTAAGATTAATTATTTCATAGAATATCATGAAATTATAGTTCCACCATATATACATAAACATATGATTTGAGATCTAACATTATTTGTATTATAAAAATATCTAACATTAGCACAACAAACCAATCAAGGGTCCAAATTTCACTTATCTAGGTATAATCATACACTTCCTCAACCCATCTCAATCAAGAGCCCAAATTCTATATTCTTTATATAAGAAGAAGAATATTATCTTGGTCAAAGTTTAACTGACAACATAATCGACAATATACTAAACCACCCTTGATTATCTTTGCCTCAAGGTTAGCATAATAAAGGAATAAAAGTATTAAATTTATCATGTTAGGTTTCTTTTAATCTTCAAATAATTGGAATTCAATATAAAACACATGACAAAATTATATCAATGACTACGTTTATAACAATCCATGTTGTACATATAGTGGATTAACCAAGATGAATTTTTTTTAAAATGCCTCATGAGTATCTTTTATATATCTATAAAAACACATCAGACACTAATCATCCCCTGTCATCACAAATTATAATGAACCATGATGAAAATAAATTATAGATAACCCAAAGTCATAACTTATGAGTTCAATTATCATTTACCTTAATTTAACATATGCAGTAAACATCGAAGAATTATGAAGTGGGGATTCCATTTTTTATAACATGATATATTTCATATATTCTTAAACTATTTTAAGAAAATTAACAAACCCATACACATGTCCTAGTATAATAATATCTCATATTAAAGACCACTAGAGAGGCCTAATTTTTTCAAAATTTTTATGGTTTAGTTAAATAAATTATATCACAATGTAATTCATTCCAAATTTCAATATGTCCATTTGATATATCCTTCCACTAGACAAATTTAATGGGTTAAAATATAAACAGATGTTTTAGAATAATGGCGTGTTTCGAATTCCAAATTCCCATTTTCAACTCTTTAAACATAATATTCCAAATTCTTTACATTACAACACACAATGTTATGATGTTAAATTTTTTTTTTCTTAAATACTGAGAACTTTTTCTATGTTCATCATTTTCATAGAAAATGTCCATTCTGAGTTTTATTTGGGATAATTTGGTAATAAAAATTGTATGTAACTCTTTACATTAAGATCAAACATTATAAATATTGTTTAAACTATTCTATGATGATAGGTGGATATTAATTCCAATTTAGATTGGTATAATTTATTTTCAATACTCTGTACTATTCCAAGTGAAAAAATAATTATGTGATCCACATAGAAAATATATTTTATCTCAAACATATACTTAAAATATAAACTCTTTTGTATTAGGAAACAATTATTATTTATTTAATGGTAATATTAAAAAAATAAACAATTAAAAATCATATCTTATATGGTATTCTATGTGTTTAGAAAAATATTATGATAATAATATTTTACACTTTAAATTATTTTAATATTTGGTGGGGGAACTATTTACCTCGTATTTTAACAAATATCTTCGATAAACTCTTTTATCATGGATAAAATATTATTCTTATCTTATTTACAAACATGTAATATAATTGGATCAACCATAACTATTTGTATCAAAATAATAAACTTATATTATTCAGAAAAACTATTTTCAACTAAATTATCTTATCACAAAATATAAAGATGAAAATACAAATTATGTATTCATATCCACTTGAGTTTTGAAGTAATATAATACATACACCACTTTGATGTAACTAACCTTTTCTTTAACCAACTCATGTTTTAATATAAAAATATATTCCTTGATTATATATGTTTTTAAATGATTTTCTAAATAATCTTGAGTGATTAATTAATGGATTGTTGAAACTATGTAAAAAGAAAATGACATTATTTTCCATAATAAATCGTTAAAAATAAAGGATAGATAAATTCCATAATATCAATACAAGAATAGTGTGACAATAAAAAAATAAAATAAAATCAATAACATTTATAAATACAATGGGTCATGGTCTTTCAGAAATAAAAATACCACGAATATCACAATAAAAAACATTAGAAATAATTTGGTCATTTAGTAAATGAAATTTCAAGAAGAATAAGAGAAAATGAAGTAAAAGAAGAAGGAACAAAATAAGAAATATTTAGTAATTATAAGGATTAAATTAACATTGGATTAGTAACTGACCATTTGAATAGTTACTGACTATTAGAATAGTAACCTAACCATTAGAATAGTAACATGGCCATTATAATAGTAGCATGACCATTTGAATAATATGTTTACCATTAGAATTGTAAAATAATAATTAGTGTAGCTAATGAAATAAAATTACAATTAATTTTTAATATGAATAATATATGTAAATATAAGTATCAAAATTATATAATATATTTACTCAGTCAATGTAACATAATGTTATAATAAGTATTCATTTTTAGCAAAACATATTTTACATTATTTAATAGAACACTAAATTTTATGATAGAATTATTTAATAGAATTACCAAATTTAGAAATATAATTATTTAATATGGATTTTTTAGAATCACCAAATATAAAACTAGATAATGTTGATGTTTTTGTAATTTTATAAAATCGTGAAATACATAGATAAATAGTGAAATGTGGTAAAATATGAAATTTTAAAATTTAATGTTAATAAGTGATTAATTTCATTCTTTACGATGTATAAATTATTGGTTTAGCCTTAAGATGATAAATTACTAAAATTACTCACAAGAATAAAAAATATTGATAAACTTGAGAAAAAGCAATAATTTAATGAATATCTCATTAAAACCTTATTCATAACTTGTAAACACACATATCCACTACACTTTCCTCCCCACTTCCAAAATTATTTACTTTAAAAAGATAAATCAAATTATCTCATTAAATCATCCTTATAGAGTTTGGGAATATCTAGTCTAACCAAAAGAATATTCCTAGAATCCTTATGGTGTAGTCTAAATGATTTGTCTTAAAGAGGTAAATTAAGTTCCCAATTCAAGACTTCAATTAATTTTTTTGTATTACACTTCATGTTACTAGTTTTAATAAATATTTATTCAATAATATGGAGGATATAACTATACTTCAATATGAGTTTTATCACTATGTATTGAATTAAATCCATTTTATAGTTGTTTATAAAAACAATCTTATCTTGAGCGGTTTAAACTGCCTATATGAATGATGTGATGAACCAACTATTACCACCTTACATGAATTATTTTAAAAATTAATTTCATATATAAATATAATATTTATGAAATTATTAAGATTTTGGAATGTTAAAATGTGCATTGTATTACTGATTTTTAAAATAAGCAATCATGGTCATTTTAATTTCAAAAATCAAGTCTACCAAGAAATGTTGCATGATTCACATCCATTTTGGACTATCTATTAAACTATGGAACTTATATGATATTTTGAGGATAAAGACTCCATATCTTTACACTTAAATAGTTTATGGAACCATTTTATAACAACAATAATTGATACCATCTTATAGAATCAGTTTGGCAGTGGACCAGACTACCCCAAATGATCGAAAAGAGAAGATTAATCTAATAAATAAATAATATTTAGAAATACATGGACTATAATATATGAAATAAAAATTTATAAGGTTTTTAGTATGAAATAAATTAATTTAATTAAACAATACAAGAGATTATAGGTGTGTCCAATTGTATTGGGACTTGAAATAGGAAGACCCTTGAACTCTTTATTTCTTTTGAGTTTATATTATCTGTTTATCTCATTATTTACCCGACAATAATTATACATTATATTTAAAACCATTAATAATATATATTATTTAATTTTCATTTTAGTTATTCTATAGATAGTTACGTCTTTATTTCCATTGTATGAATCCTTACCCCATTCCAAAGATTTTGGTAATGTCCTTATTTCTAAAACAACTCCTTGATTATTTTATGATAATTAATTAACATTAATTATTATGTTCAAAACTTTTTAAATTTTATCATATATTTATCCTATCTCTTTTAAATCCAATATTATGTATTCCCTTTTTATTTTGGGTTCCTATAAGATATTGGATTTAGTTTTACAAAACCAACTAGGTTGCACTTTTTATTACTAGTTATAATAAATGTTGTTAATATTAAATATATCTTATCACATATTGATCATTATTCTACATAAATTTAATGTGACAATTTCATATGTATCTATCACATATAAAGTTTTTATAGAATTTCCCCACTATGATAGAAACCTTGAGATTCTATAACTGTATCTGTTAAATATTTTTTCCCTATGGTCAAGAAGAAGAGCCATGATGGGGGGAGATAGATTATCGACAGTCAGGTGTGAGTTATGGTAAGAGGAAATGGATTAATCTCCTGAAGTTAAAACGTGGTGATCTTCATGAATAGATATTATAAGGATATAACTTTTAATAATAATTCATCATGTTCTATTTTTATCAGATATTCCTATATGTGTGTATGTGTAATGGTCCTTAGACTTTATGATTATTATTAATGAATATAATGACTCACATACTTTGATATAATTATGAAACCCATGAAACATTATGTTCATGATAAGTAGGATACCTTGGTTACTTCATGATCATTATGTTATTATTGAGTAATTTGAGGATGGAGTTTTCCCTTCCATTTATGGAAGTTAATATCTTCGACCTTTGATTGGAATGAAACCATTAAAATAAATCCATGGTCATGGTTCTATAGATATGTTCATTCTAGATAATCATAGAAAGATATATCAATAATTAATGTTAATGAAAAAAGTATGCAACCTTTTTGAAGAGATATAAAGATAAAGGGATTATATTATACGATCTATTCTCGTATGAGGTTATTGATGTTGTGAATTTAACTTCTTCCTCTTGGTTTCCTTGACCCATAGATGGACATCAACCATAGAATTTAGGCAAACCCACCTAATTCCAATGATAAATAATCCTAGAGGGTCACACCTTAAATATTTCCACTTAACTCAATTAAATTATTTTTGAATTTTATTATTGGAATATATATTATTTTAATGTATGAGGAATAATTATATTTAGGATTTATTGATCACAAAAACTAAATAAATAATTATTGACAATGTAATTATTTAATTTTAAGGATATACAATATTTATCTATTTATTTATTTAATGAATAATTATTTTATTAAATATTTATTTAGGTAATAGATAATTCATAAGGAGGAATAACATAACCATATGATTTTTGGTAATAAATATTAATTTTCATGATAGTAAAATAATATTTATCATTTCACCAGCTAGTGTACGCCACATAAAAATAATAATAATATTTTATTATATGGCATGGGTACATTTAAGGGTTTAATATATTAGTAAGGTACTATGTGAAATTTAATAATATATAATCTTAAACCATAATTCAATAAAGATATAGTTATATATATATTTTTTATGGTTAATAAAATTGGAAAATCAATATGCACAGTGAAATCTAGGGTTATCTCTCAAGACCAAATAACGTTATAAAATTTATTCTCTTATTCCCTAGAGATTCTCCGCAATTATCCATTATTTCTGGAATGAGAGTTCTAGGAATAATCTTCTATCCTGAAGTAATCATCTTAATGATCTAGTAAATCACTGTAACATGATCGATACAATATGTCAGTATCCAACAATTCACCCGTGTTATTCAGAGATCAAAGGTGAAAGTGTGGATAATAACTTGAATTATTCTATAGATGTATTATATTATCGTGACAACGATCAAAGAATGGGTTTCAAACAATAAAAATCTTTTATTAAATAAAGATATCAATACTAATTTATAATTTCTTCCTTTCAATTTAAATTTATTTTCAATTTAACATGAATGATCCTCTTAGTTCCAATGTTTTTTTCAAGATTCATCGATTTTTTTTATTGTACATGGATTCTACATTTCGACATCATAGAATATCCATTTAAAATAAAAAATTATGAGTTGGGAACAACCTTGATAAGTGCGTCCATAGTGTCCATAACCTTCCAGTGGTATCAAAGGTGTCACATTCAAATTTAAAATTCTTTATTTTATTATTGTTCATCATGAATTTTGAAGAATAATTTCATTTCATGTTTTAATTTATTAATAATCATTATTAAACATTTTTTATTCCTCTTATTCATTTATCACTCACTTAACCTAGATCTTTTAATAGTTAATAAAGAAAATAACCAAAGAACTCATCTAGAGGTTTGAAGAACTCTATCCAGATAACACAAGGTTACACGAAATATACTCTTGTATCACATGATGTGTACTATTTATCATTTCATTAAAACACTCGTTTAGACTACTAATCATCATGTAATTAATAAACATCACATCAATTAAGTGAAATGTTTGTTTACTTTCTAGGGTGGCACATAGTTTGGTCAAATAACATTCCATATAGATTTCCTACATGTCATATAGTTCACATGTTTTCAAGGAAAAAGCATGAGATCAAGATGCATCATGAAATTAATGAACCTTGTGTATTAAATACACAATTTCTACAATTCAGTAGCTATGAAACTTGAATTAGGCATCATGTATCATTCAAAATCATTATGAAATGGCCATGGAAAGCTCACATTCAGTCCCAAGGCATGTACTGTAGAATTTTAATGAAGAAAATTACATATCATGTGGCTAGACTATACATGCCTTAAAGTTTACCTATTTATATGGAAATATTAAATACTTTTAATTACACCATTAAACCTCACCGACTTGAGTTTAGAGAGTCAATAAATTGATACTATACACCAATCAATAGGTTTTATATTATATTAAATTCTTAAATAATTCTGTATGACATTCAAATATATATTTTATGTATGTTAATTATATAATAAATTATCAATGTGAATTAAATAATATAGGCAACATAGTTTTCCCACGTCCCATGTTTCATTAATTTGAAAGTACAAACCATGAAATTATAACACAATTTTTGCACACAAATTTTCTTGTGAGTGAATTTTATACAACAAGGATCACGCTGAGTAACTCAGAAAGGTAATCACCAAATTAATTCTATATACATAACCAAATTATGTTTTATTAAATTATAAATATAAAAAAATTATTTATTTATTAAATATAACAGTCGATGGTATTATCTAGGATTATTATATGAAAAAATATATAATGAATTAATTGATTAATAAGATAATTAATCTAATTAATTTATGCATGTTTTATATTATCGAAGAATGAATTTCAATGCATACTATCTAGTTGTTTTAAATGTGTTTTCATTACATGTGTGTGACCTATGATGAGTTTTGAATAGACCAACGTATCTTTTGGTTTAATTTAATTTGATTTTATTTCACAGGTTTTCAATTATTTATTATTAAATTAAATATGATGGATTGTGTTTCATCCCTCCATCCTTTATTATATAGGATGAGTGTGTAAAATATTATTTTATTTACTTCCCCCTAACCAATTCTTTGGTATCCCTCACCAATGTGTGAGTCATAAAAAAATATGAAACAAAAAGGATTCTCCAAAGGCACATAGAATTGGTTCAAGTTGAAGTCAAGGAATACGCAATCCAAGATGGAATCAAGGAGAAACCAACCCTGGCACTACATTGGTTTATATGCGGGATACTGAAACTCATTCCCATACATGCACAATTAGTTTTCCCCAAAAGTCATAGGTTGATTTATTTTTTTTCTCAATAAATATACCATCAGATAAATGTCATGATTGTGGCATTTATTTATTTATTTTTATTTTATTTCTATCTATTATATGATTTATTTTATGGAAGTAAGAGCATGATCACATAAAAAAATAGGCTAATATGCAAAGATATAATTAAAATAAATAGATTATGTGAATATGTTTTATCAGAACATGGTTAAAATCTTAAGCGAAATCTAATTAATATTAAAAAGAAATGTAAAAGATAAAAAAATTACACATAATAAATAAAAACCCTCAATAAAATATTAATCCATACCAATCCTTCCATTACTTGATCATGAATGAAACCATGGAACTTAGAGTTGGTATAAAACTTGTTGGGACACCTACTGTTACATGGGATTTCTTATGAATGTTTTGGGCCGAAATAACCATTTTTTTATCAAGAGGAGTATCCCTATGTAGAATTTATTTAACTTACAGACAATTATTGAGGAAACCTAAGTGAGGGTTTATGGATTTGGGAGTCCACTCAACGGATAAAGGAGCTACAATCCAACAATAAAAAAGTATTTCCTACATAAATATGTTCAAGTAATTTCTGAGTCCCTTGATTAGTTTATGAGAATGGGTCTTTGGATCCTTGAAACTTGAATTTAAAAGAAATTATTCATTTTCAGTCAAATAGCGAGGGATGTTGGGATTTGATAAAATAATGGGAGACATATACTTAAATTTATTTCATCTCACTTTTGGTAATTAGATAAAGTAATAATATGATCTAAATTGTTATAGAATCAAATAGAGAGTTCAACAACCATATCACAATCCTAGTAAACTATCCCGAATCACTACTGAAAAAATACCCTCTACCAATGGTTTGTAACCGTTGTTATAGGCCTCCAAACCGTTGGTATAGCCTATACCAACGGTTTGGAGAACTGTTTCCAAGTAAGTCGTGGGGATAGGTCTATACGAACGGTTTTGGGAAAACCATTGGTATAGACCTATACCTGTGGTTTTCAAAATAGTTGGTATAAGTAATATGAAAATCTATACCAATGGTTCCATAAAACCGTTGGTATATGTAATTCAAAAAACAATCATTCGATTGGTTTTGATCCCAGCACCTCCCGTTTGTGATTGAACGACCTAACCATTAACCTAACTTACTTTTTTGAACATAATTTCATATATATATATATATATATATATATATGTATTATCATATTTTTTTAAATTTTGATTTATTTAATGTCCTCTGTATGAAGATTCCATTAAAAATACATGTACCTATACCAACGGTTCTCAAAGCCATTGGTATAGACCTATACCAATAGTTTCGAGAACTGTTGGTATAGGTTATTTGATTTTGGAACCTATACCAATGGTTTTGGCCAAACTGTTGTTATAGGGGGGACCTATACGACTGGTTTGGCAAAAACTGTTGGTATATGGTCTCTATAATGGACCTATACGAACAGTTTTGACCAAACTATTGGTATATGTCCAAATTAGTGAACTATACCAACGGTTTTCCCAAAACCATTGGTATAACTCCAAATTAGTGACCTATACCAACAGTTTTGTCCAAACCTTTGGTATATGTCCATATAAGTGACATATACCAATGGTGTTGGCCAAACCATTGGTATAGGTCCAAATAAGTTAACTATACCAACTGTTTTCCCAAAACTGTTGGTCTAGATCATATTTCATGTAGTGGATAAAGACAATTTCCTTTTCGACATAAAATTATAGGAATGGTAGAGGTTATTTCATATAGTAATACACTAGGAAAAAATCTTATATGTTTTGTAATCCCGTGTTCTTGATATACTTGATGCGGAGGCGAGTGAGGAAGAGTTACTTGTCCATGAGAAAAACTTAGATGATTCAGTTGATGCCCAATGTTAAATGTTATCTTCCAGGCCCAATGAACTGAAAAAATCCAATGATTCCATGGATGTATATGAAACACTTAGTCATCTCTATGTTTTTTAATATAAGAGAGAATGAAATGAAAAAGTTGAGATATCATAGGGACTTTTCACATGAAATCTTAGAGAAGTTTCACCAACTAGAGCTCACATAGAAAATTATTAGCTACATTGAGAATCTATAAATTATATAGTTTAAACTATTGATTAATTAATCATTGATCTCATTATGACCTCATTTACTTGGAGATTCTCTAACTTTATTCTGAATTTGAACATGAACCATAAAGATAAGTCACTCCTCGACATTTTTTCCTTGGTTCTCCAAGAAGATAAGTAGATGAAGCCTATAAAATATTCTATTCTCATGGTGGATAAAAGAAAATGAATTAAAAAAGGAACCATGAATAATTATTATTCAATTCCTTGTACGATCCAACATTCTAAGTAGAGGAATATCAAAGGGGAAGTGACTGGGTAAGATACTGTCTATTTCATAATAAAAATAAGTTCCACTGGAAGGAAAAATGCACAGTGGGAAAGAATAACAGAAATGCTTCAAGTATGTTCATTATTATGTATAACCATTCATTTTCTATGAAATATTTATTAGATACTTCAAACAGTTCTCAAATTCGTATATTAATACAAGATCCTATTATATTTAAAAATGTTTCACTAGGAATGGTAGATGTTTTGGTCCATAAATGGATTTATGTTGGAAGAACTATCCATTGGAGACTACCACCTCACATTATTGATGAGAATGATTTTATTTCTTCATAATTATTACTATGTGATATAAATTAAAAAAACATTATTTCTATATCTGAATTAGATATGGAAGGTTTTATTTTCATGTTAAAAAATTAATGTTTCTTATTTTATCAATAATACAGGTGTGATTGTGTGTTACATTTACATAATGGTCCTTCTGTATCATATTATGTGAACCATGTGTCAGAAATAGATAAGAAATCTAGTTTCCATGACTTATACCACTCAAAGCTATATAATCACCACTTAAGAAATATAAACAATAAATAATTGACGAAGTAACATCAAGATGGTAATTTAGATGAATTCAAACTAAAACCAATAATTATTTTTCAATCATATTTACAATCTAAAATAACCAAAGATCCATTCGATATAAAAATTAACAAAGACATATAGTTTATTGAGTCGGTTCACACATATGTGTGTGGGGAACTCCTAGTTGAATTAATAGGTGGGTACTCATACTTTATAACTTTTACTCATGATATTTTAAGGAATGTATATATATACTTAATGAGGTAAAAGCCAGAACCCTTTGAGAAATTTATATAATTCCAGAGTAAGGCTGATAAATGGCTAGGTAAGAAGATTTAAAAAATACACCTAGACCCTGGGGGGAAATATCTCATCAATTCTTCATTGATTATTTATGGGATTATGAGATTTTATATTTAGTCATTTTTTCTTATACACACCAGTGGAATGGTGTAAGTTAAAGGAGGAACCTCACATTTTTTGACATGGTGAGGTTAATAAAGAGTCATGAAAATATTCCATTATCATTTTGGGGATATAAATTACTGAAAGAATCTCAAATACTAAACCAAGTACCAAATAATTCATCATATGGTATACTATTCAAATTATAGAGTAAAAAGGAACACATGTTGTAAAAAATACATGTGTTGGGATGTTAAGTTCTTTTAATGACTCTTTCACCTAGAAACATGCACCTTGAGGCATAAAGTGTATCATTATGGGGAAACCCAAGGAAAAAATTAGATATTATATATAAACCCTCTTAGAAGAAATGATACAAGAAGAAATATATTTCATTTTACTTGATAGGGATCATATCGATAAAATTGATTGTTGGATATTTATACAGTTAGATGAAATCCATGTTTAGGATACATGGGAGTTGGTATGGGAAAAAGTTCCACAAGGAAACATGGATGAAACTATTACAAAGACACAAGTATTGTGTAGGAGTACATAATGGGTTAAATAAAATGGAAGATATAGTTTTTCTAGTCACTAAGGATTGAGACCCATTTTTAATTTAAAATAATGCTCCTCTAACCTAGAATGAAGTGGTAAGTGTCACATATATTTCCAAATGGAAAGAAGCAATGAATTCAGAAATAGATTCTACAAATTCAGGGTTTTGGTAGATCCTTCAGTTTATGTAAATAATATTGATTTCAAATTGGTATTACAGAAGATAATATACAAAGATAGTCAATTCAGTACCTATAAAGAATTATTGGTTTCAAAAGGGTATAAAAGCATCAATGCATATACTAAAATAAAACCTTTTCACTAATATCCATGCATAACTCCATCATAATTATACTTTATATATTAGTTTACCATGACTATGATATTTAGAAGATGGATGTGAAAACAACCTTCCATAACAAAAACCTTCAGGAAGATGTCTATATGACACAACCAAAAGTGTTTGTGACTATATGTAATTCTAATAAACTATTCAAGTTACAGAGGCCTATATCTGGATTGAATAAAGAATCTAGGTTTTGAATCATTCATTTTTTTGAGTCCAAAGTAAATTTTGGATTCATAAGAAACAAATTTGTGCCTCGTGTCTATAAATTTTTTTTTTAATGTCATCATTTTACAAATGTTATATATTGATGACATTTTACAAATTTGAAATGAGATACCAAACTCACTAAATGTTAGGACATGGTAAAATATATGCATCTCCATGAATGAATTTGGAGGAGCACTATATGTTCTTGGGATCAATACACATCATGATATATTCAAGAGACTACTTTTTTTATGTCATATTACATACATTGAGATAATACCGAGGGGATTTAATATGAAATAATATAAGTGGGTATTATTTCATACATCACATGGTATTCATATTCCCAAAAAATGGGTCCACAACCACATGAGTAGTGACAGAAAATGGAAATGATTCTATATGTTTCAAAAATTGGGTTAGTCATGTATATCATGTTATATACCAGGATTGAAGTTTCTAATGTATTAAGTATATTAGTATTATATTAGGAATAACCAAGAGACCATGAATAGATGTATGTAAAAATTTTCCTTATGTATCCGAGGTGAAAAAATAATTTGTTCCTAGTATATTTAGAATATGAGGAGAAATTAATCAGGGGATATACATATTCATGTTTCAAAAGAGATAAATTTTTTCTAAAATAACACCCGAGATATGTATTTACTCTCAGTGGAGGAGCCATGAGATGAAAAAGTTCAAAGAAATAAGTGCACATTGATTTTATTATGGATTCAGAGTATATTGAGGCTTCTGATATAGATAAAGAATCGGTATGGATAAAACATTTCATCAGTGATATGGATATGGTAACTAGAATTAAAGACCCTATCATAGTTTACTATGATAATACTACAATGGTGTCTCTCTTCAATAAACTAGGGTCACATCTATGAACAAAGAACACACTCAGAAAGTATCTTCCCATGAGGAATTTTTGTTGGAGATGTGAAGTTATAGTGAGTAATATTTCTTTGTATGAAAATGTGTTAAACCATTTAACAAATATCCTATCTCAGTAGAAACATAATCTTCATGTGAGATCTATTATACTAAATTTAATTAGTAGTTGGTTGTAGGACTATGGGAGATTATTGGAATTGGTGTCCTAGAACCAACTTGTTTGTTCATTATATTATAATTTATATTAAAATAATTGAATATTAAATATAACTTATATCATATTGATCGTTATATTGTCTGAATTTAATGTTATTATTTACAAGGGTATCTATCATATCAAAATAATTCAGAGTAGTTCCCCTCTATAATGAGAACCTTGAGATGACATGGAGATATCTATTATATATTTTGTCCTATAGTTTGGATAATGGATTATGACATGGAACATAGTTTTTTGGTTGTAATGTGTGAGTACTCATAAGAGGATGATAAATCATATCATGAAGCCCGATCTTCATGTTCTCTAAGAAGGGAGATTAAGAAGAAAAATCTATTAATAGAAATTATGCATGTTTGTGTGTCATGGAATATTCATACCTATGAGCATGTGAAATGGTCCTTATACTTTATTAATATTATTAATACATATCATAATTTTTTACTTAGATTTATGGATGAACCCTGTGATTCACTATATTCGCGCTATGTATGATATGTTGGGTAGGTCAATATTAGTATGTTATTAATGAATAATCCAAGGAAGGATTTACCCCTTCCATTTGAGGAAGTTAATATCTTATCCTTTTTATTATAATGGAACCATTGTAATAAATTACATTTCTATAATGATGTAGGCATGTTCAATTCAGATAATCAAAGAAAGAGATATCAATAATTAAAGTTAATGAAATAAGTATGTTACCAGCTTGATGAGATATGAAGGAAAATGGATTATATTACATAGTCCATGATTGCATGTGTTTTTCTCCATGGTGACATTAAATTATTCCTATTGGGTTCCTTAACCCATTTCAAGAAAATAATCTTGTAATTTTGGCATGCCCACCAAATGACAACGAGGAAGAATCCTAGAGGGTGAGAGGCTATGTGTTTCTATTAATCTAAATGAAATTCTATTTTAATTTAATTATGGGAATATATATTATTCTTTTTTTAAGTAATAATTTTATTTATGATTTACTGATCGCATAAATTAATTGAATAGTTATTTGTAAGGTAATTATTTAATTACACACATATTTAATATTTATTTATTTGTTAAATAAACATTTAATTAAATATATTTTTTGGATATATGATAAATGTAGTGGAGGATGAGTGAACCATGATGAGTCTTGGAAATAAATATTAGTTTTTAAGATAATAAAATAATATTTTTCATTGCATTAGTTAGAAAACACCATGGGAAATTAATAATAATAATAATAATAATATTTCGTTGCATAAGGTTATTTAAGGGTTTAATATATTATCAAGAAAATACATGTAATTAAATATTATTTAACATTGACCTATAACTTTTTAAATTGAAAACAATATCTATTGTACTCTATTTAATCAAATTGGAGAATCATTGTGCAGAACAAAATCTAGTGCTCTCTATCAATATAGAAGAATGATCTAGAGTTTCTTCTCTCAAGCCTAATAGATTCTCCTACCTCCTACATCTTCTCACAAAATATAGTGGAAATATGATTCTATAATACTAAAGGAATAATAAAAAATATCAATTTGAACATTAAATGATGATCAATTCAATGTGCTAGAACTTGAAAATCCATCAGTGATGTTCAGAGATCAAAGAAGAAAGTGTGGATAACCATTAGAAGAATTCTATACTTGGACCATATAAGTGAAATAATGGTATGAATTTAGGGTTTTAAACATTCAACATCTACATCTAATATAGATATCAAGACATATTTATTCTTTCTACCATTATATTTAAATTAATTACAAATTTAATGTCAAAATCCCCTCAGTTATAACATGTATGTCAAGTTTTATTAATTTTTTTTATAGGACCTAGATTCCACATCAATTAAATTTTTTTATATCTATTGATTTTAATAATTGATGAATCATGAAAAGTCTCAATAAGTGCTTATAACATTTTAGAAAGCGAAATAAGTTTCATCCTTTAAATATTCATTATGACAACCTTATATATCCCATTTTCTTCTCATGGTTCATTCTAATGTTTATTATTTATGTAATATTTTCTTTCTATGTGGAAAACATATGCATGACATATTATTATGTGGTAGGTGGGTTTGAAATTAGACATTCCACCAATAAATTATGTGATACTTACATCTCATGAGATACTATTTAGGTGTTGGGTTTCAAAGGGTTGTTTAACATCTAAACACAATGGGAAAGAATGGATAAGTTGATTAAACTCAGAGTCTATCTATATGTTCCGAATGAATTAAACTAATAAAATGAATAACATAAATTAAACCTATCTTTCAATACCATTAAATATCTTTATAATATTTTGATCTAGATAAATAATAAGTAACTGAAATATTCCTTCCTCCATAGGTATCCACGAATCATGGGAATTAGTCGATGCTTAGATATGATCTCCCTATATTCACAATCTGCTAAAACCATATGTTTAAAGAATAGAGAGAAATGATATCATGATAATCATATCAATTTGAGGAGTTATAGTAGAAGCAGTGATTCTTATACTCACAACCAACTCTATAATTATTAAACCAATTTATATATCCTTCTATGAACCAAATGTTTTACCATATATTTGTTATATGCTTCACAAAATCTTCCAAAATTTAACCTCCATTAAAACATTCAATTTAATCCCCATAATGAATTTTTTATTTTTAAAGATCTATTTTTTGTATTTAAACTATTAAAAAAATCATCTTATGATTATAAACTGAATATGATAACATTTGAAGATGATTAATATTTAATTCCATGTTACATTACAAAAGTTGATAATCCCATGAAAGAACCACAATGATATTTTATATCTATGGCATGTATCTTTTTTAGTATATGACTTTTAACATTATTTCTTAATAAAATATTACGTTAATAATATCAAAGGATCATTTGAGGTATAGTTTCCTAAAAACTAGGTAGATAATACATGACTTACATAAGGAAATCATGAATATAATTCTTTTTATTCCTTCAGAAATAATCATTATTCAATACTTACTAGGTCATTTCACTACAAGTAATTTCCTGGGGACATACATCAATAGAAAATGGTGATCATAATGCCAAATAAAGGATAAATAAAGGAAATAAATAAAGACCAGTGATAATAAATAATACACAAGTCATACAATAATATTATTATCATAAGTACAAGATACATAACATGAAAACATGTCTACAACATAAAATTTATGGAATCATAGCATATCAGCTAGGTGTCATAAATCATAATTACCAAGGTTATTCCACAAGGTATCATAAACCATTTTATATATAGAGATTAATTTTTTAACCAATTCATTGGAGTGATATCAATGAAGACCCTTCACATTTGTTAATTAATGTGAGCCACATTAATCAAAATAAATCATTTCATCAATAACCCATGTAGAATAAAAAATGGGTTCCATATAAAATTGATTAGTATATAAGTTCCTAAAAACATGAATGTTCAAAAAAATATAATCCCATGATAATTGAATATAGGTTTAATAAATGTAAATTGATGGTTAATAAATTATGTTTATATATAGTTTTTAAACCATATAAAAATAAGAGGATTGGGTATTTACAATGTAATAATTTCTCCTAAAAAATAGAGAAATTCAATAATTTAATTTGGTAGCATAACAGGTATAAAATGTGGATTAAGGGAAGGATAAAAAAAATTAATGAAGGTGTACCACTAATAAAACATTATTGTGGAGGTAATGGTATGATAAAGAGAGTGACAAAATAAATTAACTCAATATTTATAATACATGCATAAAATTAGCACTTTAATATAAAAGAAGAAGAGGATAATTTCCTTAGCTTGAATATTTACTTCCTAAAACCTGAGGATGGAAAATTGAGGACTTAAGGACACATTTTAGGGACTACTTTGGAGGTAAAATTACTATAAATTTATGTATAATGAATTTGGAGTGGATTGGAATGAGGGATGGGTGGGTATTTATAAGAAAATAGGAGGAATTGTTTAATAATTTCCAAATATAACTATTTGAAATCTAGGTTTTGGAAAATGAAATAGTTTTTTCTAATGATTTTAGTAATTTTTGTCTTGTTTTATATCATTTATTCTATTATAATAGTAATATATATTTTAATATTAATTTGGACATGGAAAAGTGATTTTTTCAATAAAATATAGTTTTAAAAATATTAATTTCCATTGTAGACTTTAGAATGTAATTTTTATGTTTCTAAATTGATTTTCATCCATTAAAATACGTAATTTTAATAAAATAAAATATTTTTATTTCATGGATTCAATTAAATTAATTATTACACAATTATTACATATACATGAAGTCATAAAACACAATAAAACATAATGTTTTTTTAGTATTCATTGAGAAACAAAGTATTTTAGATTATTCTAAAAAAATATCCATAACATAATTTCAATGTTATTATTTTAAATATAATGTTTCCTATATCAAAATAATTCTCTAAATAAGATAATTTTAACTTTTAAATAAATAATAATTATTTATTGAAAAATACCTTTTTTTATGATAATCAAATTTCTAACACATAATTTTTTTATAGGAAATTATAAAATTATGTTATAATTTAAATTTAAATAAATAGTGTTTTAAAATTTTATTTTGTGAAAAAATAATAATTAATAATACTTAAGTGTATTATAAAAGTGTATATATTTTCTAAAATTAAAATTATATTTGATTTGTATCCAAAATATATTTATCAAAATTATCTTAAATTCACATGTATTTTGATAAATAAAATAATAATGAAAATGAGATTGATAGGATAAATATTTCTTTTATTTAAATGAAATTAAAATTTTACTATACCAAGGTCAAGATAAATAACTCGTTATTGCACTGGAATATTCCATAAGGATAAGGTGTGTGATGGTGGAAGTTTCATGGGGTGTCTCACCAAACATTGAACTAGTGGTGATCCCTACTAACTTGACATTATCCAACAATAAATTTCATTCCAGCCTCACTTAATAAAGAACTTATTGGGCCTAGTCAAGGGAGAACCCCAATGATGATACCCCATCTGATGTTTCGAAAAAAGGTCTTTAAAAGGAATGCATATACTGGTTGATACCATTATTTCTCCTCTCTACATCAATTACCATTTTACATTACCCTTTATAAACACTAATTATAATGGTAAAATTATTACCAGTGGTCATAATACCCAATAGTAATATTGACCAATGGTTATATTAACCATTGGTTATATTGACCAATAGTCATATATGACAATGGTCAGGTAACAATCTGATCCCAATGGTCTGTTTACCCCTTATACTCTATATATAGTGCATCACAAATCAACATTTACTACATAATTATCAATGGTTTCTATAATTCAGTTGATAATTTAAATTCTACTCCTAATGTGGGTTTTTATTTTAACATTTTTAATGGAATGATTAATCTTCTTTCTAGAGTTTCAAACTATGGTGTATACCATTGCATGATCGATATTCTTTAGTTTTTATATCCATGAACTATGCTTAGTAATAGTAATTGGTATTATTACAATACATGTAATATTTTTTTAATAGTATTTATATTTAATTTCACTATGTAATACAATAAAATACTGATTACAAAAAATATATACATTATTATTCATAGAATAAATTTTCTAGTCCTTATATTCTCTCCCAATTAATAAATTACATCCTTGAAATTTGACCCCTGCCTCTAAAACAAATGGGGGTATTTCTCCTTCATTGATTTCTCGGGTACCCATGTGTCCTCTTAAAACATTAAATTTCTCTATAGTACTTTCAAAAGTCATGTTATTTTATTCTTCATAAGATTTTATCTTTTTTCAAGGATTTGGATCATTTCCTCTTCACATGAAATGCCGACTTCCTATTCTACACCATTAATATAAAGTACTTGTGTTTAGTTAGACATATACTTTCTTAGTAAGGAAACATGGAAGACATAGTGGAAATTGGAAATATTTTTTTGTATTTCTAATTGATAAGCAACCACTCCAACACACTCAAGAATCTCAAAGGGTCAAATGTACCTTTTAATCAAGTTTTCCTTCTTTACAAATCACACAAATCCATTCCACAGTGATATCATGAGAAATAATGATCACCAACATGAAATTCTATGTCCTTCATCTGGCTGTTAGAATAATGTTTTTACTAAATATGGAGATCCTTGATGTGTTTCTTAATAACTTATATATTTTCTATGATCTCCTTTATAATTTTTTCTCCAAAAATTTCCCTTATCAAACTTATCCCATCATGTCTGAGTTATATACCTTTTTATATAGAGAGATTCAAATGGTTCCATTTGAATTCTAAAGTGGAAACTATATTTATTATAGAATTAAAAAAGTGAAAGATGTTGGTTCCAAAAACCAAAAAAATAAAGTGATCTAGTCTATACCATGTATTCCAATGTTTTCATAGTTCTCTCGGACTACCCATCAATTTGAGGTTGAAAGGGTTTTCTTAGGTTTACGTACATATTCATTTCCTTTTAAAGTATCATCCAAAACTTATAAGTAAATATTAGATCTTAGTCTAAAATAATCGAGAATGATACTCCATAGAGACTCACTACTTCCTGAATATAGAGGATAACTAGTCATTCTAAAGAGAAATCATCTCTTATGGAAAAGAAATGGGTATACTTTTTCAATCAATTCACGATTACCCATATAGTTGTTTCTAACACTTTCACCATGGCACCACTATATTTTTTTCACTTCTTCTATTTCCCCAAGTTCTTACTTTAAAAAGATAGGTGGATTTCATCACTTTCATTAGAGATATTTTCTAGTTGATTGAAATGGGATATTGGTATATTTGTTCCTACTTGCATGGATTCATCCTTGGAGTTATTTTCATAGTTCTTGTCTTCCCCTTAGATTAAGTCATATTCATGGAACTCATTCCCAGTAATATCAAGGAAAGGGCCACCTTGATTCCTTGATGCGCCCGTAAGGGGATCTGTGATCTAGGTTTCCCCTTGCCGCTACCTCTTTCCTTCATCTTGGGTTGGAACGACGTCTGTCCTCACACTCGGGATCTCGTGGCGGTGGATCCCTATTGTGGTGGTGTTCTCTGCGGACTCGAATGTCTCAACCTATTAAACCATTGATATCCTGATTATTCTCCCAATCCCTTCTTTTCATGATTGGTTTCCCCACGACGGCGTGGTAACGGTATGCCACCGAGGTCAAGCTCCTGCGGCTTGTGGGTTGACGCCTCATCTCTGGTGTGTGTATTGGATTTTCTCCGTGGTTCTACGGGCATTCTGGTTGGCAGCGACGAGTTCATATTTGTGGTGGGACTTCCTTCCAGTGTGAATGGTGATGGTTTTCTGACCCTGTTTTCTTTTCATGTTGTTGTTTGTTTTGGATACGGTTTGTGGTTTCTTCTGTAGAGTTCTTGATGGCCTGAGGTGATGGTCTGGTTGGGTTTGTTTTGTTGGTTTCATGTTTTGGTTGAGGATTTGTTGTCGGTTGGGGATCGGTTCCTTGGATATTTGTTTTTCTTCATGCTGTTCATGCACTTCGGCAATGTATGATGTGATTCTTGGTGATCCAAGGTGGTGGTTGTCGAGGTCCGAGGTTGCCATTTTAGAACTGCTGCTCGCAGGGGTTCCTGGTGTTTGGGTGTTATTTAATTTTGAATGGGATCTGCATTTTGGTTTTGGTTTTTCTACTCACGATGGATTCTGGTGTGGTTTGAATTGATTTTGAATTTATTTGATGATTGAAAAGTCAGTAAGGTTGAAGTTGCAAATCAGTGGTGGTTTTTAGTGGTTAGTTTTTCGTTGTGATTGGTTTCTCGGTGATGTATTTTTATTTGGGTTCAGTGATCTGAAGTTTAGGGGTCTTAGCAATTAGATCATCCACTTGAGGATGCTCTAGATGAGGTTTAGGGAAAAGAGTTTCCATTGTTCCATTGCTTTATGGAATTGGATGTTTGAGAGGGTATGCCTACGACCATTGGTACCACGCCCATACATTTTTGCACGGGATAGCTAGCCTATCTGCGGTGGAAGGTGGAAGCTGGATTTTATGTATTTGGATGCTGGGAGGGGCTTTTCACAAGTAGCGTGGGTTGTTTGGATTTTAATTTTTGGATCACTGAGTCTTTTTTGATGGTTTATGTCCTTGATGTCATGACTGTTTCTCCCTTTACCCTTAAAAGGGAGCTTATCTTAATAAAAAATAATTTTCATTCATTCCCAGTGATGTATACAAGTCAACACCAGTTAATTATGTTGCTTATGTATGAACAATATTGTATCTACCTTTGGTTAAAAGTGTATTCATGTTGGACAACTCTAGGAATGTCTAGACATTGGGCACATTAGGAACCTACGAATCTTCCTTTTTGAAGGGAATCACATATGAGTCATCTTAGGTATGGAACCCGAGGCATATTGTGTTGATCAAAAGCTAATTGATGCAAGGGGTTTAAGTATTCTAAGGATTTTTTTACCTCAGGTATCCCATGTTTATGGCATGGAGTAGGTATTTTGGACTCGATCAAAAGTTTAACATCTTACAGAGACATGCATAGGGTTAAATTATTATGAGGATATGTTTGGCATAGGTTCAACATCTTGTATGGACATAATGGGTGTAGGTTTAACATCCTATATAGACATAATGGGTGCGGGTATAACCTATTTTTGTGATAGGTTAGTACATCATAACACACTCTTGAGGAATATCACAGAGGTGTTACCCTATGAGGGAATATTTCACACATGGGCTATGGATTATAATGCACTTTAGAGGAGGATCCATGAGCTTCATCCCTATGAGGTAAGATGTCACACCTGGGGGGATGGATCAAAACTCCCTCTTGAGGTCGATCTGGGAGGTGTGTCCCTAGGAGGGAAGATGTCACAGTTAGGTGGATGGATCATAACTCTCTTTAGAGGAGGATCCAGGAGCTGCTACCCTCAGATGGACAATGTCAAACCTGGGTGGAAGGATAAGAACACACTCATGAGGTATATTCTGGAGCTTCTTCTTTAAGAGGAATGATGTCACACCCAGGAGGTTGGATTGGAACACCCTCTTGAGGAGGATCAATGAGGTGCGTCTCCAGGAGGGATGATGTCACACCTAGACGGATAGATCATAAATTCCTTTTGCGGTAGATCTTGGAGGTGAATCCCTAGAAAGAAAGATATCACACCTATGTTTACCATTTCTAGGATTAAACATCAAGGAGGCATCCTACGTACCCTATCTAAGAGACAGGGATCAAAAACCCACATAGTTCGATGTTACAGTTTATTGACATGTGACGGGACAAATCCATGCAGGTTAACATCATGTAATAAGAATGATCATTTTATTGAATGAACATTAACGAGGGATGGTACATGGATTTTTCTTGGAATCATTCCTTAATAAAAGGATCATTCTTAGGGGAATGATGTGGGTCTTATGCATGGAAGCTTCCCGATGAATAATTTCATCCCATGGTGAGGTAAGTGTTATCATCCCATGTGAGTCATACATAGTTAATCATGTGTTTGATACACATGGTAGGAGGTGTGGGGTCATCACATATCAATTGTAAATGGGGTGTCATGTGTTCATCATAGGGTAAGGTCATAGTTTTAAATCATGTGTTGTGGAAGTATTCATATAGTTTATCATCATATGACTAAGATGTGAAGATATATAGTTTTACATCATGAAACATAGATGTGGATGGAGTCACTCCTTGAGGGGGACCATGTCAAGTTGGGAGTAATATTATTCATAAGGAATCCCTACCAAGATGGGTGTATAGATTCCTTCAAATATTACACATCTAGGAATTAGGTGACCACTGATCATGCTATTCTGAGAAAGACATGGTTTTGGCATTACCATGGAGGAGTGGCAATTAGTAGGCCTAACATTAGGGTCTCTATTCATATGAGAAACAACCTCTAAGGTACATATGATTAGAATAAATAGTTAGGATGGGATCATAAGAAACACTTAGAGGGAATCCGAAATACATAAGAATGGCTGACACTGGTCATATAGGGACTCAAGGTGTACCTTAACTAGTCCTTGATCAGTATGGAGGATATGTGCACTCAACCTCCATGAAGGGGTGTCACCAGAAGTGATGTTCAACGGAGAGGCCTATGATAGTTTCTTCGTGAATCTAGGGGTCTTACATAGTGGTGTCTCATGAATCTCATGGGGTTTGTGGAGATTAGGGGTTGTACAATAGGGTAGGCATCACAAAACAGGATGAAGCTACTATAGAGTGAAATCTTTCCCATAGAGAAAGTTTCATGAAGGATAGATTCCTTACAAATCCCTAAGTTTCACTAAGGGAATTATTCTTTTTTGAAGGGTTTAGGACTTCGCAAAAGACATATCAAATTTTTTAAGGCTCTCAATCACTCGAGGGAGGTGTTTTTAAAAAAATGGATACCTTAGGGGATCTATTTTCTCTTTCATATCTGGAGCTCTATAGGTTCACGGACTCAAATCATTTTTCTTAAGGAGAAGGGTCGCACATCCCATAAAAAGTTAAATGTAAAGGGGGGGGGGTATTTCTAAGATGTGGTATCACCAATATTGGAGTCCATCATGAAGATTTCTGAGCTTCATGAGTGAGGGATCCATGAGTATGATTAAAACTACTTTTAACTTACCCTATACCCTCCGTGCAGTAAAAAATAGATTCATGACTCAATGTTAACACTGTATGGAGCTCACCATTAGGACTCAATGTTGCTAGGGCCTTAGTGAGCACCATCCATACAAGAAGGTGGTGAGATTTATGAAACAAACCCTTAAGAGTATTTTTGGTCCATTTAGTCCCAGATTCTTGCAAAACTGGTGGTTACTTCATCCATTCTCTTAGTACATGTATTTTAGCATCATAAAATGATCTCCTCATAATTGGAGATGATTTGGAAAAGGTGGGACAGATTATGAGGGAAAATTGTAGAAAATTGGTTGTCTCATTTATGTTTACAAATCCATTTCATGGTGATTGTTCATGAAGCCCACCCATGAAGCCCTCTCACAGAGCGTGGTTAGCTGTACAACTATAAATATTGGAGGGGTTTCATAGTGGGACCATACTAATTACACAAATTCAAAATAAAGTGCTCCCTTTTCATTAATCTCACCGTCTTCACAATTTCTTTTTGATTTCAATCCCCATTTCTTGCAAAGATAAACATATAAGAAACCCTATCTCTAAAAATGGTGCTCCGTAAACCACATTTCATGAACCAAATCTTTATGCACTAACCTCCACAAACCTGACCTTCTAGTACTAACCTTCATGAATCAAACTTCCTAAACCAACCTCCATGATAAGTTCTTTGTGATTCAGACTCAGAAAAACTCCTAAGTCTCAAATTAAATGGTTGTGGAAGGTTACAATTTTGCAGTTGATCATCAGGAAAAAATGTCTTGGAACATCATGATCTTGGAGAGCATTAAAAGTGCCTCAGACTATGAATCACTCATTTCACTGATTATAGAAGTTCTAAAGGAGAACCCACTGTACAAGAGGCTACCATGTTATAGATTTAGGCTGAGGGACAACGTAGTCATCCCTGAGGTGAGCATAGAGAACTCACCCACTGCTTCAGGTTCTCAACTAGAATATACCAATAAAAAATGGATTTTTAAGGACACATATATAAGGATCACTTGTCAAACATGATATAAAATCTATGGAAGCATTTCAAAAATATAAATGAGGAGATATTGGAGGATTAAACACCCCCCACAAAGTATGAGGTGATTCTCAGGGGGTTAGGGGGATCCGCTCAAGGGGTACAATAATAATTGGGATATGTTATAGGGAAACAATTTTACCAATGAATTGGTCTGGTATTATTTGGAATGTGCATCGTGATATGAATTTGAGGTTGAGATAAAGTGAGTAGGGATTTATGAGGCCACACGGGCCTCACAGTTTCATTTATAACACCACCTGGAAATCACACTGAAGTTATTAAGAAAATGGTCACCAAGGACCAACAATTTCCACCTACATGAGGGGGAGGTTGACATCAGCCTATGGGATCTTCCCCAGATCACTAGGATCCCAATTCATGGGGCGATGTATAAATATATACTACCTACAAAGAACATATGGGAGGATCAGGAGAAGCTGTCAACCCTAGATATGACACTGTTGGATTTGGTGAAAGGGAACAACAAACACAACTTAGGGATGAAGGAAATCCCATTCAAGAAATAGTACAACTATTTCCTAAACGTACCGGTGGATAGACTACCAGGAAGGCCAAACAGATTCCCTAGGGTGTTCTAGTGGGGAAAAGAGCACTCCTACTGGTGAAGTTTGTTGGTGAGTAAGTGGAAGCTGTGGGGATACAATATAAATCATGAAGCTCTTATGGTCACTTTGTATGTTTTACTGTCATGTTGATATACAGATGGATTCTCCCGGTGAGGGATACACATATGGGGGTGTGGCTGAGTACCTTTATCATAGAGGCTATGCTGGCAATGGGGTAGCACATCAATCGGCCTATCTTGGTATTAGAAAAGCTATAAAAGTGTCTCTATAAAATTTGGAAAGAAAAAAATGCACTCTGCATGTCTGGGCCCCTCCACTTCTTGTACAATTGGGTTTCTCCACACATGGGGGGTGCGAATACCCAAATCCTATCTCCCCTCCCAGTATCAACTTCCAAACAGCGATTCGGAACATCGTTGGGAGTCTCTTTCTCATGTTGGGCCCCACAAACATGCTGGTATTGGTTGGATAATAATATTGATTCAAAATTGACAATGGTATGAGGAAAATAAAGTAGTTATCATAACCCCTAGCCTTCTAAGGTTAGGTTTTGTTAGAAATGTTTGACTACAACAGGATATGAAAGCTATAAAAAGAACATTTATTCTAGATGTAGTTATGATTCCTAAAATGGTTAACCATATATATATATATATAGGTGTATCAAGAGTTTTATCCTTCAGTCTTGAGGTTGATATGGTACATGTTCACATGAAAGGACATGAAAGGGAAGAATAAGTTTCTGTCACCAAATAATTCTTACTGGTTCATCAATGAACATGCACTGATTTGGGGGAGTGTATATACCAGGTATATGTTGAGGCATCAAACAACCTGAGCCTATGAATTATAGGCTCTAGAAGCTTAGGTATGAGGGATATTAGTAGTTGGAGAAAGCCGTGGAGGCAGGATGAGATCGGTGGGTAGACCTGTAGCTAGATGGCTGATATTCCTTGGCGAGGAATATGTTGGAGACCGAGGTAGAGGAGTAGGATCCGACTCATCTCTCCAAGGAAATAATTTATGGAAAGATAGAGAACCCTCTATGGAAGCCACAAGGTATTTTTTTGCAGGTTATAGGGAAGTATCTGCACCATTCGGTCATTCCTATAGACATGATCCATCATGATTCTTGGGAGAGATGGGGGATATTACTGCAGATCAACACTCTCCACGAGATGTGTCATGATATCAATTAAGAGGGAATACTCCTTAATGAGTTGGGCTATTCCTGGGATGGCTTCCATGTTCCCAAGGATGAAGCGATGTTGTACATCAGATAGTTGGAGGATCTAGTCCACTCTTAAGGAATGATATGCCCACTGAAAACCTAAGCGGAAGTGATGATAGGGATTGCCGCCTCTTTGGATCTCTCATCTAGTGGGTTAACTAATTTCATGCCTCTTTAGGGGGATTCAAGAGAGTCTTGGGGTAGTGATGATTTCTTTGAATCTTTTATGGAAGAGGTCCATGCCATTGACTAGGTAAATTATCTGATCCCATGTTATTTTGAAGATACCAACCCCATGAGAACATTTTCTAACTCTTCTTATATTTTTGTAGGGATCGGTGGGCATGGAAGAGGGGGATGTTCATGAAAAAACCTCAAGATGAAGGAAATGGGACTCAACCCTTGAAGGGGAGAGCATGGGGCCCCTCCCTGATGTTTTGGCCATGGGTGGACAACTATCTGTCAAAGCGACGCATGTGAGAGAGGTGGGAAAAGCTGGGGGAATTCCATTACCAGAGAGATTTATTTTGAATCTTTTATTGATCCGCAATCAGAAATATTAATTATTTAAATATATTCCCCTTTTCAATTTTTTACCCTTTTGATTCACCTTTCTATATTTGACTGTCTCACATTTAAATGGTCGTTAAAACTGTATTTGGGGCTCGACTGGAAATTTCAACATCTGAGTCAGCAACGCTAGAGGTTGAGGTGGTGAAAACATGTTCTATCATCCCTGTAAAGTTGTGGGGGAGGTCGTGGTGGTTGGTCCAACTATGGAGAGACCATAAAAAAGGACTGTTGGGAATATTCCCTCAATAGAAGTGGTCTAGATAGTTCCCATGATGGGGTTGGCTGAGGTGTGTTAGATTGGTGTTGCCTGATCTAGTTGGGCTGAATGCTTGTGGCTTGAAACTGTTACGAGTCGACACTGATAGGCACTGTAGCAGTGCAGACTTCAGAGTCATCTTCATTGTAGCACTTTTGACTTCTCCAGACAGTAGGCACTGTAGCAATTTTGAAAAAGATGGACGTCGTTCACTGTAGCGATGCAGACTTTGTTTTAAAACAGTGTTCGTCTTCTCCATTTATAGCCCTTTTTCGGGCTAGGGTTACTAATGAAAAAACCCTCTGTAATTTTTTCTCCCGAATAGGGAAATTCTTCCTCTCCTGTGGACGTAGGTATTTTTCCAGAACCACGTAAATCACTGTGTCCTTATTTTATTTCTTTCATCCATTTTTCTTATTTCTATCATTGTGTCTCCCGATGATTCTACAACAAGGTGACTAGGGTAGCTGATCCTTCCATAATAGTGCCACTAGAAGAAACTATTGGAGTTGAAGTTGTAATGGAGGAGGTAGAAATTGTGCTAGTGGATGGAGTGACTATGAAGGCTACATTGGACGAGCCTACCCTATAATTCCTAATAGTGGTGGCAACGGGAGTTGAGGCCTCAATAGAGGAGCCAACAATTATTCTAACTGTTGGAGTAATTGGGGATGTACAAGGGTTGAGCTTTCCCTAAAAGTGTTCGTAGTGGTCTCCACTAGAGTTGGGGCTGAAATTGTACCATCGGTAGGGGCATATGGGGAGACTAGGACAACAACGTCCACCTCAGATGTACCATAGGGGGCATCAGAGGCTTCCTTTATAGGTGAAGTTCGAAAACAAAAACTACAATTTTGAAAAAATTTATAGCGATATGTTTTTAAAAACGTTCCAAATTTAGTAATGTTTCCAACAAGAATTTCTATTTTAGCCACATTTCATGAAAACATTTCTGATTTAGCCATATTTCAGAAAAGATGTCACTAATTTAGTGACAGTTCCTGAATAACATTCCACATTGAGCATCAATTCATGAAAACATCATTTATTTAATGATGTTTCCTAAATACATTGCTCATTTAGTAATGTTTCATAAAAAAATTCAATGTTTTAACGTTGTTTCTAGAAAAATGATGCTGATTTAGCGACGTTTCCCAAAAAATGTTGTTAATTTAGCAGTGTTTTCTATAAATGTCCCTAATTTAGCGACGTTTTCTTGAAAAAATTCTCTAAATGAGCGATGTTTCCTAAAGGAACTTCCTAAATTAGCGACGTTTACTGAAAAACATCAGTAAATTAGGGATGTTTCCAGGAAACATGGCTAATTTAGAGATATTTTTAAGGAAATGCTAATAATTTAGCCATGATTTTCGAGAAACATCACTAAATATATATATATTTATATTGTTCATTTGACCACATAGATGAATATATATATATATATATATATATTAATATATATAAACAAAAACACATATATATAAACTTATATATATATATATATATTTATGCATATATATAAACACACACACACTCACACATATATATCAATAAATAAATAAATATATATTTATTTATATGTAAAAAACAAATATATTTTTAAATTTAGCCATGTTTTTTAGAAAACATTGCTATTTTGGAGGCATTTTTACCAGTGTTAAAAAAAGTTACTAATTATATATATATTTATATAATTATAATTATAATTATAATTATATATATGTATACATACACACATATAAATAAATAAATATATATATATATATAAACACACACACACATATAAAAAAATATATATATAATATAAACATATATATATATATATATTAATATAAACAAATGATATAAACATATTATACATATATAATATATATATTTTTATATATTTTTTAAACATATGTATATAAACATAAAATATAAACATAAAACATAAAAATGAAATATAAACACACACACACACACACACCGATAGATATATATTTGAGAAAAATGAGCACCAAGTATCTTATTAAAGATGAAAGAAAAACAGTGAAAGTTACATTAGTATGCATATGGGGACTTTTCATTAATCCTTTTGCAATAATGGATGCAGTTCATTAGGGAGATTTCTATAAATCAAACAATCCTCTTCATTCACACTTATATTTTCCAATGCATCCACAAGAGTATTGTCCTCTTGATATATGTGAGTGATGATGTAGATCATTAAAGAGAGTTTCTCTAGAAGATTATCCCATTTCATTGTTAGATTCCAAGCTAAGTGAACCTATCCACTTCTGAAAACATGAACAATAGCCATGGAATCACACTCAAACCAGATACCATTCGAGATTTTTTTGTTGAGAGCCTTGACAGCATAATTCAAACCATACATCTCTACTTCTAGCGTCTCATAAAAACTATAATAACCGTAATTAAAGTTAGTGACATCTCCTAATTAGTCCCTAAAGATGTAATCGTATCCGACCGGTCCGGGGTTCCCACATGAAGCCCCATTAGAATTTCATTTTTCCAACCATTGAAATGTAGGTACCAAAAAAACCTCCATGTAACAACATGGAGGAGTGTAATTTCCACTGGCCTTCATGTGTGAAAATAACATAAAATCCTTCACATAGTTATCATACCAGCTTGAGAGCAGCATGTTGGCATTTTGGATTGAAATCAGGATTTTGGAAGTGGCTGTATCCACGTTGAATTTATCCTGCCCATGGAGTTCTTTATTCCAGCCTTTCCATAGAGTGTGTGCATATGTTCATTGCAAGAAACCTTGAAGAGATTTGTAAAATATTTGGACATTTTAATATCAAGAAGAGAAGATAATAATTCCTTGATCTTGCTGGAATTTGGGAGATGGACATCAAATATGTTAGAAAAAAATTGCAAAAAATATGAAGTAGAATAACTAGAGAGGAAAAGATGATCAGGATCCTCATGATGATGATTACAAATAGCACACCTTGAAAAGAGAGTGATTCTAACCTGTTGTATCTTGGAATCAATAGTTAATTTATTGAAATGAAATTTCCAAAAGAGAGTAAACCTTGAAGGGGGAGTCCACATTTTATTGAACTCGCCAATCCATTAGTGAGGAGCTTGGACAAGGGACTTATAGAATCTTTGGAGTTGAGCGGTCCATTATGTGTTGGTTCTCAAACCATCATTCCATCTGGGTTGAGAAATTCATATCTGGAAACAACCTATATAATTTCTCCTTGAAGCAGATCAAGGTTGTCCATATGATCTTTAATAGAGCTATTGATGTCTAGATCATGATTTATAGAATTTATCCTGTTAATAAGAGGACATATAATCCATTTATAGGTCCAAAAATTTAGATAGGAGTTAATATTGACCATCCAATGAGAGTTATCTATTTTTTTTGGGTTTTGAGCCCATGCCAGACTGAGGACTCCATGTAGATATTATTTTTTTCTTTTAATTTACCTACATACCTATGTTTGAGAAAACTTAAGGAGTCCGTGTTCTTCTTGAGAAGATTCCAAATTAATTGAGCCAGAAAGGATTGTTTTAACAGGGTCATATTCTTGATCCCAAGGCCCCCAAGGGAATAAGGCACACAACATTTCTTCCATGAGACAATATTTCTTTTTCTTTCAAGTATGCTTCAACTAGAAACAAAGTTCCTCATTAAAATTTTGATAGATTTTAACAACGAGTTGGGATAGGAGCAGACCATAAAAAAATAAACTATCTTAGAGACAATCACATGCCTAAAAGACATGCTATTCCTTCCAAAGATAGTTATTTCCCTTCCAAGATGCAATAGTTCTTCTAACCTAGATAATGATGTCAAGGAAGTATGATGCCCACAACCTACCCAAAAACATGGGGAAACCAAGGTAAGTAAAAGGGAAGGATCCCTCTCATATTCCCTAGTCAATGATCATGCTCATCTTTTTAACTATTAGAATATGTTTTCCAATGTAAATGAAGGATTTACCCAACTAAATTCTTGTCTTGAGACATCCACATAGTACAAGATGGATTTTTTCAGACTTTTGATATTGCTCACCTGACCCTAAGTAAAAATAATAATGTCATCAGTAGAAAAAAATTGGAAGGTACTGAAATACCTAGGCCCCCTGATGGTTTTCAGCTCTATAGTGTTCACCATGTGTAGAAGAATTTTGCTGAGATGGTATTCTGTGATGGAAAAAATAATAGAAGAGTGGGCGTCACCATGTCTCACCCCTCCCAAACATTTAAAGAATCGTTCGAGAGATATGTTGATAAGTATGGAAATGAGTGAAGATCTAAGAAGGGTTTTGAACCAGTTGACAATAACTGAATTGAAACCAAAACTCAGAAGAAAAGTGAAGATAAACCCCAATACATGGTATCCAAAGCTTTCCAAATGTCAATCTTGAGTACAATGTTAACTCCTCTTGTGGTTTTCTTCAGAAAATTCACACATTCTGAGACCGTTATCAAATATTTGGCTATATATATTCCTTTAAAAAATCTAAATTGATTCTAAGAAATGTTATTTTTCGAGACCTAAGCAATTCTACTGTCAAGGAGTTTGGTGATAATCTTGTGTATGGTAATGACTAGTGTCATAGGTCAGAATTGTCATATTTAACTAGAATTATCATCCTTTTGGATGAGGGTAAAAAATTGGGCATTGAATTCTTGAGTGAGGGAGACACCTTTGAAAAAGTGTCTGACAAGGTTGGAAACATCATGCTGGATTTCCTCCTAAAAATGCTGGAAAAGTGGTTCTTGAAACCATCAGGCCTAGGAGAGCCGTCTTTCTTAATACCAAAAAAATAATTAATTTCAAAGTCAACTAGAATTGATGTGAGGATAAAGTTATCAGATTCAGTGAAAATATTTATAATAATATCATACCAAAGATTTAAATTTCTTGGTGGACCATTGAAGATGTTCTTATAAAAAGAAACAATGTGATTGGAAAGGGGTTTTCTTTCACTTTGAATTTGATCTCCATGTTTTAGTGGGGAGAGGGGATTACATTATCTTCAAGATTGTTGGGAAGCATTGAAGAATATAGTATTTATAGCTCTAATATTTATTTTTTTATACTTTCTTAGTTTAACGAGTCTTTGAAGCTTAGAGTTCGTCTCTACTTCTTGAGGAAGAACTTCTAGAAAATTGTTCATGGTGGTGAAATCTTGAATGTCATGAAGAGAAACATAAAGTGAATCTATTTTATCATCATGGAAATTGAAACTATTCCCACTAAAATATTTCATAATAGATTTTAAATTTTTCATTTTGAAGAAGCAACCAAGTGGGGTGCCAGAGCTGTCCAACCCAGCCCAGGTGTCTTGCAAAATTCTGCAATATCAGGTAATTCTGTCTATGAATTATTGAACCTGAAAGGGATTGGATTAATTTTTTCATTTCCAAGGAATTTCATCAATATAGGATGATGGTCATAATTTTGTTTGTCCAAGTTAACACATGATATAGATCTCTAATTCTCAAGTGAGACAACATTATCAAAAGCTCTATCAATCATGCTCTCTCTCACCCCATCCAAATGTCATCTTTAACAAGTGTATTTTTCCCCAAGGAGGTTAAATTCAATTAGATTGGTATCCTTGATACATGTATTTAAATTATTAATGGAGGTAGAGCTTAAGGTGGACCCCATTCTCTCATCAACATTTAGTATGGTGATAAAACCACCCAAAAAGATCCATGTTTATTTAATGAAGATTTAGAGGTCCTTAATTTTGGACAAAAAGTCCACCTTTCAGAATAACTGTTGAACAAAATAGATGATAGTGTAAAAAATATTCTTGTTGTCCTTGAAGAGTGAGTAAGTTATACATTGACCCCCTTCTTGGATAATGGTGGGGCAGTCCACTGAGAAATGAACAAGCAGCCAAAGCCTCGCATGAGTTCAAGTGGGTTTAGGTTTTCCGAGTATTCGATAGATGGTGACAGAAATTGAGTTGTAGTCTCTAGGGAGTATTTTTTATGGATCCTTCACACCAATTATTTCAGTTTTATACTTACCTGGAAGTATCCTTAAGGAAATTTTAGTTTCAAGGTTACATATTCTAAGACATTTCCAAAAAAGGATCCCCATTCTGATTGAGTTTTGGGTGTTCTTTCCCCCTTTTCCTTGACATCAACTTTCTTATTTCTATTAGACATAAAAGGTTTCTTCTTTGAATCTATAACTGATGGGATATCAGGTTTAAAATCATCACCTGTAGAAAAATTAACAACATCATTTTGTTTGGAAGAAACATCTTCTGATGGTGATTTTGATGCCTTCTTGGGAAAACATTTAGATTGTTGACTGGGGACCAAATTTTTTCCATCTTTATTAATACCATTGGTGGTTGGATGAATGGAAAAATTCCACTATTACATCTAGATATATAAATGACAAATATTTGGGTCCTTTTTAGGTCGAATAAAGCCAGAACAATCCAACATAATCATTTCATTGAAGACATGGGATATAATCTCTATCACAAATTCTTCGTCCTATAAAGAGGATAACATGGAGAAGATTTTTGATGAAAACAATGAAACTCATCACCACTGTCTTCCTTATATTTTTTCTATCATCCTTATCATGAATGCCATCCCTAAGCGGTGAATCCTATTGGGTTGGATCATGATGCAGGTTTTCCTCCTCATCCAAGTCAGCCCATGAGTTTCTTATGCCAACCTTGATCCATTTGGCAGAATTAATTTGGTTAGTCTTATCCCTGCTAGTGTTTTCTATTACTTTAGTTCCCTTTTCCTTTTTTCTCTTCATTCCATCCTATGGAAGTAGGTTTTGGTTCCCTGATCTTCTTCACCACCCTGCAATTATTTTTTTATGAACAAAAATTTCACAATGGTTACAAAACAGTGGTAATATCTCAAATTCTAGCCTGATGTAAAGCTTGTGGTCATTCACAATAAGTTAGATGCTATTTAGAGGAGGTGAGTCCATGTTAATATCTACAAGTATTCTGAAAAAGATACCATGATCACCTGTCGAAGTGCACTGATCAACTTTGAGTGGTGGGACAAACCCATAGGAAAAGTCATTTAGGATTTTGGGGTGCCAATACACCCATGGAAGCCCACGAACTCTGGTCCAAACTTGCTAATTTGTTTTCCTTTGATTATGTGTTCTAAAATTATCCTCACAATCCGATAACCAAAAAAATCCAGGTTTTAGATTCAGGTTCCCAATTCTCTATGCCAAGCTGACCTCTTCTTTCTTCTCAAGGACGATGTGAAAATAACCCTTTCCAATTGGAAACAACCTCCACTTATTGATGTTTCATCATTAGAAAATTATGTTTTTGATCTCAGTATATATACAGGGTTTAACCTATCTTTCATAAGCAATCCGACCAATAAGAGAGAACATACATAGATCCAATGATTGTTTAATTTCATCCTGATCAAAAACGACTGCAACAACACCATCCTCCGATCATTTGATGGAAGGAGAGCCACTAAAAGTTTATTGGGTGTGCACAAAACTAGAAAGTGCTTCAGCAATGGATATTCCATTATGGTCCCTACTATAGGAAGCTCTTACGGAGTCATATCCACCTAGAGGGGGAGGAAAAAACTCCCAATATGGGTTTAATAAGGCCATTTCTCAACATGAATTCATATTGACGTTCTTCCATCACCGATTCGAAAGAAGAGAGATCCCACACTTTTCTTTATCCATTCAGACGTTATTACTTATCTAAATAGGTGTTAGACTCAAAAACTGTATGAGAATCTTGATCAGAAGTTTATTCGAGTAACGATGTGTAGGCGCGTGTCACGACCCCTCCCTCCAAAGATGACCCTTCTAAGCTGGAAATGGTGAAAGAGATATAATGACCCCCCGAGTCCCGCCTCCAGTAGGACCCAGAGTGGAGAATAGCACCAAGGGTATGATTTTTCACAAATATGAGAGGCATTACCCTTTTTATTATTTTAATATCGAGAAATAGGATGAGTCAAACACCAAAAGAAAAGGAACAAGTAAATGGAAATAAACCCAAACCAATCCCACATGCATGTTTAAACAATTCTGAAACAAAGTACAAGTACAAGAAAACTAAAAAGTACAATACCAAAAGAAATAAGGGTACAACAAACTACAAAAACTCCAACTGTCCCGACTAAAAGGGTCCCGCACAGCCCTGGTAGTCCTCCTAGAAACCTGAAAGTAAACGTAGGGTGAGCATACAAGTATACTCAGTAGGGAAACCTAAAGCTTTTGTGCACAGGTGGGGATACATCCTAATGTCCCATGAGAACAATAGAAGAAACCAAAACCTAGCAAGGAATTCTATCCACCCAACTTCACTAGCCATGGTCACCAAAAACCCAAAACAACAGGTAGTAATATATAAGAAAAAGAGTATTGGGTACCCCGCACCATTTCCCCCCACTAGTTAGCTGCTCTTCCTAACGGTGAATGTCCTGACGCTACCACACTCTTCCTACCCGCACACACCTGGGCCTCAAAAACCACATATCCCTCCCACACATACTTGGGCCTCACAAACCACATATCCCGCTCGCACACACATGGGCCTCACAACCCACAATCACATCCCCACCCGAACACACCTGGGCCTCATCCCGAAGATTATTGGGAACAGTAAACCTGCCCGAAGTTTCTTGGGCTAAAATAACACCAAATCGAAACCTACCCAAAGAGTCTTAGGTTTAAGGTCACCTCAAGCCATCACAACCTACGGAAGAATGATAATAAAGGAGCTAGTAAATAAGAGGAAAACACCCTCTCCCATGAAATGGGAGTGTTCGACACTAAGTGCTCAACATGGGTGGGGTGAGACAAAACACAAAGATATAGATACATATATGTATACCAAACACACAGCCCAACCTATGTCTTCAAAACAGAGAAACTGATCATGTGCCTCAGCACTACTAATATGAAGAATGCATTAAACAAACAATCCCAACCCCATTTAGGTCTTTATATTTCAACAATATTAGTTTATTAGTTCCTTAACTACTGGGGAAATATCAAACCATATCAAGCGTTTCGTAGAAAAACCCTGCCAACCACAAATTAAGTTAGATTTAACACACGCAACACAAAACCAACCTTTTTATCATCAATCAATCCCCATTGATTGTTCCTGTGTTTAATTCATTATCGTTCCCCACAGTTCATTTATCAACTTTCCACTTTCTTTTAATATCACAACCCATTACTGTAGCCCTACTGCCACTATAACCACATCCCCACAACCGTATCAGAAAAAAAGGCTCATGACACACCATTACCCCTTTAATATCATTTACCACAGCCCCACTTCCCATCCTATTCTCAATAACCCAAGATTCACCCCCCGCTTTCACACACCAAGTAACCAAACCAACACCCCCATGTTCATTATTCCATTTTGTTCAACCGGGGTGATCACGCAAGGGTTCCAGATATTCATTTAATCAGCCAAATATACGTGATTAACAAATTTCTATATTACACAAAGTTTCCACCCACAAAACGGTCTAGAAGTTATGGAAGAAAGGATCTTTGGAGTCTATAGGGAGGGATCCGCTTGAAGGAAAGGGGAGGTGAGGAATGATCTGAAAATGATGATAGGACCCATCCTTTTATAAGTAAGAAATACTAAAGTACACGGAGTGTACTCGACCATTCCACATAGGAACCACGCGGCTTCCAACATGACATTCAACGCAGCACACAGCTGTTGACTGGTCAACACACGGTTTGAGGGTAACGCATACATGAGAAGAAGCTACATGGCCTGTAGGATGGGCTACACGGCGTGTAATTATTTATTTCACGCGATAAGGACACGACATCAACGCAGCACGTGACCATTTTATGGTCAAAAAAAGGTTTGAGGGTAAAGTGTATGTGGGGAGAAACTACACGACGTGTAGGATGGGCTACATGGTGTGTACTTATTTATTTCACGCGGCAAGGACACAACTTCAACACGACACACATCCGTTGACTGGTCAACACACGGTTTGAGGGTAACGCATATGCAGGGTGAAACTACACGATGTGTATGATGGTCTACACAGCGTATACTTATTTATTTCACACGGAAAGGACACGACTCAACACGGGGTATACTCGGCATGGTGGTACACGGCGTGTACTCATACTACACGGCGTGTAGTTACAAAATCCAGAAAAGTGTGTGAAATGTCCATTCTACCATCCATAACACTTCATTACATTCTTTTCGACAGAGTAATGGGATGGAGAGGTCCGGGCCATTACACCAGATACCTCTTAAAACATTCTTGTCCCCCAGAATTCAAAAACCAACCCAAAGGAACCCAACAAGAGACCTCTTAGGGATCTAGTTATAATAGGAACCCAATAAACAACCCTAATTATATGTGTTCTGAATTCCTTCTATTATGTCGAGATATTATCTGCTTTAGGTGGCACTGACTCGCCTTCACGGGTTTAATCGCATCCGCATTAATGCGTCTTGATTAAGAATTACCTCTTCCCACTTCCATATATTAGTATTTTTCCAACTTACACTGCCCCCAACACCGTACAACTAACACACTACCTGAACTCATGGCTAGGGGAATTCTCTCTCCCATGTCGAGATATTATCCGCTTTAGGCGGCGCCGACTCACCCGCACCGGTTCAATCTCATCCGCATTAATGCGTCTCGATTAAAGATCGGGTTTTTTCCTTTCCCCACACATACGAACATGTTACACAATTCCATAGAACATGGAATCAAAACGTCTCACAACCGACAAGCCAAGAATTCCATATATCAATGGTACAAAGTATAACATCAAAAAAAAGCTCAGAAGAAGAAAAAAAAATACAAGTCAAAACAACTTTGGGTACTGAGTGTGCAGCTGAGCCTCCCTCTCCCAAGTGCTCTCCTCGAGGCCGCCATTCCTCCACAACACATGAACCAAGGGGATGGTTCTTCCACAGAGCACCTTCTCTTCAAGATCCTAGATTTTAATTCATCATTCCTAGAAGGTCACATCCATCCCCATATCTTACTCTCCCCAGTCGATAACGTGAGAGTCGTCATGTAAGTACCGATAAAGACGGGAGACATGGAAGAAGTCATGAACCTTCTCTAACTGAGGTGGAAGGGCCAGCTGATACGCCACCTCACCGACTTGCCTCAGCACCTTGAAAAGTCTGATGAACCTAGGGGAGAGCTTACTCCCCTTCACAAACCTCCGCTACCCCCGTTGAGTGGAAACCTTCAAGAACACATGATCTCCCACCTCAAACTCCAATGTCCTCCTCTGACGATCATCATAATACTTCTGTCGGTCTTGAGCTGCTTTCATCCTCTCACGCACAAGCTAGACTTTCTCTGTGGTGCTCTGTACTACCTCTAGCCCAAGAGCACCGGTCTCAGCAACCTCTACCCAGCATATGGGTGAACTACATGGTGTTCCATACAAATCCTCAAATGGTGCCATGCCAATAGTAGATTGGAAGCTGTTGTTGTAGGAAAACTCTACTAAAGGAAAGTGTCGTACCCATGATCCTCCGAAATCCAGAACGCATTCTCACAACATGTCCTCCAACGTCTGGATAGTCCTCTCTGTCTGCCCATCGGTCTTGGGGTGGAAAGCAGTGCTAAGGCATAGCTGGGTGCCAAAAGTATGTTGTAACCCCCTCCAGAATCGTGAGGTAAACCGAGTATCCTGATCTGAGATGATAGTCTTCGGAACTCTATGCAAACACACCACCTTGTGTACATACCTCTGTGCTAAGGTACTCACCGGGACCAACTCCTTAATTGATAATAATTGAGATGATTTCGTTAGTCGATCCACCACTACCCAGATAGAATCATAACCACCCTGAGCTCTAGGTAGTCCTGTAAAGAAGTCCATTGAGATGTCATCCCACTTCCATTCAGGGACATCTAAAGGATGTAACAAACCACTGGGAACACGGTGTTCAACCTTTACTTGCTAACACACTAGGCACTTAGCCACAAACTCCGCCACTGCCCATTTCACCCCGGGCCACCAAAACTATTCCCTCAGGACTCAGTACAATTTTGAAACTCCCGGATATACCGCCAAGGCTGAGCTATGGAACTCATGGAGAAATCCCTCACACATCGCCTCCAGAACAAACAACCTTCCATGAAAAATCATCCAATGCCGACTGTCCTCTGACTATACTTCTGGAGCGTTTCCTTGATCATTACGATCCCACATTACTCCCGCCTCAGAGCCTCCTCACTGAGACTCTTCCACCTGCTGCAACAAGGCGGACTGCACCGTCATCTGAAACAAACAACCTCTAACACCCTCCACCCTTGCATCCAAGTGCAAGGCAACCAACTCTCCCATTAATTTCCAAGCATCAGAGGATTCTGAACCACTTCCTTACGCGACTTCCTGCTCAGGGCATCAACCACAACATTTCCCTTACCATTACTATAAGAGATATCGAAGTCATAATCTTGGAGAAACTCAACCCATCTCCGCTGCCATAAGTTCAGGTCATGCTGGGAGAAGATATAACGTAAGATCTTGTGATCTGAGAAGACCACGAAGCACTCCCCAAAGAGGTAATGTCTCCACAACTTCGGTGCGAACACTATTGCTTCAAGCTCTAGGTCATGGGTGGAATAGTTACGCTCATGAGGGAACAACTGCCTAGAACCATAACAGATCACACCCTTCTTCTGCATCAGTACGCACCCCAAACCAATGCCAGAAGCATCAAAAAACACCTCATAAAACAACCCTTCCTCTGGAAAGTTGAGTACTGGAGCACTGACCAACTTCTCCTTCAGGTAGTCGAAATCTTTCTGGCACTGCTCGCTCCATAGGAAGACCTGGTCCTTCCTAGTCAAAGCTGTCAATGGAGCAGCAACACGAGAGAAGTCCGAAATGAACCTCTGATAAAAACTTGACAACCCGAGGAAACTACGAACTTATTCCATGCTCTTGGGTTCCGCCCAAGTAACAAATACCTCCACCTTAGAAGGGTCCACTGAAACTCCATGCTGAGACACCACATGCCCAAAGAAGTGTACTTATTGCATCAAGAAATTACACTTAGGCAATTTCCCATAAATCTGGTGGTGTCGAGGGAATTCCAAGACTACCCTGAGATGCTCAATGCACACCTCCTCTGATCTTGAGTAGATCAAGATTTCATCGATAAAAGAAACGATGAACCGGTCCAGAAACTCTCAGAAGACAAATTCTATAAGTACCATGAACACATCTGGTGCATTCGTAACTCCAAACGGCATCACTACAAACTTGAAGTGCCCATACATCCACCTGAAAGCCATATTCGAGATGTCACTGTCCTTTACCCTCAGCTGATGATACCCAGACCATAGATCAATCTTAGAAAACCATCATGATCCCCTCAGCTGGTCGAAGAGACCATCTATCCTTGGAAGGGGGTAACGGTTCTTGACTGTTACCTGATTCAACCTTCAGTAGTCTATGCATAGCCTGATACCACCACCTGCCTTCTTCACGAAAAAAACTGGAGCACCCCAGGGTGACATTCTAGGTCGAAAAAAACCCTTCTCCAGTAGATCGTCAATCTAAATCCGCAACTCCTGCAACTCTGAAGGTACAATCTGATAAGGGGCCATCAAAATTGAATGGGCACCAGGCTGTAAGTCTATCCCGAACTCAACGTCGCGTTGGGGGGGTAGATTCACAACCTACTCAGAAAAAACATCATGGAACTCCTCAACAACCTCTGGAAAATCCATCATCTCTGTATCAGTTGAAACCACTAATAACATTCCTAACAAGGAAAGGGGAGGCTTCACATTCTAGCTTCCCACCTGATAGCTCCTCTCGCCAACAAAAGCTACATGCTTCCCATCCACATCGGAGAACAAGACTCTTCTTCGGAAGCATTTGATAATGTAAATAATAGAAAACAACCAGTCGATGCCTAGGATGACATCGTATGGCTACATCTGTAGAAAAAGAAGATCCCCACTAGATCGATGCGGTCCCAGCGTCAGCCCACATCCCCGGAAAACACAAGATACACTGGTCTGACCTCCAAATGGTGTACTCAGCACCAGGGGTACAGAAAGTCTCTCTACGTCTAGGCCCAAAGCATGGGATAGACCGGGTGTAACAAAAGAGTGTGAAGCTCCCTAATAGAACAAAGCAGAAACACAAGTGCTGAACAAAAAAATCGTACCTCGCACCACCTCTCGTACTACCAGAGCTGCCAACTCTTCTGCGTGCAACTGTACACGCCTATCTCCTCTGCCTCTCTGATGTTGACCACCACCTCGACCATGCCCTGGTCGAGGTCCCTAAGGAGCACCCTGATGTCGGCCTCCTCCTGCAAATTATTCCCTCAGAGGAGCAGGGACCTGCTGCTGCTGGAAGGGCCTCGGCGGTAACTGGTGCTGCTGAGGTGGGCGCTGAACCTACCCACCTCCACCATACTGATCTAGGGTCAGGTACCGACTCTGAATGTTCCTGAAAACTCCGTAAGAGAAACACTTCAGTCCTGGGATCATGAAAAAGGGGAGAGGACATGAAGATCTAAACTGGAACTGCTGGGGCCTTCTCCCTACTGGCCTAAATCTAGAAGGTCTTGTCGCAAGAGACCTGCTGCTGACTGCCTTCCCATTCGACAAACCCGGCTGAATCCCCTCTCGTGGTGAACCTCCCTGTGATTGAATCCTCTCTACAACCTTTGCCTTCTTTTGTACTGCCAAGTACATCGTAAGGGTGAAGGGGGTGACGACATACTAGAGCGAAGGACAAAGCGCCTCCTCCAAACATCTCTCCCGAGACTCTTCATTCGAAAAGAGTTCTGGAGAAAAGTGTATGAGACCCTTGAAATTGATCCCCAATTCTCGTAATGAAATAATGTCACGACCCATCCTCGGGGCTCGTGCCGTGACTACCTCAAGACCGCCTTCCATAGGCCAGGGGCTGGCGACTAGCACCAAGGCGTAATTCCTGGTAAAAAGGGAAGACATTGCCTTTGGAAAGTAAACAAACACCACAGAACAAGCAAGCAGTAGAAGTAAACACTAAGTAAAAACTGAGTATAACAGTAAGTGCGGAAAAGTAAGTGGGCCAGTATACAAACCCAAAATGGAAGTAAAGTACAACTTGAAAGGGAAAACAACAACTGTAAAGTAGAGCCGCAGAGTCGAGCCGTCCATTGGAAGTCCCACCTGAAGGGTGGGTACAGATAGCCTCCACTGCTCCTCGGGTCCAGCCGACCGCTCCGAGTATGTACCACCCAGTGGTCCACCTCCAGGTACCGTCCTTCTCTGAAAGCCTCAACCACGATCAGCGCTGTCCATCGTCTGCAACCAACACAACGTAGTGCGGGCGTAGCCCGTGCAGGGGTGAGTATAAACTACTCAGTAGGGACCCCAAGACCCCCGAAGGTCTCCCAGAATCAACAAAGGATAATCCACAGAGAACGGATACAATCACAAAGTAACATTCGATACTGCTTAGGTATATGCCCATACATATACCTAAGTCATCAATCTCAGTACGCTCCAACATCCGAGCCCAAGTACAACCCAGTCCACACAGGAAAGAAAAACGTAATCCACAAAGGATAGCACAACACAATCCACATAGGAAAGTAAAACTGGATTTCAGCTAACACAGGTATACTTCTTCGTATGATGATAGAGATGATCAGATATAACCACTGATTCATCTAGCTCATCGGACCCACAAAGGATCAAAAGGTACTAACCCCCGCAATGACCCACAAAAGATCGATCATGAAGTTGAAACCATAGCTATTGGGAAACTCCTTCTCTAACAAGTACAGTGGGTATGCCGCTACAACCACGTGCTTCCCTCTAACCTTGGACTGCTGGAGTACTCCAGCTATCGAGTACTGTGGGCCTGCTGCTACAACCAAGCACTTCCCACCATGGGTCTGCCGCAACAACCAAGCGCTTCCCCTCATAGACTTTAGAGGTACTCCTTCTGTTGAGTACCACGGGTCAGCCGCTACAACCAATCGCTCCTCTGTCGTGGGTCTGCCGCTAAAACCAAGCGCTCCCCCGTGCTGCTACAACCAAGTGCTCCTCTGTCGTGGGTCTTCCGCTATAACCAAGAGCTCCCCCTCATAGCCTCCAGAGGTACTCCTTCTGTTGAGTACCGCGGGTCTGCCGCTACAACCAAGCGCTCCTCTGCCATGGGTCTTCTGCTACAACCAAGTTCTTCCCACTGGGCTATCCGTAACACACCGAGTCGTCCGATCAGTAGTCGTCAAGTCTCAAACGGCTCTAGGGTTTCCGCACACAGCATGCTCATTTCGGGAGGGTCCACTCCATGAGCCAAGAAGTTGATGCATCAACTGACATGTAGTCTGAAGTTGATGTATCCCAAAAAGTACCATAGTGGTCACTACCGAACCCACATAGGATTCTCGTACTGTCTTCATTGTCGTCGCAGTTGCAGCCAGCTCTAGGGTTCCCGCACACAACAAGCTTGTTCAGGAGGGTCCGCTCCACGAGCCGAGGTCTAATACATCAACTGACTCATAGCCCAGAGTTGATGTATCAAAAAGTTTCGTATCGTCAACAGAAACTCAAAGTCGCAGACGGCGCGTCAATCGGACGCCCGATCTGAGAGTTATTGGACTTTTCGTCCTAGGGGCTCCGTTGGTTTTTGAGATAAAACCAACCCGATCGTACTCCACCATTGTCCAAACCTCGGGTGGAGTAAGCCAAAAGATCCGTCTCACATAGAGGTATCCAACTAAGTTGATGACACGTCAATCAGACGTCTGGAGCTCAAGTTATGAGTGTTTCCGCTTTGAGGGCCTATTTGGTTTCGTGTACGAACCAACTCAGCCAAACACAAAGTATTCCGAAACCTTAAGTGCGATATACCGAAACGACCACATCGATCCAAGGATCGCATCGCAACTGACAGTGTGTTTCTCGGAGGCCCATAGCACAAGTTATGGGCGTCTGACCAGAAAAGATTCGGTATTAAGGGGTTCAGGCCCGGTCCGACCCAGCCCGATACCCCCAGGGTCGACCCGAACCGGGTCCAGGTCCATCATGGCCTGGGCGCGCTGGCCAGGCGCTCGGCCAAACGGCCGGGCCGTTGAGCGTGGGGGGGGGGGGTGCTCCTAGGTTTTTTAACCGCGGCCGCCAATTAAGGGGGGCTGTTGAGCTGGCCGTCGGGGGTTCGTAACCCCCGACCTTCCATTGTCTGGCAGGCCCGCTTGGCCGGCCGGTTTCTGCCACCACGGACCGGCGACGGCCGGTCCCCCCTGCTCCGACGCCGGTAGCCCGGAACAGGCCGCCGGTCACTCTGCTCCGCCGCGGCCCGGAACCGGCCGCGACCTTGGTTCGTCCGGCGCGGCGCGACGGTGCCACGCCCCTCCCCCGTGGCCCTGCTCCGGCCCTGATGTCTTCAGGTTTATCCGACGTGGTGCGACAACGTCGCGTCCTTGTTCGATTTCACGACGTGGCGCGATGGAGTCACACATTTCTTGCCGCACGATCCCGCGCGGTGCGATGGAACCACACCATTCCGTTCCAATCCACATTAGAAACCAACATGGATAAAGGAGGAGGGTCGGTCGTGTTTGTGCGGTCCGACCCCCTCTCATTAATCGATAGCAATTGGTCATATACCACGAAGAACGTCAAAGTAGTAATCATGAACAAAATAATTAAATAAACCACTACCTTGAGCGTAGCTTGAACGGAGGTGTGTCGAACGGGGATTCGTTGCGGAATATCCGTTGCGGGAAGAGGCGTCGTGGAAGGAGACGTCGCGGAAGGAGACATCGACCCTTAAGGAATCCAGCGTTCCTCACATTCTTCGTGTTCTTCGAAAAAGAGGATGAAGAAACTCAAGACTCCCTTAGCTTTTCTCCCAAGGCTCTCAAGGCAACAAGACTCCAACCAAAAATAAAATTAGACACTTACTTATTTTATTAACAAAACATAAGGTTTGAAATTCAAAAGTTTGAATTGAACCACAAAATTAAATTACACAGGTTGTCATAATTTATGAAGGGTTATGGAAGGTTAGGGAAGGTGAAGGGGTTGGGTTAGTGTGGGCCCCACCACCTTCATAACCTACAAATGGAAGTTGGGTGGTTTTCCCCAACTTCCACCCAATTCTTAATCCACTTAAAGTAAAAAAAAATTGTTGCATAATTTTTATTTTACCTTCAACATAAATTAACAACTTCTCTCGTGTAAACGCAACTCCGGAAATGGAGTTCCTAAGCAATTACCGGTGCTACGGTTCCATCGGTGCCCTCAGAATTCAATTCCGAGCACCGGTTCAAAAGTTAGAAAAACCTGCTCGTTCGTTCACTGAACATACCCAAGCCAAACTTTGGAAAATGATTCCAGGCACACCGGGCCTCGGATTCAGGTGACGTCAGAAACTGCGTTCTTGTGAAATCCCAAATAAAATTAAGAAAAAAGTTTCCTTGAATTTTACAGGTCTTTATATTACTCCCACCTCAGGGCTTTACGTCCCTGTAAAGATACATCGAAAACTAGGGAAACAAAAGTGGGTACTGAGCATGCATCTGAGCCTCCTGCTCCCAAGTGCTCTCCTGGAGATTCCTGTGCTGCCATCTGATGCGTACTAGAGGAATTGACCATCCACGTAGGACCCGCTCCTGTCAATCCTCGATCTCCACTGGGACCCTTGTAAAAGTCGCCCCATAATCAACATCCAGCTCCCCATGGTCAAAGATATGTGTCGGTTCGTGCTCATATCTCCCCATTTGAGATACAAGGAAGTCGTCGTGCACCTGGTGTAACTGGGTGGGTGGGTCAAGCGGTAAACCACCTCACCTACCCTACTGAGGACCCGGAATGGTCCGATGAAGCGTGGAGACAACTTTCTGCCTCGGCCAAATATCGGTAACTCACGTCAAGGTGTGGCCCGTAAGGAAACGTGGTCACCAACCTCGAACTCTAGTGGTCTCCGCACCCTGACAACATAAGAATTTTTCCGGCTCTGAGCTGTCCTCATCCGCTCTTGGATGACTTGGACCTTTATGGTCCTACAAGAGCTACTGAGATTTCTTCTTTTCCGAGAAGAGAAATCCGGTCTCATCCCCTGGATGAATCATGTTCTTCGCCTAATACAGTCAATCCCGTCATGGATGATACAAAACCATACTAAGGATGACATCGTAAGGCCTCAACGCTACTACCAAGAGATCCAACCGTTACTCTCACCTCCAAGGGTGAGTAACAC